>JAIFGZ020000168.1:0-1200000 GCA_019925245.2 Oryza australiensis | reverse complement strand
GCTAGAGAACCTAGGGCCACTGTGTGCTAACTATGCATGCGTGACAATGTGACAGTAGGACGTGCGCCTGATGCCGGCTAACTATACCTAGCTAGATCCTGCTACTGTTTGGTTGTACGTACGGTTCATTGCTCTGATCGTAACAGGCCATCTGATCTTTAGCTAGCCGATTAGAGTCCCTCTCACATTAAGACAAAGCTAACGTAACCCATCCAAAAAAAGACAGGCTAATTAAACCGAGTAGCACTATAATTCGTGCTTTCTTGTACTCTACCAGACTACCACTGCACTGTTGTCAGATCTCGCTAGCTACTAGTACCGTGAGATCGATTAGATCCACCAGGTAGTACCATGTCCTGCTAATATAACCATTACGTGCTTTGATTAATAATCGATTAGCAAGCTTGCTAGGTCCAGCCCCGCCCAGCTGCCGGCCGGCATAACATGATTAAATTCTGCCGTCGCCGCCGGAGCAGAACAAACCGAATTTCCAGTTCGATCAAACCGAGAGATGGAGATCGATCGATCGATCGATCGATGTGCCACGCCAACTGGCCATCGTCGTTCGTGTGATCCAGCATGAACAGTACGCAGGAACAAGAACCGGCCAGGAATCGAACGACGACGCTGGCTTTGCGTCCCGGTGCTCCCTTCACAGGGCTGCAGGCCATCTGCCGAAATGCGCCGTCCGTGATGCTGTCCGAGGATCGTCCGGCACCATGTGACACTCCTGTCCCGGGACAAATCGGATCATATCAACTTACCAGGCTTATAATACAAACGCAACGGAGAATCATATATATTCATGCATGGGTGTGTGCCAATGCCAATATGCTATGCTGTGCTGTGCTCTAGCTAGTAGCATGCAGCTACACGAGTTATTAACGCACTCACATACCACTTATTATTAGCCTAGGGTTTTGCAATTAATCAAAGGAGGGACAGTACAGTACTAGTGGTATAACTTCAACTCCTACTAAAGAAACGTGTAACAGGGCACTGACCATCGTGTGCCGGTTCCGACCGACCAAGCCCACGATATATGGGCGTCATTAACTTGCCTCGCAGTTAATATGAAAAGGGTCTTTCCCTCAAAAAATATGAAAAGGGACTCGACCAATATATGCAACAAGTGGCGATATCCATCGGATGGACGCGATCAGCTGCCAGGTCAATTCTATTCGATGGTCTCGATGCATGCCAGACGTCCATGCACGATATGATGATCAATTCGATCGGGTCGACAATTGCAGCGTTGGCGATGGTCCAGGAGTACACTAATTGGGCCACGGTACGTACTCCACGATTTTAGTTTGCTTCGACCCAATATATACATCTGTCCATTTTCGGATAGATAGACGATGTACTATAATATGTGTATGCAAAACTAAAAATAGAAGATACTAAGATGTATTAGAACTTGATACCTAAAAATGATATTAGTAACGAGCTTATCTTGAAAAATACTTGTAAATAATTATTTATTTTTGAGTAATTTTATAAAACTATAGGTATTTTAACAAACAATCAGAAAACTGCATTTAAGACGTTGTATCATAAAACTACAAATTTATCATCAAAATTATTAAAAATATAGTTTTAAAATCAAAGTATCACAAAATTACATAAAGTTAGCACAAAACTATATATAAAACTATATATTATAACGTTTAGATCCCTAGCAGTCTTATTACGTTGGAGATAACAGCGTTGTAGTTTTAAGATTGAATTAGTGCTAAACTTATAGTTTTGGGATAATTTTGTTACTAAATTTGTAGTTTTTTTAAGTTCATAGTCTGTGATAATTTTAGTGTCGAATGTATAGTTTTATGAGACGATACTTTACTTTTTAGTTTTATAATAGTTTAATCTGATATTTATAGTAGCTTTTGTCAATAGACTAGTAAATATATCTGTGTGTTGCAACGGACGGTTTTAGAATACAGCACTTTAATTTTTAGTTTTATAATAGTTTAATATGATATTTGTAGTAGCTTTATCAATATACTAGTAAATATGTCCGTGCGTTGCAACGAGCGTCATTTTATTTTATCATAATTATTTTAAAGTTGAAGTCACTCAAAGAATTTTCTGTAAAATAGTCAAACAAATTATGGATTAATTTTATAAACACTCAAAAGGTTTCTGCAAAATAATCAGGCGTAAAAAATATTAGATTATAGATATATAGATAGTCGCCCATCATTTATTAAAACCGAGTACGTACGATAGTCTAATTAATTAACTATCTTCTCCAATGTTGGGCCCCCATTAATACGTACCACCCCGATTATTGATCGATGGATTAACCAAATCCATGCACACCTCGAGCCACTTAAAAGGTAAACCTAGCTCCGCCCAACTCTCCAAGCATGCCACTAGCTTAGCTAGCACTACGTACTAATACTGTGGAGTCAAACCTTCAATATTTCATCACGCCTTTCGATCGAACGGACACAGTCGAGATGGGACAAGGGCATCACCAGTCAATTAATGTGGATTTGGTCTGTGCTAATCCCGTACACTGCGAGATTATCAGGACACTAATCCCAGATTAGCGCGACCCTGCTTCCCTGTCTGCCTACTGGCGTTTCATCCTCGACGCTTTCAATAATGGGATTGATCTCGGAGCTGGAGAAGAAAGGGCCATGTGTGCATATGTATGGTCCATGCATGTGTTAGGCTTTGAGGAAGGAGCTCCATTTCCGGCACGACAACGATGTCCGTTCCCTCCCTCGTGTCTGGTAACTCACTAACGGTTTCGTTGAGAGTATGATAAAAGAAAACAAATAGAATCTAGCGATGCGGGATGAACCCACCGAGGCACTTGTCTTGAGCTTGTCCTTAATATGGCTTCTACCTATCTAGTATTGATATGTGATCCTTGACTACATGTGCTGCAGTTCTGTCCAACTACTTTTCTTTCTAGAAGTAGTTCGCTATATGTTGATTCTTTGCAATGTACTACCTCCGCCCAAAAAGACTTCATATATTGTATTAAGCTTAAGGGTGTGTTCAATCCTTGCATTTAGATGTTAGTTTTTCTTGACACGCAAAATAAGACTAGTCATTAACGAATGATTAATCGAGTATTAATTATCATAACCTTAAAAACTAAACTTATTTCATTTTAAAAACAAATATCTAAAACTTTTGCAAAAACGATTTAAAAAGCATACTAACGGAAAATAAAAGTGTTGTAGTTTAGAGTTGGAGGTTAGAACGGGGTCTAAGAGTTTAAGACAAGAGGTGTTTTACAATGGTTGTCTGGTTCTTTATGGTTCCTCCTGATTCTTTCATCCACGGATTTATCCTGACCGTTAAAAATTATATAATAAATTTAAGTTAAAATAATGTGCTAAAGGGTATTGAAGTAATTAGCCTTTTTTGGTACGAGACCGATCGGCATCGTTTCCCCATCTTCCTCGCGCAAGCATCGATTCGCCGAGCCCTCACCTCCGTGCCAACTGCGACGCCTCCAGCCTCATCACGTCCATGTCAACGGCGCACTCATCTCCCGCTTAGCGGTACAAGCTCACAAGCCTCACCAGCATCTGTAGAGAACATTAGCAACGAAAAAAAGGAAGTCTCCTTGTCTGAATTGTCTGAACATGACATGAGATTTGTGAGTTGCAGTGTGATCTTGGCTTGCCTTCTTCAGAGGTTCTTGGATCACTGACGAGGCCGCGACGTCTTCCTTGACGGAGCAGCCGAAGAGGGCTAGGTAGGCGCGCCCGACGGCGACGAGGTGATCCGGGTTGTAAGCGCATGACACCTCGATCAACACGGAGATGTAGCTTTCGTCTCTCTGCTTCTTCGTGCTTCGTGCACTAGGTTGGCGTCCCGTTCGCCAAATCCATCGTCCATAGGATCATAGCTTTCTGAACCAAGAAATCTCAACAAACAAGATTGAGAAAAAAATACATACAACATTTGGAACACTGACACAGTTTGATTAATCAGAATTCAGAAGAGACAAGTTTTTGGAAGATCAGGCAAAGCTTTGTACCCAAAAATCGAGGGAGAGGAGTCAATGGCGGGAGAGCTTGTAGCGGAAGCAGTTAAGGAGGGGCTCCTGGTAGAGGAAGGCATAGGCGTGGCGTATTGCCGCACGCTGCGCCGCCGTTCGCCAGCATAGGATCCGGGTCAGGGCGCCCTTGTCTGCTCTCCATCCTGCGGATGCACGCGCGGCGACGTCAAGATCATCACCATGCGTCCATGTCGAACCGTACATACGACAGCAAGAACAACAAGAAGGATCTAGAGAGGAAGCTGTCATGGATGGCAACGTGAGAGCACGCACCTTGAAGTGCCTTCCTGAGGCTCTCGGCGTCGTCGGAGGCATATGGGACGGGGCTCGGGACGGCAATGATGGACATGTTAATTATTATGCTACCCACTCCTTTTCAGTTCATTTTGGTTCCTCCTAGTTCTTTTTCTTGAGTTGCTTCAATTTTTTTACCGTTGGATCTGAAGCGATGAACAGTCCTAATTTTTTTCAACCACCGTAAAACCTCTATTAAGACAATTGATACTAGCTAGATCTAATTTTCTGGAATTGCCAAAGATCTTACTAGATGATTTCATTAGATGCACTAAGCTTTTAAGTTATTCGATTCTTCGCTCGCCAAATGCGATAGTCATAATTATTTTGATAGTTGGAGTTTATTAGGGCATTATGCGCATAATATATGTTTGACATTATAATTTTTTGCCTTATTAATAAGTTTACTGCATAACTACCGTTCAACTCTCTGTCAATATATTTTTTGGCTTTTGAATATTTAGCTCTGAGATTTGTACACATGTCTAACATGATTCAAATTTTGATTTTATTTCTTTTACTTTCAAGGCACATTAGCTATCCATCGCGTAAAGAAATGAATGTACTATATAAAAATATAATAATATCAGCAAGAACATAATTAAATAAATGCGCAAGCACGACACCTTTCACTGATGTACCAATTCAGCAGTACGCTCCAAACTCCATAGATATTATCTGTATTTGATGAAGAACACAATTTTATAGATGCTTGAAACGCACCTGAATATATATACACACACTAGCATTTTCCTTGTTTTCCTTGCAGATATAAAAATTGATACGGGACAAAGTGAAATATTACTCCTATCTAGCTACCAGTGACCCTTCTATCCATTCCTCTCCACAAATCCAAATCGAAACCGCACCTCCCCTTTTGAGAGATCACAAAAGCTTACGTGCAAGAGTGAGCGAAAGAGACGGCAATGATTGCCATCAGCCAAAGCGCCTCTCGTACATGACCACTAGATAAGGAAAGCACCTAAGTATATGTCTACTCTAGCTAGTTCGTACTAGGACAAAATAAAACGGGAAATACCAACAAAACCATAGCCTTATCAACGACACTCGTCTTGTGTGTAGCTACTAGCTAGAGGAAATGTATTTAAGATAATGTCGTTGTAATCTATATATGTATATATCTACGTATCCACCGATAATTAAAGATCGAGTAAAGAGACGCTTCCTCTGTTATTTTAACTTTTTAATGAATTTTTTAATTCTAAAAAAATATAATAATGTTTTCAATACAAAATAAATATGTTATTAAATATATTTAATGTTATATTTAATAAAACTAATTTGATAATAGTGTAGATATTGCTAATTTTTTTATAAATTTAATCAAATTTTTAAAAAATAATTAAACAATTAAACAATTTATAAGCAGTTAGCTAGTTTGCACCGGAAGCAATCCATGACGCCACTGCATCACAGGTCAATCTCATGTAGGAGTTCCATCATATGAACAGGGACAAAACGGGGATTTATGAGATTACACCACTATCCAGTATCAATCACTGTCATGTCGCATTCAAGAAAGGGGCCTGTCTCTGAACCGAGCAATGCTCTCCATGTACTCAGATACTAGTAAGAAACCGTTATTAGTTGCTAATTAAATCCACATTAAGTTTGCAGAGAAAATTGCAATACAATTTGCCAGTGTTTCCCTGTAGAAGCTAGAAGGCCAGCATATTTGCTTTCAACACTATAACCTGATGTCGCTGGCTGCTGGCTGTGGATGCCAGAGTGGCCTGATGACCGATGACCACTTAGTAATTTGTATGGACGTCACAGTTCAGTTACTAGCACAAAGGATATGGAAGAGTCTTTAAAAAATATATAAAATCTTGGTGTAATGATGTGACTAATACAGTGATTAGAAAGATAACAGTGAGTTTTTTGAGCGCATCATTCTTGCATTAAATCGTAATGGAGACAGGGCAGGGAGGAATGGGCCGGTGAGAATGACGGCGCGATCATTGCCGCTCCTGCCGTTTAATTACTGCGCACCCTATCTACTACAGACTGCTCTAACCCGCTCAAATTGGCATGCTCTTGTAGCGCCACGTGGCCCAAACATTTCTTTTCCACATATACTATTTATTTTATCTAGTTGAGAAATAAAATTTCATGAAAATTTTTTATCCTTGAAAAGCTTTGAGAGGGAGATCATGCCTTCATGGTAAGGCATGATATTTCTTCCAAAAAATACATATACTTCGTTAGGTTTTGATATAATAAAAAATATATTATATTTATAAATATATATTGCGAACATGTCAATATATAGCTCAGTGGCTCATCCACTTGAGTTCAGTCCTTGATCAGAAACAAAGTAGGTTTCATATCTTTTTCATCAAGTGTCAATGCCCTTCTTCAGTTTTTTATTCTTCTGAAAGGAATATGTGTGTTTTCCACATTTACATTATGTTCTTAACATTTTTCAAGGACAAAATGTTTGTATGACCAAATTTATCGTAGTAGGGTATTGAAAAGAATATGTGTTTTCCACAGTTACATGTTTTCAACTTTGTCAAAGACAAAATGTTTGCATCACCAAATTTACCGTAGTAGGGTATAGGAAACTATTATGATGAGTACTTGTAGCTGTTTTGTGACAAATTAATGGAGTGGCGTTTCTTTTTGCAGCTTTTCATATGGCAGCTATAGTAGTATAGCTTGCTAGCTGCACTCTGCACTCGCCGAATTGAATTGCATAGAGCCATTGTGTTCCACATGCTGTACTTGTGTTGGTATTAGCTTGTTCACAAACGGAAAAATTGAGCTTTTACTCAGAGTGGTCTCTGTGCGCAGAATTCCAGTGTCTTTTGGCGCAACATTACGACATATTTTGTTTGTTTATAAGAATATGTCGTAGAAAGGTTTTAACGTTTACAGAATCCTCAACTGAATACCCTAAAAAATCCTCAACTGAAAAGAATTTAATCAATTAAAGTCACTGCCATATGTACCGATGAATGGTAGATGACTCCAGCTAGTAGCTAGGCAGAACAATATACAGACTATAAATTGTTTGTGTTTAATTAGTTTGCATAACATACTTTCTGCAAATTAAAAACACGTAATGCTTCCCCACAATAAAAAAAGGACTTAATGCTTCCTGTATGACAGCTAGCTAACCTTCCCCTTTTTTTGACTCTTTGTTTGATCGTTGAAATGTCCGATCTCTGTTCCTATCTTATTGATCTAGTTTGAGTCAAGCGACAACGACTGGGATAAGCAATGATTTTTCAGTATGTAAGGACAAAAAAAACATTCGAAGCAAGTGCATTTCATCTTCGCCACATTAATCGAAATATCTACACAACAAAAAGGTTGGCCAAAAAACTGAAATGCTTCTACTGGACAAAGCCACCAAGATATGGACGACGGATATGACAGGCCATGCATGTCTTCAAACAAAAAACTCCCAAAAGCTTCAGGCTACTTTGGAACATGGAAATTTGTTATGAATCCTATAAAATCCAATTTGGGCAGCCCCTTAATTAACTATGACTAGCAATACAAATGCCAAAAGTGAAGTGTGAGATCAATTTAAAAAACTACCGGCCGGGCCCCCTTTCCGTTTTGGAAACAAGGTTTTTGTCAACTGTTTATTGATATAATATGTTAGTTTCTCAACAAGAAATTATGTAATAATTTACATAAACTCACGTATGAAACAAATATGTGTCTATACCATATAGTTGTACCAATTTTTTTTTTCAATTTGACACCGATGAAATAGCATAGACATTGCGTATATTATAAAATGTCTAGCTATGTCATCTAATGATATAATGTCAAACAAAGTTTGGCGTCCTGGTGATCACCATGTATACAATTTGTTGTTCACAACACCCTGTGCTGCGATGTACCTTCTTTTTTCTTTTTTTCTCCTAAATCTAATAAAATCGATCGGCGTCTTTTCGCCGTTACGGCGAAAAAGAACAAAGTTTGGCGTGTCTCAGCGAAATTAAAACAAAACCCCTATTATATGACCTCACCTTCACGGATAAAGATCCTCTGTAGAAAAACTGATAACTTTCCATCCTCAGAACAGATAAGCTATCCCTAAACCGAGTAAACTGAAAAAGAAAATTAAGCAATCGTTTTCAAAGGGGGTAAAACAAATGATGGACGTCCAATCCAAAAGTCCATTTTGGATATCCCTTTTTCATAATAAAAATAATTTAACAAAATGATTATGATCGTCCAATATATTATTTACATCCTTCGTCGCAAAATAAGTAAATCCTAATATTACTAATATTAGGAGATAGTAAAAGTATGTGATAGTAATAATAAAATAGTAAATGACAGTTCGACTGTATTATGTGTCACATAGAGATATTAAATGACATTCAATTCAACTCTCCACTATTTGTCGTGTGGTGAATAACATATGATGGGTTGTTGCTTGCAATAATAATATTTGGCTATTTGTCGCATAGTGAATAACATATGATGGTTCAACTCCGTTGCTCACTACACAATAATATTTGGCGTCATTTTTATATAGAGATATTGAAACCGTCGTACCAATATTTTAGCATTGTTATTTATACGTAGAGATATTTGAACCATTGTATCAACATTTTAGCATCGTCATTTTTACATGGAGATATTTAAACCACCGTACCAATATTTCGGTATTCTTCTGTTTAAACGAACGCTCTCCCGCTATCCTATAAACATTGTTCCACCACGGAAACACCTGTGGTTTTGTGAGCACGCATCCACCATGAAAACAGACGAGGAACATTGTTCCTCAGAGCAACAAATTAAACACAAGAAAATCCCATGGCGCAACCAAAACCAGAGATGGGACCAGCAACCCTTTTCCTCTGTGGCCCTCCCAGTGTAGGGTGAAAATATTTCAGGTATAAATACCGCAGCGGCCACAGCTAGCCCTCCCACACAGCAGCAGCTAGCTAGCTAGCCCCTCACTTTGTGGCCAGATCATACCGCTCGATCGCTACCACCCACATCCATCTGAGCAGTAGCATCATCATCTCCTATATCAGTTGTCATCACCCGGCCTGTAGTGTGTGCTCTGATCCTAGCTGTTGTTCTTCGTTTGATCCTCGTTGCGAATTAGGCCAACGGATCAATCGAGCTCCGGCCGCCACAGCCTTTATTACCCAAGCTGTTTCTTTTCCAGAATTTAAAGAAGTAGCAGCTGTAGACAGTAGTTAGCCTCGTCGCGACCCCTTGTGCAGAGCAGGCGGCGGCGCTCGTCGAGCACATATATGGCAGCTAGTAGCACGTAGTTACTGCACTGAGGAATTCGTCCGTAATCGCGTTGGGAGCGCGGACGGCTGAGCGAGCTCTCGGTTTGATAAGGGTTCGCGTGTGTGTTCGGTGTGGGGAGAGTAATTGCACGCATCACAAGAACACTCCTCGCCTCTACTTGGCCTCTCTGCTCACGTGATTCATACTCTCCCTACTCCCCTCTCTCCCCGGCCCCGTCCGTCGCGCCTGGCATCTACTCGGTGCCAATCACCCAGGCATATATACATGGTTGCGCCTGCGCCGTCGACGATTGAGGGAGTGAGAGAGATGGAGGAGGAGGCGGTGGAGGTGCGTGAGTACAGGGAGGAGCGGGACCGCGCCGCCGTCGAGGAGGTGGAGCGGGAGTGCGAGGTGGGCTCCTCCGGCGGCGAAGCCAAGATGTGCCTGTTCACGGATCTCCTCGGCGACCCGCTCTGCCGCATTCGCAACTCGCCGGCCTACCTCATGCTGGTACGCCCACCTGTCCACTTCTCTCTCTCTTTCTCTCTTTGTGCGGTCGTGATGAGGAGGAAGCCATTGCTTTTCTTTTTTTTTTTCCCGCTCGTATAGTTCTCGTTTCGTTTCGATTCCGTTCCGTTTTGGCGTGGGGTCCGGCAAGGCTTCCGGAACTGATAACTGTTTTTGTTTTGTGCGAAAAGGTAGCGGAGACAACGACCGGCGGCGGCGGCAATGGCAGGGAGATCATGGGCCTCATCCGCGGTTGCGTGAAGACCGTCGTCTCCGGCAGCGTCCAGGCCAGCAAGGACCCCATCTACACCAAGGTCGCCTACATCCTCGGCCTTCGCGTCTCGCCTCGTTACCGGTATGTACATACTGACATACATATACATACACTTGTTGTACAGTTGTCATATATACTACAAAGCTCAATCAAGAAGCGTCCAACTGTCAATTGGATGGCATTGCCAGTTTGCGTACTTTAGTTTCTTCTACTAGCGCTGTTGCTTTAATGATGAGGACGAGAGAGATTGATCGAAAGACGGTCGCTTTGTGGTGTAATCTGCAGGAGGAAGGGGGTGGGAAAGAAGCTCGTGGGCAGGATGGAGGAGTGGTTCCGGCAGAGCGGGGCGGAGTACTCGTACATGGCGACGGAGCAGGACAACGAGGCGTCGGTGCGCCTCTTCACCGGCCGCTGCGGCTACTCCAAGTTCCGGACGCCGTCTGTGCTCGTGCACCCGGTGTTCGGCCACGCGCTCCAGCCCTCGCGCAACGCCACCATCAGGAAGCTCGAGCCTCGCGAGGCCGAGCTACTGTACCGGTGGCACTTCGCCGCCGTCGAGTTCTTCCCCGCCGACATCGACATCGTGTTGTCGAAGGAGCTCTCGCTCGGGACGTTCCTGGCCGTGCCGGCTGGGACGAGGTGGGAGAGCGTCGAGGCGTTCATGGACGCGCCACCGGCGTCATGGGCGGTGATGAGCGTGTGGAACTGCATGGACGCCTTCCGCCTCGAGGTGCGGGGCGCCCCGCGCCTGATGCGCGCCGCGGCGGGCGCGACGCGGCTGGTGGACCGCGCGGCGCCGTGGCTCAAGATCCCGTCCATCCCCAACCTCTTCGCGCCCTTCGGCCTCTATCTTCCTCTACGGCGTCGGCGGCGCCGGCCCGGCCTCCTCCCGGCTCGTGCGCGCGCTGTGCCGCCACGCCCACAACATGGCCCGCAAGGGCGGCTGCGGCGTGGTCGCCACCGAGGTCTCCGCCTGCGAGCCCGTCCGCGCCGGCGTGCCGCACTGGGCTCGCCTCGGCGCCGAGGACCTGTGGTGCATCAAGCGTCTCGCCGACGGCTACACCCACGGCCCGCTCGGCGACTGGACCAAGGCGCCGCCGGGCCGCTCCATCTTCGTCGACCCAAGAGAGTTTTAGGAGGATTTTAGCTTCCGGTTTTCCCTAGGCCTTAGGGTTTTTTCACGGCCGTCCGATCTCCCGCACATCCGACGGCGGGCAGTCGCTCCCTAGAACCAGCAACGTCCAAACATGTGTCACTCTTCATCTCGTCGTATTTCCCGTTTCATCACCATCACTTTTTTTAGAGCTTTTAGGTGTGAATACAGTAATAGTACCGTTTTCCCAGCTAAAAATTCAGAAAAGGGAGCTGCTTAACTGTAACCCGTTAGCTACCGCGTATTTTTTGCCTCGTTGCCGTTACAACATCCTGTGCACTTCTGCATGTGTATCGAAAGCCATTGACATGCATGGAATAGACCTGAAGAGGAACCTTGTCGGTTGGCTGTTGCAACCGGCCTACCGGAATCACGCCGTGGCCGAGTACTAGAAAGTTCGGTTCCTAGATCCGCTAGCTTTTGCTTCCTTTTTGTATGTGTGCTCTCTGCAATCTTCCATCTGTGTTCAGTGCCGTCGATATGTGGTTGGTTGTCGCCGGGATGGAGGATGGTGTACGTGTAAACCCGTTGGTTGCCACGGCCCCATGACGAAATCTACGGGAAGTTCGATCGGGATCGGTCGAGCGAGGCGGCAATGATTCGGTCCTTGGTGACAATTATGCTCTGCAAGTCTGCACAGGTTTCTCTCTTCCCACTCGGGCGTTGGTTCTTATCGCGGAAATGATTGCTGTGCGGAATTGTTTGCTTCTGCAAACGAGTGGTTTCAAAACGAGGAGAGACGGCGCCGATCTCGCGCGTCGACGTCCGTGGATGATGCGCTGATCCAAGGAAACTATTAACTCTGTCAATGGATTTTTTTTACATATCATTCAAATAATTATATTTTTTTAAAAATAAATTAATATATAATAAATTATTTCATAATTCACAAGTATATAATAAGGTAAAATTTAATATTTATAAGTTACAATAAAAAACAAATTCGATTATAAATATAAGTTAATTAGTTTATTTTTTATTATTTATAAAAATCTGTGGAGTGGTTTATCATATATTATATTATTAATTTATCTTGTTGATTTTTTTAATTTTTTTTTAATTATTTAGATGATATATAAATCACGAGAACTACGGAGAGTTAATAGTTTCCCTCGATCAGCGCATCATCCACGGACGTCGACGCGCGAGATCGGCAATCTGAGTAGAATTCACCCACATGATCCAATGAACCAGTGATCCTAACTGAGTGGCGGCAACCTGCCAGTCCCAGCAAAAGGACGAGGCGAATGAGCGAGAATTTCGTCGATCCCATGCACGCGCGTCGCGTACGTGCCATGCCACAATCAAGGCATCAAGCCGCGGCATGCGGCGCATCGTGCGTGATAAAGAGTTTCACGGCATGGTATGAGAGGTAGGGGCGTCCGGCGTGAGGGGCAGTTACGATGTGCCGACAGGGCCGCCTCTGAATTTACGGCGGCGTACGTCGTCGGCGCCGTTGTCATGCGGACGCCAGGACGCCGTATTTATGGTGGCCTAATCATTCGGATTCACCCATGACGGGCCTGCAGCTCGATCGGAACACTGTGCTTTGGCCGCCGCTTACTTCCAGTTAAGCCTCCTTTGTCGTGGAGAAATTTCAAAAGAAAAAAGATAAAGTAAATCAAATCCTGCAAAGTATTTGTAAAATTCCTAATTTAATGACAAGCTATGATCAAAGACCAATAGACCTCGACTTCTTTCAGGACCTCTGAAAAAAGGAGGCCTATCCTACTTCAAGTAGAGTGATGTTACCTGTGAATTGTGATGCCCTCACCTAGTCGCCTGCAAAGCTATTGTTGCAAGAATCTTGACCAGCCTAGCGGACCGACGAAAAAACAAACGAACAAGATTTGGTAATCTTCTTGACCCCAAGCTAATGGTCGTAGCCTCGTACCGGAAATCTGGATCATGAACGGAAGGACACAGATTAATTAACAGAACTATATACAGGGCCAGAATTTCCTGTAGACATGAGCAGGATTTCTGAATTCCAGCCTAACAGAGTAACAGATAGAAGAACAAAGATGAACTGAGACTGTGAGACACGCGGGTGGCAGGCACACTCACTTGTCAGAATTACTAGTCGATCTGCATGCATATCCTCCTGTTAATTGGACTGCTACTACTGCCTGCCCCATCCTTTCTTACCAGCTGGTCTCTTCGGGACCAGTTTAGATCCTGATTTAAGCCATGTGGAACAGAAAAGATGAAACTTTGAAAGGATACCAGCACAGTGCCGACCATTTGACCTTTATGCAACAGTTCTGTGATCGGAGGTGTTCTCATTGCTAACTTACTATTTGTTTCATAGGCCCATCTTTAACTTTTCTACCTCAACAGCGTACGAGAAGAAGATGTTGCATTATTCGAGAGTGAGCCTGATTTTATCATCAGATTACACTTCACTAGAACACTACGCTCGTTGATGTCAAAATGTCAAGGAGAACCGAATCCGATGTCGCAAGATCCAAAGATAAAATTGTTCTGTAAACCCAAGAAGATAATAATCACTGGCTTTAGAAAATGAGTGCGCCCATTTTGCTCGTCAATGTGAAACTGTCAAACTAGCATTGGATTTTTTAAAGGATAAAAAATCAGGAACAAAATCTTCCCTAAGATCAGAAGAGGACAAAAATCACAGCTAGTATCACATTGTGACACTTGTTAACTCCAAAATTTGAAAAGTTCTGAAGTCGTCATCGGTCTAAAGTCAGAATTGGGCGATAAAAACTAACAGTTGCCAATAGTCGAATTCTTAGTAGATTAGGTTAATTAATTAAATGGAGTTTATCGAGAAGAGACCGAGTTCAGAATAATGCGACATGATAGTTTATCTATTAACTAGCAAAAAATGCCCGTGCGTTGCAACGGAACGACGACGCAGGGAGGGAAGCAAGCGGAGGGCGAAGGTCCAGGCAACGACGCGGGAGCTCCGAGCGACGACGGGAAGGAGGAGCGTAGGTGCGGCTCGGGAGCACCGAGCAACGACGGGAGGAAGGGGCGCAGCGTGGCACGGATGGGGACGGAAGGGGTGCGAAGGTTTTTTCCACAAACACGTACACCCCTAAGAGTATGTCTGTATTTGATAATTTGATTATTACGAGACAAACTTAGTGCTTAATTATCAACATATATATATAATAGTAAATATGTCCATGCGTTGCAACGGACGTCATTTTATTTTATCATAATTATTATAAAGTTGAAGTCTCATGTAATTCTAATTTAAATTTTTTTATGTCTTCACCTGAGGCCTATTGTCTGGCATACTTGGAATACTAAACATGCTTGTGCGAGTGATTTAGATTTAATTTAATTTAATTTATATATCAAAGGTGAGTTTGTTTTTTTCTATTGTAAAATCTATAACTATTTATAATAAAGCAAGTAGTGTTTTCATCCAAAATTTGGAATACTAAACATGCTTGTGCGAGTGATTTGGATTTAATTTAATTTAATTTATATATCAAAGGTGAGTTTGTTTTTTCTATTGTAAAATCTATAACTATCTATAAAGCAAGTAGTGTTTTCATCCAAAATTTTGTTTTGACTGGCTATTTTGCAGAAAACCCCTTGAGTTTTTCCGAAATTAACCCGTAGTCCGTCTGGCTATTTTAAGAAAACCAAGTTATACGTACGATAGAGCTTATCTTAACTACTTAAAAAATCTATAACTTTTCGATCATCAAATCATTTTTTCGTCCAAATCTATAAACTTTTCGATCCGTATAACCTCTCGCTCTGTTGTTGCCTCGCTTTCCTCACCTCCAGCAGGTGAGCCCGACTCACACGTCCCCTGCCACGCCGTGCATTTCCCTGAGCGACGGTCGAGCACACGTTACACGCATGAGCTAGCGCGCCATCGTCGAACAAGGGAGAGAAGCGCCTGTGAGGCAGGATGCCTCCCTGACGTCCTCATATCGCCGGTGGCCGAAGGCATGACCGAGCGCTGTCACCTTCCGGTTGAGGACGGGAGGAAGACGACATCGTGTAGCTTTTGACGATTTTATATTTTAGTCTCATATTTATGGTAAATCACAAACAGGTCTTAGAGGCTACATCAGCCACATTGGCGTGATGTTTGACCGTAGTCAACTGGGTAAGTAAATTATAAAGAGATGTAAGGGTTCACATGCCTCTTGATGATAACATGCAACTTATCATATTCATCAACATACTTTTTTAACTAATAATATCCGAGTCATAAATATTTTAAACTTTTATCAAATTTCTAATCGTTTTAAAGTATGAGTAAGTCAATATCTATTTTTATTATATTTTTTTGAGTTAATTTGGTGAAATTAAATTAACTTAGACTAAATGTCTATCTGATACTATTTTTAATCAAGGTCAGTGGTACATAAAGTTGAAGACACCTAGAAACCCCCTTGAGTGTTTATAAAATTAACCCGAGCCAATGTCGAAAAGAAAGGCGGGGCTTGGATGAAAAAAGACCTCTGCGTCCCTCTCTTCCGTCCCCATCCGCGCCGTGCTCGCGCCCTCCTCCCGTCGCCGCTCGGAGCTCCCGCGCGCCGCCCGAACCTTCGCCCTCCGCATGCTTTCCTCCCTCCGTCGTCGTCCCGTTACAACGCACGGGCATTTTGCTAGTACAAACTAAAGCTAGTATGTAAACAACATTATATAAAAAATCTAATGTGACTAACTCTAACTTTGCACATAACATTGCCATTTTTCAGCATTGGGACTGTGGGTTAATTTTATAAATACTCAAGGGGTTTTCTGCAAAATAGCCAGACGGATTGTGGGTTAATTTCGGAAAAACTCAAGGGGTTTTCTGCAAAATAGTTAGGTAGAACAAAGTTTTGGGTGAAAACACTACTTGCTTTATAGATAGTTATATATTAGGCAGAGTTCGTTAGTTTTGTTTTTGTCTTTAAGAAAGTGTGTTTAGTGTCCGATGAGAAATTTATGTTTTTTCTTTTATCTTTTAAGAAAGTTTGTGTCGTGCTTAATTAGGACTCATATCAACCTATTGGTATAAATGTGTACACCCGGAGTCTTTATAAATCATCTACATAGATCAATACATATCTACATTCGGCGCATCGCCACCCAAGTCTTCTAGGTTTTATTTCGATAAGTTCTTGTTTTCGAGCATGTGCTGCATCGATTGAGTTCAACCTTCGGCAAAAAGTGAGTTTCGTCATCTTCGCTTGTGCTGGCGTGGTTAGAACTTTCTTGGTTGAGTCCGATATTCTAATTGGGTCGATGCAAGTGTTATTTATCTGGTATATCATCTTTATCTTTAGTTCTATTACTGTTTATAGTCATATAGAACTTTTTCGGTTTAGTCCGATATTCTGATCAAGTTGATGTTTTTTAAACATAATGTCGTTTTAGATAGATTTATTATATTTATTACATTAGACAGATTTATCGGTTCATTGAGTATTAGATTATCATATACAGTCTCATGCTACATCGGTTAGATCCGACTTACTAGATTGTTATTGATAGTTTAATTCTTGTTAAGTTGATAGGTTCATGCTAATGCTAATGTTTTATCGGAGGGTTACCCAATATTATCTGATGTGTTAAATTTATCTTTGATGGTTTTACTATCTTGGTTGAATTTAATAGATGACCATTTCGATCGGTGTCATATCGGCTGGTTAAAATCTATGAGACAATTATCAACCTTATGATGCATCAGTTAAGTTCGACATATAGGGTTGTGGTTGTAAATTAGATTTATTTAAATCAGTAGACATCAATAATTGTTTCATTGGGGTTTCAGCCGAGGAGTTATATGGACGTTACATCGGCTTACAAGGATCATATACAAGTTGGCTTTAACCGATTGCAGCAAAGGTTTCACTGATAAATCTAAACATTTTAGATTTAATGACATCGAATTTTTAGCCAATGTATGCTTTAATCATCAGAGTAGCATTTATTCTATCATAACATTATTTATCGATTGGTTTATTATCTTATTATATTATTATTAATCGATTGTTTTTACATCATTATTTGCCTGAGTGTCAGAATCTACATTAGACATGTAGCCGACCATTTAAAACCCTATCTACATCGGCTAGTATCGGCTATCGGCTATCGACTGGCGTTAACAGCTATCGAATATCGTCTATCACGTTATCGGCTGATTTTACTTCAAGCCATTGACTATCAATTGACACGTATGTCAGACCGATCAACCTTACATCTGTAACTATCTTGTCAGTTACTGGATAAAATTGATGGCATGCCCACATCTCATTAATATTTCATGATATGCAATGGAGCTAAGCTGATCTTTTAGATCATTGTATGTATCGACATAATTTATGTAACATAAATTTGATATCATCGGTTGGAACGTGGATTTTTGTCGACAACAATACAAACCAAAGATCGAACAGAATCTTCTACATAAACTGCTACTGTTTTTCTCTGCCTTCCACTACTTATTTTCCACGTTCTAGTAGGTAGTGATAATTGGTGCCTTTTCTCGTTACCAACTACAGTACTCCGTAAGTCCGTATTACTCGAGCCATGTGAAACTGTGTTCTCTTGTCCCACCTTCCTATCCTTCTGTTGCCACCAAGGCCTACCTGTCGACCTTTGATCAAAGAGCTGTCTATATGCCTGCGAATGATGGTGTCCATGGAAGCATTTTGCACTACACAACGAAATAACCAGAGATTCACAGAAGGGCTTATCTTGGGCCGATAACTGGGCCTACGATCCGGTTTAGATGAAAGAAGTCTATTATCCCTCAACTATAGGACAAGTTCAAAAATCGAGTATAAATGCTCTCTCAATTATTAAAACCGGATTAATGAAACTCTTGGAAGATTTTGAGAGCACTTTTGGCTGACGAGACAACTACATAGTTTGTTCACCTGATCTTCATTTTACTTACGTAGTGCCTACGTAGCACCGGACACAAAAATAAATAAAAAATAGAAGCAACAATGGGATCCACATGTCTGGTCTATATGTGCTTACTTGGCATCCTAATACTATTTCCTCTGTCTCATTCAAATTAAAACTATATGTGTACATTTATTTTGGGATGATGGGAATACAATAATTAAAAAAAGCTATGGGCCCACATGTCACTAAAATGATAGACCCTAAGGATTAATTAATGTCCCGGCTGTCACCTATGGTGATCTAAGATCAAGTTTAATAGTACAGCTCATTGCTTAATCCAATTTCTTACGCGTCATCTTTACCAAGCTTAAGAGGCAAATAGTACGTGACTTAATTCTGACGCATCATATATTTATTTTATTTCACGTGGGCCCACTTACCTCTCTTTGTTCTTCTCCTACAGTAGCCCGTGTAAGACCACACCAAGAAATCAAATCAATCAAGACCAAAGGATATCAAAACTTGATGAATGAAAAATCAAATCGAAGCAAGCAAGACCATGCATGAATTGCAGGACGAATAAAATCATGCATCGTTGCGGTTGAAAGGAGCCATGCTGCCGTCCACCATAGGGGCAAGCCGAGCTCGGCTGGTAGTAGGGCCGGCGGGAAGGCCTTTCACCATTGCTGCCATGGACCAAGGTCCTGCCATCTCAAAGGTCAAAGCTCGCTTCCATCGCCATGGCATTAGCCTCGTGCATGCCGCTGCTAGATACTAGCCTGGATTCAAGAGGTGTTTACCAGATCTGAGGAAGCGAACCAACCTCAAGCACGGCGGCCACGAGCACCGCCGCGTCGACCGCGATGATCCATCGGCAGACCTCAGCTCGAGAGGCGATAACGGCGACTCCAGCTCGACAGCATCAATCACCATCGAAGGAGCAACCCGGCGGCCGGTCGATGAGTTGTGGATTTGTGTTCTTCGAACTCGTGGTCGCGATGCTACACCGACCCGCTCATCTCGCACCTCTCGTATTTCTCGGAACACGCGTATAGCTCGGCGAGGTGCGTCCCTGTAAATCTATCTAACATATTTTTTAAACTGATACGATATGTTTAACTTTTTATATAAATATTATTTATAAAATATAATAAATTTATTTATTAATGTTTTATATATTAACATTTAATTAATTATATATTAATTATGTTTTTCTACGTGGAGCTAATTAATCGCTTTAAAAGCTGCCAATAACGGAGATAAAGAGTCGCCCGCTGACGCGCCGCACCATCGAAAGCCAACGAAGAGCCGTTGTCGCCAGCGATAGGACCCTATTGTACCTGCTCTAATCAGAGGAGATCGACGACAACGACGGCGGCGAAGCAGGAGGACACGGTGATTGTGACATCGAGAGGATGCTGGAGCAGCTGAGCCGGCTGGGGACGGCCGCCTAGACTGGAAGGGTACTCCATCTACGTGTCCCGGCGAAGGCGAACGTCCGCAACGGCGTGGACAAGCACCAATGCACCGCTACGAGCCGAAGTTGGTTTCCTTTAATTTGGCCCATTAGCCCATACCGTTCTCTCGCTGCTGACGCACGCGCAACTCCGTCCTCGTCGTCGCAGATCCCGAGCTTGTCGGCGCTCCTCCAGCCGCCGTCCCCACGCCTCCTCATCCCGCCGGCGCCGCCATGTACCCCACAGCGGGGTCTCCGGCAAAGGCGGTGACGCGGCTCGACTCGTTGGACGACAGCGGTCACAGCAGCGGCGGCAGTGCAGCACCACGAGATTATTCTCCCTCGTCGTGGCGCCCAGTATTCCTCTCCCTCGCCGCCGCGCCCAGTATTCCTCTCCCTCGTCGCCATCGCTCCATTCCCCAGGAACTCTCCCCGCGCCTCCTTTGGACCCAGTCTTCGAGCTCCTCACTGGCATATGGCGACGGTCTTCCTAGGCGGCGGCGAGGCGAGGGGAGGTGTGGGAGGGACTGGCAGCGTCCAGGCAGAGATGCGGCAGCGCCGCGAGGCAGCGGCGCCGATGGGCAGAAGGGCGCAACCGCCGCGCGTGCCGCCGATTTGGCCAGATAACATCTTTTTTTTCCTTTTACATGCGACCGACATATGGGTCCCGTCGGGACTTATTTGCTTTTTTCCACAGTAATGCCACGCAGGCGACGAAACCACCCTAAAAACTGTCTAGGATTTCGATTGATTTTTAACAAATGAGGGGTGCTTTATACTATCTGGTTTCGGGACGCAAATAGAACTGGGCACATAGTTAGGGCCGAAGTAGACTTTTTCCGGTTTAGAACTAGCACGAGCTTCTCAGCCTTCTTGTGTCACACGGTTGCCGCCAGTCGGCCTGACCTGTCCGCTATTTGAGCCCAACAAGTTGTCCATTTCATTCCGTGAAAGATGCCCATCACGCCATCAGCCCATGCCAACAGCTTGAGTTTCTTTGAGGGAATAAGTCTATTTAGCATCCCTCATCTCTTGCCCCTGGTTAAATCGACTCCGTCAACCGTAAAACTAGGTATAACGCCCCCATGTTTCAAAACCGGTGAAAATAAACTCCTTCGAAGGTTTTAAAAGTGGTTTTGTCTTACGTGGCACTCATGAGACCCACATGTCAATAAAAAAATAAAAAATTAACAGCCTCACATGTCGATCATCCTAATCTCTTTTCTTTTTACTTACCTCTCTCCCCTCTGTCTCTTTGATGTCCTCTCTCTCTAGGCGGCGACAACAATGAAGGTGGAGGTGCACGGGGCAAAAACAACGACGGCGAAAGGGAGAGGAGGAAGAGGACGCAATGCAGAGTCGCTGACGAGTTCCGGGGAGGAGGATGTGGAGCTACACGAGCGCGAGGCAGGGGAGGGTCTGATGTGCAGGAGGATGTGGTCACCGCCATGACGTACCTCTCTGCTGCTGGGCTTGTCTCCACGGCATCATCACCGAGAGGCGTCAGAAGATCGGCGGCGGCAAGATGGGTGGTTGTTGATGAAAAATCCGCACCAACCCGATGATGCCAAATCTGTGTTGACATGAATTATGTCGACAAACACAATGACCTGGGAGATCTGCTCAGTTCTCGTGCAGGTCTTGAAATATTAGTAAGATGCGAATGTGCCAGTCAGTTTGATCCTGTAACTGACAAGATGTAAGGCTGACCAGCCAATAGGTTGGTGTCGATGAAACAAAGCCTGGGTCCTGCTGAAAGATCCAAAAAAATATGTGTCAACCGATAGCCGATAGCATGATGTAGAATCAGCCGATAGCATGATAGTCGATATCCAAAAGTTGTTGATGCCATCCGATAGCCGATGTAGCAATACTAGCCAATGTCGATAGGGTTTTGAACAATCGACTATATGTCCGATGCAAATTCCCGCACTTAGATTAATAATGATATAAAGACAATAAGCTAATAATAATGTAATAAGATAATGAACTAATCGATCAATAATGATATGATAGAATAAATACTGATCTGATGATTAAAGATTACATCGGCTAGTAATTCAATGTCACTAAATCCATGTGATTAAATAATCAACAAAACATTTATTTCAATCAGATAAAACCAACTTGTATATGATCCTTATAAGCCGATGCAACATCTAGATAACTCATCTACTAAAACTCCGATGAAACAATAATTGATGTCTACTGACTTAAATAAATCTAACTTATAACCACAACGTTATTGTCGGACCTAAACGATGCAACATAAGGTTGATAATTGTCGGATAGATTAAACCAATCGATAAGATACCGATTAAAGTGGTCATGTATTAAATTTAACCAAGACAGTAAAACCGTAAAAGTCAAATTTAACACATCAGATAAGATCGGCTAACACCCTGATAAAACGTTAGCATAAACCTATCGACTTAACAAGAATTAGATTATCAATAACAATCTAGTAGGTCAGACCTAACCGATATAACATGAGATTGTATATGATAATCTAATACTCAATGAGCTAGTAAATCTGTCTAATGTGATGGATATAACAAATCTATCTAGAACGATATTACGTTTAAAGAAATATCAACTTGATCAAAATATCGGACCTAACAAAAAATGTCCTAATTAAGCCGATGTGACTATAAATAGTAATGGAACTAAAGATATAAATGATATACCAAATAGGTAACGCTTGTTTCGGCACGGGACGAATATCGGACTCAACCGAGAAAGTCATAGCCACATCAGCGTAAGCGAAGACAACGAAACAACGCAAGCGGAGACAACAGAACTCACTTTTTGCCAAAGGTCGAACTCAATCGATGCAGACCATGGGCGAAAATAAGAGCTCATCGAAATAAGACCTCATAAGAGGATGACGATATGTCAAAAGTAGATGTATATTGATCTGTGTAGATATTTACAAGGATCCTAGATATATATTTATACCCATAGGCTGATAAGAGTGCTAATTGAACACGACACAAACTTTCCTAAAGATAAAAAACATAAAGTACTTATCAGACATGACACAAATTTTTCTAAATATAAAACTTGCCTAATTAATAAATAAACTTAAGCCATTATGCAATAGTTTTCAAGTTTTTTTCTTAAACTCGGTCTCTCATGAATAAATTTTTGTCGACTATTTGATTTTTTTCCAAACCGAATTCAATTAAAAAAAATTACCAGATTTTCACATTAACATCGCCACGCTCATGTCTCGTGCTAACATCGCCACACTCATGTCTCGTGCTGACCACGCCCGTGACAGGTAAGGATCAAACGCACGTGATAATTCACTAGAATGAACACACATGAAACACAAGCTTTGTGGCAACAAATGCCTTTTCTCTTTTATCTGTTACTCACACAGTTCTAAAACGGATGAGCGTACGGGTTAAATAGCCCTGCTTACATGCAAGAAGAACTGCTGACAGGCTTCATGCGCACGCACGCACCACCTGAATACATGAGCCACTAACTCCAACTGAGGCCCTGTTTACTTTCTGTAAAAATCTGTAAAAATTTGGGATTTTAGTCACTTTTTAGTATTTTGGAAGTAAACATGTAGGTGTAAAGTTAGCTGGTAAAAATTTTGGATTTGGGAGGTTTCAGACCCAAAAAGCTGTAATTTTTTGGAAACGTGCTTACCCATCCTATCCCCTGCGCACATAGTGTTCCCCCCCACGCGCTCTCCCCCGCCGCTGCCCCTGCTCTCCCCCTCCGCTCTCCCCGTCCGCCGACCCCGCTCTCCCCCGTCGCCTTCGCTCTCCCCTCTCGCTCTTCGCCGCGCAGTGGTGGCGCCGCCCTCGCGGAGGTCAAGCGCGTCGAGGTCGAGCTCTGCGAGGTCCCCGGAGTGGTGCACGACACGGAAGCGGAAGGACACGCTTCTCATATCCCCCTGGGCAGCCGGCTGCGTTGCACGTGGTGCACGCGCGCAGAGGCGGCGTCTCATCCTGCACGCAGCGGCGCCTGGAGGAGCGCGGCAAGAAGCGCCGGGAGGCGGTAGCGTCACCACGCTTGTGCCGCCCGACATGGACAAGGACGCCGCCGGGGAAGGGGTGGACTTGGAGGGGGAGCCGCTAGGGTTCGAGGTGTCGACGACGCCGATGCCCGAGCTGCCGGACCCGGAGAAGCCCGACTTCTGGGAGGGGCCCCAATGGGACGCCCTCGGCTTCTTCATGCAGTACATGTGGGCGTTCGGCGTCTTCTTCGGCGTGAGCACCTCCTCCTCCATTACTTTGCCTCTTTACTACAGTTGATGCGTTTGTGCAAACTAACTTGTTATCGGTACCCCTTGCTCAAGTGCTCAAAAGTAAATCTTTAGCTTTGTGCAGTTAGTGAAACTTGGATGGTAGTTAGCAATTAGTAGTAGGGGCAAATATGTCTTTATTGCAATAGCCCAAAAACTTTACATATAGAAGTAAACACATTCTCTTGTGTAAACTCTTGTGTAAAATTTACACCCAAAATTTTTAAGGTGTAAAGTTTACATTCAAAATGTGCAAGTAAACAGGACCTGAATACATGAGCCACTAAAACTCCATGCACTACGAGATCCACTCGCCCAACTAACCATGCATGCAGCTACCTAGCTACTTGCTAACTTGCCGCACTCAACTAACCACACTAATTACTCAGTCAACAAATCACCAAGCACATGGTTGTCAACTGAACTAATCTCCTACATGCATGCAACATATATATGCAATACTCCACTACGCACATGACGCACACACGGCTAACTAATACAGATATTCCAGCAAATCCCAAATGCTCCCAATAAACATCAGGCAAAAAAGACTAGAACACCTAGCCCTTACTTTTGGTTGCCAATCAGGTTCTTTCCCTTTCACTTATCTCGGTTTGCCGATGGGAACCACAAAGCCAAAAATAAAAGACCTCGCTCCAATCCTAGACAGAATTGAAAGAAGACTCTCAGGTGCCTCAACCTGGTTATCCCTCTCAGGAAGACTTCAGATGCTCAACTCAGTCCTATCACCGATCACCACATACACTCTTTGCTCAATTAAACTCCTTGTTGGCATAGTGGAGGGCATTGATCGTGCAATAAAACAGTGTCTATGGCGTGGAAATATAGAAAGGACTCAGGGGGGTAATTTGGTAGCCTGGGATAAAGTGCAAAGACCGAAGCGAAATGGTGGACTTGGTGTAATCAACCTTAAGTTACAGAACGATGCTCTGCTTCTTAAACAACTGCACAAGTTTTATAACAAAGAAGATATTCCTTAGATAGAGCTGATTTGGTCAAAATATTATACACACAAAGTTCCGCATACATGCAGAGAAGTAGGCTCTTTCTGGTGGAAAGATATCTTTCGGCTTAATGAACTTTATCGAACCATAGCTCGTTGTGATTTGGGAAATGGTTCTACTGTCAGCTTTTGGTTTGATTCCTGGATAAATCCCCCCTCCACCAGGCATATCCAAGGTTGGCCTCTTATGCACTTTCAACCTCAATCTCTGTGCAGAAAATGATGGAACTTGAGGACCTGGACAGTATTTTTAGACTCCCTATCTCAGCCCAAGCAGCAGATGAATTAGACATACTCCAACAAGAGCTCCAGCAACTTGTCATTGATGACACTGCCTATGATACCTGGAAACCGATTTGGGGAAAGGATTATACCTCCAAAAGGTTCTACGATTTTGTCTACAATACCAGACCGGTCCATCCCATCTTCTTAAAATTATGGAAATCCCACTGTACGCCGAGAATTAAATTCTTCGTTTGGCTGGTTCTCCTAGATCGGCTCAATACCAAAATAATGCTCACTCGAAGACATATTGGAAACCGGGCGAATGATCACTGTGTTATGTGCAACCTTAGTGTTGATGAAACTGTGGATCATCTCTTGTTTTTCTGCCCCTTCGCTCATCAATGTTGGACACGACTCAATCTAACTTGGGATCCAGCAATGTCTCTTGCAAATAGGCTCTCTCAAATCAATAGTACCAACTTCACCTGGGATGCATGCCTAATTGCTTTGTGGGAGATTTGGAAGCTTCGGAATGACACGATTTTTGGTCGACAAGATCCTTCGCTCTCCAGATGGATGCACAACTTCCGCGCCCAAGGTTACCTCCATCGGCTCGGTTCAAACCTCGCATCTAGAGAGGATTTTTGTGTCCGGCTTGATGCCTTTAGCTAGACTCTTTCCCTTGGTTGGTCTAACTTATCTAACTTCCCTACAGCCCTGTAAGTTTCCGCTCTTTGACTTTTATTAATATATTTGTTTTGCTGTAGGGATTTTTTCTCACAGTCCTTCTTTTCAAAAAAAGATTAGTGCTAACAATTCCCCTCTAAGAGCACCTCAAAGAGCCTTTTTAAATTTTGTTATCTAAATTATCATTTGGAGAGTCATTTGCATAAAAATCGTTTTCTATAACTTCTTTAACAGTTTTTCTATATCTCGTGCGCACTCTAGAGTCATTCTTGTCTTCTATTTTTGGCTAGCAAAAAATCCAGAATAGAAAATGAGACCATTTAGAAAAGCTGTGGAGGGTAGTTTCTTACTAAAATCTCCATTCCTAGCATTTAGAAAGAATACGAAGAGTCTCTTAGAGATGCTCTAATCTTGACTTGCATACTTCACGGATCATCACAGAAGACACGGCTCGTCCTCCGCAGTCGCAAGCAACACTTCTTCCTTCTTTGACTTGCGACACTCTTTGGTGAGGTGCCCTCGTATGTCACAGGTGTAGCACTTCCCTTTCTTCTTGTCCGACTCACGCTCATCGTTGTTAGAGTCGTCGCTTGCATCGCCATCGCTGTTGTAGTCACGACCACGACCGCCACTGTGGCCACCAGCCTTGCCGTAGTGACCACCATGGTTTTGGTTCTTCTTTACGCCGTTGTTTGGCTTGCCAATCTTTTTTTCTTTCAGTGAGAGACTTTCCCACTGTGCACATGTAAGAAACAAAGGCTCACCCTCCTGTTCAAGTCGCCAACCTTCAAGGATTCCTCATACACCCTCAGGCACCCGATTGTCTCCGCCACGAGCATCTTCGACACGTCACCCCATTGCTCAATGGCCCCAACAATGTTAAGAAACTTATCAGGGACAACACTGAAAAGCTTCTCCACAACAACACTGTCATTCACCTTGGCTCCAAGAGAACGCATCTCACCCACCAATGTGATGAGCTTCGGTGAGAATTCCGCAATAGTTTCGAAACTCCCCATGTATAAGCAATCAAATTGCCTCTTCAATACTTGTAGTCGCACCTTCTTACCTCGATCTTCACCAATATTCATCTTTTCAATGGCCTCCCAAGCTTCCTTTGTTGTGTCCTTGTCCGTGATAGCCATCATCACAACATCTGGCACACCTTTAGAGATGGTGGCGAGAGCTTCAACGTCATTCTCTTCTCTGCCAAATGACCCTTCACACTTGATTACCGCCCACACACCAAGATGGTGTAGGATGATCTTCATCTTTATGGCCCACACACCATAGTTCGTGTCGCTCAGCATTGGATAATGCATGGCGACAACCTTGCTTGCTGGTCGTGCCGCCACCATAGCATCACCATGATCACTGGAAAAGCCATCCTTGGCATTTTTTCTGGTGACTCGTCACACGCCATCACCTCACTCTGATACCAATTGACAGCTAAGGATCAAACTTACGCAAAATTCATTGGAATGAACACATAAGAACCACGAGCTTTGTGGCAACAAATGCCTTTCTCTTTTCTCTATTATTTAGTTCTAAAACGGATGAGCGCACGACTTAAATAGCCTTGCTTACATGAAGGAACTGCTACCAGGCTTCATGCGCACGCACGCACTACATGAATACATGAGCCACTAACTCCATGCACTACGAGACCCACTCTCCCAACTAACCATGCATACAACTAACTACTTTCTAACTTGTCACGTGTTGATGACCGTTAAGTATTGATTTCGACTGTTAACTACCTCAATAAATAAAGGGAGAACTAATATTTTAGACGTATATTAGTATTAGATAATATAGTTCCACTTGTCTTGGAGAAATTTTGTGTATGTAGAGATTATGCACTAAAGTGAAGGAGAAATGAGCCGACATGCAAAGAAACACACCTTCGACGAATCATGTGCGAGCACATGGATTGATGGGCCCATATGTCAACTCTAACCGACTCAAAATAGGGCCAATCCACCGTGAACCAACCAAGGGGTCCACATGGTAGCCTCTGGAGAAAGTCGGTGGAGAGAGGTATTGCCCAAAGGTCACTTGTCACATCCCGAGTTTTTCCTAATTCATTTAAAATAATTTACCTAAATAATCGAAATTTCTGAAATTAATCTGGAGTCAACCTATAATTTTAAAATGCAATTAATAAATGGAAATGACATGGTAGGATTTTTCTTGAATTCTGCATGTCAAAATGCGCTAACAGGATTTTTTGGAATTTTTAGAGCACTCTAAGTATTTTTAATCAATTAAATAAGAAAACAGAATTTAATTAAGTCCCTTTTCCCTTTTTTTCTTTTTCTTTTTTTTTTTTTTTTTCCGTACGCCCGTACGGTTCTTTTCCCGCCCGTCGCCCTAACGGGCCGTCGGCCCAGCTCCCGCGCGTGCCGCTCCTCCTCGGTCGTGGGCCGAAGCCCACGGTCCCGCCGCGCCGCGCAAGTCCGGCGCTCCTCCTCGCGCGCGCAGCCACCGACGTGTGGGCCCCACCTGTCGGAGCCGCTCCTCGCGCCCGGCCGCCCAACCGCCGCCACCGCCATAGCCGCGCCGCCCGCCTCTTACCCGGCCGCTTCCGCGCCGCGCCGCGTGGCCCCACGCCGGCTCCGCCCGTGCCGCGCACCCGTGCCCGCACTTCCCGCGCGCCGCAACGCCCGCCGCCGCCCGAAACGGCCGCCGTATATCTCTCTCTCTCTCCGAGTCCGAGAACGCCGGCGACCTTATCCCCGCCGTTTCCGTGCCCGTTTCGGTCCTCCTCTCTCCCCTTTAAAACCCCTCGAGCTCCGCCTCGTTTCCCTTTGTTCGCCGTTGTTCCTAGCCCGTGTCGCCGCCGTTCTCCGTCGCTCATCCGCCGGTGAGCTCGCCGTCCCCGGTTTCTTTTGTTTTCGTTTGCTTCCTTTTCCTTTCGCGCGCGCCGCCGCTCGTCGGGTCGTCGCCGCCGGTCCGCCGCCGCTGCCGGGTCGCGCGCCGCCGCCCCGCCGCCGCCGCCACCCGTGGAACCCTAACCCTAACCCTAGCGCCGCCCTCTCTCGTGCCGTCCGATCTTGCGGATCGGACGGATCTCGCGCCGTCCGATCGCGACGGATCTGCGCCGTCCCGATCACGATGGATCTGCGCGTCCGATCGCGCCATCCGGCCGCCAGACGCCAGCGCCGCCGCCGATCCGCCGCTCGGATTGCGCCACGTGGCGGAAATCCGCCGCCGCGCCCGTCTCCCCGGCTTCAGCTGCGTGCGCCGACGCGCCCCTAGGGCCGACGCCGCCCGGACGTCATGCCGACGTCGCCCGAGGCGCGCGTGGATGACGTCATCGGGACTTAATTGCGCAATAAATAATTTAATCTTTTCGTTTAGTTTAAAAATCGCAATTAAACTTCTAAAATTCATATCTTTTGAATCCGAGCTCCATTTTAGTCCATTCAAATTTCATTAAATCCAGAAAAATGTCAAGAATCCATTAAAAATACTTTTCAGTGTTGTTTCAGTGGACTTTTTAGGGTGTTTGTTGAGTGCTTTGTTTGTCGTGTAGATCCCGAGTTTTCCGGCGAGCCCGTTCTCTTCAAGTAGTCGCCGAGGTTCCTCGCTCCGAGCAAGGCAAGTCATACCTTACATTGACCATATTGTACCTATTTTATGTAAATACCTCTATTTCATTCAAATACGCATATGTTTTAGAATGTCATTTCATGGGATGTTTATACCTATTGTACTCAACCATAGGATTGTTTACCTTATACCATTGATAACCCGGGATCCAATGTGACTAGATGATAGTTTAAGGTTGCTTAGTCATGCTTAGCGCAACTAGCTCATTTAAGGGAATAACACTAAGTTTAATGCTAAAGTTGACCTCCAGTGATATTAAGATATGATCTTGTTCTTAATAATATTGACTTATAAGAAAGGTGGGTCGTGAGCACATGGTTGGTCTTTGGTTAGCGTGCTCATGACGATTAAGGACCGGTTCTCGGGAAACCCCGGAAGAAATGCCGTGCATACCACAAGCCAGATGGGTAATGGCTAGGCCCGTAGCATAGCGTCTCTAGTTAACGTATCCCGAGAGGGTGAGCGTGATGGAGTTGGGTCGGCCCGGTTTAAGGGTTGATCGCTTCCGGATTCACCGCGGCACTAGAGGGGCTGCCCATTGCCCGATGGGAATGGGGCGAAACCTTGGTGTGGTACGATTGATTAGAGGGGTTGTGTGAAGGGTCTTGTCACAATTCCTTTCCGGGCACCGTGGTGGTGCACCGGCGCACGGTAATGTGTTGTGGGATTGTGTCTTGTGGGTACAGTTGTACACCTCTGATCAGAGTAAAAACTATTCGAATAGCCGTGCCACGGTTACGGGCGATCGACCGATTCACCTTGATTAGTCTCATTTACTTTATTCGAATGAAATGTTGGAATATGACTAGTGCAGGTGGGATGGATGGGCCTCGTTGCAACGTGGTTTGAGCGTTGGACGTGTTTATTTAATACCGCTTAAATGTTACTACTGTTTTACTGTCTTCAAATATTGTTATTGTATACTGCAAATGCTGTTTATGCAAATTGAGCCTCTTGACCATTCCTTGTTATTTATCTCGCATCATGTACCCCTTTTCCGGTGTGACTTGTTGAGTACGGTGGTTGTACTCGCCTTGCTTCTTTTTCCCCTTCGCCGTGCGAGGTTGAGAGCGAGGTCTCCGAGGAGGTGTAGGCTTGTTCTCGTCAAGGTTTAGCCGTGGAGTTGGTGTTCCGCTCGCTCGTGTCAAAGATTAGCTTAAGTCAGTTTTATTTTCCTTTCCGCTGCATTTGTGTAACTCTTTTATATTGTTTCTAAGACGAGGATTCTGTATTATCAATAACGTCGATTTATGTACCTCTACTGATTCCCGGACGAGGAGGTAATGCACAAATTAGCGCGAAATTCGTGTGAATTTCGGGCGTGACAAGTTGGTATCGAGCCTTCCGTGATCGTAGGACGAGCCAACCGGAAACCTTAAGAGCCCTCTAATTCTTTTCATGTGCATATGTTTTGAAAGAAAAAGGGGTGTTTTGAAAAGTGGAGTCGTCTAGGGTTTAGGAATTGCGAAAATGGGATGTGGTCGTGGGTTTTGAGCATGTTTTGATTTTCCCACTCCTTTGTTTCTATAGATGGCAGGTTCCCCAAATACGCACTGCGAAAAGGGATGACAGTTTCGTGGCGTAGCCGGCGCGTATGGCCCTTGCGTGGATATCCCGAAGCACCCGAGTATACAACGCTTGCGCCTCTCGTGGCGAGTTGCCCTACCGTGTTCGGTTGGAGGTTCACGGGTTTGTGGGAACGTGTCTTCCCAACATGGAGGTCACAGCTTCCGGAGGCACGTCGATCACGCTTGTCAAGAAGCCGCCTACCCGATGTTGGCCAGATGAGGGAGGCATGATGCCGACCTTCGCACCTCCTCCTACCGCTATCATCCCCGTCGAGGTAGTTCCTCGAGGTCGGTGCATTCAAGTCTACGGCAGAGAAGAATGACTCTACCTTCGGTCACATGTGCACCGTGCTCAAAGGACTGGATCGGATGCACTCGACCTACACAAGGCGACCAAGGAGCCGAACGACAAGAAGATGCCGAGGATCGCGCGGCCGCAGGACGAAGTGGCTCGTCGAAGAAGGAGGTAGCCGAGTTGAAAGGACTCCCGCCACCGGTTGGGGTCGCTCCGCACTACGCCGGAAGACCACCACCGCGCCCGTCCGCATCCAGCTAGCACCTCGGATTCCACCGCCTTCTCCAGCTCCACCCGCTCCGGTCCGGCCACGGTTCCAGCTTCCTCCTCGTGCAGTCCCGCCTCACCTTTGCTCCAGCTTGGCAAATCCAGCGGAGGTGGCGTAATGGTTGGATCTCCGTCTCCAGTGACTCAAGCTCAGATAATTCGGCGGAAGACATGGACTCCGAAGGGACTCGAGATTCCTCGGAGGGAAGAGGCAGGATCGGTTGGGCTACGGCAACCGATTCAGAAGAGTCCAAGTCTGAGGTGACGCCCGAGGACTCCAGGAGCCGTTCGGAAGAATGGGGATCTTCCGAAGGAAGCGCGACTCCTCGTCTCGTGGATCGTTCTAGTTGCCCTCCTTAGTTTTATCGTTTATCTTAGTTTGTCTTCTTGGTAGTTGCCGTGTGTTAGGTCTTGTGTGTGGGATAGCCGGCGCGATATCAAGTGTGATATGACTGACCAATTAAGGATGTTTGGTGCTTTTCCTTGTTTTTAGTCAAGATCAGAACAATGCATTTGAATTCAAATAATAAAGATTAGTGCTAAGTCTGTCTGTTTTTCTTCTTTTCTCTCTCTCCGGTCGGTCGTCTCCTTCGGATGGTGAACACCGACCAGGGGGCGAACAAGCAACAATGGGCGTCAGTGCCGACAACCACGAGGCTCACGACGCCAATGGCAATGCTCCTCCACCGCCACCCGAGAATCCCACCATTGCTCAAGTGCTCGCTTCACGCACACGATGATGGCTGCAATGATGCAGCAAATGCAACAACAGCACCACCAGATGCAACAGCAGATGCTGCAACAAATGCAGCAACAGCAGCAGAATAATCAGTTTGCCGCCCCACCACCCCAGTCCAAGCTGCCAGAGTTCCTTCGTGTCCGACCGCCGACCTTCTCCAAGACCACCAATCCCATGGAGGCTAATGATTGGCTTCATGCCATAGAGAAGAAGTTAGATCTCGTGCAGTGCACGGATCAAGAGAAAGTCTCTTTTGCCACTCATCGCTAGGGTCCTCCTTCACTGGTGGGACAACTATTTGGTTACTCGCCGGCGGGAGCAAGCATACAGGGAAGAGTTTCGTGCATAGCTTTGGGACCGCACATATTCCTGCAGGGAATAGTTGCACGTAAAAAGCGTGAGTTCCGTTCTCTTGAGCAGGGTAACGATCGCTCTGAGTATCTCGCACGAGTTCAATCGTCTTGCCCGTTATGCCCCGAAGATGTGCGCACCGATGCGTAAAGCGCAGGAAAAGTTTTTGGCTGGTTTGGATGATGAACTCACGGACAAGCTTATCTCCTGGAGAGTATGCTAACTTTGAGAAGTCGGTCGACAAGGCCATTCGACAGAAGATCAGCGCAACAAGATGATCAAGAAGAGAAAAGCATTCCGCACACGACCTCCTCAACAACAGGGAAATCGCAGAGGCCGCGTTTCATGCCTCGGAAGTCGAGTGGACCTACCACCATGATTGTTCGTCGGCATCGACCTTATCACCCGGGGAATTTCCAAACGGGCAAGAGTGGCAGTCGGCAACAACGTACTCCCCCCGCGCCTCCAACGCCGCCCCAAAGAATAACATGCCACCACCTCCAAGGAAGGACTCGGGAGGAAAGCCGAGTCTGTTTCAACCGTGGTGACCTGGGCATTTTGCGACAAGTGTCCGGCCAAGACGCGCCGGGCCAAGGTTCATCCAGCTCGAGTCAATCATGCGTCCGCCGAGGAAGCACTGCACCGCTCCCGGGTTATACTGGTATGTTTCGTAAACTATACTCCCGCCACAGATTATTTGATTCGGCGCTACACATTCTTTTATCTCAAAGCAATTTGTTGGGGCACATGGGTTGTCGTAGTGAGACTTAAGATACCTATGCGGGTTCAAACCCCGGAAACCACTTGGAGACCACTCGCATTGTCCTTCGTGACCATAGAAATCCAAGGATCTATGTTTCTAGCCAACCTTATCCTCCTTCACCCAAAGGCATAGATGTCATTCTTGGGATGGATTGGTTGTCCGACATAAGGGAGTAATTGACTCGCGCTAGTCGCACCATTACCGTAATTAATACGAAAGGAGAAAGAGTTGTTTTTCGCTCTCCCATGCAAGTCAAGCCCGTAGCAAGTTTGAATCATGTTTCCACCGGGGAATCGTCCGAAATGGCGGCCAAGACCCCTGTGAAGTTAGAGGATATCCCCATCGTCAGAGAATACCCTGAAGTTTTCCCCGAGGATTTAACTCAGATGCCGCCAAAAAGGAAAATTGAATTCCGGATTGACCTAGTACCCGGGACCGCCCCAATACACAAGAGGCCATATAGGATGGGAGCCAACGAGTTGGTCAAGTAAAGAAGCAAGTGGATGAACAGTTGCAAAAGGGTATATTCGCCCGAGCACGTCGCCTTGGGGTGCTCTGGTGATTTTTGTGGAAAAGAAAGACAAGACCAAGAGAATGTGTGTGGATTATCGAGCCCTCAATGAGGTTACTATCAAGAACAAGTATCCCCTACCTCGGATTGATGACTTATTCGATCAACTCAAAGGGGCCAAGGTATTTTCCAAGATAGATCTGCGATCGGGCTATCATCAGTTGAGGATTCGGGAAGAGGACATTCCCAAGACCGCCTTCACCACCAGGTATGGACTGTACGAGTGTACGGTCATGTCTTTTGGTTAACCAATGCACCATTTCTTTATGAATCGATGAACAAGGTGTTTATGGAGTTCTTGGATAAATTCGTGGTGGTGTTCATTGACGACATTTTGGTCTACTCTAAGTCGAGGAGGATCATGAGCAACATCTTCGGACGACTCTCGAAGTTGAGAGACCATCAACTCTACGCCAAGTTTAGCAAGTGTGCTTTCGGTTAAAGGAGCTACGGTTCCTCGGCCACATTGTGAATGCCCAAGGAGTAGCCGTGGATCCCGCAAATGTGGAATCGCTTACCAAGTGGACCCCGCCTAAAACAGTCACGCAGATCCGAAGTTTCCTTGGACTTGCGGGTTACTACCGCGCTTCATCGAGAACTTCTCCAAAATCGCCAAGCCAATGACTCAACCGTTGAAGAAAGATGAGAAGTTTAAGTGGTCGGCAGAGTGCAATAGGAATTTTGAAGAGCTCAAGAGGAAGTTGGTGTCCGCACCGGTGTTGATACTTGCCCGATTCAAGAAAGGACTTCCAAGTTTATTGTGATGCATCTCGCCAAGGGTTGGGATGTGTGTTGATGCAAGAAGGCAAAGTGGTCACATATGCATCTCGTCAATTGCGCCCACATGAAAACAACTACCCCACTCATGATCTGGAGTTATCCGCAGTGGTTCATGCATTGAAGATCCGGCGACACTACCTAATTGGTAATCGTTGTGAAGTGTATACGGATCACAAAAGTCTTAAGTACATTTTCACCCAACCATTTAAACCTCCGGCAGAGAAGATGGTTGGAACTGATCAAAGATTATGACTTAGGGATACATTACCATCCCGGCAAAGCTAATGTGGTTGCGGATGCACTAAGCCGAAAGAGTTACGCACCACCCTCGGTGTCGAAGGAATGTGTGACCGTTGCAGCGAATTCGAGAATCTAAATCTACGAGTGGTGGATTTTGGTTTTGTGGCTGCTCCGGAAGCCCAACCCACTCTCATTGATCAAATTCGGGCCGCTCAGCGTCGATCCCAAAATGGCCGAACTCAAGAAGAACATGAGAGTCGGAAAAGCTCGTGGTTTTACGGAAGACGAACATGGCACAATCTGGATGGGAAAGAGGTTGTGTGTGCCGGAAGACAAGGATTTGAAAAGACGATCCTTACGGAAGTTCACCAAACCCAATACTCAATTCACCGGCAAGTACAAAGATGTATCAAGATCTTAAAGAAAAGTTTTGGTGGGTCGGCATGAGGAGGGAGATAGCCGAGTTTGTTGCACTTTGTGATGTTTGTCGGCGAGTGAAGGCGAACATCAACGGCCCACGGACTGTTGCAACCCCTTCGATTCCGAGTGGAAATGGGAAGAAATTGGAATGGATTTCATCACGGGTTTACCCCGCACAACGTCGGATATGACTCGATTTGGGTCGTGGTGGACCGACTCACCAAGGTGGCCCATTTCATACCGTACATACTACCTACTCGGGAAGAAGTTGGCGAGCTTTATCTCGCAAGGATCATGTGTTTGCATGGCGTGCCTAAGAAGATCGTGTCCGATAGGGAAGTCGGTTTACTTCCAAATTCGGAAGAAGTTGCAAGAAGAACTTGGTACCGTTTGAATTTCAGCTCGGCCTATCATCCGCAAACAGACGGCCAAACCGAGAGAGTGAATCGATTTTGGAAGATATGCTAAGAGCATGCGCGCTCGATTTTGGAAAAGCATGGGACAAAAGCTTGCCCTATGCGGAATTCTCTTACAACAACAGCACGCCGCATTCAAATGGCACCGTATGAAGCACCGTATGGACGGAAATGCCGCACACCCTGTTTTGGGACCGACGGGTGAGCGCCAATTGTTTGGCACGAAGTAATAAGCGAAGCGAGGAAAAGGTCCGAGTGATTCGGGAAAGGTTGAAGATTGCGCAGCCCGACGTAAGAGCTATGCGATAATCGTCGAAGAGATCTCGCTTTTGAAGTAGGGGATTTTGTGTATCTTCGCGTTACACCACTCCGGGGAGTACACCATTTCCAAACCAAAGGTAAGTTGGCACCACGTTTCGTGGGACCATACAGGATTCGGGAACGTCGAGGAGAAGTGGCCTATCACCGGAGCTTCCTCCAACATGACCGGTATTCACGACGTGTTTCATGTGTCCCAGTTGAAGAAGTGTTTAAGGGTACCGGAAGAACAAAGAGTCCGACTGACATTGAAATCCAAGAGGACTTAACCTACGTAGAGAGACCAGCACGTATTCTTGAGGTCAGTGAGAGAAGGACTCGGAACAAGGTTATCAGGTTTTGCAAGGTTCAATGGACTCATCACTCCGAGGAAGAAGCTACTTGGGAACGAGAAGATGAGCTAAAGGCCGCGCACCCGCACCTCTTCGCCGTACCTCCGAATCTCGGGGTCGAGATTCCGTTTAAGGGGTAGGTTGTCACATCCCGAGTTTTTCCCTAATTCATTTAAAATAATTTACCCGAAATAATCGGAATTTCAAATTAACTGAGTCAACCTATAATTTTAAAATGCAATTAATAAATGGAAATGACATGGAAGGATTTTTCTTGAATTTCGCATGTCAAAATGCGCTAACAGATTTTTTGGAATTTTTAGAGCACTCTAAGTATTTTTAATCAATTAAATAAGAAAACAGGAATTTAATTAAGTCCCTTTTCCCTTTTTTTCTTTTCTTTTTTTTTTCCTTTTTTTCCGTACGCCCGTACGGTTCTTTCCCGCCGTCGCCCTAACGGGCCGTCGCCGCCTCCGCGCGCGCCTCTCCTGGCCGTGGCCGAAGCCCACGGTCCCGCCGCGCGCGCAAGTCCGGCGCTCCTCCCTCGCGCCGCGAGCCACCGACAGTGGGCCCCACCTGCTCGGAGCCGCTCCTCGCGCCCGCCGCCCAACCGCCGCCGCCGCCATAGCCGCGCCGCCCGCCTCTTACCCGGCCGTTTTCGCGCCTCGCGCCGCGTGGGCCCCACGCCGGGCTCCGCCCGTGCCGCCGCACCCGTGCCCGCACTTCGCGCGCCGCACACCGCCGCCGCCCGAAACGGCCGCCGTATATCTCTCTCTCTCTCTCCGAGTCCGAGAACGCCGGCGACCTTATCCCCGCCGCTTCCGTGCCCGTTTCTGGCCTCCTCTCTCCCCTTTAAAACCCCTCGAGCTCCGCCTCGTTTCCCTTTGTTCGCCGTTGTTCCTAGCCCGTGTCGCCGCCGTTCTCCGTCGTTCATCCGCCGGTGAGCTCGCCGTCGTCCCCGGTTTCTTTTGTTTTCGTTTGCTTCCTTTTCCTTTCGTGCGCGCGTCGCCGATCGTCGGCCGCCGCCGCCGGTCCGTCGCCGCTGCCGGGTCGCCGCCGCCGCCCCGCGCTGCCGGCCGTCGCCGCCGCCCCGCCGCCGCCGCCGCCACCCGTGGAATCCTAACCCTAACCCTAGCGCCGCCTCTCTCGTGTCGTCCGATCTTGCGGATCGGACGGATCTCGCGCCTCGATCGCGATGGATCTCGCGCCGTCCGATCGCGCCATCCGGCCGCCGACGCGCCGCTGTCGCCGATCCGGCCGCTGGATTGCGCCACGTGGCGGCAATCCGGCCGCCGCGCCCGCCTCCCCGCGCCAGCCAGATGCGCCGACGCCGCCCTAGGGCCGACGCGCCCGCCGACGTCATGCCGACGTCAGCCCCGAGGCGCGCGTGGATGACGTCATCAGGGACTTAATTGCGCAATAAATAATTTAATCTTTTCTATTTAGTTTAAAAATCGCAATTAAACTTCTAAAATTCATATCTTTTGAATCCGAGCTCCGTTTTAGTCCATTCAAATTTCATTAAATCCAGAAAAATGTCAAGAATCCATTAAAAATACTTTTCAGTATTGTTTCAGTGGACTTTTTAGGGTGTTTGTTGAGTGCTTTGTTTGTCGTGTAGATCCCGAGTTTTCCGGCGAGCCCGTTCTCTTCGAAGTAGTCGCCGAGGTTCCTCAGTCTCCAGAGCAAGGCAAGTCATACCTTACATTGACCATATTGTACCTATTTTATGTAAATACCTCTATTTCATTCAAATACTGCATATGTTTTAGAATGTCATTTCATGAGATGTTTATACCTATTGTACTCAACCATAGGATTGTTTACCTTATACCATTGATAACCTGGGATCCAATGTGACTAGATGATAGTTTAAGGTTGCTTAGTCATGCTTAGCGCAACTAGCTCATTTAAGGGAATAACACTAAGTTTAATGCTAAAGTTGACCTCCCGGTGATATTAAGATATGATCTTGTTCTTAATAATATTGACTTATAAGAAAGGTGGGTCGTGAGCACATGGTTGGTCTTTGGTTAGCGTGCTCATGACGATTAAGGACCGGTTCTCGGGAAACCCGGAAGAAATGCCGTGCATACCACAAGCGCATGATGGTAATGGTGGGCCCGTAGCATAGCTGTCTCTAGTTAACGTATCCCAGAGAGGGTGAGTGTGATGGAGTTGGGTCGGCCCCGGTTTTAAGGGTTGATCAGCTTCCGGATTCACCGCGGCACTAGAGGGGGCTGCCCATTGCCCGATGGGAATGGGGGCGAAACCTTGGTGTGGTACGATTGATTAGAGGGGTTGTGTGAAGGGTCTTGTCACAATTCCTTTCCGGCACCGTGGTGGTGCACCGGCGCACGTAATGTGTTGTGGGATTGTGTCTTGTGGGTACAGCTTGTACACCTCGATCGAGTAAAAACTATTCGAATAGCCGTGCCCACGGTTACGGACGATCGACCGCAGATTCACCTTGATTAGTCTCATTTACTTTATTCGAATGAAATGTTGGAATATGACTAGTGCGGTGGATGGATGGGCCTGTTGCAACGTGGTTTGAGCGTTGGACAGTGTTTATTTAATACTGCTTAAATGTTACTACTGTTTTACTGTCTTCAAATATTATTATTGTATACTGCAAATGTTGTTTATGCAAATTGAGCCTCTTGACCATTCCTTGTTATTTATCTCGCATCATGTACCCCTTTTCCGGTGTGACTTGTTGAGTACGGTGGTTGTACTCAGTCTTGCTTCTTTTTCCCCCTTCAGTGCCAGAGGTTGAGAGCGAGGTCTCCGAGGAGGTGTAGGCTTGTTCTCGTCAAGGTTTAGCTGTGGAGTTGGTGTTCCGCTTCGCTCGTGTCAAAGATTAGCTTAAGTCAGTTTTATTTTCCTTTCCGCTGCATTTGTGTAACTCTTTTATATTGTTTCTAAGACGAGGATTCTGTATTATCAATAACGTCGATTTGTGTACCTCGGCTGATTCCTGGACGAGGAGGTAATGCACAAATTAGCTGCAGAAATTCTGGTGTGAATTTCTGGGCGTGACATCGGCCGAACCCTTGGTTTGGCTTAACCGCCTCTAGCTCCCGTCATCTCCACCCTACATGTGGCAGCTCCTCGGCCTCCCTAATGATGGTTATCAACGTACTAACCTTCCTAACCACCTTAATCAACCATCATTAAGGAGTTTAAAAGGAGAAGAGCTTCTCACTTTACAAGACACTCAAAGAGCAATTCTCTCTATCTTTCATTGTATTCTCTATAGTATTAGTAGAGTTATGCTTAGAATAGTATTTGATTCTATAGTCTTCTCGAAGATTTTGGTATGTCTTTAGTACTTTACTCTTCTTGTAAACTATAGTTGAATTAATAGAATTATCTTCTTTATTTAATTATGTTCATTGTTCACATACTACTTTACTAGTTATGTGTTCTATGAATAGTTTATATTTCAATTATCTACTTCACTTGATTAGGCTAGTCGATTGATGCTACGGTAACGGTCCAATGATCTTAACGGGTTACATTAGTTCTAACTTGTCCATCCTAAGGGTGAAGTTCCGAGAGAATTAGTGACATTATTTAGTAACATAAGCATGGTGCTTAGGTTAGTTAAACATTGTTGGATGCGAATATGCCCCATGGAAAGTGAGATAGGCGACAGGTGGTGACAGTCATGTCTATGCTCTGTATTCCTCCACGTCCAGGTATGACGTAAGAGTCCGTAAAATGTCATAACCACGCTGGCAGACTAGCAGGGAGTGGTCTCTCGGTACTACATGGGTGCCTATAACTAAGTCCTAGCCTTGTAAGCATGTAATTGCTAAGTGTATATTAAACATGATTAATATAGTAGTACATATAAATCGTAGTTCTGTTTTGTCTTTCTCCACAATCTATTATATTATTATAGAGATGAATCTCCTGTGTGTTACACTACCCAAAATTATTATTATCGTTAATCTTTGTTTAGACTTTGGGTATATTAATTATAGCTTGATTACGAATATATAATACCACTCTTGACACCACCGCCTTCCCTAAGAAAAAAACAAATATGATACCCATGAAATACTTCTGGGTGAAATGCTATAGTGCTATCCATGCGCGTGTGCTTGTGGATTTATCAGTGACCTTATCAAATACCAACACCACGCTCAACTAACCACACTAATTACCCAATCAACAAATCACCCAGCACATGGCTATCAACTGAGCTAATCTCCTAAATGCATGCAGCATATATGCAGTACTCCACTACACGCATGACACACATACACGACTAACTAATGCAGATATTCTTTTTTTAAGGGAAAATGGCACGATAGTGCCTTTTCATTGAATAGAGATGGAAAAAATACAGCCTAAGGACAAAAAAACAAAGTACACTATATAGGGGGTTAAAACTTTTAAAGAGGGAAACTGAGGAAGGGAGGAAATCTCTCAATCGTTTTGCCCTCGCTAGACTCCAGAGGCTAGCTTCTTCTTTAACTTTCTCTAGTAGGGCACTCGTTGGGATTTCCACATGATCAAAGATCAGCCGATTCCTTTCCTTCCAGATTTCCCAGACCACCAGCATGATCATAGATCTTAGCCCTTTTTTAGGAACGCCGGTAGTGTTTGCCAAGCTCTCCCACCACTGTTGTACTGATGCAGCCTCCTACCACCGAGCTGGCTCGATTTGTGTGACTCCCAGCCAGTTTGCTACTAGTAGCCATATTCTCTTAGTATATCTACATTCCACGACCAAATACAGGGTGGTCTCAGGCTCTCGCCGACATAGGGGACAATGACCATTGTTCTCCCATCCTCTTGCTGCTAACCTATCGGAGGTCCAAACTCTGTTTTGGATGATTAGCCACGCATGGAACTTGCATTTTCCTGGGGCCCAGGTCTTCCAAATCAAGCATTGAAGGTTGTATCTGTCGTCCCACAACATTGTGCCCGATAGGCCGAGGATGTTGTATAGTTCCCATGCTCCGTGAATTTCCACATGATCTGGTCCACCTCCTCACTGTGGAGCTGGATGCCCTGAATGCAGATATTCTAAAACATGCACAAATCAAGATTAGTGCTAACAGCCTGGGCCTTCGGCTTCAAATCCGCGTGGGATCGCATCTCCTCCAATTCCCTGTCCCTCTTTTCCCTACTCCCCCATGGAAACCGACACCAAATCGAGTCGTGCCGCACCCTCGTTGTCGGCCCAATCTGTCGGCGCATTCCGCAGCTCTTGGCCTCGTGTCGCGCCTGCCGAGCCTATAAAAAGTATCCCATGCCTCCCTCTCATTTTCTCACAACTCCTGAGCTCACCGCGCCCCAAAACCACTCCCTCGTTACAATCTTCAGCTCCGCCGCCCGCCACCGTACTTTGGCCGGGCATCGCCGCCGCTAGCTTCACCTTCATGAGGGAAACCACGGCCACCACTCCGCCTCCTCAAATCGCTATCGGGTCATCATCTTCCCCGTTCTCCCGAAGCCACCGTTGTCGTGTCGCTTCTAGTCGTAACTTACCATTGCTACAAGTGCCACCACGCCGCGCCGCTAGCTTCTCTAGCTTCGCCACGTCTTGCAGCCGCTCAAGTCCCCTCCCTTGAAGCCGAAGTTCGTGGGAGCACCGCTTTTCCAACACCGCCGTTGCGGTCTCGCCTCCGATCGGCACTCATCGTCGACTGGAGCCACGCCGGGCTACTCTATCAGCTCCTTTGGCTCTGCAAACTCTCCATCTACCCCAGCCACCCCTTCCCCAAGCCCAAACCCGCCGAAGTCCTCTCCACCTCGTCACCTGGTAATCCCCACCGCGAGCTCCACCTCCGACCGCCTGTCCCTCCCCTAACTCCACTCCCGTTCTCCCCAGGTCCCGTCGGTCCATCCCGAGTGTTGCCCGTCATCGGACCTCCATCCACGCCATCGAGCCCGAGGCATGCCGCCACTCGGACCTCACCGCCGAGCCCTTTTGCATCATCGTTGCGTCCTTGGTGAGCATCCCCTCCTCCTTCCCACCTTCTTTTGTCGTGCGCGATGCACTACCACATCGGATGGTCGTCGCCGGCGACCATCGAGCCACGTGGCGCCGCATCTCGGGGGGCTGGCCGGTGATCTCGTCCCTGGCCATCCAATCCGCCTCGGAACAGATCGGAGCCGTCCATGTGTCCGCCCACGTGGCTGCCACGTTGGTGCCCCGTCGATGCCACGTGCATGCCACGTGGTGCACAAGCCTAGGGCTGGGCACAATTAAATCGAAAACCGATAAAAAAAACCCGAACCGCACCAAACCAAACTAAAATCTACGGTTTTTGGTTTTCGGTTTCGGTTTTGGTTCATGGTGTTGCATAAACCGACTAATTTGGTTCGGGTTCGATTTTTACACTCGAGAACCGAACAAACGAAAAAACTAAACAACTCTATCCAGCCCCAAAAAGAACCAAACCGAACAACGTGCGCGTGCACGTGGGTGGGCGCCTGGACGGGCGCGTGCGCATGCGCGTGTGCGTGGGTCGGCCCCGGCCTCCGCCCTGCCCCGGCCACCACCGCCGCGCAGCCGCCTCCGCTCCGTCCCAGCCACGGCCTCCCTCCCCCCGCCCCGGCCGCCGCCGCACCGCCTCCGCGCCGCCCCGACTGCCGCCGCATCACCCCAACGCGTCAGCCCTCTACCCGCAGCAGCACGCTTGCCTCTCTGCCTGTTCGGTTTTTTTGGTAAAAACCAAAAACTGAATTGAAAAAACCAAACCCGAATTTGTGGTTTCTAGGATTTATGAGAATCGATCGGTTTTTGCTTTGTGCCAAACTAAACTTTGCGTAGAAAAACCAAACCGAAGTGTCGGTTTTAACTGAATGCCCACCCCTACACAAGCCTGGCTGCGTGTGGACTCGGTCCACCATGCGCCATCTCCCTTGAGTCACCGACTGGTCGGCCCGCTTGTCGTCGTCACCTTTGAAAGCCCGTAAATGTCGCCTAGAGGGGGTGAAGAGGTGTTCCTAAAAATCACTTCAAATCCGCAGCGATTAAATTCAACAGGGAACGAAACTTCCTGGCAAGAACCCTAGAACATCCTGGTAGCTCAGGCTGACCGGAACTTCCGGTGTTCTATTCAAGAACTTCCGGTGTTCTAGCACTTCGAGGTTCCGATCTTGATTCTCAGGGAACTTCAAGACTTGCCTATGTGCAGCAGATAAACTGAATCAAGCAAGACACAAAAATATTCAACGGAAGGCACACATCATACACAAGGGAGACAAGATATTTTTTCTCAAGTTCGGATTACAAGAATCCTACTCTCCGTTGAGGAACTCCGTAAAGCTGGGTCTTAATTAAGCCCTAGCCTCACCAAGCAAAACCCAAGGAAAAAGTCTCCGGTTTTCAATCCAACATCCCTAGGTCCTTCACTAGGATTCAAGTGACCACAAAGATCCCAAACTTGAACCTCTAGTGAATACCACGAATGAGGATAGATCTACCAAGACAACCTCCGAAGGCTCACTCGGATTTCCACTCAACTTACCTCGTTTCCTTGCGAAGGTGAGAAAAACCTTCACAAACTTACCTGGGTCAATCCACAAATCGAAGGAAGCTCGCGGGCAAAGCCTAATCGTCTAGGAGGTCACCCTCCAAGAGAAATAAGCACCAAACAAAAGCCCAACGAGAATCACCAAGTGCTCAAGTCATCCTAGCCCTCTCAATACCACCAATCCTCACCAATACCCTCAATTCTCACTCAATTTCAATTGAAAGGCTCAAGAACAAGGTGAAAGAGACAAGAACACCATGGAAGAAGCTAGGAGACAGAAAACAAAAATGGGATTACCAACAGTGAGCTATGGGGTATGTGAGAAATATATAGGTTCATGCTGAAATCATGTAGCTCTTACTCACATTTTTGAACTACAAAGGTGCCAGGAAGTTCCGGGCCAAGATGCTAGGAACTTTCGGTCAATACTTAGAAAAAATTTGATTGGAGTAGGCGCCGGGAAGTTCGAGCGAGTGCCGGAACTTCCACTGGCACTTGATGTCTTGCCCCGAGCCTTTTCGAATTTTGTGCAAGAAAATACTCTCTTCTTTGGATTTTGACTTTAAACACTTAGATCATCTCAGCAACCATTTGAAACCCATCTTGATAGTACGACTTTCCAAAACTCAAGAGCAAAATGCAAAAGAAATTTTAAATAAAGCTTTGAGTCCTCTCGCTGTTTTGCATTTGTTGTTGGGGGCTCCTTTGTCACACTTTGCACACATAAGCCTTTTGGGACTAATTACCTACACTTATTTCAATAAACACATTAGTCCCTTAACTGTTTTGTCATTAATCACTAAAACCCACTTAGGAGCTTGGTGCACTTTCAACCTCTCCGCTCGGTTGACATCATAAATTGTATTAATTATGTCATAAATCAGATTTAATTTTAGAAATCCATTTAAATGGCTCAAAACTTCTAAAATTCATAACTAATTCATACGAACTCTAAATCGAGCCATTCAACTTGCAAAAATTATCTAAAATTGGGCACTATATGTTTGTTTACTTTTCTTGTATTATTTACTTGGTTTTATTAGGGTTTTTCTCATTTTACATGCCAAAGGTAGAATCCATCGTTTTGGAAGATCGTGATCACGAGGAAAAGAGTTCGGAAGATTGAATGAAGAAGCAAGGCAAGTCACTTGTTCACTCTTGAACATGTTGAGCCTACTTTCTAAATTATTTTACCATTTACAAATAAATTATATGTTTTGCTAATTACATGGGAATTGGGTTACCTATCTGCTTGCTTGTGTCACGTTTACTTGATATCCATCCTTTGTCAAACTCGGGTGATGAGTTAACTCGCTTGTGTCATATATGATAACCTTGCTAGAATTATGATATGTTTAGCCATGCCTAACTAATACCAGCTTATCTAATGGGATAATCACACCACTTACATTTAGTATCTTGACGAGCTATGAGCTCGAGACACTTGGTCATGTTTCATTGGTCCTAATTATTCAACTAAAATATGGCTTAACGGTGGGTTTTGGTGTATGGTTTTGCTAGACGCACCGATGACAACTAAGGACCGGTTCACGGAAAACCCTGAAAGAATTATCATGCATACCACAAGCCAGCGTGGGCAATGGTTGGGCTTGTAGTATAGCTTTTTCCTTTCTGACACACCTAGGCGAGGGTGGGTGTGATGGACTTGGGTTAACCCCAGTTTAGGGATTGATCGGCTGCCGGATTCACCGCAATGCACGAGGGGGCTGCCCACCCCCGTTTAGGAGTGGGGGTGAAACCTCAGCATGGTGTGCTTGGTTAGGGGGAGTTATGCGAAGGGTCATGTCACAGTTCCTTTCCGGTATGGCATGTTGTTGACGGTCATTAAGTACCGATTTTGACCACCAACTACCGTAATAAATAAAGGGAGAACTAGCATTTCTTGCACATATGTCAATAATAAATAAATAATGTAGTTCCACCGTTATTGGAGAACTAACATGTATGCAGAGGGTATACACCAAAGTGAAGGAGAAATGAGTTGGCATGCAAAGAAACACACCTCCGATGAATCACGTGCAAGCACACGGATCGATGGGCCACAAATCAGACCAAACTGATCTAAAGTGGGACTAAACCACGAGGAACCGCCATAGGGATCCACATGTCAGCTACTGGAGAAAGGCGATTGTGAGAGGTGGGACCAAGGGTTCGGCCGAACCCTTGGTTCCACGGAACCAACATCGCCACCTCTCATCTCCACCCTCCACGTGGCATCTCCCGGTTGTTCCCCAATGATGGTTGTGGGGTTACCGACCTTAACAACCGTCATAAGCAACCTATTAAGAAGATCACTCCCTCACTCTCAAAGCACACACTCAAGGAACAATTCTCTCTATCTACATTATATTTTTATAATATTAATGGAAATAGGCTTAGAGTAATCTTTGGTCCTATAGTCTTGTCGAAGATTTCGGTGTCTTTAGTACTTTACTCTTCTTGTAAGACTATAGTTGAATTAATAGAATTATATTCTTTATATTATTATGTTCATAGTTCATATATTACTTTATTAGTTATGTATACTATGATTAGGATATACTTCATTTATATGCTTCACTTGATTAGGCTAGTCGATCTATGCTATGATAACGGTCCAATGACCTTAACGGGTTGCACTAGTTCTAACTTATTCATCCGGAGGGTGGGATTCCTAGGAAATTAGTGACATTATTTATTAATGTAATATTGGTGCTTACTTAGTTAAATGCCATTGGATGCAGGTGTATGGAAAGTGAGATAGGCGACAGGTGGTAACAACCATGTTCGTCCTTTGTATTCCTTTACGTTTGGTTATGATGTAAGAGTTCGTAAAATACCATAACCATGTTGGCAGACCAGCAGGGAGTAGTCTCTCAGTAGTACATGGGTGCCTAGAACTAAGTCCTAGCCTTGTAAGCATGTATTAAGTATATACTAGACATTAGTAATAGAGAAGTACATATGAATTGTAGTTCTCTTATGTCCTTTTCACTATACATTAATATAGGGATGAATCTCCTGTGTGTCACGCTACCCAATTATCATTATCCTCCTAACACATGTTTAAACTATGGTGAGTTAATTATAGCTTGGTTAATGATGTATAAACTTTATCTTTATACCGCCGCCTTCCCTACGAAAATATAAATATGATACCCTTGGAATACTCATGAGTAAAATGCTATAGCAATATCCGTGTGCTTGTGAATTTTTCTGTGATCATAAGAAATACTAACACATGCCAACGCACAGAAATGCGTCGTGGGGCTGTGTCTTGTGGGTACAGTTGTACATCCCTATGATCGGAGTAAAACTATTCGAATAGCCATGCCCGCGGTTATGGGCGATCAACCAGCTTCACCATGATTAGTCACCCAGTTAATTAACGTGACTTAATTGAACTGGTGTAGTTCAGGTGGTTTGGTTGGGTCTATTCAAGGTGGTGTAGCGTTGTTCAGTGAAGATTAATCTTGCTTTAATTAATCAATTATTTTACTATTTTTAACTATAAAGGTTTATAACTGCATTTATGCAAATAGCCACGAACCTCCCTTGTGTCCTCTTGCACATCTACATCATTGGTGTGACTTGCTGAGTATGGTGGTTATACTCAGCCTTGCTATATTTTCCCTTTACATAAGTGTAGTGCTTCTTAGCTAAAGACGAAGTTAGAGGCTTATACCCCAGTTGAGTTTTGCCTATGAAGTGGACTTGAAGTCCCGTTAGGATCGTCTATTTTTTCGCTGATACTTTTTTGGGTGTGAGGAATAAATGCCTCTTTTGTAAGTATTTACGCTTTATTTACGTTTGGATCTACATATTAATATGTATCATTTTGTGTACCCTAGTTTGACTCCTAGATAGGGATTTATACACAAAATAGTCTGAAAATTTGGTTAAATTTCTGGGCGTGACAATGGCTCAGGACCACGTGACAATCATGCTCTTTGAGGTCTTCGGCGCCGGCAGCGGCACCATGTCCATCAGCCTGGAGTGGGCGATGACACCAAAAGGATGAGTAGACCTGAGCTGTCTCTCTAGCAAATTCCAGCTTCAGATGATATATTGATAGGTATTCTAAAAGTAGATTAAAGAAGCTATTGCATTATATATCCTGAAGAAAATTCTTTGCTCGGATGCTTAACATCAGAAGTAACAATAGTGGCGCGCATGATTGGAGAAACTTGTCAGTGGCCACGCACGCGGGAAGGACTTGGCCAACTCCAAAGAGCGCACGAGGAGAAGCTCATCGGCGGCCGCACACGCAGGGAGGACTTGGCCGGCTCTGGCAAGGAGAAGCTTGTTGCTCGGCTACGTGCACGGGGAAGTCCTCTAGCCGGTTGTGGCACGTGCGGGGAGAACACCGGATGGCTGCGCGTGGGGGAAAGAGTCGTCGGCTAGCTGCGCGGTGAGGAGCTCGTCGCCCACTACTCCACCTCCACCCGCTAGTTCTAATCCTTCCTTCCGCTCCTCTCCCACCCCTCCCTTCCCCTCTCCTCGGTGCTCCTCCTCCACCGCCGCTTGCACCTCTCGCTCCACTCTCTACCACCCGAGCCCTCTCCTCTCCCTTCCATCGACACTGTTTTCGTCCTGCGCGCCGCCACCTTCACTGTCGCCGCCTGGAGAGAGAGAAGGGTGAGAAAAAATAGAATGACTAACAGGTAGGGTTGTTAATTTTTTTATTTTTTTCTTACTGATATGTGGGTCCCATGAGCGTCATGTAGGACGAAACCATTTTTTAAACCATCTAAGGAGTCGATTTGCATCGGTTTTTAAAGATGAAGGAGACGTTATATCCGGTTTTACGGTTAAGGGAGGTGACTCAACCAGGGGCCAAGAGATGCACGAGGCGAAATAGACTTATTCCTTTCTTTGTGCTAGCTTCTGGTGGCACTCAATCTCACCTAAAGTGTTGTTTCTTTCTTAAAAAAACAGATTTGCTATTTCACCTCGACAGATTTTTAGACTCTTGTCTTTCATTTTTTTCGTTTGTAGGATATTACATCAAGACTCGTGTTCTTGAATATCTAACTTAGTAGTTATGCTTAGTACATAGCACCTACACTTGGTTACATCGCACCAAAATTAGATTTTTACAACAATTTTTTTATATATTTACGATTTTTGATATGTCTATCATTTTTTGTTATTTTGTTTAAAACGGACTATATCTATTGATTGAAGAATCTGTAAGATTTGAAACTATAAATCTATAAATCTATATAAATCTGTCAAAAGATTTATAGGTATAAAAAAATATTGTTTCTTCGAGGAAAGATCCTCTGGTCCACATGAACAGTAAGTCAACAAATGATGGTACAAGGAGTGCTACTTCGTGTACCACCAAATGTCTAAATTAGTCTTCTCTCCGGAAAATATAACAACCACCATTGGGCCATTTCGTGTATTCTGCCTCTTTGTCAAAGCCCTACGGAACATGTGCCTGACTTCCGAGAAGATTGGAAATTAAGTGTGGCAGTTTGGCACTCCAACAAGGCGCGTCAATCTGGACTCGATGCCTGGATGGAGTTTTGTCACGGCCCATGCAATTTCAGAAGGAATGCACATCGGCTTGGAGTTTGGAGTCCAGGCCGAGGCTGTAGCCGCGTGGGCGTAAAACGCTGGCCAGGCAAAAAATCACAGGCTCGCAGCCGCGCCGGCCGTGAGATGGCAGCAGTAGCAACCGCCCTGAGGATCTCGCGCGGCGCACGGAGGAGGAAGCGGAGCAAGGCCACAGAAGGATTTGCAAAGAGCCGCGGCCTATATCTGATGATCAATAGCCGTCGCAAAATTCACGGGCACAGTGGCAGTGCAACGTCCAGGAAGGCAGGCGTTACAGCCGTTGGAGCGTTGGACATGGCCCAGCCAAGAAAGGGCACGATGCGTCGGCCCTTGAATGGGTAAAAGTAAGGTAAACGAAGCATCCAAACATGCTTCTAGTATCGCACCACTTCCGTCCTGTCGTGGCAGCAGCAACTTCCTTAGTAAGAAGGAAAAAGAAAAGCAGCATGCCGTCACCGTGTCGTCAGCCCAAGATCACGTCTAGAACGAGCACGCCGAACCCCCCGAAAGACGTGTGCACCGCCGCGGACCTGTGGTGGCACCGCCGGGTCTCTCACGAAACCCGCACACGCCATGTGAAACATGCCCCGCGTAGATACGTTCATCGCGTCTGCCCAACCCAACCCCGTCGACGCTTCAACGCGCGCCTCGTACGCGGGCAAGCAAAGCCCAGCCAGCAAGCGCCAAAAGGAAGAAGCATCGCGGCAACACAAGGCGGACGCCGAACTCAGCCCCTCCCATACCATTCCGTTCCATTCCAACCATGCGGGCGGCCGCGGGTGCGCGCGCGCGCGGGGGCGGCTGTTCGTCGAAGCTATCGGTTCCATCCATCCACCGCGCGCGCGGGCAGGTCGGCAAGCGTGAAGTTACCAACGCACAGCCGCCCGCCGTCGCTGTCGCGGCCTTTCCGCCACCTCCCACCACTACTACTACCTCAGTGGGCGCCGTCGATCGGCGTTCCCGAAGCTGCAAAACCAGCCGGGGTTTGTCTGTTCCCAACCCCGGAGGGTACGTAGCTGTTACATGTCACTCCCCGGCCGACCCCAACTAAATCAGACGGTGGAATAACATTTAATTAATCCGTATTCACGTCACGGAATACGTGATCAAGAACGGTCTAGATTGGCAGCTCTTGGCGGTTGGCACAAGGGGGTTAGGTTGAGTGCACTTCTCTGCTTCTGTTCTGCGCTGTGAATTGATCAACCAGAGGCTTCTGTTTCTTACCGTGTCTGTAAGCAAGGGAGACTGAGGTGGCAAAACAAGGGGATTCAGTTTTGTACAAATATGATCTTGATAATCAATCTGTGTATGTTACAGCGTACTGTACACGAATCAATCTCCCTGTATGATTTAATATGGTCTACAATATATGACTGCCAAAGAACAAAGTGTAAAAGATACAGGTACAGTTCCAATGTTACAAAGAACTAAGGAAGAGCTAAGGTCTATATCTGTATGACTGTATGTATGGCTGTGTATCACTCGCTTTCTCTGTACAAAAGCAGGAACAAATTAAACAATAGCGGTACAAAACGAATCAACGAATAGTGTGCTTCGACTGAATTTCACTCCCTAGACAAAAAACTCTCTGACGGATCAGATCCGTGCAGCTGAATTACGCGGTGAGAAGGCGCGGCTTCTTGAAGGCGAGGGGACTCTGGACCTCCTCGTCGTCGTCCCACATCTTCTTGCCCTTGGAGCACGGCCGCCACACGAACTCCGGCACGGCCGGGAGGTTGAGGTCGAAGGCCCGGGCAGCGGAGTGGCCGTTGCCGGAGCTGCCCACCTCGGACTCGGCGGCCACCGTGGCCAGGAGCTCGGTTGATGAGGCGCCGGCGCCGGCGCCGGCGCCTACGCCTCCGTCGTAGTGCTTCCTCTTGTGCCCGCCGAGCGCCTGCCCGGTGGGGAACTCCTTGTGGCAGATGGAGCACCTGTGGACTCTGTTGGTCGCGCCGTCGGAGGACGCGGCGGTGGATGACGTGGCTGGCTCGCGGTCCTCGGCGGAAGGCAGCAAGGCGGCGACGGGGGCGGGAGCCAAGACGGGAGCTGCGGGCGGAGTCGGCACCTTGACCCGGTGGCTCGTCTTGTGGCCGCCGAGCGCCTGGTAGGAGCTGAAGGACTTGCCGCAGACGGAGCACTTGAACTCCGCCCCTGCCGGCGCCGGCGCCGAGAGCGGAGGCGGCGCCTGGACGCGGTGGTGGCCGCCGCGGGCGAGCATGAGGAGGCAGAGCGCGAGGTTCTCCTCCTCCGATCGCTGGCGGCGCGACCGCTTCCGCTTCGCCCACCCCTGCGGCAGGTGCCCGCCCTCCTCCCCGCTCGTGGCGCTGCTGCTCGTCACGACCGCCGCCTCCTCCACCTCGTGCTGCTGCTCCTCCTTGAGCACCGCGGCGTGGAGTGCTTCCATGGACGACGCGCCCGACATGCCACCGCAATTCACAAAAGCAGCAAGCAGATCGACGACTTGTTCTCTCCGCTAGCTAAGCTCCGCTCGCTCGCGCTCTAGTGTGGCAGCTGGCTGGTTGCTGTGTGGTGTGCGGAGTGGAGGGATTGAGATGTGAGGTAGTTTTAAAGCAGTGGGAGGGGTGAGGCGCGAGCGAGTGTGCGGAGGAGAAGAGAAGAAGTTGGGGAGGAGACGTGGGAAGTTGCGTCGTAGGTGGGGGCAAGCGAGGTGGTTGCGGCGTGGGCGCGCACGAGGCGGGGCGCGAGAGGGTGACGGGTGGGGGCGTGGCGTCGTGGGGACGGGGTGGCAGGGACCGTGAGACCGGTGGAGTGGCGGCGAAGGAGTGAGGCGGTTGGGTGATTGGGTGGGCTTGGCTGGCTGGCTCGGCCGGCCGGGTGGGTGGTGGGGTGGAGGAGAAGGCTAGGCCACAACGAAAAAGTCGTGGTCAACGTGGTTGGGAAGACACGGGGATGGGAGGGCAAGCCAAGCGCAAGTTGAGTGGAGCTAGTGTGGTAGTAGGAGAGTGTGGCTGCGTGGGAGGCGAGGAGAGTGAGGACTGAGTAGGCTGCGCGCGCCGTGGCCTGTGGACTGCGGCGAAGCGGTCGTCGTCGTCGTCGTCGGTTGTTGCGGATGGTTTGGTTTGGCGTGCAAAGCGTACCCGCCCCGGTAACGGCACTTCCGCTCGCACACTGGAGTGGCTAAGTTGGAGCTGGGTTAAGAGATTAATTACGCGACCGTTCAGAATTCGACACCTAACAACTGAATCGAGACACTGACCAAACCGTGCCAGTCAGTTCTTTTGCATGGATTGGATGAGCTGATGAGCAAGCCCATATACTTGTGTTATCCTACTTTATTAGGTTACTTCCTTGCCAGTACATGACCTGTTTGCCAATTTATCAGCGTGTTAATAAAGGCCACATATAGGAGTAGTTGCTTGAAAGTTTTCTCCACTTTCTGAGAAGAAAAAGAAGAAACCGTGAGTCATAGTGTGAATGAAAGCAGGTCAATGGATAATAGTGGTTCAACCCCGGGGGCTATTAATTAGCACATGCCTAATGACATCGCCGAAATGGTCATCGCCCTCGTGCTCTTTTACTAGACGGTTCCGGCTCCGATCCACGATTGTTCCGACCCGATAGCAAGTCAGACCCAAACCAGGCAAAATGGCAAATAGAGTTGGGCCGGAGGTGGTGCGTTCATGGAAGATTCCAACAGGCTGGTCGCCTTTTGGGGTCAAATAAAAATAACTGATCGACTGTGAGTTTCCGTCGGCTCAGCCGCTGAGGTTGCCATCCGCAGCCGGGATCTTCTGCACCCAGCAGCTATACCTGTTTTGATTAGGCAGGTCACTGTCGCGTCATTTAACATCGATGCACTCAGTTAGAAGGAAAACACTTTTAATTAGCTGGAGATCCACCTATTTATTACATATCAACTAAATTATTATGAAAAAATTTAAAAAATTTGATAAGATACATTTATATGTAATATTTCACTTCATAAATATACAAATTAAAATTTGACTTTTATGAGTTATAAGAAAAACAACAAATCAAATATACATATATTTACAATTAAATTTATTATTTTTGTTACAACTTATATAAGTTAAATTTGAATTTTTATGTTTATGAAGTGATATACTACATATCAATCGTATCAATCTATCTTGTTAATTTTTAAATTTTTTAGTCATTACTGGAGATATAAGAGCATCGCTAACAGAAGCTTTTATCTAAAAGTTCTTTAAATCCTTTTTGATTTTATTAGAAAAATTAGTTCTAATAGAGTTTTTTTATAGATAAAAAAAGAGATTCTCAAAAATTGTTTTTCCATTCTTAAAACTGAGAAGAGCTGATCCATTCCCAAAAATCATTTTTTCCTTCCACAGCGCGCGTATATCAACTGTCCCGCGGAATATTTTCAGCGCGCAATCCACTTTCCCATGAAAGACCTGACGACCTGGAGAACTCGATGATGGCAGCAGCTAGACTTAACACGTGCGCTGCTGATGACCCATTTTACAGCTTATGTTGGCGACGACGGCAGTCAATTGAATGTGTCTAATAAAAAAAGGCATCAGCCCAGACCGAGATGAGGAGCGACGACGCCTGGAGATCGCTGATGCTGCACAAGACGAGCGTGGCGACGGTACCTGGACACGCGCGCCTGCACAAGATGAGCGCGACGATGGTCTCTGGACACGCACGCCTGCACATGACGATCGTGCAAGATCGCCGATGCCCTCACACGCGCCTACGATCATTACCTGAAATAGATTTCTGTTTCGTTTTTCCATAAAATTTTTAATTTGTTTGTAGAACCCAGTTAATTATCAAATAGAGAAGTTTTTATAGAATTTGCTGGGTATTATTTTGATTTGATGCCCTAAATATTTGAAAAATTTTGTATATATTCTTTTTAAAAGATCATATTATGAGATACCGTCGGAGATAGCTTTATCCGTACGAGCGAGTTAGAAGTTAGAGCGCCACTAGCACTAGGGTGGCACTGTGGCACCGCTCTATCCGTGCTAACTGTGTGGACACATTTTTTTTTCTTTCTTTCGGGGCAGTTTGTGGACACGCTGTTGATGCCACAACAGTTATGTGGTTCTGATTCCATTTTGATGCATGGGCCCTTGTGTCAGTAAAGAGACAACATGGCTGTGTTGTAGTGGCGCCACTTGCTCTACACTTGCCACTAGCCCACCGTGCCGCAATCATCGTATTGTTGGGCATTGCATACATATGGTATGGTAAACTATGCTACTAATAAGCTAACTGCCATATCATATAGTTGTAGTTATGCATGGTGGCACACACATCCCACGCTGCACTACACTACACTACTACCGGGCCCCTGTCTTGTTGCACACTTGCGCTATGCATGATGCAACGTACGCAAGCTCTCCTCCCAACGCATACGTCACGCACGTTGAGATCGCCCCGCACCTAACACGTCGCTTATATAGATAAAACACTCGCACTTGCAGGATAACTACTGGGTGTTTTTTTTTCTTTTTTTGCCCATGGGGCCGTGATACCCCCGAAACCGCGGCAGACGCCACCGGCCGGCTCCCCACGTCGGATCACACGAAGCAACGCGACCACCAGGCGGCGCCGCCGCCGGCCTCCTCCCGCGTGGTCGCCTTCTCCCTCTCGTTGGCTCCGTCCATGCAGGCGGCCGTGGAGTCGTGGACTTTTCCACAGAGGCGAGCAAAGATTTCCGCACTAGATGTGTACGTATCAACCGGGCGCATGCCGTGCGTTGCGTTGCGTCGCGTCCCGTCCCCCGCGCGAGGCGGGCAAGCGAGACGTCCCCGTCTCTTGCTGCCCCCGGGATTGATACGATACGCGCGGCGTGGGTGGGCGCACCGCGAGCTCACCTCTCGCCGTTAATTTCTCCCTCCCCTCCCACTCCCACCACGTGTTTCTTGTGCTAGCTAGCTTCGCCGACGCAGTCGCGCTTACGTATAGTAGTAAGTAAGTAGTACGTGCTACGAGCGGACTCGCCTAACCACATGGCGATCGGTTGGATCTGGGAGTGGGAGAGGAGGAATCATCAGGAGCAGTGCGCGCGATTCGATCAGTGGCCAGCCAGCCAGCCTAACCAGTAACCAACCTGCAACCACCCCTCTCCGTGCCGTGCCAGTACAAGCTCATCCCGGTTGGGCGCGGTCGATGCGTGGGCGGCGACGTAGCGATACAAGCGTTGCGAACACTGAAACGATTTTTCTGGACGATGCTTCAAATAGATTTTAGGCGAGTTATAAGAGATAGCGCCTAGAAAAACTTGTCCCGGGGGGCTGGCAATTGGTCTGCACAGGATAATCACATTATCCCGTGCGGTCCACTTAAGAGACCACACGGGATATTATCCCATGCGGTCTCTTAAGTGGACCGTACGGGATAATGCGATTATCCTGTGCGGTCCACTTAAAAAACCGCACAGGATAATAGCGCATTATCTCGTGCGATCCACTTAAAGACCCGTACGGGATAATCCATTTTTTTGTGCGGGCCGCTTAACTGGACCGCATGCGATGATGCTAATTGTTGCTAAATTTCTTTGATTTATTTTATTTTCATGATTTTTTTTGTCAAATCTCACATTTGAACTCCAAGTGATTAAAAAATAGAATAAAATTAGTGAAAAAATTATATTCATGTTGTTTAGACATGCTTGAGTCATTATCCTGTAAATGAGAATAAATTTTGAATTTTCTTCATGAAATATGATTAGGAACCTATTGACCAAATGATTTTAAAATTGTATAAATAGCAAACGAAGTCGGAAAATAATGAAAATTGTCTGGATGTTATGATATTATACGTAGAGGCTGTGGTAAAAAATTGAGAAGGTTTTCAGTATTTTATGAGATATGTTATCACGTGCGATCGGCTTAAGGGCCCTCGCACTAGGAAAAATTTTAAAAAAAATTTCTTCTCCACCCTCCAAACTTTCTTTACTATGTAAATACAATATTTAACATCTAATTATAAAATTTGGTAATTTTTTGATTGGTTTTGCTATATTTCTTTGATTTATTTTATTTTCATGAATTTTTTTCCAAGTCTCACATTTGAACTCCAAGTGATTAAAAAAATAGAATAAAATTAGTGGAAAAATTATATTCATGTTGTTTAGACATGTTTGAGTGATTATGCTGTAAATGAGAATAAATTTTGAATTTTTCTTCATGAAACAAGATTAGGAACCTATTGACCAAATGATTTTAAAATTGTATAAATAGCAAACGAAGTCGGAAAATCATGAAAAATGTCTGGATGTCATGATATTATACGTAGAGGCTGTGGTAAAAAAATGAGAAGGTTTCGACTATTTTATCATATACGACGCTCACAAAATCGAAGATTCTCGAGAGAAGATTAGAAGTGTTGAGAAGGATTGTTTAGATTTGGAGAGAAAGTGACGGTCGAATTGTCTTTTGATTTCAAAATTTTTTTCATAGACAATAATTAGCATATATTGATGTATGGAAAAATTTGGTAATTTTTTGAATCAGTTTGATAATTTTTTTATTAATATCCAATTTGATACGAAAAAAGAGAGACGGGGTCGATTATCGCGTGCGGGCCGCTTAAAGCATATAATCGTATGTATATGTGTACTATTTTTTCTAATCATATGTATATATGTACTATTTTTTCCTAATCATATATATATACTATTTTTTCCTAAACAGATCACAGAAGTTCCAGTTGTAGCGAACCGGTTCGACGATAGAACCATGCTTAACTTGGTTGCAGATCTTTGCTGCTTCATCCGTCGCGATGTCTGCAACCATTTGGGCGATTTCTACGATCCGGAGAGCGAGCTGGCGACGGACGATAAATTCAAACGACTTAGGGAAAAAGAGCACCACCATTAAATTTGTAAATTATTTGTACGCTGCTATAGCTATACTTATGTTATAATTTGCGAGACGAAACTATAGCTAGCTTGATATGTATATAAACATACGCATGATCGATCTGTGTTATATACATATCTCTTATAATGAAATAATATTAAATGTCTTTTTTTTCTCGTTCGCGAAATATATATATATATATTGATCCATTTAACATTACTGAGAGGGTCAATAGGGGGCTAACAGAACATATACATAAAATAATGGGCACGACCATCTTCCCAACGACCATCTTCCCATGCGGTCGGCTAAGCGGCCCGCACAAAATATTCTATTATCCCGTGCGGGCCGCTTAATCCGGCCACACGGGATAATCGATATTCCCGTGCGGGCAACTTAAGCCGACCGCACGAGATAGTCGATCTTCCTGTGCGGTTTGGCTGCCCGCACGCGAAAATGATCTTTTTCAAGACCATTTCGCGCATGCGAACAGACCTTTTATATGGAAAGATGTCTTTCGGTCTGTATAGAAAAAACGTTTCTCCAGTGGTGGAACAGCGACTACGGCGCAAATCTGAGCCAGCGGTGGTTGCCCGGTTGGCATGAGGCTGGTGAGTGTGGTGAGCTATACAGCAGGGGGTAGCAATTGATAAAGCACCTGCACCTAACTGCCTATAACAGAAACAGGGAAAGGTTAATGTATTTTTTGGGTTGGTTGGCTCCAGACTCCACCAGCTGCTAGCTACACTGATGAGAGTCTGAAACCTTCCCATCCATCAATCGATCGCCGGCTCTTCTTTAGTTTGAAACTACTGTCATGAGAGCCAGAATCTGGTTCGTTACTCGTCGGTGCCGCGCTGTCGCTTCCCTGAACAGGCGCATTGTTTTTCTGAACGAACTGAAAAGATTATTGTGAAAGCAAACTTTAGCTGAGTTAGCTCAGCTCAGCAGTCAGCTAGCACAAGTTACACCTTCATCAGCGAGCTCAGCAGGCATGTCAAGGCTTCAAGCACGGGTAAGCTAGAACTATTTTCTATATCCATCAAAACATCGAAAACTCGCTTACAGTGCTCTTTTTAAGCAACCTTTGCTTGATTGATTAAACTTGCTGCCTAGCTGGTTAGGCATACAGTTGTCTGGACGGTGTAATTTTCTAGCTAGTTACATGTGACTGATGTTGCGTGCCGTATCGGTGCCATTGAAAACCGCGGGGAGTGTTATAAAATCACCCCGCACAGAACATTGAGAATTAAACACGGAAAAAATATTATAGAAAATAAAAAAACGATATTGTTATCGAAGCATGATATTTGTTAACGAGGTTTAGCCGAAAACTACATTCATGGAATACTGATTATGGACGCTTCTCCCCGATCCAGCATATTACAGTATATCCGGATATCCACAACCCTTCACCAGCTAGACCGTCGATCAGTCGTACGTTGTCTTGCGGTTACAACCGGTATGTCTCTCTGTTTAAGAGAAAACTTAGGATAAAGTTTAATTTTTACTTTATTCTTAACAATCTATTCCTAACACCTAGTACAACTCAAAATCCTAAACTGCAACCGATTTTATACATATATTCGACACAAACTCTAACAACAAACTCTAACAGGAAAAGAGTATTATGACAGCTACAGTCTCCAGCTCTAGCTGCAGCTTGCAAGACTGTCAACATGTATACGTGCTGCCAACGCTCACAGCTATGTACTACTAGCACACACATACAGGTACAGCTAGTCGAATGAATTTAGCCATGATGTCTGAAAAACACTTGCTAGCTACTATTTCCATAAGGAAAAACAAAGTGGCGAGAAAATAAAATGCAATACAGCACCAACATTGCAGTGTAGTTAATTGCACATACAGCCTAGCTAGTTTTTCTTTCTTGTGGCTCCAGTTTGTATCTAATGATGTATTACAATCAACCAGGCAACTGTCCCAATTCCCCTTTTGCAGTTTAGTACCTAATTGAAAGGCGATTACTTCCCTCCACGATCTGATCGTTCGTTAATTACTCCGACCAATTTTTTTTTTGCACAGCTAGCTTGGTGGTGATCAACAATGTAGGGAATACTTGTTCTTCAGGCTGGCAGAATTGGACGATCATGCACACACTAATTTGTTGCTCTCACACTGTCTGAACCATTCCTGAACCAGACTACCAGAGCCAATTTGCATTTCCGCGTATCTTTCTCATCATGTACAAATCTATCATTTTTCTTTCAGATGTAACTGGAAGCTAGTTTTTTGTAACTTTCAGACAGCATTAAGACGTGCCACTCCCAAGCTAGCACACGTAGCTACCTGAGCTGTATCATAAAATGCTAAATTGATCATAGCAACCATACAAATACTAAAGCATATCCACTGTTCATTTGCTTCATGTTTCCAAGATCAAACAAAGCTTCATTGTTCTCTCTGCATTGCAGAATGTCGCAAGACGCTCTGCAGCAACCTCAGGTGCAGTGGACGCCGGCGCCGGAAGAGGAGTCGGAGATCGCGGTGCCGTTCTTCACCGCGCCTTACCCTTGTCAGAACGGCCAGCTTCACCGCGAACACCATGAACTAGGTGGCATTGAAGCGTGCAGCTCCGTGCATTGGCAACCTGACCGTGGCACGTGCTACTGGACGCCGCCTCTCAGTGGGGACAACGGCGGCGGCAGCTCCGGCACCGACGAAGGTGGCTACATCGGTCATGGGGGAGATCTTGGACGGCAGAAGAAGAAAGCTCGCGTTTCAGATAAGGTACGAAACAACGCAAAAAATCGTAGTAAACTGGAAAGATTTATCGTTGTAATTTGTGCGTGATTATGCAGCGGAATCAGGAGGGTATGCAGAGCGGCAGCTGCTCAGACAACGAGTCCAATTGCTCCAAAGTGAACCGCCGCACGGTGGATCGTGTCGCCGGCGGCGGAAACGGGAAGGCTCTGGCTCGCTGGGGGTCGGCGACCATTGCCCAGAGCCTCTATGCAAGGGTAAGCCCAGTATTTCTGCAGCCTTTCGGGTGATTCAATCTTGCATGTTGGAAGTGTTGATTCAGTTTTGTTCCGTGCAATGCAGAGAAGAAGAGAGAGGATCAATGGGAGGCTCCGGATTTTGCAGAAGTTGGTACCCAATGGAACCAAAGTAAAGAATCACTCATAATATATTACCATTTGTAAAACAAAATGAGCAAAAGATCAGTTTCTAGCAGTATCTGACTATTTTTCTACTTTCTGACTGTTCTGAAATTATTGTCTTTGCAGGTGGATATCAGCACCATGCTTGAAGAGGCTGTCCACTACGTGAAGTTCTTGCAGCTACAGATCAAGGTAGAAAATCCAAATGCAACTGCAACATCTCCTCTAGCTATGCATTGTGATCCTAAGTCTTATCACATAGTTTGTCATGATCAGATGCTTAGCTCTGATGAGCTGTGGATGTACGCACCGATTGCTTACAATGGCATGGACTTAGGAATTATCTGAATATGTCCCCTCCCAGGTGATGGACTCCATTCAACTTGCTACGATCTCAATGAGTTGAAAACAAGATGAGTCAAGGCTAAAAGAGCAATGTGGATGGCTAAGTATATGCAACCTTTGACACTGACGAAATTATCTTTAAACAGGAAGGATCAGATCCTATTAAAAAAATGCTACTAGAACTCAAACATCTGGAATTCTGGTGTGACATCTCAAGCTGAGGTCCTTGCTTCCTTGCTATAGCAACTAACTAGTGCTGTAGCCAATTTATTTCGAGACAAGAAGCAAAGCTCACACAAAATACAGGAAGTCAATGCGCATGGCCTTCGCGATAATTCAGTTATGGTTACACCAAACTGATTCTTGTACGTATTTCCGATGCAACTTAACACTAGTAGCATAGTTGCATCCATGTAGAGATGTACCAAGGATGCAAAATTAAATGGAGCTGTACACGCCTAGCAAAAGTAGAAATCAAGATCCTACCAGACATTGTAACCATGATGTTTCTTGGCACAGTTTGTGTTCCACTGTAGTCCCTGTAGTTTCATTGCAAAGTTGCAACTTCAAACTGTGCATCACCTTTGCCTCTAATGTAAGGAAAAAGAAGAGATAACTTTGCACCATGATAGCGGATTTTCCCCATGTTTGCTAGAAGGTGAAACCTAGAATAGAACTTTGATAATGTATTGACGCTGAATTGACACTCCTCGACCCTCTTCCAACAACAATGTCAAGTTTAGCGGAGGCGGCATATCAGCAGTAAACGTGTAGCTTTCAGATGCTCAGATTATGCTGTGTACTGCACGGATCAGCATGGAGCACGTGAGGCTGAGATCAAACGTGCAAAAATCTAATGCCAAAAAAACCTCAAAAGAGAACGTGCACATGTCGATCCCCTTTTGCCAACTCTTTATCATTATTACTGGGCCTCAAAAAATCAACAATGATTACATCGTGGTGTGGTTACACAACAGCAAAAACAACACAAGCTACAACTACAACCCTAATGTCCTATCTGTTGGCGACAATCAGGGCCATTAGTTTAACCTACAGCTAACCCTAAATAATATGTTACAAAGGAAACACAATCATTTCCTTGAAAACAAACATTACAGGTTTCAGAAGCTATCGCGATCATACCGTGGTGATGTCCTTCACATGCCCAGTACTCTACAAGACCCAACAAATGTTCAATTATGATGACTGGCAGTACAGGGATCAGAAGTTAGAGATGGGCTCGCACCCAACAGATTGGGTGGACAGATTATGTGTTTCTGCACCTTAGGTAGGCAGCTCGCCGTGCTTCAAGGTGAACAAATTTATTGCTTCCTTTCCATTTGGCCTTGGCAATGGACTAGGTTGATGGTATGCAATAGAAAAGTGCATACTACTCGGTGTATGGGCCGCAGAGCCAGGACTGGACCTCAAACTCATCGGTGTAGGGGATAAGCTCCGAGTTTCCAAATTTGGCAGTGCTGTCAGGCCTACTGCCACCCGATTAGATAATGAACCGGGAGATCTAGCACTGCTTGTTTCACTGGCAGGAAAAAGGAAAGAGATGGCAGGGTTAAGACTTGAGGGTTTCACATAAAATGCAACTTTCATAGACAAATTAAGCAATAACTCGCTAACAGAGAAAGGTCAACAAGTACTCACCCAGTTGTAATTGTATGTTTCCCCCTCATGCATGAAACAATCTTACAGGACTTTTTGTCTCTTGCATTGTGACCAGTATCCTGCCATAACCATAAAAGTTATACACATGCATGAAACTTGATACTCGGTATACATCATTCACGTGAGTGGGTGTGAGAAGCATTCTTACCGTGGGTTTAAGTGCGGCGGAAGAATGTAAAGCACTGTGCTGGTTGTAGTGATTTGAATTATGGACGAATGGATGCTCCAGCAACTTGCTTGCTGTTGGTCTCTCAGCTGGATTTCTCTTGAAGCAGCATCTCAGAAAATCCTTCCCCTCTGGGGATAAACTATCTGGAATTGACGGATCTTTATGCAACACCTTAAACATTGCAGCAGGCTGTTGCATAAGGAAGATCAGATTTCATCCTTTAGAGTGTGAATAAAAATATCCTGATATTGAAATTCATTACTTTTTTTAACACATAATGTTGATCGAGGCAAGGTGCCAGATCTGACAGGTTATCGTTATTCATTAGATAAACCCAAGTAATGAAAGATGAGCTATACTAATTACACAAATCCACCTCATGAAACACACATTAATTTGCTAGCAAAAAGAAGCAAAAGTTCCAAACTGTTTACCCCTTCAAGACCACTCCAAGGAGGTTTTCCTGTGAACATCTCAATAATTGTGCAACCTAGACTCCAGATATCCACAGCAAGATCATACCCTACATCTTTGACAAGTGTAGCCTGAACAACCTGCAATATAAGTTGTGCAAGTATGAGTACACCATACACTGATACGATACAATTCTATTTGGCAGCAAAAAAGAAAAAAAGAATTGCAAGTCTAATACCACTTTGCTGAAAACAGAATTTTACTTGGTATGCCTGATGCTAAGGAAGGTGATTCTAAAGCATGAGGTATAACCATAAACATCAAGGTCCTTTTGGGACACAGGAATTTCTTAGGATATTAATAGAAAACAGTTAAATTCGCACAGGAATTGGGGAAGATTCCCATGTTCCAAACAGAGCAAGATTTCAGAACCATTGGGAACATTACAAATCAGAGCTATTCCCTCCGGTTTTTAATGAATGACGCGGTTGACTTCAGGGCATACATTTGACCATTCGTCTTATTCAAAAAAATTACATAATTATCATTTGTTTTAATGTGTTTTATCAATAAAAGTACTTTAAACATAACTTTTATTTTTTACATATTTGCACAAAATTTTTGAATAAGACGAATGGTTAAACGCTTGTCCAAAAGTTAACGGCATCATACATCAAAAACCGGAGGGATTATTAAATTAGCATATATACAATTACAAGAGGTCATCCCAAGTTCCTAACATCAAATCTGTTTAAAAGAAAGGGAGATAAGTACCCACTAAACATATCGTCACATTTATGGAATAATGGAAAACTGGATTAACCTTAGCCAGATGAAATATTAATGTTTGAAAAAAAGGCTCTTAGTAGCAACATATCATGAAATGAGAAGTTCAATCATATGCATGAATTCCAGTCGAGGATTTGTAACTTTCAGTTTTAAATTTATTCTTTGTTTGACCATGAATCATGATGCATTCTTATTTGGCTGGCAAATACAAACCAACAGATGCGAGCATTTTCTGTACAACAGTAATTCTGATACACACTACACTTGCTATTCTTATAAAAGCGAAGCACTTGAAAACATAGAACAAAGTCAACATTATTGCAATTAGAACAAGGAAAGAAACATAAAGCATAATTTTACAAAACTGCAACTATCTTGTCAGAACTATCACTTTGCTGCAACTTTAGGTAGACATTTCACAAAACTGCAACAATAATGAATTGATTCATCACAAAAGTGCAACTTTATCTCTGGTGTGTGTTTGACATGTGGGGCCAACTTGTAAGAGTGCAGGTATAAAATGGGTTTCTCATAGGGAGGCAACCCACCAGACATAATGCAGTTTTCTGATCAAATCATTAGCTATTGTTGCAGTTTTGTGAAATGAGCAGCTAAAGTTGCAACAAACTGATAGTTTTGACTTAATACTTGTAGTTTATGAAATCTACTAAAAATTACAAAATGAAATTTATATGAAGAATAAGCAGTCTCACCTCAGGAGCCATCCAATATGGAGTTCCCTTCAGTGAAAGATTAGGAGCTGCAGTACTCAACTGAAAAGAAGAAAAATCAGAAAAATAATTAGAAACACAGCATGGTTAAACCTAAAAATTATAAAGTCCACTCACAGAATAAACCGTATATTGATCAACAGTTGCATCTGGAAAAGCACTCGTAAAAAATAGTAGGGAATACCAATACTGTTTCAAATGATACTATTAGGCCCCATTTGGATCCCCTATGCATTGTGCTGCATTGGAATCTAATTCCAGCGTCTGAGGTGTTTGACTCCCTCTAGACTCTAGAGTTTGAATCCATGATTTTCATTTTTTGAAATTCCAGAGGCCTAAGGAGTATAAGACTCAATTTTTTGGTTAAAAACACAAATCAAATGGAATCCAAGCCAGCCGTGTCCCCATCGCCTTCCCCAGGTGTAAACTTGTAAGGCCTCCAAGTCTGCTGTATCTGCTCACCTCCTCAGCTGGCTGGCCCCTTCTCCAGCACTACAACCTTCCCTTCCTCCACTACTTGTCCCTCTGCCTGGCTTCCAAGCTTTCCCTTGCTTTCATTCATCATCGCCACCACCAACACCAGCCTAGGTGTCAGCCTTTACTCTCCTTGTTTGACTCTCCCACCGTCTTTGGCACTCTACCCTCTTGCCCCCAGCCACCGCTGTCAAGCACCATAAAGAGTATGAAGCACTCTATCAGATCGCCCCCAGTCGCATCAAGGCTTGAGATGAAGGGGATTGTATCTGATGTGTTATTTTTCCTTGATTACTTTGATTTTGCATCCAATGCAACGTGTAGGTAGGATTCTGGCTATGATCCCAATCTCAACATCCAAACACTTTTTTCTGAGTTGATGCATTGTTATAATTCCACACATCCAAACATAAATATTCGAATTTGAATCATATTCTAGCCAATTCAAAAATCTACTGGAATCCGAAATGGAGTCCAATTTTTAAATTTTGTGGGATCCAAACAGGGCTTTAGTGTCACACCAAACTGTTTCTCTACAATCTGAAGCAGTTTGTTTTACCAAGTATAGGTTTGCATTTATGCATAACAGCTTATGCCCATGTATAGTAATGGCATGGTTGTCATTAGGCTGGTTATAATTATATAGGCAAATAAAATTGCTTGTTTTCGAGCTTAATCATTTTTTAACTGCACGACAAAATGGATGTACATATTATTATTGTCTAGAAGGCAGCAATGACAGGATTAATTCAAACAAGTCAAACTGGATTACCGACTACTTGTACTAGTGCCAGCATAACAAGATGCATCAAGACACCATGAGAAACTCACATGCTTAGCCATTCCAAAGTCGGCCAATTTGACTACACCATTCACATCAACAAGCAAATTTGCCCCTTTGATATCTCTGCAAGAGTATAATGACTTCATTTACATGTGTACTCTTTCAGCATCATGCAGTCTAAAGTTCAAACTAAATAACAAAGGAACTTGAGAAAAAATATCTCTGGCAAAGTTGGGCCTAGAAAAGAGTGTGGGGAACACATGAGAAATGACAAAGGCACAAATACACACACGGGTGGGATCTGAATCAGCTATAAGATAAGTGTGGGTACAAATACAAAATAAGTTTGAGAAAACACAACAACATAAACAAACAAAAGAAACCAAAATGGCACAGAAATATGATGAAGAAATCTGTACATATAAAAAAGAAAAGGAGACCATCTAAAAGAGCTGAACAAAAGGTAAGTCCAAGAAAACTTTCACATAGCTAGGCCATTATTAGTTAAACAAATGAAACAGAAAAAAGGAAAATAAGTTACCTATGCATAATTTTCTGACTATGTAAAAAGGCAAGGCCTTTAAGTATATGGCGAGTGAAGCTGCGGATTACTGATTCTGTCATTGCTCCACAATGTTGATTAACATATTTATTAATTGAACCAGGATGAACATATTCCAGGTATATGTAGAATCGATCTTCAATCTGCGAAGTATCCAGATGATCATTGATAGCATTAATAACTGGCACAGAATATCACCTCAATTTGGCACATGAGAACTTACAGTTTCACTGCCGTAATACTGCACTATGTTTTCATGCTTGAATTGACTAAGAAATTTTATTTCCTGAAACAAAGTGAGATCCAGTCAAAAAGAGCAAGGCAAAACTTACATAATCTTTAGATATAATTATAGAAGAGGAGAGTACTCAAGCAGAGTTACAATAGCATTATACAACCAAGTTACACAAAAATGATATGCATGCTAGAAACTAATATGTACTTGAGGATAGTAATAATAATATTTTAATCATCAAAGTAAGAGAAAAGGTATTCTGTTGTGGGAAACAGACACATAAGAGAAGAGTATTTGATAATACCATCACTGCAGAATAAACATCATCTATCATCTATGTTCTTACAAGGTGATACTAATAACACAAGGCCAAACCTGCTCCAATTGCTTGAGAGACTCAGCTGATTTAGCATCATCGGGAATTAAGTTGACCTCTTTCATGGCACACAGAGCTCCAGTGTGTCTGTATGTTAGATGCCAGATGAAATGTTTAAACTTTAAGATGATCCAGCAAACATAATGCTATAAAAAATGTTTTGCATACCTATTGGCGGCCTCATAGACACATCCAAATGTTCCACTGCCAATGAGCTTTCCTTTTTGCCACTGACCAGCCATTGAGGGTGTATCAACTTTTGGAACTGGCTGGTGACTAAAATTCGTCTGCTTTGGGCTTACAGAGGCAGGTGGGAGGGGTAATGGATGGAAATTTACATTCCCACTGCCCTCGGGACGAGAAACATGATTCTCTGGGAACAACTTTGGATGCATTGGTGAAGGAGGTGCACTTGGGTTTTTTGATCTTAGAACAGGGCTTCTCAGTGGACTGGATCGAGGAGATCGCTCCTGACCACCCACAAGTTTTTCAGGTGATGCACAACGAGGTGAAGATCCATATAGATCAGGATACCAGACTGACTGTGCTGACGACAAATTGGCACCTTGGATGGAGGTTGCAGTGGACAAGACGTCTACACTACTCAGTCTTCGAGGACTCTGTACAGGGCTTGAAAATCCACTGTTTGGAGCACTTTTAGCAGGTATGTCCAATCTGAATGTCAATGTTTCAGCTGAGCTCTTATCCTGTAATTTCTCTTTAAATGCCTTCCTCCGTTGTCCACAGGTAATCCCATTTGTGCCATTTGATCGCAAGTCACCGTGCTCAGGGTTCTTTTGCACAGTTTTAGCCATCACTCTATATTCAGAAACATAAAAACATCAGAATCACTAGTAATGCAGAACTGCACTGCATTTCCAGGGAACATGAAACGTTTTCTGAACATGGAATAATCTAATTGGTGTTTAATGGAGCTAACAGATAGTTCAAAAAGTAGCGAGGGAAAGCTGAAAAGCATAGAGATGCACTATTGAAATGTTTTTCATTACCTCCAGTATCAATGTAACATTGCTATTGGTCTGAGATATGTGCACAGTGTTTTTGTAACAATTCACAGGCTTGTTGAATCGTTATTTTTACTTTAGCTTAGCAACTTCATGTAAATCCAGTTCCACCAAATCAAATTACACTGACTTTTTTATTGTCAAAATCCTAGTATCCTCCTACTAGCTATTAAGTTCATAGAAAAGCAAAATCAACTTGGTAAAGTATGATCCAGCTGGACCCTATGAAGTAGGGCAGAAGTCCTAAACCCTTTTAACTCTGTTTAGTCAAAACCCTGTAACAGTGGCAAAGGATATGCTCCTTGGTCTCTGAACCCCTGGGCATTTGCATTTCACAATTTGCTTAAATTATTCTTATCCACAAGACCACAACAAAACGTTCTGCCATCTGAAGTGTTCAGATACCACCGCAACTGTGGCATTAATGAACTGTGTTATGCCTTCTTAGATGGCTGGAAAAGTAGCAATCCTAATCTGAGTCAGAAATGCTAAATCAGTGCGAGCAGACATCATAGGTAAGTAGCAAACAGCCTAACACACTATCCTTTTGATGATTTAATAGCAAGAACTAATTAACTTGGCAGAATTCGAACTTGGTCAGCAACGCAAGGAAGATTCTAAAGTAATAACACTTGAAAAACTCTAAAGTAATAACATTTGAAAATCATTACCTCAGCAACGCTCTGTCGCTCCCGATCTCGGAAACCCCGAGCAACTGCGACTCGACGGCCGACCCGTTGCAGTCCGCCTCGAATAGCCTCGGCGACGGGAGGGGCCTCCCGGAGCCGCGGCAGGGCGAGTCCCCCTCATCGGGCAGGGGCAGAGGGTGCGGCAGCAGCACGGGAGACGACGACGACCTCGGCGGCGCCACCACCATGTTACTCGGGGTCCTCGAGATCGGCGTGGAGCTCGCAGTCAGGAGGCCGAAGCCCACTGAATCCCTACTGGAGGGGCACGACGAAGGCGCGGCGGGCGAGGGGGAGGAATCCAGCCCGAGCGCGGAGACCCCGACCTCGATGTCGTCGACGTGCCGCAGCCGCCTCTGCCTGGTCAACCGCGGCTGCGGATCACTCCCCCCACCCCAACCAAACCCCACATCGCGGCGGCGGCTGGGGACACCGCCGCCGCCGCCGCCAACGCGGGAGGTCGAGGCCCGCGCGGGGGACGCGGGCGTGGACGCGGACGAAGAGGACGGGGACGGGGAAGGGGAGACCGAACGCTTCCACCACCGCATCGGCGAAGGGGACGCGCAGAAGTGAGAGGAGGGAATCAACAGCGCGTAACCCTAGTGATCACAGTGGTAATGGAGGTGGAAGCGAGGGGGATCGGAGACGACGACGACGACGACCCCGCCATTTGGGTGAATTTTTTTCTCTCTCCGCTTCTTGGGAGTTGGTTTTGCTGTTAGTTTTTTCTTCCTCTCTTTCTTTCCCGGGTTTGGTCCAGCAGCGGGCACGCGGCTTTGGGGAAGAAGTCCAGCTAAGTCAATGTCTCCGATGCACGTCAACTACACTGCACAGGGCGCCCTTTTCGTTCCGTTCCGTTTTCGTTTTGGGGGGATTTTGCTTCGCTCTTTGCCTCTTTCCTTCCGCTTGTGTCAAGGTTCCTTTTCCAAAGTAAACGCTAATATTAGCAGTTTACACGTGTCCACTTCGGATGTAGGAGTACTATCACATTTTCAATGCATAGATTTATCACTAGCGTGTCTATCCTTGTACCAAGCAATGAGTACTTACGTGTGTTAATGAAACATAAAGTGTTTTAGGCTATTAGTACTTTGTGTCGGAGACACACCACGAAGTAGAGTAAACTTAAACCTAGTTAATGTATTCTTTACATTGATTTTTTGCTGAAGGCACGTGACTCGGCTATCTTTTGCTAACTTCTTTATATATACTCGATCCGTCACAATATAAATACTACTAAAATCAAATATAACTGTCTAATTTTGGTGTACTGTGAAATATTATATCCGATGTCAAGTGTACCCAGTTAACACATTTTCGCTCTGGCTACAGTTGATAATTTGACGTTCGCTCTTGCTACAGTTGATAATTTGACGAGTAAAAATAAAATGATGTCACCAGCATCATTGACCATGACTCATTTAGCGTGTCATTAAGATCTCAGCAATCCTCTGTAATCCTAGGTTATAGCTTGCATTCATATATGGTGCTTCCGCAGTATTTTCATAGAGATACTTTTGGGACAATCACCCCGGTTCCAAAGGTTACTACCTTATTTTACCTTATTTTATGTTATAGTTCGCTTAACATTTATAAATTAAATTAGTTTCATTGAAATGAATTTAATATATTTAATAATATATTTATTTCGTATTAAAAATGTTGCTTAACTTTTCTATAAACATAGCTAAACTTAAAGTCAAAACGACTTTGAAACAAAAATGAGTAACGACTAATTTACCCTTTTTTAGTGCTTATTTGACCCCAGTTTTTAATTATGTATATGTTGTTTGACACATTTGTAACTAAGCATTAGGTTGTATGGGGCTGAAAAATACCAAAATGCCTAGGTGAAATATAAGAGGATGGGTTTTTTCCCTCTCCTCTCCCCTTTTCTTCCCATAACCCACTAGGGGTTTCGTGACGACGATGAGGGTGAGCATCGGCGGCATGGCGAGAAGGAAGGTCCGTGGCGTTGGGCGAGATCCGATGCACAGTCACGATCGCAAAGCTCTCATCGACGCATGGGCGTGAACGTGAAGAGAGAAAGGCCGACGCATGGCTCGACCTAGCGCACAGCTGCGAAGACGGATGGATATGGGGGAGGGGATAGAGGGAGTCCTGCTCTTGCTTTTGGATTGCTTGTGTTGGACAAGAATTTGGGATGATGTCAAAAAAATGTGCAAATTGGAATGGATATTGTCAAAAAATATGTGTAAACTTGAGAAAATAGGGTCAAATAAGGAAGAGCACAAAATAAAATCAAATAAACAAGGGCATAAAACATAAAGTCAGATAAGCAAGGACATAAATGTCTTTTTTCTTCATGGAATTGGGTTAGACCTCATTTCTATTTTTGAAAACGAGAGTCAAACAAGCAAACTTAGAAAAATTAGAAAAATAAGGTCAAATTTATAGTTAAGCATCAAAATGGGTCAAAAGCACAAATACGAAAATACATAGAGACTTTTCTACCCAACATGTGCATTTTCCAATGCAAAACTCCGCCATGTATGTATGTATATTATAAAATACACTAATCATCCATTTAATAAGTGCGAGCATAAAAAATCAAGCCGGCTTGACTACGGTGATTCATTTGCAAACAATATATAGTTATTTGTCACCTAATATTTTCGTTCAGATCCTTGGATATATAATGGATATATAACACTGTAACTTGTAAATGCGTAATTTTAGAACTCCTTTGAAACATCGAGATAAGATAAACGTATAATTCAAGTGTTTTTAACCAAAATATGTACAACCTTACGGAAATTATAAACACATAAACAAAACAAAACTCGTACAAATTTATGAGGGAAAATATTATTATAATATAGTTAAGAGGAGGGATGAATATATAAATTTCCTTGGACTTCTAAAAGGAAATCAGAACACTAGATTTGAGCTCCTCTTTGAAATCCTCTAATAAGTGAAGGAAAACAATGACTCCATAGAAAATTTATTTGCTACCATAGTCCTATAATTCAAACGATAGGTCGGATGGAATGAAATGATAGGTCGGATGGAATGAAGTACAAACATAAAAATTAATGAGAGATAGACATAAAAAAATTTTTTAAGATGTTGGATCTCATGTCAAAAATACTTCAAACAAATAAATTCACAAATTACACAAATTGACGTAGAAAATTTTTTCAAACAAAGTTTATTGAGTGTTATATTTAGAAACATTTAAAATCTCCTAAAATTTATTTGTATTATTTATTTATTCTCCTTGTTTGGATTTAAAAATTCCAAATTTATTAATTCTTGCACTTATTTTTGAAAAAACTCAACTTAATATTTAATTCAAGAAAATTCCTAACAATTGAATTTAAATTAATTTCAAACCCTAAATTAAATTCTTTCTAAATTTCCCTAATTCTAATTTAAAAATCAAACATCAATTAAATCCTTTTTTATTTTTGAATTTAAATCAAGTCTAAACCCTGGAATAAATTCTTTCTGAGTTTTTCTCATTTTTTCCCTTTTCTTTTATTTTCCCTTTTCTCATTTTTTTTCATTTTTCCTTTTCTCCTTTTTCCTTTTTCTTTTTCTTCTTTTTCTTTTTCCTCTTTCCCTCCTTCCTTCCTTCTTCTTCCTCCCTGCCTTAGCCGAACCACGACTGCCGCCTGGTTTGAACCATTGCGCTGTGGCCGCCGTCTCGCCCACTGGAGCGTGCAACCGGCCTTAGAACATTTCTATCCCCTGGTACAAACGGCCAAACACGATTGGAGCAACCACGTCGCCGTCCTCATCTGCACCGAACCAACTATGCCGAACCGCCATGGCCGTCGGCGTTATCCCGAACACAAACCGACCTCGAAGCCCTATATATAGACCCTTCCAGGCTAATATGTAAACACAAAAGTTGATCCTTACCTTCTCCTCTATATTTAACCTAATGTTACCCTAGCTATTGCACTCTGCATTATGTGAATTTTGAGAGAATCCGAGGGAAGAACTCCAAGAACCCTAATTAGCCGCTAAGAGTAAATCCTAAAATTCGTTGCCTCCGGTTGATTTCTTCCCAAATTTAAGGTATTAATATGATATAAACATCTCTATATTTCATTCCCCTAAGATTTTTTCGAGCCAATAAACCACCGAAAACCGCCTCCGGCGAGCACCGCCATTAGTGCTCTGCTTCGGCCGCCGGCGCATGCACGGTGCTAGCTCAACCCGTTGTATTTCCGGCCAAACCAATACCATAGTTAGCTTTCCCACACTCCATAGAAGCTCTCACACCAATTACTTCGGCCGTATCGTTATCGGTTGGCCACCGCTACGAGAGCCGCCGGAGTTCCCCTGTTTGGCCGCCATCATGCGCACGGTGACAGCCTTCTTTGATGCATCTCCGATTAAGCCAATGCCACCATCAGCTTCCCTGGGACCCGTGGATACTCATAGACACCTTGCTTCAGCTGGAACTCCACCGGAGCACACCCATGGCATGCACCTCCGCCGTCGTAGGCACCTCACCGTCGCCGAACCATCCCTGAACCTCACTAGCTTAGCCAAGCACAAAAATGGAATCCTCATAGGTCCTAGATGGAGAAAAGTAAACCAAATTCCCAAACCTACATGTCCCCGTCCATGCGCATCCATAATTTCATCGGCGTCGGCTCGGGAGAGGAAAGGCAGAGGAAGGAGAAGAAGAGTAGAGCAGGAGAGAGAAAGAAGAAGAAAAGAAGTGAGGAGAAAGATAAAGAAAGAAAGAAAGGGTAGCCTAGTGGTTTTGGGCCAAGGAATGGAAAGAGAGGTCTTTGGTTCAAATCCGGCCTTAGGTCATTTTTTCAATTTTTGTTGTTTTATTTTTATTGAGATAGAGATAGAATTTTCAATTTTTGTTGTTTTATTTTTACTAACAATTGTCTGTGTTGTAACGGGTGAAGTCGAGACGCGGTGCGGATAGAGACGGGAGGGAGGGACGAAGTCGCGGTGCGGGAGCTCGGAGCAACGATTGGAGGGAGGAGCGCACGCGCGGTGCGGGGCGTGGCGCGGATGGAGACGGGAGGGAGGGGCGCAGGAAGAGAGGGGCGTAGGAGGTTTTTTTTCATCCAAACCCTCCCTTTCTTTTCAGCATTGGGACTGCGGGTTAATTTTGAAAAAAACTCAAAGGGTTTTTGTAAAATAGCCAGACAAAATAAAATTTTGGGTAGAAACACTACTTATTTTATATATAGTTATAGATTAAGATAGAGATAGAAAAAAGAGAGAGAAAGAAAGAAGAAAATTTAGGAAAACCCCTGGAAAAATAGTTTGACCCTTTGAATTCATCCAAATTTTATAATTTTAAATCCTTCCTATTTTTCTTAAACCTATTTATTTTCTTATTAATATATATATTTCCTTCAACTCTTTTTATCTTTATTCAAGCTCAAATTTCAAACTTTAAAATTTAACAAATAATCTCATATTTAAAACTTTAAAAACTATTCATTTTCCTCTTTAAAATATTTTAAATACTCTCCTTATTTTTCTTTATTTTACTCAAGCCCAAAATTTAAGTTTTAGGATCTAACAAATAATGTTCCTTTAAAACTTCAAAAATCATCTTTTAAACTCTTTTTAAAATTCTATATTTATTTGGTGTTTATTTGAGATTGTTTGTTTGATTTATTTTGTCGTTTTCGATAGATCGTAGTGTCGAGTTTGTAAAGGAAACCAAACTCGACCATATCGTCAACGCAAACATCTTCGCTAGCAATTGGAGGGAGGAGCGCACGCGCGGTGCGGGGCGCGGTGCGGATGGAGACAGGAGGGAGGGACGCATGAAGAGAGGGGCGTAGAAGGTTTTTTTTCATCCAAACCCTCTTTCTTTTCAGCATTGGGACTGTGGGTTAATTTCAAAAAAAACTCAAGGGGTTTTTGTAAAATAGCCAGGCAAAATAAAATTTTGGATAGAAACACTACTTATCATATATATAGTTATAGATTAAGATAGAGATAGAAAAAGAGAGAGAAAGAAAGAAGAAAATTTAGGAAAACCCCTAGAAAAATAGTTCGACCCCTTTAATTCATCCAAATTTTATAATTTTAAATCCTTTCTATTTTTCTTAAACCTATTTATTTTCTTATTAATATATATATTTCCTTCAACTCTTTTTATCTTTATTCAAGCTCAAATTTCAAACTTTAAAATTTAACAGATATCTCATATTTAAAACTTTTAAAAAACTATTCATTTTTCCTCTTTAAAATATTTTAAATACTCTCCTTATTTTTATTCATTTTACTCAAGCCCAACATTTAAGTTTTAGGATCTAAAAATAACGTTCCTTTAAAACTTCAAAAATCATCTTTTAAACTCTTTTTAAAATTCTATATTTATTTGGTGTTTATTTGAAATTGTTTGTTTGATTTATTTTGTTGTTTTCCGATAGATCGTAGTGTCGAGTTTGTAAAGGAAACCAAACTCGACCATATCGTCAACGCAAACATCTTCGTTGCTACTCGAGGGAATAAAAAGTTTGAGACCATTGGTCCCGAAGGCAAGTCAAACCGATCTTGATCATTTAGTTTAAAAATAATAAGTTATCATGTTTTAAAAATATATTTAGATAGAAATTTTTTGTGGGATGTGTTAGTTAAGTTAGATAATTATAAATTATCATTTCATGTAGTTTTCAATATTCTTTAGATTATTTACATCAATATTTCATGTGAATACAAGGAATTCTTTAGTACATATAAATTATTATTTCATGCATTAGAAATATCCTATCATTTTATGTATAGAAAAAAACTTAGATATATTCTCCTTCTCCTTAGATAATATTTTGATATCCTGCATTAAATATAAAATCATGAGAATAATAAAATGAGCATTATCATATGCATTAATATTTTATGCAATGGTCATATAGAATTATATTATTATTTCATACAATATAATGGAAAAATGATTCATTATTTTATGTGATAGGCAAATATAAGTCCTATCATCTCATGTGATATGAGGATAATTTTGGCTATATGCCAAAAATGTAATTCATATTACCTAAATAATTTTGGTTGTAAGCCAGAAAATATAAAAACTCTTATGAGAGAAAAAAGACATAGTTTCGTCCATCCGATGGACCAGTTATACCAGCATGACATTTTTATATTTCTCTTTGATCTCCCTGGGGACTTAAAGAGATATATTAATGCGCATAACAGCATTTGGAGATTTATAGTGTTGTTGTTGAAGTCTTATTGGTGGACAACTATGTAAACAACGGATAAAACATGATACTAACCAGGTCGGTACCATCTGTTAAGATAGTCCAAGGTTTCACCAAGCCGGGGCAAGTGTGTGAAGAACAACTAGGGGTTTGGACATCAATTACTGGTTAGAGTTGGTGCCCCTATTAAGATAGCCCTTCAGGTCTCGTTCATACATCAGAAAAAGGCTAGAACTATATGAATGCTATGTTACCCTTAGTCTGGCTAACTACGGTTAATCCTCGAGTAAAGCTGAGCAAGCGTTGCAGAGTTTATTATATTCGAATACGCCGTACTCCCGGTTAATGGAGTTGTGTCTATGGGTGAATCCAGTTGAATGGCATGAGTAACTTTTTAAAATGTCATCCCTAAAAATTGATATTCATATATAAGTAATTATGGGAAATAATAGGACTAGGCTCATGTTAAAGTTATGCTTAGATTATTTCCTTTTAGGACATCATGTATACCTATTTATATATAATATGGAATCATATCAAGATTAAGCTTATACCATATCATGTATATCTATATGGTATAAAATCATGTTAAGGCTAGATTTATGTTGCCCTTTAAACCATCATATACATCCATTTATACATAGTATAGAATCACGTTAAAACTTAGGTTCATGCTATTCCTTTTTAAGATATCTTGTATATTTATAGGAAGAGATAGAATATAAGATTAAGTTAAAGTTAAATTTATAATTCATATCCCTAAATGTTTACATAAAATATTTTTAAGAAAAGAATAATAGGATATATTATCATGCTAGGAATATCTTTTTAATTTATTTCTCTTGTCGATATGACATGTATATTTAAATAGAATTGTATTCAGTTTGGCTTGCTAAGTACTATTGGTACTCACTCTTGCACATAATAACTTAGGAAATCTCGAGGCTAAGGAAGAACATGAACTCTAGGTCGACTCTACACTCGGGCTATCCTTGTGGAAGTGTCGCGTATTTTATATTGTAAAACTTATACTTGTACATTATTAATTTGTAAAAACATACGAAGTTTCTGTATCTTTACTATTTCACGCATAACCAGACTCCTAGGAGGTTATGTGTTATTGTGGGAGTTTGAACTCTTCAGAGGAGACTCCACAGTAACCGAGGCAATTCTATTTATAACTATCTATAAATCAAGTAGTGTGTCTACCCAAAATTTTTGTCTGCCTGGCTATTTTGCAAAAAATCTCTTGAGTGTTTATAAAATTAACCCACAGTCCCAATGCTGAAAAGAGTGTTTCTACCTAAAATTTTCGTTCACCTGGCTATTTTACAGAAAACCCCTTGAGTGTTTATAAAATTAACCCGCAGTCCCAATGCCACCACTGTCACATAAACATATATATACACTATTATAAAATTATAATATAATATTAATTATTATATACATAAATAAAATACAATAAAATTAATTTTATAATTAATATTAGTATATTAATATAAATATTAATATATAAAATTATATTATATATTAATATATTATATTATTAATATAAATATTAATATTATTAACTATTATTTATATTAATAAACCACCCGCAACTCTGTCTCTCTATCTCTCCCTGTGGGAATGCTGTTGCTCCACGCGCAAGAGCTGGACGCGATGCGTGTTGTAGTCTCATATATGCGGGCGGATAGGGGAGGATCAGCAAGGGAAGAAGGTAAAGGAGTGGAGACAATTTGAGAGCCAAGTGTTTGGCTGAGCTTCACGCGAAAAGAAAACAAGAAGCAAAAGGATATTGGGGTGGGCTGTCTCGTGAAAATAACTGAGAAAATAAAAGAATAGGTTGATGTTACCGTATATTTGGTCGAGCTCGTTGGGTTTGTGGCAATGTTATGTGTAAAGTTAGAGTTTGTCACATTAGATTTTTTTATATGATGTTGTTTATATAGTAGCTTTAGTTTGTATTTTGCAATAGAAAAAAACTCACCTTTGATATCCAAATTAAATTAAATTAAATCCAAATCACTCGCACAAGTATGTTTAATATTCCAAGTGTGTCGAACAATAGGCCTCGACGAAAACATAAAGAAAAAAATATAAATTAAAATTACATGATACTTCAACTTTGAAATAATTATGATAAAATAAAATGACGCTCGTTGTAACGTACGAACATATTTACTAGCACAATACTAAAGGAACTTAACAATATTATTTTCTTATTGCAAATGATCATATAAGAATTTTTCATATAAAAATCGAACCCTTCAAAATTCTTCTAAATTTCCTTTTCCCCAAAGGAGCCCTTCCTTCCAAACCATCGAAGCGAGGAGGCAAAATCGGGCAAAAACCCTCGCAGAACATGTGAAGGCGTGGTTGGGCCAGGCGCCCCCAGAAAACCCAAATTTCAGCCCACGCAAACCAAAACCAGGCGAGCGAGCCCCTCCACCCACCCGTGCGCCACGGCCGCACTGACAGAGGCGAGAGGAGGGGGAGAGGCGAGCGAGAGACCCAGACCGAGCGAGCAGGCGGCCGGGCGGCGCGGCGATGGTGTCGGACTCGGAGCTGGTGGAGCGGCTGCGGGAGGTGCTGCGGTCGTCGGACCTCAACACCACCACCACCGCCATCCTGCGCCGCCGCCTCGAGGAGGACTTCGGGGTCGACCTCTCCGACAAGAAGCTCTTCATCCGCGAGCAGGTCGACCTCCTCCTCTCCGAGGTCGCCGGCAAGGCTGAGCAGGAGGAGGCGGAGGTGCCCAAGGAGGAGGAGCCCGGGACGGAGGAGACCGGGGCGGAAGCCGCCGGTGGGGAGCCAGAGGGCACTGAAGGCGAGGAGGAGGAGGAGGAGGAGGAGGAAGAGGAAGAGGAGGAAGAGGAGGAAGACAGTAGCGGCAGCCGGAAGAAGCGGCGGTGAGGGGCTTTCGCTCTCCATCTCTCTCGCTGCATTCGATGCGTTCTGTAGGGTTCTCTAGGTGCGCCTGCCTCGTCGATTTGTCAGAAAATGTGGCTGCTCTGTGCGTTCCGTGCCTGATGTTCGATGCGAGCAGTGCTGGAGATTCGAGGCTCTCGTGCGTGATGAATTGACGCCATCTTGCTTAGAGGGTTCTGGGATTGCATTGCATCCTGAGTTTTTTGTTACTACAAAAGCGAAGCTGTTCTCTAGTTGGGGAAATGCCTGATTGATCTGCTTGGTGGTGTGATTTTGTCCAAATTAGTGGGCTATTGCAAAGATTTCCTTGCATTTGGTATTGCTAGTTACATCTGTGCGAAGTCGATTCGCTCTAGCTGTTCATTGCTGTAACTCGCCAGGCATTTTTTCGGTGATATTGTGCTGATTTCGCAGGATGTTTTGATTGATTTGCTGTTTTTCCCTCTTCTTGCCATGGTTAATGGTTACAGATTTGCTGGGTCTGGCTGTTACGCTTTGAGAAGGGCGTTAGTTTTGTGCTTTAGGTGACCTACTTTCGTTCAGTTGTTGTGTGTATGGAGTATTATGAGGTTGTGCCTGGTGTTTTTTGGTGGGTTTTAGGTTGCATAATGCTAGTTAGGATGGTCTCATGCTTAGGTTCGTGGTAGGTTGATGTGTATGTGGGTTTTGCTGGGCCATAACTGGATGCAACTTTTGTTTATGGTTAATACATCATCCTGCTGCAGTTATTTTTTCACTTCCAACTTTCCGAGTTATTCTCGACTATAAGGAAGACAGACGCATACCACACCAGACAAGCATACCACATGCACACACTGAACTGTGCACCATAGCATATGCCTAAACTGATGAAGACTAGGGAATAATCCGTAAACCTAACACAATTTACCAAGCTCCAACTTGTGTATAAATTAATTTGGTTCACCTGGTAGGTTCTGTGATATTTAATGGAGTGGAGGCTATGATATTTACTTATGCTAAAATTTAGTGAATATTCTATACTTGATAATTGCTGCAAAATATTCACAATCAATGGAGATGATCCAGTGATTTTACTCCTCAGTCCTCACCATTTCACCCACTTACTGGCTCAGGCACATCCCCATAGAACGGAACTCATTCTTTGTGCACTTGGTAGTATGTTACACACAAAGTCCTGACAATTCAGACCTTTTATTTGCATCAAACGTTTTATCTGTTTTTTTGGTTGCATGTCCTTGGTGGCTCCAGTTAGGATCTACCATGTAAAAACCTGTGGAAAAGTGGCAAACAGTTAGTGATTTATGTGTTGCCATGTGCTTTCATGTTACTTGGCACTTGTTTGATCGAATGTGGTGGTGTATAGGCTGATTAATTTTTGTGTAGGTAGAGAACTTATTGGCTGGATTGGACTAAACAGGGTTCATTGAATTACGTCTACTCAATTTCTGAGTTAGTAGGTTGGGTATTTTCTGCTCCTATGTCAGTGCTCTGATAATATTTCAAAGATGTCGAAATTATTTACTTTGATTTTGTTGTTGCTCAGATGTCTTGAAATATTTTCAGTGTTATGGAGCTGTCACTTTTAGTTCCTCTCTGTCAGGGCATAGTTTTGCTATGATGAATTGAAGGGTAGACTTAGGTTTCATTGTTTCTCTTACAAGCTATGGTTTCAGATTATAGTGAAATATCTTGGACAATCCGAGATAATAAAGGAAAATCTGAGCTGATATGTGTGAGAAAATCTGAGCTGTAATCAGTTGGTACTTGGTAATGTTAATCCCTGACAGATTTGTTGAGTTCTAACACTATTAGGTTTATTATAGAGGGACTTCCATAGGCCTTTTTCCTTGAACTGTTGCTGACAACTAAGGCATGCTGTTATTCTTATGTTGTGCTTTGGAGCTCTACTCCTGCCTGACTCCTGAGATTGAGCGGCAAAGCGACTTATCATCATTGTAGATATATTTATGCAATTTTCTTTGAGCATGTCTTAGCTATTAAAGAGGTTTAAGTAAAATGTTTTTCCTTTCTGAATGGTCACACTATGCTCAAAAACTTTATTTATTTTATCAATGACAATAGATCAGATGGAGCCAATACTGATGGCAAGAGAAAGGGTGGTGGCTTCACCAAATTATGTAGCATTTCCCCAACGCTTCAAGAGTTTGTTGGTGCCTCTGAGTTAGCTAGGACAGAGGTAACACCACTTGCTAATTATGGACATTTCTTAATATTTCATCAGATGAATGATAGAGTAGTTGATCGTGAAAAGGATGTAGGGTGGCATTTTTCTTGATTTCTTTCATCTTGTGCTTATGTACCTTCAGGTAGTCAAGAAGCTTTGGGCATATATCCGAGAAAATAACTTGCAAGACCCAAGCAATAAGAGGAAGATTCTGTGTGATGAGAGATTGAAGAAGATCTTCAATGTCAACTCCATCGATATGTTCCAAATGAATAAAGCGTTGACGAAACACATATGGCCATTGAATTCTGACGGTCTCTCTCTCTCTCTCTCTCTCTCTCTCCACACACACACACATGCACGCACACACAAACACTGGAAGAAAATGGCACACACTGTGGTCCAACTTATTGCCGCACAATTTTCAGTATACTTTCCTCAACACGTTACCATCATCTGGCCCTTGCCTGATACAAAAGGATATGTGTACTAACCCAAACAGGAAGTACATAGAACCTGCTGTTTCATGTTAAGTTTACTCCCGACTAGGTTGCTGATGTTGCAACATTCTTTTATTTTTCTACTAGGATAAAATTTCTGATCACTGATGAACACACTACAACACAATAATAAGGTTTTTGAAATCTGAGCATGGAGCTAGTAGAATTTTTTTGCAGTGAAGTGGTGAGAGAAAGTAAACAAGAAAATTCAGAAAGAAAAAATGCCCATTAAGCAAAGGAATGGTAACACCAAATACAAAAGCTCATGTTAAAAAAGGTGCAATGATATCAGGATTTCATTTGTTGAAGTAACCTGGGTTGACCTATGTTGTGGCTGTATAAGTCACTCAGTGAGACTTCTTGCCAGGAGTCCAATGGACACCTAAGTGACTTAGATGTCAATCAGGAAAGTGTCTTTGAGTTCTTATGTTTTGTGCCAATAGGTCCATTTAATTTCTTGCTTATGGCTTTAATTTTGTTTGTTTTGCATGCTTTTGTTTGAAAGATTACACTAGCGCTTAAATTGTTTGAGTAAGAAGCTGGACCATAAATCCTTTTCATCTTTCTTACGAGTCCAGTTCCTATTGTTTCTGTTATTTGTAACAGCACTACGGCTGCTGTCATGCCTTCACGCGATTGCATCCCAGTTCAGAGAAGCATAAGGAAAATCATATACCCTAAGTTCCAATCCGTAGAACCTCCGAGTGGGCAGGTGCTCACAAAATGCCGTTTACATACTCAGCAATAAACAATCATATTTACTGTAAAGCTCACTGCGATCTTAGTGTTTCTTCTAGACTCAGCTAGACATCTTTTACTACCTGAATTGTGTTAACATTATGTGATGGAACCACAAGGGAGAATCTGTACAGCTTGTTTAGCATGTGATCTTTCTTTTTTACCCATGCTAACTTTGTCACCAAGTTTGAGCTTATGGCACACCCATTTCTTTTGCTGCTAGCTTAGCCAAACAAGATAATTGAAAGAAGACTGAATATCTTGTCCATTTTCGCTCTTTGGTTTGTGTGGTCAAGATCAGTATAGGCCTTCGTCAATACAAGAATGTATTTGTTGATAACTCATGTACCTAATCGTAATTCTGTACTTAATTGATATCTTGGTATGGGGCCTTCAATGCTTGCTAATTTCATGGCTGGCTTGTGCTCATTGCCTAGGGTAGTTCTCTGCCATTTAACATTCTTAAAACGAGTAAATGGTGTAGGTGGTTCCATGCCGCATAATTAGCTTCTTTGCTGATTGAACTAACTCTAGTGTTCTACTCTGCCAGATCTAGTCTGAGCCTCTGAGTATCTATTCTGATACCTTATGGTTTTTCAGGTCCTGTGAACCCTGCCTCACCTGAGAGATCAACACCCAAAGAGAAGCCTCAAAAGAGAGAAAGAAATGAAGGTTAGAAAATGTTTAATTCATTCTCCTACAACCATGATTTTTTGTTCTCGTAATGTTGTCATTGGGATTTCCTATCAGGGAAGAAGCAAAAAGGTGGTTCTTCTGGGTCTGGATCTGGTTTTCTTGTGCCCCTTCAACTTTCGGATGATTTAGTGAAATTCATTGGCACTGGTGAGAGTATGCTTTCACGATCTGATGTTGTGAAGAGAATGTGGGACTATATAAAAGAGAATAAATTACAGGTAAATATTTTCCTCCTTGATATTGATGTACTTGTTTGTTAATCTGTTCAAGGTATTATGATACTTTGGACATCCTTATGGCACGACATGCAATTTCTACAGTCACTTTTTATATGAAAATGTTAGTTAATGTTAAGGCTGCCATCGGATGGCTGTTTGTGCCTCTTCTTTTCAGCCAAAGCCCATTGTATGGCTTATTAGGCTGAGGCTTTTGAGCCAAAATTGGTGAGCCCGACATTGGATGCATAATTGGCTGTGGATAACATATCATGTGATCTTCCCAGTTCAAAAGCATCCCTAATTCCCACCCATGCCGACCTACTAGGACTGGCTAGAAGTGCCGATTAATTATTAATTAATGACTGTAAGTTACTCCCTCAACCTGTAGCAATTGGGGTTGTTATCCATTTGTATTTTCTAATCTCTAAACCGATCACACATGTGAATGCTACTATCCATTGGGAGCTACAACCATCTAGCCACAGAAGATCATTCAACAAGCAATATGCTAACTGATGGAAATTCTTTGGCTGAAATGGAAATGCCCAGTTCGTCTGATATGCCAAAGCATTTTACATTCCGATGGCAGCCTAAAGCATGCTATCTTATGAAGTCATTTTTCATGAGAGATCTATTTGTTATCATTTTTGTATTACCAATCTAATAGTTTTCTTTACATATTACTACTCGAGCTAGAGTAGGTTTTATTATTATTATTTTTGCATGCAGAGTTAGAAAAGTTTGATCACATGCTTTTCTGAAACATCAGACTCCCTTCATTTCAAAATGTAGTTATTTCTGAAGTTCAAATTTGTCGCATAATGTAGCTATTTCTCTATCCACCCCCTTGTCTCAACCAATCACAATCATCTCCCATTTAATTTCTCCACCAACTTTCTCTTCTCAACCAATCACAACCTTCCACCATTCAATTTTACCTACCTTAATTCCCGTGAAAACCTCTAGAAATGCTTACATTTTGGATGAGGGGAGTATATATTTGAATAAAATACAATATTGGTTTCAATATACTTAGTGGCTTAAGCTACTGATTGATTTAATGGCACATGGGGAGGGTTGCCTTGATCAATGCAAAATTAAATGAAGAAAAACTCTCTGGACGATTCAATCCTATGGATGTATGAAATTTTATGCTTATTTCAAATGTTTAAATGTTTCTTATTGTTTAGTCTACTGGGCTTGTATTATATTGTACCCATTCCGTGCGGGCTTTTATTTGGAGTAACTAATATATAAGATTGTGGTATATATGTTTTGAACCCGTCACAGCCATACAATGGTCATCATATGAGCTGAACTGCTGAAGAAATTCTGTTGTGTTATGAAAAATGTTGCCCTTCTAAAACTAACAATTAGTTGGTACTACACAAGTGTATAGTGCCTTTACTACCCTGGACTGGACCACATGCAAGCACTATATAGATTCTAACTATATTTTGTTCACATGACAACATGTACAAACTACCTCAGTAGATGATGAAGTATATTGTCAAATTGAGATATATAGCATTGGTAACGGCAGTGAGATTCTACAGCCTTGGAACAGTGTAAACACAGATAACTCTAGTTTATGGTGGTCTAGTATACTTGTCTACTTGTTTCTAAGTTACTACAGTTGTCACCAGCCTCAGGAATGATACTTCCAATCGATAGTTTCGTTTTGAGATATATCATTATTATATCGATTTTTCAGCCTCGTACATTTTGGTAAGCATTGAGAAAATTAACACTTTCTTGGGGGATTGCTGGGAGAAAAAAGAACGCATAGACCAATCCAGAGTTCCAGACCTGGACTTTTCATTATCTTAATTGTTGTAACAAAACTCTTGCATTTGTTTGTTGCATGCACCTGTTAATACTTGGGAGATTGTAAGTATTGGAATTAATCCTAGTTCTGAAACTTTCCTATATTGTGCTGATCCCTTTTAGCTATAGCAAATCTGACACATCAAACTTAATTGCTTTCTTCCTTTATTGTTTTCATGAAAGGATCCTTCTGACCGGAGGAAAATAATATGTGACGAGAAGCTGAAGGATCTATTGCAAGTTGAATCATTCAATGGCTTCACTGTTTCGAAGCTGCTTGCTCCCCATTTCACCAAGACAAAGTAGTGACTTGTACCATCCAGATCTGCCAAACCCAGAAGGATGGGTAATTTTGTTTTGCAGAATGTGTAACATGAAACTGTTAGGAAACTATGTGAGAAATGTTGAATTTTAACTTGTGGGTGGGATCTCCTTCCATAATCAATAGTAGGTTCCAAAAAATCTAATGAAGTTTACATCTGTTGACTAACCATATCGCTCTCCCAAAAAGATTGTAGGGACATAAAATTATGCTTTAGATCTTCTGTGCATTTCTTGTTGAGCTATTGGTCTGCCATATTATGCTGTGGGGTGAGGATAAGATTGCTTGTCTCCACAATGGCTTTAGTGCTTATGGTGCCAGAAAGGCAAAAGGATGGCACGAGCGGCCTCTGAAGATTGCAGATTGCAGGGGCTGTGAATTGGGGCTTGGACGTTGCAGTGAGTCTTTCACTCTTGTGGCCGCTTTCTGTGTTTGCACTGTTCTTGCACTATAGGTGGTTCCTCCATTGCTGTGGGAAGGCCACATCCCACACGTGTGTAGTTCAGTCACCTTGATTTAAGCTGCTTCTGCTGCTGCTAATATTGCTCGTTATTACACACATTTCCTGGGAGATGCAGCAGCAAATGCTTCGTTTTAACTCTCTGGCTGTGCATCGTTTGCTTCATCCATGAAAGGGCGATCAGAATCTGGTTATTTCTGGTCAAGTGATGGTTGTGTGAATCTGATCAGCTCGACACGATTCTGGTTCTCCAGGATTGTGGCATCTTTCGCTGTCTCCTTCGGCACTTGTCGCCGTCAGGCGGTGGTTGCAGCGCTACGTCCGTCCATGTGAAGTGGGCTCCCTCGGATTGAACCGTGGGATCCTCCTGCCCCTTCTCTGCAATCCAATATTCCTAACGCCATATATAGCGACGATTAGTGCTAGATTTATCTATCAATCAGTGCTACGATTTTTCCCAAAACGAAATGTTTAGTCCATCCTTACCAAGTACCAAGTTGGAACACCACAAAGAAATTGATCAAAAAAATGATTCAGTAATCACCTGCTAAAAACGCAGCAGCCCCAGCACAGTTTGCTATACTAGTGAGCCGTGACAAGATTTTTGACACTTTGACAGGAAGCACTAGTGGTACCACTTGAGAAATGCGAGGAAGAGACGCAGTAAAGCATCTCTCGGCGAACGCCCGGTGGCGTCGCTGTTACAAGCACGCGGATTCTAGTTGGCGTCCAAATCGCCAAAGATTGGGAGCAGATTCCGTCCAACCCAGCCCAGCCTGAGCCGAGCGTGAATCATATTTTCGCAGGGGAGAACTAAAGAAAGATCGGGCGAAAGATTGGTTCCGGGTGCCGTGTGGCCCGTGCTCCGGTCCCTGTCGCGCAGATGGCCCCCGATTCGCTCTCTCCATTGCATGATGATGCCTTTTTTTCATGGGAAAATCAAGTTAGCTACGGCCACAAATATTTCAGATTCTCATAAGCTTCTGTGCTCCACAGGTCATTTTACTCAGTGTCTCGTCTGAAAGGAAAATTTGTCAAACTTTCTTTGGTTGTACGGTAATTTATACTATGCTCTGTTTTTAATGTTTTGAGGCAGATTATGTGGTCAAACGCTATGATGTCAGGGTTGTGAGCCGTGGGATTAACCTAACGTCCCGTGATAGCGAGAAAGATACGCATGTGATATATTTTTTCCCCTTTTGCCTCCGCTTTGGTGGTTGCTTTCCTTCCTCCTCTAAATTGTAAAAGAAAAAAAAACAATAACCACCACAACATACGCACGGCAAACAAGCTATTGGGATGCCACTTCAGAGAAAATGTCTAGAGCGACTGTGCGAGCTCCAAAGGAGGCAGATACGAGCTTAGCACCTCTTTATTCTCCCTTTTTATTTCTCCTTATTTTATTTTAAAATTTTCATTTCTAACTTTCTTAAGATAATGAATAAAACCTGACATTTGCTACAACAGAAATTATAACTAGTCATTACAAAGTTGTTGGTCTAATGCTCAATAGAATGTAGCTAACATAGGCCTAAAACAAGACACATTTCAAATAAAAAAAGAGATGCAACATATTTAAACAATAATCTTATTAGTAATTCCCCACCCAAAGTTGACAAATATTTGACCGTTGTCTCCAAATTGTATCATGCAAGATGAATAGATTTCTTCTCCTTATCATACCCTTTAGATTACTCCAAAACCAAGGCTAATATATTGTCTTGAAGAATACATGCACATAAGATTTAGTTGGGATTTTATCCAAAAATCATATTATTGTTTCTATTAAATCATAGAGTTCAACATAAAGCCTTTTCATTTTTCCTCATGAAGATTTATCTAACAATATTTTTTTCTAATTTGACTTTGTACCATATTGACTGAGATAGTTTGTGTGTGCCTTGTGCGGAGTGGTGTGTAGGGATGGAGGCTGACTCTCAAAGTTTCAATTATTCATATCGGTTCCTTTCTATCTAATTGGTGAATTTGCACCAAGCCACCATCTAGGCAACTACTGCAAAAGAGAGAAGATATCAAGAAGAAGAAAAATAATCTGGGACCAAACTGACAGGAAGGAGGCGAGGTCAAAGCAGACGTCTTTTGCAGCAGATAGGTAGAGATAAAGATAAAGCTAGCGCAGCTCGACGTGTTGTGTGTGCGCCGTGGAGAATTGATATCGTTTGCCGGCTTGCTCATCTCCTGCAAAAGTCAAAGCCTTTTATAAAAGGAAAAGGAGAAAAAAGTTTTAAACCTAATAATTGGCTAAGCAAGACTTTTATCCCACTTTTGGAGGCCCTCATTTGCACGAAACGAGTTCTAGTGAAGTACATGTGTACTTGCTTGGTGCCTGTTATGATGTTCTCCACGTGATTGAATAAAAAAAGGAATTTCTAGGTCAAACATTTCTTAATTGTTTGAGTAATTAGTGTGGTTGATCTGATGGAGAGAATTGGAACATGAAACAAAATCCACTGCTTTGCATTTGGAAAATTAGCTGAAAACTTCTCACTGATGTAGCAAAGAAAAAGAAATGCATTCCCTTGTGTGAACACAATGTACTCTTATTCTCATCCAAAGGGGCGGAGGCAGTGCCCTGGTCCACACATAATATATATATATATATGTATATATATATTAAAAAATTAAAAATATACGGTAACATATTTTTTCAGCTCGTTGTCTCGAAACTCGAAGTCGAAACTCGAGAAAAGTGAAAGATGGAAACTACCGCCGAATCCATGCGTCGGCCACCGCCCTTGCGTCGGCCGCTGACCGCGCCTCGCATCACCTGCGCGCTGGCCGCCGTCCGCGCCTGCACGCTGCCTGTGCACCGGCCGCTCGTGCGTCAGACCATCGAATAAATTAAGACATTCATGTCTCTTCGAAAATATCAAATACATTAGTCAGAAAAATAGCATTGTAAGTCTATAAAAGAATGCATATATTTTTAATTATCGGTATGGTGTTTAAATTATTTATATTGTATTTAGTGGATCGTTTCTATTTAATTAAAAATTTAAAGTTTTTAACTAATCACGTTGTTAATTTTATAACTTTTACTAAAATATTGTGTTGAATTTTTTGACGAGATATTCTAAGTTAAAATCATTGGCCGCTGCTCATCCACGACATTATTTCAAGTATTCAACTACTATTCTTTCATTCCGACTAGCTTTTTTCTAATAACTTCGTCAATGGACTTGCCTTTCACTAATATATATTTCATATATTATCTTCCATCTAATATCTCTTGCTAGAGAATATTTGTGGATCTAATCTCAAGATTCTGGATGGTTGAGATAATATAATTTCATTGGGAGGAAGATCGTGCTAAACTAGCAACTAGCTCCATTGACAGTGTACTTGTCAGACATTAATTTTCTGAGCAAAGCACTCAAGCTCAAGCAAATAGATACTAGTAATAAAAGCTGGTTAGAGAATTGCATTGCTCTCTCTCGGATACCGGGATATACGTTAGGACCAGGCTGTCATTGAACACGCACAGACTAGAAAAATGCCATGTTGTTCTAGAAGATTCCTTCGCCTTGTCCAGCCAAGGATGAGCCATTCCCACGTAAGCCCTGAGATAGTCGTATTAGGTACGATTAAGAATGCAACTTCTCCTTTGCAACCTTCTTAGGGTTTGTCACTGCCTTCTTTTTACTACTCATCTAGGAACGGTACAGTAAAACACAAAGAATTGGATGCACCTGCTTACAGATTTGGTCGTTTGTTGTGGCTAAGATTCGTCCGGTATTGTAGTATCAAGTACTAACACTGAGGGTTGCTAATATCCCAAGAAAAATAACACGATAAAAGGATCTGTTGGGCTGCTTTACACAGCCGCTGTGCTGCAGATAGAAAATACTCAGTGCCGGTCCTGAGGCAGGAAGAGCAGTACGGCTGCCCTTGTCGTCGACATCGAGGGTTCATCTCGTATATGCATACATGTATAAATACTCTCTCTCTTTTTCTCTCTCTCTCATATATATATATATATATATTATATATGCACTCCACCAATCTGATCCATTCGATCTCGATCCTACGACTACTGTCTTGGTGTAAAAATTTACAAAAAACCGCCTGTCACCTGTACTCTTTGCAGAATACTCCTGCCTCTTGGTTTCCATCTCCACGATCAAACAGATCGAGAAGGCAGGCCTCCCGACGACGATACGGCTTCGACAGATTTTTTAATCTACCTGTTCTTCCCAACCTAATCCCTAACTAGGAGGATTTGTAGCTGGTGTGTCGGCCACGGCGGCAACGGCGTGGAATCAGCGGCGGCGACGCCGGCGAAAACAGCGGCGGCGACGCTGGCGAAAGCATTGGCGGCGACGACGACGGCCGTGAGGAAGGCTATGAAAGAATCATTACCAGCAAAGGCACTAGCAGCCAACAACGGAGGTGGATTTGGACTGCCTTGTTGCGTGCAGATTCCTACAGGATCGATCCAATCCCACGAGCTCACTGTTCTTGTGATTTAGTTTCTCCAAAGCTGCCAATTTGTTCAAGCGTTGCTACTGCTAGGTGGCATGCAAAATCAAACAATAAGTGCATGCGCAAGCAACAACGGATGATTTCAAGCAGCTGTTGATTGACAATATTGTAGCTTTCTTTTTTCTATTTTTACTATACACAATTGTGCCCGTACGTTACAACGGGTAAAGTCGAGGCGCGACATGGATGAAGACGGCACAGAGGGGCGCGGGAGCTCCGAGCAGCGATGAGAGGAAGGAGCGCAGTCGCGATGCTGGACGCGGCGCAGATGGGGATGAGAGGGAGGGGCCCAGGGAGGGAGGAGCGAAGGGGGTCTTTTTTTCATCCAAACCCTTCTTTTCTTTTCAGCATTAGGATTACGGGTAGGGCTGACGAAATACTCGTGGCTCGCTACCTCGTTTGGCTCGTTGGATGGCTCTCGGCTCGGCTCATTGAGAAATGCTAACGAGCTGCGCCAAGGGTTTAGCTCGTTAGCTATAATGAGCCGCTCGAGTCGGCTCGCAAGTCGCTCGTGAGCTCAACGAGCCAGATGCAATGTACAAAGTAGGGCCTAATGTTTTGCTTGTTTTGCTATTCTTTTGCTTGTTTTGTTGTTGATGTGACAATAAATCAATAATTTTTATAATTTTATGATGGTCAATATAGATCTAATGCTTTACATTATAATAGTAATAATATCTAATCTAGTTGCATCATTACATTTGTATTGATAATTGTCGATGGACAAGTGTTATTACGTTAATTATGGACTTAATGTACCACTTTTTATTTTTTTATATTGTATATTTGCATGTTTAATAGACTAAAAAAATATAATTTGTACATAAATTGCACTTGTATTAAAGTGGTTCGCGAGCTAAACGAGCCGGCTCACGAGCCAAGCCAAGCCGAGCCTCCGGCTCGGCTCTACGAGCCGAGCCGAGCCTCCTTGCTCGGCTCTCTACCGAGCCGGCCGAACCGAGCCAAGCCGAGAGCCTAGCCTCCGGCTCGGCTCTCCGAGCCGAGCCGAGCCGGCCGAGCCGAGCCGGTATCCATCCCTAATCAGGGTTAATTTTAGAAAAATCAAAGGTTTTTTTGCAAAATAGTCGCGAATAAAATTTTAGATAGAAACACTACTTGCTTTATAGATAGCTAGCAAAATGTCTGTGTTGCAATGGGACGACGATGCAGGGAGGGAAGCAGGCGGTGGACGAAGGTCCAGGCGGCGGCGCGGGAGCTCTGAGCGACGACGGGAGGGAGGGGCGTAAGCGCAGTGCGGATGGGAGCAGAAGAGAGAGACGTAGGAGGTCTTTTTTTCATCCAAGCCCTCTATTTCTTTTCAACATTGGGACTGCAGGTTAATTTTATAAACAGTCAAGGGGTTTTCTGTAAAATAACACTTTTTTCTTCTTTAATTGGATTTTTTTAAAATAGCCAGACGGACTACGGGTTAATTTTGAAAAAACTCAAGGGGTTTTCTGCAAAATAGACAGACAAAACAAAATTTGGGTGGAAACACTACTTGCTTTTTATATATGTATAGATATTGCAGAATGTGCTGACCAACAATGAATAAATGTAAAATCTTTTGAATCCCTGTAACTGAATGAAATGGCTTCGATCTGAAAATAGAAGATTCTGTTGGATTATCTATACACGTGCTGAAAAGGTCTTAAGGGGTGGATGCATGGGTTGATCAGGTCACAATCAAAATGCACATTTTCGATGTTTGCATTGAATAATATGCATGTTCTGAAGTCTGAAGCACATAAGGAAATGAGAGCATCTACATCAAAATGAATTAAGTTCTTCTGATCAAATGCTAAGCTCTTCCCATCAACTAAACTAGGTTTTAGCTCCTACTTCTAATTTTTTTGGACAGTTGCGGCTGTCATGAGAGGAATGCTTGGTTTCTTTGTTGGTGCATTAAATCTATCATCATCGCTCATACACAAGATTATCTCGTCATCTGAATAGGCATCTGTCTAATCTTGCATTCCCAAACTATTTTCTGATTCCATCTCTAAAAAAGAAAATAAATTGTTGATGCAGATCAGTTTTGATGAGTGTAGGGCAGCTAGAAGGATCACACAGGATGGGATTCACTTACATCAACGATGTCTAGCTTCTTCAGATCAATCCATTTTTCTCCAAGAAAAGGTACCATCATAGAAAAGGGACGTCGAAGAAATTTCCCGATTTGCCGAAGCCGTACCGTCGCCGAGAGGCCTGCCTTCTCGATCTGTTTGATCGTGGAGATCGAAACCAAGAGGCAGGGGGTATTCTGCAAAGAGGCAAGTGCAGGTGGCGAGCGGTTTTTTGCAAAATTTTCATACCAAGACAGTAGTCGTAGGATCAAGATCGGATGGATCAGATTGGTGGAGTGCATGTGTACATAGATAGGTGCGTGTGCACTTGATACGTTGCCTATATATATTGTTGTTTCATCACTAACATAGCATAGTAAATATACTTGTAGCAAGTATATTTATCATTACATGACAACTCAATCGTTATCACTTCTTTGAATCTATAGACTTTGTTTAAAATTTTATATTAGTATTTTAATAAGGGAGCCGATAAAAATGATAATATCTCGATTGGATTATCCAAATTATAGCTTTGTTTTTTACTTTAAAAATAATTAGTGTGGCTATTTTAAAAAACTAGCTAATATTTGTAAACTATATACTCCCTCCGTTTCAAATATTTTGTCATCCTAGATTTGTCATAAGTCAAACATTTTAACTGTAACGTTTCATCATCAATTTCTATAAATCTATGTAATCTTACACTATAAAATTCAAAACAATTAGATTTATCTTGAGAAAATGTTTTCATGATATATAATTTAAATGGGTTAAATGACGTATATTTCTAAAAATTAATGGTCAAAAATATATGTTTGACTTAGGACAAACATAGAGCGACAATTAATTTAAAACAAAGAGAATCATATGATTTAAACTTAAAAAATCTCATAAAATTAAGGGTCTTTATTTTTATCTTGTCATAGACAGCCAAATTATGAAGACCGGCTCTAGAAATACTTTGCATGTTGGCTGCACTACACTACAGTAAACATCAGTGCGGCCGAACAGAGCCAAAACTTTTCTTACTTGAATTCTTACGAAGATTGATGTGGTATGATGTGAATAAATCTAGATTATAACTTACAACTCATGTCTAGTAAAATCTAAAGATTGAAAGCTTTGCTTGTAAGAATTAACAGGGCTCTCCCAATTACCATAAAAAACTAAAAAACAAACATGACACTAGAGACTACCTATACATTTGTCATCAATTTCTTTTTCAAAAATTTGACGGATGTAATTATAGTACAAATTATAATGTTTTTACAACTTATATGTAAATTTCATAAATCTCTTCGTAACATACTTTTTTTTAAACAAATATCGTGGGACCAAATCCCCTCACATATATATACGCGTTGTGATTTTTTTCTTTCTCGTTTGCAAGAGTCTTAAAATAAATCTAACGGCTCAAAATTTACAATATAATTATATAGTTATTGTAATATATTTATATTTGTCAAATTTTTATGAAAAAATTTATCGATAAATATATAACAAAATTGTTTTGGGGTAACCTAACCTCTCAATAATTCACAAGCCCAGGAAAATTCCAGCGATTCGTTCCAAACATTGTTTTTTTAAAATGTCAAAATGGAAAATATCAGATAGGTGACCTTGTTGCTGACTTGAGGCCACTCTGTGGGGCTGAGACGCCTCTGAACAAATAGCAAGCGGATGGGACCAAGCTGCCCCGGCCAGGTAGCCATCACCCAAAAGGCATCAAATTCCGTTGATGCAATTGGAGGGGAGGAGTACAGAGCACTTAGCCAAGAAGGGAATCCAATTCAGCACTACTAAATAATGCTCTCTTTTGGACGGACAAGTCCATGCATGATTCATCTTTGTGCCTTTGCTTCTGGGGCCTCTCCACTTGTCCTATCACCTGGCTTCCTTCTTTTTGGTGCGGTGCCGGCTTGAAAGTTGAAAGACGAGATTCCTCAGCTCGCACATCCAAAGTGCTCTCCTTTTGTTCGCTTCAGAATCCAACGTTGTCAAGATGGGGGAATTACATGTGCTAGGTTTTGGATTCTCTCTACTGCGTACTATTGTTCTCGTCAAGCATCAATCCTAGGGTTAACAATATCGTCTAGAAAATCAGGGACCAAAACTCCAAACGAAAGTTTTGGAATTTAAAAAGGCATTTTTTCCTGAACTTGAGGATATGTTTACCAAATTTGTTTGAATCCATTCTTTTGTCAAATTTATTTGAATTTATGATTCAATTTTATCAAAATTATTTGAATCCAGACTAGATCGGCTTGAACTCGTAGTTATAATTAGTCGAGCTGAGCTCGGCTTTTAGCTGGTGAGCTTAGTGATCCAATTCGCTAGCTGCTTGTTTTGCTTGCTAGCAAAAAAAGATCACCATGTCTAGAGGATGTTTGGTTGTTAGCCACATTTTATTATAATTTGTCACATCTAAGGTTAGATAAGTTTAATCACCTTGATAGCTATTTTGTTGTAGCCATAGTTGTGACGAGATTCTCTTTAATACTTAATCTCACACGTCAATGACTCAAGAAATTATGGCAAAATTCATTTAGGCTTGATAAGAGGCTAAGAATTTGATTACCTCAAGTTACATAAGTGTGACGATATTTATTGATAAACGGTGGTAAAATATGGCTAGGAACCAAACACACCCTCAGTGTTTCTTAACTAGTGTTTAGTTTTTTTACATTTAAATTATTTGTATTTAGTCGGTTCTGTTTATTGTTATGTTAATATATAATAATATGGTGAATTTAAAATCATAAAAGTTTAGTGAGATATAACTCGTTAACAAGTCAGCTCGCAAGCCAAACATAGCTAGGATTTTAAGTCATTAAGATTAACGAGCCCAACCAAGATGACTCGTTCAAAACAACAAACTCAAATAAGCTGATGTGGCTCGTTATCCACTTCTAGACCAGCCATAAAAATTTTGACCCAAAATTGTGAACCATAGTTTATCCTTAACCCAACCTCCTGTACGTACATTAACTACCCCCAAAACTTGTCTGGTAGACACACATGAACACAACACGGGTACTCTCCTACGAAAAGAAACCATCAAGAATGATTTACATTTAGGACCCTTTTTTGTCTCTCAATTACACAAAACAGCGGGTAACAAATTTATGCCTCGTTCTAAATTGATTAAAATACAATTTTTTTTGTAATTTTTATTAGCACATTTTTAAACTGCTAAACAATGCGTTTCGTATAAATTTTTTTATTAAAGTTGCTCTAAAATATCAGGTATTTATTTTTAAGTTTATACTAAATAAAATTTAATTAATCACATGTTAATGTTACCTGTTTTACGTGAAATACTTACCCTCCATCTTTATCTTTATTTTTTTAAAAAAACACCACCTTACCAGTAAAAAGTCACACGCATGGACACTTGGATAAATTAGGGTGTGATCGTGAGTGTATACTATTCTTCTTGTTTTCTGTTAGCACGCTTTTCAAATTGTTAAATGGTACGTTTCATGCGAAAATTTTTTATATAAAAGTTGCTTAAAAGAATCTAATAAATTTATTTATTAATTTTTATATATTAATACTTAATTAATCATATGCGAATCATGTTTCTCGTTTTACGTATGGCTAATCAGAAAAAATCACTTGCGAAGGCGGCCTTTTTTTTATCCTTAGTCAGAGCAACACAGTCGTAAAGAGTCATCTCATTAATCATTGGCCTTATGAACTTGTACCTATACCAAATATTAAGCAATTAGGCCTACTAATCCACAAGGAGAAGATTTTGAGGCGCTGTTCTCATGTATAGATGCATGCAGTAAGCCATGGCCATTAGTTCAAGGCTTGCAACCGGGCACTAAGTAGGCAGCACAATAGATGTTAAACATGCTCGGTGAATTTCACTCAACTAAACCATCTGCATTAATTTTTTCTTAATTTTTGATTACTTACAACAGTAATGGCAATACTAATCAACCAATGAAAGCTCTGATGGATTTTAATCTTCATATGGCAAAACATGCATAAATTATGTATTTTGGTCGATAGTCTTGTATACATAAGCATCCTCTGTATTTTTATCTTGCGTTCGTCATTGGTCATGCATATTTACCCTATGCAAACTGCAATACTGATAATATCTTCGTACTATTTCATACGAGTTTGCACTAGCAATCATGTAAGTTTTCGACTGGACAAAGTCTGAGGCGTGACATATCTTCCATCCGATTGGAGAATCCACATTCTAGGGTTTGGATAAGGGGGGCAGGTACGGCGGATTCTCGTGTCTGTCTCCATCTTCTTCTTAGGCCTCATAGAGTGACATCGACCTTTATCCTCATCCAGCCAATAACGATGGTCTTCTTTCTTCTTGCTGATCACTACTAGAGATTAGCACAGTGCCTTTTTCCCCTCTCTCTCTCTAAGATGAGAAGAGGAGTGGAGATGGGGATTTGATTCATCGATTGCCCAGTCATGTAGTAGGGATGCGCCAATCGTGCCGAACCGAACTTATCCTCCACATAAAGTGTATTGCGTAGGATGATTCTCTATCTCAAACAGTGAAACTGATTAGTGCAAAAGCAGAATTGAATCAGCATGTGTGTTACTTGGTGAAAAAGGTCAGCTTGAGCCAGCGGTAACAAGGGAAATTGTGGTGAAGATACCAAGGGAATAGGTGGAAAGTTAACCAAAAGAAGAGGCCGGGTTGCACACTTTCCAGCTATCTACGAGGTGATTAATTTGCCTTTGATAATTTCCCTTTCCTTTTGGGGAGAGAGATATGTTGCAGATTAACACAACACGGGTACTCTCCTACGAAAAGAAACCATCAAGAATGATTTACATTTAGGACCTTTTGTTGTCTCTCAATTACACAAAACCTGGTTTCAGAGCGGGTAACAAATTTATGCCTCGTTCTAAATTGATTAAAATACAAATTTTTTCATGATTTTATTAGCACATTTTTAAATTGCTAAACAGCATGTTTCGTACAAAATTTTTTTATTAAAGTTGCTCTAAAATATCAGGTATTTATTTTTAAGTTTATAATAAATAAAATTTAATTAATCACACGTTAATGTTGCCTGTTTTACGTGAAATACTTACCCTCCATCTTTATCTTTTTTTTAAAAAAACATCACCTTACCAGTAAAAAGTCACACGCATAGACACTTGATAAATTAGTCAGAGCAACACAGTCGTAAAGATTCGCGAGAACAGCGGGGAGCGGGCGCGGGGGAGGATACACGGACACGCAGACCGTAACATCAACGGGATGCGGCGAACCGATTCTGTGTCGGGCGTGATGAGATTTGCGTTGCAAGGGATGTGCGCGGTGAGTGTTGGCCGCATCACCCTCATCGGCGGCGTACGCGTGTCCGGTCCCCGTGTGGGCCACCGGCGGACGGCCTCCATCCCTCCTCCTCCTCTCCCTCAATAAGGAGTATCTTATCTCCAATCTAGCCAGCCAAGTATCCAACCCAGCCATCCACTTTGGACTCCTCTCTGCTCTCTCTCCACCCAACCAACCGTTCTCGCCGAAATGGATCGGCCATGCAGCACCGCACGAGTACGTACCTCGTGCGCGGGCGGCCGGGCCGGCTACCCGAGTGGCTGGGCGTTGGGATCGCGTCGTCGCTCGCTGGCGGTGCTACCGCTGCGGCTAGGAGATTGCAACGAGCGAAACAGCAGATTTTTGTCCGCATACCGAACGGAACGCGGGGTGGGGGTGGGGGTGGTGAGTGGTGGGGCCATAGGGGACCGTGAGAGTTTGAATAACAACAACGAGTGGGGCTCGAGCGGGGAATGCGGCCGAACTTGGATAGCCAGTAACCAGATTGACGAGACACAAATCACTATGATAGTTACAAAGACGATATCGAGCAGTAACGTCTCGATCGATCGCTTCCGTCTTCTCGTTATTTTTAACAATGAAAATACATATTACTATGAGCCCTGTTCGTTTGTTCGTATCGTCGGTCGGGCTTATTAGCCGTTCAAACAATATTTTTCTCTCACAAGAAACAAACCGAGGCTTGTCTTATCACCGCTTATAAACCGGCCGAACACGCCCTATATTCATCTCTAAATATAAAAATTTTTAAAGTTATACATAATTATTAAAAAATATATAGAATTAATCGAAAAAGATTGTGATTGAATAAAAAGTAAATATAGGTGAAAAAAATTGAATGGTGAAGGGTTATGATTGGTTAAAAAAATATTTGTGAATAAATTATTATATTTTAAAATAAATTCTAAAAACTAAAAATTGTTATATTTTGGAACGAATGAATCAACTGTTAAAGAGTAAACTATAGGTTTTTTATAGGGTAACAAAAGCCATATGCTTGCCATAATGAATGTTACTCACTTTCTATCTTCGTCCTAAATTATACTTTTTTCGTCCTAAAATATAAAAGATATTAATCAGATGCATCATCTATATGCTCACCATATTGATTTTTACTCAGTTTCTATATTTGTCTTAAATTATACTCTATCCGTCTTAAAATTTAAGAGATTTTAGTCAGATATGACACATCCAGCTAAAATCTCTTATATTTTAGAACAAAGGGACTAACTATCTGATACAAGATAGTGCTAGGTGACGTCCCATCTTGAATCTATAGCTATATTTTAGAAAGGAAGTAGTATTGTGCAAATTAAAGCCTCATGTAAAACTTATTATTTCAGAATTTTATAGAGTTTCACATCAATCAGTTTGACTCCCTTAGCTCGTTCGAAAGAAGAGTTACCGAGTTTTGCAAACGCTCTTGACCTTGCAATCTGCTTTTGTACCTAGAAAAATCTTATATTGATTACTAAGTGAACGTATGATTACTAAGTGAACTTAGCTCAAGTAGTTTGGTTTCTTGCGATGGACTCTACCCATCGGGTTAAAATTCTAGACTTGTAAGATATACTGATATAATCTTTCGAAGGTGTTAATAGGGATAAGGTGTGTGTGCATTCATACGGGTAAGTGCGTGTCGGAGAAGTGAAAACCAGAGTCCTCATCACCAGCTACTCAGGACATCCTTGCCACCAATCCCTGAGCACGACCCCCATGGGTTGTGCTTAGGACACATTGGTCCCCAAGCGCGATTGCTTGGGGCACATCCGTCCTCGGCGTGCCCTCCCACTGACAGTGCTCGAAGCGCATCCGACCTCATCTCCAAGGTGTGGGAGACGTAGTGTGCCACATACCACGTCTCACTCAGGCTATGTCCATCAAGAACTCCTTCGTCATCGATCTTTGAAAAGCTCATCCAAATCAACGACAAAGTCTATTAAACAACAATAGGAGTGAATGCGGGCGTCCCGGGCAGACACACCGGATGCCCCGGGCACGCAGTGTGCCCTGGACACACAATAGCCTCGGGCATGCCCCGGTTGGAAGGTTCGATTTTCTTAGATGTTGAGACTCTCAAAAGGCTTCCATCCCGCTGTAATCTCTACAACACATCCATAGTCCACACACATAAAAGTAGGGTGTTACACATCTACGCGGCCCGAACCTGCATATTTCCTTATGTTCATCACTCTTTGAGAGGGACCCAGACTTAATTCGCCCCTTGACCGAATCACTTAAGGGGGAGTACTTGCTTCCCTGCTAGAGGAGTCTCGTACTCCGATAGCACGTGTGCTGGTGTTGACGCCAAATTCGTACCACCGCTGGTGTGCCAAAAGATGTGTTGACATCGAATCATACACTGGCTTGGAAGATCTGCTTAGCTCCAGTGCAGGTCCTAAAATCGATGAAGCGCGTGCGTGCCAGTCAGTTTGATTCTGCCACTGACAAGATATGCAAAACAACAGAACATAAAGCATATCGGCCGATAAGCCGATAAACGAGACAGCCGATCTGTTGACAGCCGATCGGCTGATAAGCCGATAGAGGCGATGCCGATGTCAGCCGATGCAGTTAGGGTTTTGATCCATCGATAGTATGTTGAGCAAACATCTATGTAAAGGCGATCGGCTAACGAAAACACGATGATATAATAGCATAAACCGATCACATGATAACATAAATATTGATCTGAATATTAAGCACACATCAGCTAAAGAATAATGAATACTCTGTTGTCATCGACTAAAAACCAACTCATATGCAATTCCTTACAAGCCAATGCAACGTCCATGGGATCGGCTATAGATATCAATAGCATATAATCTAGGTCTCAAAATATGTTTAGACCAAGTGACTGGGATAGATCGATAGCGTATCGAGACAATATAAAACTTATGTCTAAACGTACCTTAAGACGAAGATTATACGTATTCATAATATAGCCGATATGATGTCCAAATAACTCATCGGCTGAAACCCCGATGAAACCCTTACTGACAGCCAACAGACAGGCTAAAGATTATGGTTCTAATCAGGACTTAGTAGGCCAAACTGAACTGATACATTACTAAGTATGAAAAGAAACACAATATCTAGACAATCAAGCTCGTGATCGATTTTCAGGGTAGTGGATGCCTAAGCTAATCTAATATAATATAACAATTTAGCAAGTATCGGCAAAAACCCTAAAACAAGAGACAGCCGATAGAGCCAAATCGAGATACTAAAACTAGATTCAACAGAGACATATGATAAATAATCAGGCAAAGATGTTAACCGAATCGAAGCAATCCAAGAGGTCAAATGTCCTAATGCAGCCTTGGACGACGCTGACGTAGCCAATACGATTGCCTGAACCGGCAGGACCTTGGACTTACCCCTTCGCCGAAGATCGAAGCCGATGCAGCCCCGCGTCAGGTGCCAAGTTCCGCCGGATGATAAAGTAGAACAGATAAAAAAGGTGGCGATGCGCCGAGTTGTATTGATCGAAAGGGATGATTTACATGGATCTCGGGCTTACATATTTATACCTGCAGGCTAAGAGAGATCCTAACAGATTATAATTCAAACTTTTCTAAAGATAAAAGGAAACAAACCAAGTACTTATCGGATACTAACACACTTTTCTAAAGATAAAATAGAAAGCTAACAAACTCTTCCTAATTAATAGATACAAGTCGTATCCTTCCTGAACTCGGTCTCTTCTGGATAAGTTCTTCCCAAACCGAATTTAACAAGAATCTGACTGCTGGAGATATTGATAATAGAAAACCACCATCGACTGATGCAGAACTCTAAGCTGATTCTACCTTCGAGCCGATATGAATACTTAGCCAATAGAGACACCGGAGTTTACCAAATTCTGACGTTAACCGCTGGAAGCATCTGCATTTATATCTTGTTTGTAGAAAATATCTTATATTGATTGTATTGCCTCTATCCATAAAACACTGTCCAGTTACATAGCTAAAAAGATAAAAGTTTAGTTACATAGCTAAAAATATATTCTTTTAGTTCAATGTCTAGGTACATAGTAATACACGCTGGGATGGATGGAGTAGGTAAGTACAAGTGAACAACAACTGATACTCTCAATCCAACCTCAGGCATATCATATCCTACAATTAATGTATCATAATATGAAGGTCAATCAAGGCAATATCTGTCATAATAAGCAATACCATCAACCAAACCACATCTTTCTCTATAAACTTGATATTTTTTAAACCCCATTCAACCACGGATACTAACACAAGTACTTTATTCCTATAAACACATTCAAAAGACTAAACGGTATATTTTGATATTGACAAAGTCACGACAAGCAACGAGAAACAAGCCGATATATTTTAAAATTAACGAAGTTATCACAGACACCAAAAGACTAGCACTGCATATTTTAATATTCATGAGGTCACCACAAGCATCTCACTGTCGATGAATACGTCGTCTACCACTAAAACAATAATTAGCCTTAAATACATGCACCAATGCATGCACCAATGTTAAATCTACAACTTGAACCAAGTGAGCAAATTTTTTAAATTTTTTTAACTAAGTTATGCTCACTTCACTCGTAAACTTAAGATTCTGATGCCACTAGGGTTGAAAACGGATGAAATTTTTCCCTGTCCGAACCGTCCTTTTTTTACATTTGACCTGATCGTTTTCATATTTTCGAAAAAAATCCAGAAGCGGTTCAAAATTCGGGACGGAGGTTATCGGAATGCGGACGAAAGTAGAAACAACGTTTTTTCGTCCGTATTTCCGAAATTTCATATTTGGTCGGAATGTTTTCGTATTTACTATATTTTATCCGGATTCCAGGCATGTAGAGGCCCAATCAAAAAGCCCAACACTAGCCCATCTAAAGAAAACTTATTTTAATTATGAACTAAGCGTGTTATGTGAGTATGTGACAGTAGTAGTATGTGGACAGATAATCCTAAACTATTTTCATGTGGATCTGGACCTTTGATTCATGCTCTACTTGTTTTTCGTTAGCAAAGATGTGTGTGATTGTGATTGAGTATAAAGATGTGCGGTATTTCGGCTTAAGCTCCCGACTTCCGACCGTTTTCATTGATTTTTCGGTCGTATTTGTTGTTTTCGTGTACCCACATATTCTTATTCTGTTTTCGAACCCGATCTCATTTCAAAAAAAAAATATAGAAACAGAAGTAGAAATAGGGTTTTTCCATCTGCTTCCGTTCGTTTTCATCCCTAGATGCCACTATATATTACTTCTCCATTGCTCTAATCTTTTTTCGCCATAAATGCATCTAGTAGAATCCGAATGTCATGTTTACGCAAACAAATACGAACGTGTCGTACGAGTTCTGGTTTTGTGATATTCATAGAAGCCTGTGCTAAGGAGACAAACTCGTGGATATGCACGTGTACGTGGGTGATTTGTCATGTATGCCTCCTAGGGCTAGGCAGATTGGAACCGAAGATCGAAAAAAAACTAAACCGAACCGAGCCGAATCGAAGTTCGCGGTTTTTTAATTTTCGGTTTCGGGTTCGGTTTATGGTGTTGCAGAAACCGAATAGTTCGGTTCGGGTTCGGTTTTAGATGGATGAAAACCGAACTACCGAAAAAACCAATGTGGATGAACCGGCGCCATATCTTCCTCACGAGTCGCCGTCCTCGGTCAACCCTAGCGCGCGTGCGGTTATTTTTTTCCTCGATCCAGTCTAACCCTAGCGAGTAGCGAGCCGCCGCCTCCGCCCCCTCCTCGACTGGCGCTGACCCGGCTCCCTTCTCGTGCCTTGTCTCCCTCCGCGCCGCCACGGCGGCCTCTGCGCCAACCTGGCGGTCACCATGCCGCCCTGGCTCGGCGGCCTCCGCGCCGCCCCTTCCTCCGCGTCGCCCCCGGTCGGCTCCCTCCTTGCCGCCCTAGCCAGCACCCTCCTCCGTGCGGCCTCCTCCACGCGCCTTGGCCTCCGCGCACTGGCTCCCTCCTTTATGCGGCCACGTCGTCCTGGCCGGCTCCCTCCTCGCCGCCCCGTCCCGACGGCCTCCGCGCCGCCACTCCCTACGCGTCGCCCTAGCCCGACACACACGCAGGTCAGTCCTCCTTCTTAGATTGATTCGGGTCGGTATGGGTTTTACCAAGAAACCAAAATAAAAAACCGAAACCGAACCCTGTGGTTTCTCATTTTGAACAAAACCGATCGGTTCTTGTTCTTTCAAAAACCGAACTCCATGTAACCGAGCCGAACCAAACCTAATCTTTGGTTTAAACTGAATGACCATCCCTAATGCTTCGATTGACTGATAAGCGAAACACATTTTGTACACAGCTGATTTGGATCCTTCGCGGATGCACGGAATCATTTTCCACCGTGCGTCCGAGCCGGACAAGTGGAACACTGACAGGGTCTTTGGACCGTTGCATGCAGACACGCACCCCCCACAAAAACCCAAATCTAATGCACCATCCGGCTTTGGAACGTTGCATGCAGCCGTCAAAATTTCCCCTCTCAAAACCAATCGCCCAACCGATGGGCAGGCTGCGCCTGCGCTTCGCCGCGAGACCAGGGAATCGAAGCCGCAGGAGGAAGAATCTACCGAGGATTATTCCAAACACACACGCAAGCTTGCCATTATCTAAAAACGCAAGCCACCAAATACTAGTACAAAACGAAGCTAAGACACGCAAGGAGCGCATGGTAAAACTTCTCCACCCCCAGAGTCCTTATCGCAAAAAAATATATGCGTGATATGGACTGGAGCATGAAAATTGGGAAATGTTAGGGGGTGTTTTGTATGGACGTGAGAAGCGGTAGATCGACATCGCTTGCCCGCTCCCAGGTCCGCGAGTTTCTCGCGGTGGACGGACGAGACGGACGCGACGTGAGGAATCGGCAACGCATCGCGCCCACCCACCCCACGCGCCGCGCGGTCTCGCTTCGCCTCCGCGCCCAGAGACGAACAAATCCTGCGGTCCAGCTCGCAGATTCCCACCTCCCCCTCTATATATCGCGCAGCTTCCAGATCCCCCTCACCCACCACCACCGCCTTTCTCCTTCCTCCGTTCCAATCCGCGACCTTTCTCCAGTTCTTGTTCTTCTTCCTCCTGCAAAGATTCCAGAGAGAGGGAGAGAGAGTTTGTTGCTGGCGGTGCCTTGGTGGTGTTTTGTGTGAGTGGTTGTATATGGGGCTGGACGTGGGGGAGATCGGGATGGGGCTGGATTTGAGCCTGGACCTGAAGATGTTCGCGGCGAGGAGCGCCGTGAGGATGGCGGCGGCGGCCGCTAAGGAGGCGGCGGGGGTGGACGCGTGCATCAGGAGCCTCGAGGAAGAGCGTCGCAAGATCGAGATGTTCAGGCGCGAGCTGCCGCTCTGCGCCCGCCTCCTCGCCGACGGTGAGAACAGAGCTTTGCTCTGCCTACCCTTTCCTTTTGGATTCGGTAACGGGTTTTCTGACGTTTGGTGGTGTTGTGTGGCGGTTGCAGTGATCGAGCTGATGGAGGAGGAGGCCGAGAAGAGGAGGAAGGACGGGGATGCCGCCGCCGCCGCCGCGGAGGCGAAGGCGAAAGCGGAGGACGGCGATAAGACGAAATGGATGAGCACCGCTCAGCTCTGGGTGGACAGCCGCGGCAGCGACGCCGATTCCGAGGTAGACGAATCATTCATTTCCATATTTAATATGTTCTGTTTTGATTTCTATCCCTGTTTGATTTGCAGTGTTATTTTCCATATTTAATATGTTCTGTTTTGATTTCTATCCCTGTTTGATTTGCAGTGTTTTTTCCGAAGTTTTTGTGTTTGTTACTACGTGCTACGATAAAAATAGTTTCTATTTTTATTGAAACGGGTCTCTGTTTTCGATTTCAGAATGACCGACGGAGTGAGAGCACCTCGCCGGCGTCGAGGTTGCTCGGCGGCGCGGAGGAGTCGTCGAGGGCCGTCGCGCCACCGCCGTACTTTAGGAGGGAGGAAAGGGTGGTTTTACGACCTGCTATGCCGTTGCTGCCTCCGGCTGCCCACAGGTCGCCTCCTCCGGCGGCTGCTACCGCCGCCGGCGATGACCACCGGCACGTTGTCGCGACAAGCTTGGCCCCCGCCGTGCCGTCACCCGTCCCGGCGCTTAGCATGCAGACTCAGGCTCAGCAACAGCAGCAGGCGAGGAAGTCGAGGCGGTGCTGGTCGCCGGAGCTTCACCGGCAGTTTGTCGCCGCCTTACAGCAGCTCGGTGGTCCCCAAGGTATATATACATGGTCGACCATCATTTGCACCTTCCATAGTTTGCAAAGATCACCGGAATCCTCATAACGAGTTGTTTCACCATGATCGCAGTTGCTACTCCAAAGCAGATCAGGGAGGTGATGAAGGTTGATGGGCTCACCAACGATGAAGTGAAAAGCCATCTCCAGGTGAGCAAACTCCCCTCATTTCAGCAACCATTTCTTGAAACAAATTCTCACTTACTAATTCTTTCATTTCATTATTCCATATCTTGCTTGTGGATACTGATTTTGATCATGTTATGCAAATTTTCAGAAGTATCGGCTGCACAACAGGAAATCGCCAGGCACAGCTCCGGCGAGCCATTCGATTGTACTTGTTGGTGATCTCTGGTCTTCTCAGGAAGTAAGCTGCTCTCAATCCGGATCCCCTCAAGGTCCCCTTCAGCTCTCCGGCTCAGGGGTGGCCATCTCGGCAGCCACCGCCGGCGACAGCTGGTGCGAGGACGATGACAAGTCGGAAGGCTATGTCCGAAAATGATCGAAAGATCGCGCTCGTGGAATCTTGCTAGACAGAGAGGTAGAGTGATGGATTTTCGGCTTGCGCGTCGATGCCAATAATGCATTTAGAAACTCTGAGAGGATGGTAGTGTTGGCCATGTATATAGGGAAGATTGAGCTGTTGAGAGCTCAAGGGATGAACTGATCATGAGCTGGGTTGTTGTGGTGTAGATGAAGAGCTGGTACCACCCATGAGGCTTGCAAAGTGTCGGGCAGACCCCAAATTTTCGCCCTGAGATTTACATACATATACATAAATATATACAAGATTCGCATATTGTCGTTTTTTTCTTGTGATGAAGTGATGATCAGTGATCACAGTGTGATGAACTTGCTATGCTTAGGTGAATAAAAATGTTGCCTTTTTCCTCTCTGTGTTCAGTGAAGCTCAAGCTATTGCAGTTAGGTTATTGCAATGCATGTGGTTGCCATTAAGCAGATATTTCATAACGGATTGCCAAATTGTAATCTGGCCAGATGAAAAGTTGTTAACCTGTTAGTTTTCTGATGTTTAGTCCTCTGTTGCTGAAAATTCACCAGTAAACCAAAACAACTGTGAACAATCCAAAGATCCTTGAAGAAGGTGAATCAAGAACCAAGAACATCACTGCTGCTCTATGTGATCAGCAATTCTGACAGAACGCTACGTTTTTTAATACCTCCATTTTCTCCTTTGAATTGCAATCTTAGTATTATTTATACAAAATCTTGTGCAGAATTGCTTACACCACCCTGACAAGCTTGCTCAAACCTACAAGAAATTAAAACCCCCACTGCAAATTCTAGACCATCCATGGGCTGGATACCCTGCATAGATTCCACGATAAGTTGCACGTCGTTCTCATATTCATGCCCTAGCTAGCATTGCTATCCTTGCGAGTCAACAACTATTAATTACTCTTACACCTCTGACCGTCCGTGCTTATCCGTTGATTAGTTTAATACTAATCCGAAGGGCTAATTGGCAAGTTGCTTCCCTTTGAGCATGTGTGGAGTATATGAGTTGGTCTGCTGCTTGGCGTGAGATTATCTCCACGTAATTATATGCAGCAGAATTAGTTTTTCTCTGCTGCTTTAATTTTTGTCCATCCAATTTGGCACATGAACTGAATTTGCCTCCTGTTTATCTGAATTTTTTTCCTGATCCTGCCTGGCTCACTGTGCTCGCAGCCTGCGAATATTCTTGCTGTTGCTTGCAGCATCTTCTGCGTCCTTTTCGCTGTAAGATGAGTGCGCGGTGAGCTGCTTTCAGGCTCGCGATAAGCTTGTTTAAACTCCGGTTTTGATTGTCATTTGCTCTAATTAATCGGCTTCTCGATCCTGCGATGGACGCGTGTGCCCTTTCCATGTTCGGTGAACCTATGACTGAATATTCTGGGTTCTTTTTCTTTCTTTGCTGTTCTGCAAAGACAGCTAATAATCGATCTATCGGGAGCAAGTATAACTTCTTTTTCTTGGTTTTTTGGTGCTCTGGTGTCGCTGACTCTGATTCTGCTCTGAAGAATCATGGAGGATGGAGCTGTGTTTGAGCTCACATCCCTGCATGATTTTCTCTGTGCACAATATAAGCTGCTACTGAAAGGTAAATGCATAAACAATCTGACCAGGGTTTGGTCTCTGTGCTTAATACGTTCCATTTTGCCACGTTTCACTGAAATGTCTCTTCTCTTTTTCTCTGAGAGATACTGAATAGCTCTGCTTTTTATTTTTAAGATGGAGAAATGGTTCTTTTTCTAAAGGTTTTGATTGGGGAGTGGATGGCCTGGCGAGTTTGGATAATGAAGTTAGTGGTGGTTTCCTATTTGGATTTTTTTATGGTTTGTTGGTGAGTAGCAATGTAGCATTCTGGTGGCAAAACCAATTATATAAGATGGGCTGATCCATATGTCTGGGCTGAACGTACAATTGTGCTGACAAAGGATTCAGCCCACATCCACGGGATACTTTGCCATCTTTGCCTTCCCCCACTCACCAATAATCGTTGGAGAAGTTCAGAATGAATCAGCAAACTACTCCGTACTACTCCGTCCCACAATCATGCCTAGCAAGATCAAAATCTTACCTTAAAAAAACATATTTACTTGCTCGAGCAAATCAAATTGGTAATATGGTATATAACTACGACGGACTATAAATGATGTGACATTGGCCATTAGCAAGGGACTATCCACAAAAAGAGTCGCACTCTCATCGTATTAACAACATGAAAAATTTAGCAGTAGAGAAACTAGATAGTGTTCTAACACAAGAATTTCGATGACAGACCTAGTGACAAAAAATAAGGAGGAGGATAAAACTTGACTCCTACAGGAGCAAAACGACTATCAGAGCTCATCCTTTAGCTTCATTTTTTCTTGAAGTAAATTGCATTATGGTACAGAAACTTGGCTTGAAAATTGAGTAGACTGGTACATGAACTTGGCAATCTCGTGCATTTTGGTAAAAACACTGTTATGCACCTTTGATTAATCATGTTTTGTTATTTGCATTATAAGATTAACGAGATGGTTCGCTCCTGGATTCAATTTTGTGTTTTGCAGTATTCATCATCGGAGACAATGATATGTATGATTAGTTGAATCACTTGGAAATTATATTGTTTTGTATGCACTTACTTTTGCTAATCATTATATTCTTCAATTATATTTTTCAGTTTCAAATCGACATGCTATTTTCTTGTTACAAGCAATACATAATACACGTAGATCCTTGTCGAGATGGCCTGAGTGGCTGCTTTTTTACATCGCTTAAAAAGTATATATGGGGTGGAATATTAATCTTTTAAAAGTTGTTGCACATATATGCTCATTTTTCTAGTTCTTGTACTCGATTGCACCTCCCTACCAAGCTTATGTGCAGTAGACACAATTTACCCTTTTTTTATAATTCTTTTTATATCAATTTTTACTCCTACTATATTCAATAAAATTAATACATTCTAAATAATGGTTTGTTAATAAAACATTCAATACAAGTACTTGTTACAAGTAGATATTTTTAAGAATCATGGGGCTGTAAATTAATCAACAATTCATTTTAGATGAAGAGGGAATTATATTTATCACTCAGAATAAGGAGTACATTCTTAATACTGGAGAAACGTTTTTTCTGGACGAGGCCTCCGATAGATTCCAGACGGATCATAAGTGGCCACGTCTTGGGAAATCGAAGATACATAATCCCGTGTGGCCCACTTAATCGGTCGCACGGGAAAATGGATTATCCCGTGCGGTCACTTAAGTGGGCCGCACGGGATGATGCCCATATATGTTGTGATATTGAGTCAATGTTAAGGTTATATATAAATTTGAGATACATACAAGTTCATATAAGGTATATAAACTTAAAACTTAGAGTTCATTTAGATGAAACTATAACAGAGTAGCTCCCACTGCATATATAATGCAGTTTGTGCGCGTGTAACAAGTTTTTGCGTGCATTGTTCCCGTTTCGTCCTCTAACTCGGAGTCGGTTTCTAAAACGGCCAAAACTTTTGCATACGGACTCCGATCGAGACGTTTCATATATGAAAATCAATGAGAAAAAATTTTTGGATGCGTTTGTCGACAGATTTGCCACGTTCGGCGATTTTATTTTGCCCAAAAATGCCTCCGAAGGTTGCCTTTTTGAGCCGGAAGCTTTTCGATTCGGCGTGTCTTCGAATTTTTCACCGGCCACGTCTTTCGCTTGTTTAGGCTCAAATTTTCTATGGTTACCTCTCGTGTACTCCTAAGTCAAGAAAAAATATTTAAAAAAATAAAAAGTCAAATTTTTCCAAAAAACAACAACAGCAGATGAAAAGCAAAAATAGAGAGGGGCAAAAGAGAAACAATATATCTAGAGAAGCACATAGTCTAGGATGCAATGTAAACTCAAGCTTCAAAAGGAATATGTTAATTATATATGAGTTGCCATGTTAATCATAGCTTCTTATAAGGTATATAAACTTTGAAATGTTTAGATGCTACAGAGGTGTAATCATTTATGAACAATATATAGTCTCACTTGATCAAAACTGATTGAATTTTTTATGATAGTGTTATGGAACAAAAATAAGTTGTTATGTCAATTTATAGAAATTTTTGACCAAATTTAGATATTATTACAACTTTTGTAGTCGATAAGGTTTATAGATTATCGCGTGCGGGCGGCTTAAGAGCCCGCACGAAAAGATAGTTTTTCCGTGCGGGCGGCTTAAGCGGCATGCACAGAATGATAATCTTTCTGTGCGGGCTATTAAGGCGCCCGCACGGAAAGATAATCTTTCCGTGCGGGCGCTTAAGCCGTCCGCACGCGATGATCACCACCGTCTATATAGGTGTGCGCGGGCTCCAAAATTTTCTTACTCCCGACGAAATTTTCTAGCGCCTCCTCCTCCTCCTCCGCCTCCTCGGCCCTCCTCCACCGACCGTGGCCGCCACCTCCTCCTCCTCGGCCGCCACCTCCTCCTCGGCCGCCACCTCCACCGACCGCGACCGCCTCTTTCTCCTCCGCCGCCTCCGACCGCGGCCTCCTCCTCCTCCGACCGTGACCGCCTCCTCATCCTCCTCCGCCACCACCTCCGACCGTGACCGTCTCCTCCTCCTCCTCCTCCTCCTCCGACTGTGACCGCGACCGCCTCCTTCTCCGTCGTCGCCACCAACGCTGCCTCCTCCGACCGCTGTTGTATCCTCCGACCGCATTGCATTATAAAATTTATTGTATTGTAAAATATGTTGTAAAATTTGTTATAAAATTATACATATGAATATGGTAAAATTGTGATGATGATGTGAAATTATTTTTGTGTAATTTATGATGTGATATTAATTGTCGATTTAATTCAATAATTCAATATGTAATATAGGACGAATGTATCTTTCCGTGCGGACGACTTAACTGGCCTGCACAGGATAATCGATTTTCCCATGCGGACGGCCTAAGTGGCCCGCATAGGATAATCGATTTTTCCGTGCGGCCTCTTAAGTCGCCCGCACGGGATAATCGATTTTCCCGTGTGGTTAGGCCGTCCGCACGGAAAAATTTGATTTTCCCAGACCCTCTCATGCGTGCGGGCAGGACTTCCGTACAAGAAGATGCCTTTCGACCCGCACAGAAAAATCAATTCTCTAGTAATGTCTTAGAGCAATTATTTGCTCTACACAAAAAGGGAATTTCTCTCGCCAAACAATAAAGTGTCTTAACATTTCGCTAGTTGTGTAAGCTCATGGGCAGCTCTAAATCACATGGGTCGTGTAACTTATAAGGTAACTTCCCCGTTCCAAGAACTTCGTTTTGGATCGTGGAACGGGAACTATGCGAAACTTTGTCCCGAATAAGGATGGGTTGTCATTCTAGTACGAGGGAACGATGGAGGAACAAACAAGATGGTATGAGGGAGGAATGAACTACGATGGAACAAAATATGGGAAGGGCAATCCAAAATTTCGAAACAAAATTCACCGCTTCAAGGGACGAGTGCTACTTTTGCTCATTCACTGCTTCCCGCCGTCGTGCCGAGATGAATATACGAGAGTGCGCCAAACCGCCGCCATCACCGGGAATGGGAGGATGGAGAAATAGAGGGGCACCGTGCACCGCAGCTGCTTGTCCCTCCATCACTGTCTGCGGCAGTGCAACGCTGAAGCCATCACGCTTGTCCCGCTGACGCAACGAGCCATCTGCAATCTACCATCGTGTTGTCATATGTGTATGGAAAAAAATAAAAGGAGCAAGAGGGAGTCAAACTAGGAACATGTTCCTCAATTTGAAATTGGTACATCATTTCAGATTATCGTTCCAAAACACTAGTAACATGTTCCACCTTTTTGTTAACACCAAAAAATTTGATACACGGGTTTTTAGTGGATTTGGTTAAGAAAAGAAGTCGATCAATCAATGGATGTTTATCTAGAAAAGACCGAGTTCAAAAAAAATCATGAAAATCACGATATGACATTTTAATTCTATCTATTAATTAGACAACTTTACTTTTATATTTAGGAAGTTCTGTTTAGTGTTCGATCAGGACTTATATCTTTTTTTGTCTTTAGAAAACCTTTGTAGTGTCTTGTCAGAACTTGTATCAATCCAAACGTATAAATATGTACATCCAAGGTCTTTATAAACTATCTCTTATCAATATAATTACTTTCGACGCATTGCCACCTTTAATTCGACGAGGTCTTCTTCTCATGAGGGGCTTCATCGGTTAAGTTCGAACTCCAGGGAAGGGTAAGTCCTGTCAATCCGTCAGTTGTATCAGCTAGGACTTTCTCGGTTCAGTCTGATATTCTAATCGATCGGCTGTCGGCTTACCTGATATATTTTGTTCTATCTAAGGCTGCATCGGTTAGGTTTGACCTCTTAGTCCGATCAAGATATATCCATCACGTTTATATAAATCTAACGGTTTATCTAGTTTATTTTATCAAACATAATCTCATATTGTCTCGGTTAGGTCCGATCTTCTAGATTGTTGTTGATAATCTAACTCTTGCTAAGCCGATAGGTTTTGTGCTACGTTTGATCGAAGTGCTAATCGATAAGTTATCTTTATACTACATCCAGCCGATCTACAATAACAATATGATTAATCTATTTTCTATCAACCTTATAATTTCAACCTTATACTGTTTTAATTTGGTTCGATCTATCAATGTTGATTTTAACAGAATGAAAGTTGATAGCTAGTAGGTTTCGTCTCTTCAGAAATCTGGATAGAACCGATATCATTATTTATCTTTATCTACATGTATCATTCTAGCATTGGTTTTCTAGCCGATGTATAAATGCTTTGACAGATATTGGCTACATCAGATCTACATTGGATTTTCAATCAATGTATGTTGTAACCATCGGACCTATGCATTTACTACACTGTATCAGTATCGGCCGATTGGTTTATTAACCACATTCTTTCTATCATTTTTATAAAAGTGTTTACTTGATTGATTGTTTGATTTTACATTAGATCTATAGCCGTTTGTTTAAAACTCTATCAACATCGGCTGATCTCTCTATATTACATCGGCTTATTGGCCGATCGGCTCCTGAATATTATACGATTTGTCTATCTTGTTAGTTGTAAGATCAAACTAATCGGCACGTCATGATCCGATTTGATAGGTTCTACACTGAAGTAAAGTAAATCTTTCAGACCTTCGTGTGAAACAACGAATTTCTCGTCAACACTATCATTCCATAGTTTTAGAAGAGGCATACCCCTTTTCACGTCCCGATTTTCGTTTGGGATTAAAAATCGTTTAATAATTTATTTTCTAGAAATTAAATAAAATGAAAAGCATATTAATCAAGTGAAAGTATTAAGAAAATACAAATTTCCTTTAAAAATTATGGCTGGAAATATTTTTCAAATATTCTCCATGCCCTAAAGTACTCTCTGAAATTTTTCGTGAAATTTTGGAGCTCAGAAATAATTTTAATAATACAAAGAACGTTTAAGTAATTATTTAAATAAATTAATTAATCAGTAAATAATCTGGTTGAATTTTTATTAAATACTTTAAGTGTTCATCTAATTTCAGGATTTTTCTTGGAATTATTTGAGCATTGAAAGTATAGATAAAAATTCAATGAATTTTGGAAGGAAAAGTCTGCTTTGCGTCCCTGTCGCTACAGTGTCATCTTCCTCCTCCAGCTGCCTGGGTACTGTTCATCCGAACAGCAATCTCTTTCCTTCCTTCGCAAATCCCGTCGAATCACTTGCTCAAATCCAAAATTAGTTGAGGGGAATTAATCCTGACCTCTTCCTCTCCATTTCCCCCATAATTTCCCATCCAATCCCACAATAAATCGTGGTGGATTTCGATTTGGTTCTTCACTGTTAAACACCACCATAGCCGGCCGTTCCTCTCCCTCCCCGGTCGATTCCCTTCCCAATTAACTCACAAAAATCGGTTCCTCTCCTCCTCATCATCATTTCTCCCATGAATCTTTATCCAATCCCGCACGAACTCATGTTGGATTTTTATTTCGCATTTATCTGTTGAACTACACCATTGTTGGTCAACGACTCATCCTCTCCCCGACCCCCTCCCCTTCCTCTCCCGGCGACGATCCCCTCTCTCCTGCCTATAAAAGGGAGCCCTCAGCACCCTCCTCACTCCCCTCACACCACCTCGAGCTCCCTTGCTCTCCCTCCATTCCTCTCGCTCGGTTTCCTCTCTCCTGGCGCCGGCGAACTTCGGCCGCCCCTCCCGTCAAGCCGAGAAGCGCCGGACCTTGCAACCATCTCCATCGGCCTCGCAGCCACCTCCTCTTCCCTGGCCTCACCTCCATTTCACCGGAGACCGTTGTGCCGGCCTGCCCATCCACCTCACCGCCGCAACTCCGGTCGGCTTTTACTCCTCACCGTGCGCCGGTTGGCTGCGCCATCGACACCTACGGTATCGCAGCATCGCCCTCCACCTCGGCCAAGGCCCGTTTTTGCCGGAACACACCGAAACCCCGTTGCCGTGGTGCCTCTCCCTCGCCTTGCCGGCGCCACTTCGGCAACCTCTGCCGCCTCACCGATGTGTCTCCCGACATCGTCGTCTCCTTCCTCGGCATTGCGGCATCATCCTCTTCCTCGTCCACCGCTCCCCGTCCTCGGATCGCCGCAGCTCGCCGTCCTTGTCGTCGCGAGCGCCGGTTTCCTCGCCGTCATGCGCATGCGCCGCCTCTTCTGCCGTTGAGCACACGGTGAGCCGCCTCTGCCATCCTTGCCCCTGTCGTCATCCTACTCTTTTCCTTCCAAAATAATTAAAAATTGCCTAATAAATCAATTTAATTTCGAATCTATTTAATGGTCCAAAACTTCTAAAATTCATATCTAATCCATACAAACTTGAAATTGGGCCATTCAAATTGTAAAATTCATCTAAAATTGAGCTCTACATGTTTGTTTACTTTTCTTGTATTGTTCATTTGGTTTTTATTAGGGTTTTCCTTGTTTTGCGTGTCGCGTGTAGACTTCGTCGTTTCGAAGGTTTGTGCTCGCGAGGAAAAGAAGTTTTGTTCGAAGGAGCAAGGCAAGTCATGTCATTTTGATCATATTGCTATCCGAGTTTACAAAATTATGTTTATTTAAATTATTGCATTTCACTTTATTAAATTCCCGCGTCTATCACTGTTTTATTTAGCCTTACCGATTCTCCTTGTTATAGCCCTACTACTTGTATTATGATCCTTGATAACCCTAGGAAAAATAAAACTAGTGAGCACTTTATGTATGTGGTACTCACTAGCAAACATAGGAATATGCTTAGACATGCTTGAATAGAAACAATTAGATGTTTTCAATAATTAGACTAAGGAATAACTTGTAAATGATGGAAATTTTGGCTGTTTAGCGTGGCAATAAATGTCCCCTTCAAAATTCCCCAAACATGTTTTTGGCTGGGCACGAGGTGCATGGTTTTGTTAGTCGCACCTCGGCCGTCATAAGGACCGGTCTTTGGGCCTCTGTTGCAAAGCATTTCCGTACTACCACTGTCTAATGGGTAAGGCTTAACACGTCGACTAGTACGGTCAGAAACAAAAAAGACACGGATAGGGATGGATGAAGCCCTAGGAAGGGTTGAAGCCCATGGGCTGACGTCTCTGGCAAGTGAAGGCTCAGAACGAGTCGAGATGCCTGGGGCATAGGCTGCCGCTCGACCCGGGGCACTGGCGGGAAGTCTATGTCGGTCTTCTTTGTTTAGGGCAGTACTAAGCGATGAGTTATGTCATGGCTTCCGTCCGTATGCCATGGTGGCATGTGGCACGTCGCAACACGTGAGGAAGACATGTCCGGTGGGTAAAGATGTACACCTCTGATCAGAGTAAATCTATTCGAATAGCCGCGCCCTCGGTTATGGGCAAGCTGAGCAATGTACCCAAGTTAGAGTTTAATTCTTTTTAAAACTGAAAGATTTGGAGTTAGCACATGTTGGCTCGAGTTAAGGCAAGATCGCGTTGGTGCGCGACTTGATAATAATTTGACTAGAGATAGGCTCGTGTTTATTAAAATGCCTTAAAATATTTAAATGCTTTGAAATGCTGGTTTTTGCAAAATAGCCCTTTATATGAATCCTTTGTACCACCTTGCATTATATTTGCATTCTTCCGCATGGCTTGTTGAGTACGGTGGTTGTACTCACCTTGCAATTCCTTCCCCTTTCGAAGTGTAGTGCTTCGAGTCAAAGACGGTGTTAGAGGACCAAGGCTCGGACCCCGGTTGAGTTTGCTGTGGAGTGGAGCGAAGCCCCGCTAGGATCGTCCCCGCTTTCCGCTGCAGTTTTCTTCGAGTGCGGGGACTAAGTGCCTCTTCGTAAGTATATTTATACGCTTTAATTTACGTTTGGATCGTGTATTGATTTGTCATTTTGTATACCCTGGCCGGTCTGGACAGGGGAATTAATACACAAAATAGTCCGGAAATTTGGGATAAATTTCGGGCGTGACAAGTTGGTATCGAGCCATCTCGACCGTAGGTTGAGCCAAATGGTCAAACACTAAGGACAAGTTTGTGAAAACCTTATTTCCGAAAATGTCTCTTCTATCCTCCGGAGCTCTTTGCAAAGTAACTTGCCAAATTTCACTCTTTCCCTCCACCTCTTTTAGATGTTGAACTGGAGGACAAACCCAGTTGCTCATCAACCGGTGGAAGTCAAGTCAAGCCTCAAGCTTCAAGCAAGAAGATCAAGCCAAGCCACCCCACATCAGCGTTTCTCAAGGATCAAGCGAAGTCTTTCGGGAGCCTACCTAAACCCAATCTTCCCTGGAAGTGTAGTATCGATAGTTCCTAGGTCGTGTGTTGTTTGCTGTGTGTAGGTGTATGGTTTACATCGTGGTGGGGATGTGAACATACTAGGTTGTTTGCCTAATCAACTTGAACAATAAAAGTTCACTCACATCGGATCGGTATTAAGTGGGTTAAGGTCTTACCTTTAGCAACCTCTCTTTTCCACCACTTTCATCTCGGCAGCAGTTGGTTAGTGCCAAAGAGAATGAGGACAACAATAAGAACAACAGTATCAGTAGCAAGAGATGCAAGCTCAGATGCAAGTTTGGGGTCAATATCAAAATCAAGGCCAGCTTACCCCAATGCAAGCACATGTTACTCCCGCTAGTGTACCGCCAAGTTTCTAGAAGACGATGGCACCAATCCTGCCATCATGTTGGAAGGAAATGCATACCACCGACTATGATTACACCGAGCAAGGTTAGGATATAAGAAACAGTTCATGGGACATGAACGCCGTGACATCACCGAAGATGAGATGAAGTGCTCAAGAAGGAAGGAAGGTTCTCGGTCAACTTATCATCAAGAGTTTTGGTATGCCTCGGTCAATCCAAAAGCAAAGCAGTCTTGTCAACCGTTAGGTCTGATGGGAAAGTCACCAGATAGCCAGAATGGCAAGAGGAATTAGAGTCACCGTTACGTGGAACTTTCCATCGTCAACTGGATGTGGTGTTCTAAACCTTCCCGAATGAATGAGCACCCTCAGTATCTTATTTCTATGGACTGACAAAGAACCAAGTCTACATATCAAAGTTCCAAAGAAAACAAAGAAGTTGATTATTCTCAAGGGTAGTAACCTCATCAGTCGCAGATAGGCGAAAGCTCCACTACCTTGGTAAGGTGAACTTGAAGGAAATTTGGTCTACCTCGAAAGGTTCCGCTTGGAGGCTCAACCAGGCAAGACGATTGGGCAGGACCCCAAGGAGTCAACTGCCAGGTATTGGCAGGGTCACAACATCTCAAGCCGACACGTTAAGTTGTGAAGTACACCTGAACTACTAAGTCAACAATCCAGTCTAAGGAAGCAGCAACTAAAAACATCCATAGTCAAGATAAGAGGCAGATGAAGCAGTTTCTTGGAGTTCTTGTCTTTCGAACTAGGAGCAGTTCCGAGAACATTCCAAATCTACGGATTAACTAAAGTCAGTTAAAAGGTTTCAAGAAAACCCCATCAAGCTCCTATTCAATAGGGTCAATTCTTAAAGTACCGAAGTTGCCAACGTTAGTTGAGCAGTCCAAGGAAAGAAAGATGTTTCAACTCCTGCAATCAGATCAGGGTCAAAGCAAAGAGAATCAACCAGTGTGAGTCAGAAAGAAATCGCAAAAGTCAGCAGACTAACCCAACCCCATCATACCCTTTTTCTTTCTAGCCTCGAATCTCGGGACGAGATTCCTGTAAGGGGGGTAGGTTTGTCACGTCCCGATTTTCGTTCGGGATTAAAAATCGTTTAATAATTTATTTTCTAGAAATTAAATAAAATGAAAAGCATATTAATCAAGTGAAAGTATTAAGAAAATACAAATTTCCTTCAAAAATTATGGCTGGAAATATTTTTAAAATATTCTCCATGCCCTAAAGTACTCTCTGAAATTTTTCGTGAAATTTTGGAGCTCCAGAAATAATTTTAATAATACAAAGAACGTTTAAGTAATTATTTAAATAAACTAATCAATCAGTAAATAATCTGGTTGAATTTTTATTAAATACTTTAAGTGTTCATCTAATTTCAGGATTTTTCTTGGAATTATTTGAGCATCGGAAGTATAGATAAAAATTCAAGGAATTTTGGAAGGAAAAGTCTGCTTTGCCTCCCTGTCGCTACAGTGTCATCTTCCTCCCCAGCTGCCTGGGTACTGTTCATCCGAACAACAATCTCTTTCCTTCCTTCGCAAATCCCGTCGAATCACTTGCTCAAATCCAAAATTAGTTGAGGGGAATTAATCCTGACCTCTTCCTCTCCATTTCCCCCATAATTTCCCATCCAATCCCACAATAAATCGTGGTGGATTTCGATTTGGTTCTTCACTGTTAAACACCACCATAGCCGGCCGTTCCTCTCCCTTCCCGGTCGATTCCCTTCCCAATTAAATCACAAAAATCGGTTCCTCTCCTCCTCATCATCATTTCTCCCATGAATCTTTATCCAATCCCGCACGAACTCATGTTGGATTTTTATTTCGCATTTATCTGTTGAACTACACCATTGTTGGTCAACGACTCATCCTCTCCCGACCCCCTCCCCTTCCTCTCCCGGCGACGATCCCCTCTCTCCTGCCTATAAAAGGGAGCCCTCAGCACCCTCCTCACTCCCCTCACACCACCTCGAGCTCCCTTGCTCTCCCTCCATTCCTCCGCTCGGTTTCCTCTCTCTCCTCGGCGCCGCGAACCCGCCGCCCCCCCCGTCAAGCCAAGAAGCGCCGGACCTTGCAACCATCTCCATCGGCCTCGCAGCCACCTCCTCTTCCCCGGCCTCACCTCCATTTCACCCGGAGACCGTTGTGCCGGCCTGCCCATCCACCTCACCGCCGCAACTCCGTCGGCTTTTACTCCTCACCCGTGCGCCGGTTGGTGCGCCATCGACACCTACGGTATCGCAGCATCGCCCTCCACCTCGGCCAAGGCCCGTTTTTGCCCGGAACACACCGAAACCCCGTTGCCCGTGGTGCCTCTCCTCAGCCTTGCCGCGCCACTTCGGCAACCTCTCGCCGCCTCACCGATGTGTCTCCCGACATCGTCGTCTCCTTCCTCGGCATTGCGGCATCATCCTCTTCCTCGTCCACCGCTCCCCGTCCTCGGATCGCCGCCAGAGCTCGCCGTCCTTGTCGTCGCCGAGCGCCAGTTTTCCTCGCCGTCATGCGCATGCGCCGCCTCTTCTCGCTGTTGAGCACACGGTGAGCCGCCCCTCTGCCATCCTTGCCCTGTCGTCATCCTACTCTTTTCCTTCCAAAAATAATTAAAAATTGCCTAATAAATCAATTTAATTTCCGAATCTATTTAATGGTCCAAAACTTCTAAAATTCATATCTAATCCATACAAACTTGAAATTGGGCCATTCAAATTGTAAAATTCATCTAAAATTGAGCTCTACATGTTTGTTTACTTTTCTTGTATTGTTCATTTGGTTTTTATTAGGGTTTTCCTTGTTTTGCGTGTCGCGTGTAGACTTCGTCGTTTCAAAGGTTTGTGCTCGCGAGGAAAAGAAGTTTTGTTCGAAGGAGCAAGGCAAGTCATGTCATTTTGATCATATTGCTATCCGAGTTTACAAAATTATGTTTATTTAAATTATTGCATTTCACTTTATTAAATTCCCGCGTCTATCACTGTTTTATTTAGCCTTACCGATTCTCCTTGTTATAGCCCTACTACTTGTATTATGATCCTTGATAACCCTAGGAAAAATAAAACTAGTGAGCACTTTATGTATGTGGTACTCACTAGCAAACATAGGAATATGCTTAGACATGCTTGAATAGAAACAATTAGATGTTTTCAATAATTAGACTAAGGAATAACTTGTAAATGATGGAAATTTTGGCTGTTTAGCCGTGGCAATAAATGTCCCCTTCAAAATTCCCCAAACATGTTTTTGGTGGGCACGAGGTGCATGGTTTTGTTAGTCGCACCTCGGCCGTCATAAGGACCGATCTTTGGGCCTCTGTTGCAAAGCATTTCCGTACTACCACCGTCTAATGGGTAAGGCTTAACACGTCGACTAGTACGGTCAAAACAAAAAGACACGGATAGGGATGGATGAAGCCCTAGGAAGGGTTGAAGCCCATGGGCTGACGTCTCGGCAAGTGAAGGCTCGAACGAGTCGAGATGCTGGGGGCATAGGACGCTCGCTCGACCCGGGGCACTGGCGGGAAGTCTATGTCGGTCTTCTTTGTTTAGGGCGTACTAAGCGATGAGTTATGTCATGGCTTCCGTCCGTATGCCATGGTGGCATGTGGCACGTCGCAACACGTGAGGAAGACATGTCCGGTGGGTAAAGATGTACACCTCTGATCGAGTAAATCTATTCGAATAGCCGCGCCCTCGGTTATGGGCAAGCCGAGCAATGTACCCAAGTTAGAGTTTAATTCTTTTTAAAGCGAAAGATTTGGAGTTAGCACATGTTGGCTCGAGTTAAGGCAAGATCGCGTTGGTGCGCGACTTGATAATAATTTGACTAGAGATAGGCTCGTGTTTATTAAAATGCCTTAAAATATTTAAATGCTTTGAAATGCTGGTTTTTTGCAAAATAGCCCTTTATATGAATCCTTTGTACCACCTTGCATTATATTTGCATTCTTCCGGCATGGCTTGTTGAGTACGGTGGTTGTACTCAGCCTTGCAATTCCTTCCCCCTTTCAGAAGTGTAGTGCTTCTGAGTCAAAGACGGTGTTAGAGGACCAAGGCTCAGACCCCAGTTGAGTTTGCCTGTGGAGTGGAGCTGAAGCCCCGCTAGGATCGTCCTGCTTTTCCGCTGCAGTTTTCTTCGAGTGCGGGGACTAAGTGCCTCTTCTGTAAGTATATTTATACGCTTTAATTTACGTTTGGATCTGTGTATTGATTTGTCATTTTGTGTACCCTGGCTGGTCCTGGACAGGGAATTAATACACAAAATAGTCTGGAAATTTGGGATAAATTTCTGGGCGTGACACCCCTTGTTCCATGTTTTTGGAAGATGGTGTCTGCTTCGTCATTTTAGTTCTTTGATCCATCGATCCGAAAACTTTTGTGACTTAGGGGCAACTAAATTATGTTCCCTCTTCATGGTTCGGTAGGAGAAATTTGGTAACTTATCTGCAAACGGAAGAATGTCCATGATGATGGTTGTCCATGATAATGGCACTGCTGCTAAGTTAATGCAGATTAACTTAAAGGATATGTATTGACCAAAACAATATACCCAGTAATGGATACATGATTTATTAGCCGGGTATTCACTCCACAATTGCCGATATCTGATGTTTGGTGGATTAGGGTTAGAGGATCTGAGGCAGTTGGCTACTAGACTACAGGTATTATGAGCCATGAGGAGGAGTTGATTTGTTGAGAAAAAAAAACCCAAAGTGCAGTATTAAGCATAATCGTGAGAGTATGTTTTGTGTGTGTCTGTGAAACCTACACATATTAAATTATTTTCATGATTGTTTTGCGTATTGTCATGAATGCTGGGAATACACTCTCTGTTCTCCACTGACTGTAGCTCTGTTACAATCTTTAAAGAAATGATGGCGGCGTGACAATAAAAACAATCTAAAAATGAAGCACCAAACTCAGTAGTGACGTTAGTACAAAGAGCGAAAGCATAGCTCGTGCCATCTATCATGAAAAATACGACTTTGATATAAGAACCGGCGCACAAACTAAAAATGACGCATCACGCACCAATAGTGATGAAGGACACATCCTCAAAGGATAGCTTGTGCCATGTATCATGAAAAATATGTCTTTCACGTAAAAAGTGATACACCATGAAGTATAGCCATAGAACATTTTAGCAACGCTTAAAGGGTTGTGGAGTTATTACTATCTTTTGTATTGAAGGAGTCTTTTTTATTGAAGTTTTGCCATAAGTTTCATTTCTTACCAAACTTTAGAGGTCTTACGTCCAATACAAGTAATGTTATGTATATTTGTTAACGATTAAATTTGGCAAATCATGAATGGATTTGGAATCAAGAGCGAAGCAGATTTGGAGGAGACCGTGATCTTCGAAAACAGAGTACTCACCAGTCACAAGCCGAATCGGCTAAAAAGTTCATTGGCTGGTACCGAATCGGCTAATGTGTTCAATCGACTGATACCGAATCAAACAAGGTAAGCCGATGTAGCCGATTTCGGTAAGAGGATGTTGGAATCATTAACGATTCAGGTTGAAGCGCTTCATGAGGATTGCCATATGTGGATAGAGTCCAAACAAGACAACTGTATCTATTAATTAGGTTATTTTAAGTATTTTTCTCATAGATTATGCCGGTAAGAGTCCACCTAAGGAACTTGTCCGTATTTTGAGTTGTAATAGAGATAAGAGTCGTGTCCGTCAAGGACATATTATGTGATTGGATATAAATATAACCCAAGACCGTGTAATCAAACAACAATCAGTTCAATAACACCTTCGGCGCATTGCCACCTTTTTACTTTCGTTTGTTTTGATGAGTTTTTGCTTTCGAGTTGGGCTGCATTGAGTTCGATCTCCGACGAGAGGTAAAGCTTGTTATGGAGGCTTACGCTCTCAGGATTAATGCTTACATCTTTATGACACTCTAATCTTGTTTACGTAAATCATCGAGTTATTATATATGCTATACAATCTAGAACAATATTACTGTCTAACCCTAATCGGCTAGCATCTGTTACTAGACAACAACCGATAGGGTTAGATATCAACGTCGACCTAGATTATATAGTGTATCCACCATCTTGAAAAGCTTTCATCGACTTGTTTAGATCTTATGCTTCTCTTTATGCTTAATGTTGCATCGGTTGAGTCTGACCTACTAAGTATATCTAGAATTATAATATCTATCTCGTCCCATGATTGCTATTAGAGATAGTATCGAGGTTTCAGCTGATCTTATCTGGTTTAGTTATCTTGTTTTCTGCATGTTTACTTGATATGCTAAATCTGTCCTTTATATTAAGATCTCACTGTGATGAAATATATTGAGCTTGTTATCAATCTGTTAGGTTATCTTAACACCTGATCGATTCCTGCTTAATGTATTTAATCTATATTGATATCTTAGTATAAAGTGGTATCAGAGTATTAGCCGATACATGTTAGATTTATGACATCGGCTAGGCTATAAATACATATATTATTTGTCCTAAATTATTTTTAGACATAAGTGATTTATACTGTCTCGACACACTACCGATCTATCACAGTCACTTGGTTTAAGCATATTTTGAGACATAGATTATATATTATTAATATCTATAGCCGATCGAGTAGATCTAATTTTCCATATGCCTCATTCTTTATTGCCGATCCTGTGCATATCGCATCGGCTCAATATTGAATGATACGTCATCAGCTATACCCGACCGGCTATCGTCTTCAGATTTAATTATGTTTTCTTTCTTTAGTTTCTTGTTGGTTATAGGATCAAACCAACTGTCACGCCCTTGAACTCCAAAAGCAAGATTATGGACCTACACTAGAGTTAAGCCGATCTATCAGACCAGCGTGTGTTTTTCGCATCGACACACTTTTGGCACGCCCAGTGGGACACGACTTCTGATCAACATGTTTTTGACCGATTAGAAGCCAGCCATCATGGTGGACCTCAAGTCGAACGATGTTGACCCAGAGAACATCATCCCCGTGACAATGGACAAATTGACGCCAGAACAAAAGGCTGAGTTCAAAGAGATGATGAACAACATGTAGAATCAATTTTTGCATTCATTCATTCAGACTCGCTCGGGCACAGTAATTCAAAGGTACAAAGTAACTTTGCCGAGCAATGATAAGCCCGAAACAAGTTCTGGCAAGGATGCTAAACCTCAGGATCTCAAGTAAGAAGAAGGCCCTACGAAGTTCAACAATTTACAAGATCAGATTGATTATGATGTGCATCATGCCTTGATCAACCAGTCAGGAATTCTTGTTAACACTTTAAACAACATGATCAATTCTGTGGTTGATAGTAGGATCGCTGAGCATCAAGCCAAGGGGTAGTGTTTCTTCCTAAGGGCAATTTTCCATAATATAGGACTCTGGTTACCGACAAACAGCAACCAATTTCAGGTGTGGCCCCAGAACAGCCGATGGCATCAGCATCAACTCCTGGAAAGCAGATTACATCATCATCGGAACAAAAGCAACCAGAGTTTAATCCTCTGCTTTTGGTCAAATAACAACCTCAACACACAGGATATAACATCCCTCGGGTTACTCAAGATCAAGTTGCGGCCATGTTCAGGACAAACCAGCTGGTCATTGAGCCGATTCCGCAGATACCGATGAGGAAGCAGACACCAATTCCATAGCAGCATCAGCCTATCGGGACTCAGTTTGTTCCTGATCATCAAGCCCATATGATGCATCAGTCTCCTCACCAACACATGGGGGGCAATGTTAATTTCCAATCTCAGCCTCATTCACCTCAAGTGTAGTATCGGCCAGGGGAATCACCTCAACCCCAGTATTTGCCTCAGTTTAATCAATTTTATCCGATACAGTAGCAGGTTCAAGGAGCACCTCAGCAAAAGCCTTGGGCTAATATGATAGTCGATGTGATGAGGGAACAGTTTGGTCTTAAGCCCAAGGACACTGGTAACTTGTATCGGCATCCATACCCTGAATACTTTGAGAGGGTAGCATTGCCAAACCGATACAAGATCTCAGATTTCTCAAAGTTCTCAGGACAGGATAATGTATCAACCTATGAACATGTCAGCCGATTTCTAGCTCAGTGTGGTGAGGCATCAACTACTGATGTTCTGAGGGTTAGATTATTTCATTTGTCTTTATCTGGATCAGCTTTTACATGGTTTTTTATCTTTGCCATATAATTCTATTCAAAGTTGGGCCGATTTGGAAAAGCATTTTCGTAGGTACTTCTACAGTAGAGTCCACGAGATGAAGCTGTCTGATCTAACAACAATTAAACAAAAACATGATGAATATGTTCAAGACTATATTCGGAGGTTCACGGATATGAGAAACAGATGTTACAGCCTGGCCTTGACAGATTCTTAGTTAGCTGATCTTGCTTTCCAAGGATTGTTGACACCGATTAAGGAAAGATTTTCGGTTCAAGACTTTGAGAGCTTGGCTCATCTGGCTCAAAAGGTGATGGCACATGAGCAGAGGTTCCAGGAAGCTAAGAAAACATTTAAAAAGGTGAATCACGTTATATATGCTTCTAAATCTGATGAAGAAGATGACTCCGAAGTAGCAGCAGCCGAGTGGACCAGAAACAAGAAGGTTGTTACATATCAATGGGTCAAAAATTTTGCAAAGGAGGAAAAATATGACTTTGACATTACCAAGGCTGACAAGATCTTTGATTTGCTACTTCAGGAGAAACAAATTCAACTGCCTGCTGGTCATGTAATTCCATCGACCGATGAGTTGAGAAAGAGAAAGTATTGTAAATGACATAATACTGGGTCTCATGGCACTAATGACTGCAAGGTTTTCAGACAGCAGATCCAATCGGCTATTGAGCAAGGGAAGATGAAATTTGATGATTCAAAAAAGCCGATGAAGGTTGATGGTAATCCTTTTCCTGTTAACATGGTTCATACAAGTGGGAGAGTAGCCGATAGAAAAGATTATCGGTCCACACGGTGTAACTCTGTCAGAATTATCAATAAATACCAGAGGAAGTTTGATAGGCAGGAAGAGAGGTACTATGAAGAAGATGATAGTTTTGATCTGTCACATACCCAAATTCTAGAGTCAACGGAGTTTTGTCCGAACAAAATGAAAGTAAAGTTTTCTAATTTTGTGAGCCAAAAATTTTCATTTTCTAATTTAGGTTCAAGAACCGCAACCTACTTGTATGAATTTCAATTTGAGAACTAAAATATCATTTTTCTAGTTAGGTGAGACCAACCTAGTCCTTTGCATGATAGACTAAATTTTAGAATAAATTAAAACTTTTTATTTATAGCCTAGGACAAAAATGCAATCTCATGTGAAAGCATGCAAACTAACGTAAAGCCTACTTTGACTTAGGTCAATTATGTATATTTGAATTTCCAAAAACACATCTCATTATGGGCCATATAGGCATAGCCCAAACGATTGAGATTTAAAAAATGAGCTTACAAAAATTTTGGGTGCTAGCATGTAAACTTAGAAATTTAATTCAAAGATCATTTTCTCAGCCTAAGATAAAATTCAAATAAACCTCTACGATCATATTAGGCGAAACCACAGAGCGGGAACAACTATACATAGAAACGTTACCCTAATTTTCTAGAACAAACCATGTAAGATAAAATCATGGAAAAATTCATGTAGGTGCCAAATGTTATATTCAACTTAACATAATTTTTGTGCAATTTAAAAACTAGGTTTGGTGCCCCAAACAAATTCGGCAAAACAATCGAATATTAGGCTAAAATAAAATCCCCATCGGCTAAAACGACGACTGGTTTAAAAGTCCATTAAAAGGCATATAAGTGTATATGGAGAAGTAATTTAATCAAATACTAGGTTAATTAACATAAATAAATATAATTTTTTTAAGTATTTTCTCCTCTCTGTTTAGACCTTCTAAAAATTCAAATTAATTTTCAATTACCTCATCTTTGTTTAATTTTTGGGAGCAATCTTCAAATGATTTTTATGTGCAACTAAAGAAAATGGAATCTAGGTATGATCTTAAAAATTTCTTCACACGTTAAGTCAGAACCTGTAAAGATTAGGGAGATAGAAATAATCCGAAAATTCGCTTAAAAATCGTTTTTACTCACGATTCTACCCAACCCACTCCTATTTGCCCTTGCTCCCTCCGCCGTGGGCCCGCTTGGCAGTCGCATTGGCTCTCTTTTGCCCTGTGCCAAACCACTGACCGAACAGGAACGCGTGAGATCAGAGAGAGGGAGTTTTCGTGCGCATGACGCGTGTTACACCAAACTCGAGCTCATCCTCCACCTCGCCGCAGCACCGAGCAGCTTAAACCCTCGCCGCAAGAAAGAAAATGAAAACAAGGCAAAATACTCTCGCTGTTCGCCACCTCGTCCCGCACGGCACTCCCCCACGACGTTGGCATCCTCGCCCTCATCTTGAACCTCATCTTCCGCCCGCCTCGCCGTGTGCATGCTCCTCCACTTCTCCGGAAGACAAACGAGGCGCCGGTCTCGCAGCCACCTCCTCACCCACGCGACCTCGCGGTAGCATGGGACGCGGGAGGAAGAAGCTTCGGCACCGGCCCAGACTCCACCCGCGCCTCGACCCGCCCTGCCATCTCCTCCGCTCCACGCGCTTCTCCTCCGGCCGCGACCCCGGTGGCTATGCGGAGGGCGACGAGATGTGGGTGTTCTGCCTGCTATCGCTGCCCTTGACGCTGGGCATGGTCACCGTCACGCTTCGCTACCTCGTCGGCCCGGGCGTGCCACGCTACATCATTGCCACCGTCGGCTACGCCTGGTTCTGCTCCCTCTCTTTCATCATCCCCGTCGCAGTTCGTCATGGGAATGCCTCGCTGGCCTGCTTGCGCTGGAGCTCCGCGTTTGTCACTCCGCCAGTGACTGCGATCCTCTCCTCCTCGCCGCTGATTGCTGCAGTATGCTCAAGTCCCTCCTGGTGTTGTGGTCCTCGGGTCGCCGGCGCCCGTCGTCAGGAGGAAGATGACCGTAATCAGGAAACACACACGCGAACACAGTGAAAACTGAGAGCAATTTTTTGGTGCCGCTCAAACGCGCAGCCTTTTCTGACTCCATATTGTAGCTTAAATAACACAATACAAAACTAAGCTGTAGCCACAAACGGCCACGACGCTGCGACCTCCACGCTCCGCCATAGCCGCGCCATCCCACGACTAGAGTATGCAGATCATCACTTCTTCCACTTCTACCCCACACACGCCACGACCTCCGACAGGTCCGTGTCATCCCACGGACGAGACCGTAAACGTGCACTGATGACCACTAGAGCTAGAAAACCTCTGCATGAACACATCATGCATCAGGTTCTGTTATTGTTTAACAACCAGAGAGAAAATAGGAGCTAAATTGAGCCTGGATTATCTAACAATCTCCCCCTAATTCATGCTCAATTCTTAAGGTTGACGATGCCGATCATGTCACGCAGTTCACTGAACCTCGCACGCCCTAGCGACTTCGTCAGGATGTCAGCGAGCTGCTCCTGGGTGCTCGCGTAATCCACGCAAATTCTCCCGCTGTCCACGCAGTCACGAATGAAATGAAATTTGGTGTCAATGTGCTTACTGCGATCATGTAGAACAGGATTCTTGCTCAGGGCAATTGCGGACTGGTTGTCCATCTTCAGAACGGGCTGCTGAACTTCTTTGCCGGTGATGTCGCCCAACAGCTGAATGAGCCACATGGCTTGGCATGCTCCCCGCGCCGGCCATGTACTCTGCTTCACACGTGGATAGAGCCACTGCTTTCTGCTTCTGAGACAGCCAAGTGACCGGCAGCCTTCCCAGGAAGAAAAACACTCCTGTTGTGCTCCTTCGTTCATCAGCGTCTTCCCCCCAATCGCTGTCGCTGTAGCCCATCAGCTTGTTTTCGTCTTTCAGCAGCTTGGGGTAAACAACGCCGTAGTCCACCGTGCCTGCGATGTAACGCAACAAATGTTTGACAGCAACGAGATGCTCTTGCCGAGGCTTCTCCATGAAACGACTGATATAGCCCACAGCGAAAGCAATGTCAGGACGCGTGTGGACTAAATATCGTAGGCTGTCGACTAGTCTGCGGTACATGGTCGCGTCGACCTCCGGCGCCATGCTGTTGGTCGAAAGTTTGAGGCGCACTTCCATCGGCGTTGAGATAGGTTTGCAGGCCACCATGCCTGCCTTCTCCAGGAGCTTCTTCGCGTAAACCGCTTGTCCCAACGTGATTGTGTTCCGGCCTTGCTTCACCTCGATTCCAAGATAGTACGAGAGAAGGCCAAGATCACTCATCCGGAAGAGTCGGCACATCTCATCCTTGAACGCGTCGATGTCCACCGGGTTCGCGCCGGTGATGATCAGGTCGTCAACGTAGACGCCTACCACCACGCGTGATGCTGCTGCTCCCCGCGTATACATTCCATGTTCACTGGCGCACCGCGTGAACCCGAGCTTGCGCAGGCTGCCGTCGAGCTTCATGTTCCACGCGCGTGGCGCCTGACGAAGTCCGTACAGCGCCTTCTTCAGTTTGAGAACCTTTCCTTCGTGGCCAGCAGCGATGAAACCCGGTGGTTGCCGAACGTACACCTCCTCCTTGACCTCACCATTGAGGAACGCTGACTTGACATCCATGTGATGCACAAGCCATCCCTCCTGTGCCGCCACGGCGAGCAGCATCCGGATCGACTCCATGCGAGCTACTGGCGCGAACACCTCGTCAAAGTCCACGCCTTCCTGCTGTACATACCCCTTGGCAACAAGGCGAGCTTTGTGTTTGACAATGGCGCCCTCCTCGTCGCGTTTAACTTTGAAGACCCACTTCAAGCCGATGGGCCGATGGCCGTGAGGGAGATCAACAAGCTTCCATGTGCTGTTCTGCTCAATAGAGACCATCTCCTCCACCATGGCCTTGCGCCAGCACTCCTCACGACGTGCCTCCTCAAATGTTGCCGGCTCCTCTCCGACCGCCACAAGCAGGTCATCCTCCACCTCAAAACCCCGTTCCGCCAGGCCGGGGGTTCCCGCCGGCCCCAGAATATTATCAAGTTTTCGAAACCGGAGAGGTGCGTCGTCATGGTCGTCGTCGAGGTCCAGATCATCGGAGGGAGGCGTTGTGAACTCCACTGCTGGGCTTGACGTAGGGGATGCAGGTGTTGATAGTGCGCCGCCTTTATGCCCGCCCGCTGGCGTCGCCGGTGTTCCAGGTAAGTGCACTGGGCTCCCCCCACGTGAGCCATCCGGAACACCGTCTTCCTGTGCCTCCACTGGATTACCACGGCGGCCAGTCACCACCATGTACTCAACGTGAAACGGCTCCGAGTCCGCCGTGTGCGTGTCGTCAGTGCGCCAGTCCCACGAACGGCCCTCGTCGAACACCGCGTCGCGCGAGATATGGACGCGCCCGGTGCTCGAATTGAGAAACCTATACGCCTTGCTCCCTGGTTCATACCCGATGAAGACCATTGGAGTACTCCGGTCATCGAGCTTCTCCTGGTGCCCGCCAGCCACCTTGACATGTGCAACACAGCCAAAAGTACGGAAGAAATGTACAGGCGGCTTAGTACCATACCAGGCCTCGTGCGGCGTCATGCCCTCGACGCTTCTTGTTGGCGATCGGTTTAGGATGAAGACCGCCGTCAGCACCGCTTCTCCCCCGGGCATGCGCATCGCCTTCAGCATGCTGCACGCCATGCCAAGCACAGTTTGGTTGCGCCGTTCAACCACCCCATTCTGCTGGGGCGTGTAGGGGGCGGTGAGGTGTCATTGCACTCCTTGCTCGGTACAATACTCCATGAACGTGCGTGATGTGAACTCCCCGCCGCGATCGGTACGCAGCGTGCCGAGCTTCTGCCCCGCCTCATCCTCGATGCGAGCTTGGAGACGAACGAGCGCGTCGCTTGCTTGGTCCTTGGAGGTTAACAGCAGCAGCCACATGTAGCGACTTTTGTCATCAACAGCAAGCAGAAACAACTTCCTTCCGTCGGGGGTCTCCGGCGTGATTGGCCCGCACAGATCTGCATGCATTAGCTCAAGCAAGCGTGACGCACGGAACCTGCTTGCTGTTGGGAATGGGTGTCGACGCTGCTTGCCCACGAGACAGCTATTGCAGATTTGCTCGACGTGGTCGATCGGAGGCAGGCCTCGCACCATCTGCCCCTTGGACAGCTCCTTAAGCCCCTGGAACCCAAGGTGTCCGAACCTGGCATGCCATTGCAAGGCCACCTCGGAGCTGCGCGCGGCAAGACACACCGGCCTGTCTATGAGCAGAGTGAGGATATACAGACGACTCGGCGAGCGCGATACCTTGGCGAGCAGCCGCCGTCGCTGATCCCAAATCCTCAGGACGCCGTGTTCGATGAGGATCTTGTACGCTTCCTCGTCGAGCTGGCCAAGGCTAACAATGTTCGCTGTCAGCTTTGGGATGTAGTAGACCCCAGCCAGCTCCTGGTGCTCCCCGCTCTTGAGCCTGAAGAGGATGGTGCCGCGGCCCTCGATGGCGACGACCGATCCATCCCCGAAGCAGACAGTACCGTGCACGCCGGTGTCGAGCTCGGAGAAGAAGGAGCGCTCCCCCGTCATGTGGTTTGTCGCTCCCGTGTCGAGGATCCATCGTGTGTTGCCCCCTTCACTCTTCTCGCCGTGCTGCAGGAACAGCTTGTCCTCGACGATGTGGACAGGGACTTGGTGACACGCTGTGGGTGGTGGAGCTGCTGTGATGGCGCTGCCCACAACCAGGGCCACGAACGATGCGGGCATGGCGTCCTCCTCCTCGAGAACCCACCGTGTAGGTTGAGCCACGATCGGCGTGGGAGTGGCATCTTCCTCGAAGATCCACCGCGCGCACGTGGTACTCCCTTCGTCCCCGAGATGAACGACCAAGTCCTCTTCCGCCGCCTTCACCTCGAGCGACGTCACGCCGAGGTTCAGTGCCACCTCGGTCTCCTCCTCTGCCTGAGCTACGTGCGCCTGCTCGTCGCGTTTCTTCTTGCGGCATTCGCGGGCCCAGTGGCCGGTTTTGCCGCAGTAGGCGCACTCATTGCTGGCGAGCTTCTTCTTCCTCTTGCTGCCGTTGACGCCGGAACCACCACTGCTCCCACCGTCGCGACCATGGCTACTGCCGCGCCCGCGGCGCTGGTTCGACGAGGGCTTGCTGCCGCCCGATGATCCCTCATCGGAGAGCTGTAGCCGCGAAATGACGCGCACGACCAGCTCCTCCTCTTTAAGGTTGAGTCTCGCCGTAGACCCGCCACCACCGCCACCGAGATCGTACCGCTCCTCCGCCGCTTTGAGCCTTCCGATCAACTCCTCCACGGATATAGTGTCGAGATCGAGTAGAGTTTCGATCGCCATCACGATCTGCGAGTACCTTGGAGGTGTGGCCTGCAGGAACTTACGCACGATCTCCGGCTCTGTATATCCGGCGTCGAGGACCTCCAGTTGGTTGGCCAAGTTTTTGATGCGCAAGCCAAAATCGTCCACCGACTCCCCATCCTTAAACTTGAGGATGTCGAACTCGCGGCGCAGCGTGTTCGTCCTCGCCTGCAGCTTCAGTTTCATGAGCGCCGCCCAACCATAGTAGATGGTCTTGGTCAGCAGCGGGTACTGCCCACTGCCGCCTTCCCGTACGACCCGGTGAATTACCAGGTCGCGGTCACCATTGGCGCCACCACTCGTCTCGCCGCGGGGTCTGCGGAGCGGCGAGGATGACCGGCGTCGACGATTCTCCATGAACGCCGCCGCTACTGCTCGATCACGAGACCACCGACAAAACCGGGCTCTGATACCAGTTGTGGTCCTCGGGTCGCCGGCGCCCGTCATCGGCGAGGAGGAAGATGACCGTAATCAGGAAATACACACGCTGGATCCTCGACACGGGAGCGATAAACCACATGACGGGGGAGCGCTCCTTCTTCTCCGAGCTCGACACCGGCGTGCACGGTACTGTCCGCTTCGGGGATGGATCGGTCGTCGCCATCGAGGGCCGCGTCACCATCCTCTTCAGGCTCAAGAGCGGGGAGCACCAGGAGCTTGCTGGGGTCTACTACATCCCAAAGCTGACAGCGAACATTGTCAGCCTTGGCCAGCTCGACGAGGACGCGTACAAGATCCTCATCGAACACGGCATCCTGAGGATTTGGGATCAGTGACGGCGGCTGCTCGCCAAGGTATCGCGCTCGCCGAGTCATCTGTATATCCTCACTCTGCTCATAGACAGGCCGGTGTGTCTTGCCGCGCGCAGCTCCGAGGTGGCCTGGCAATGGCATGCCAGGTTCGGACACCTTGGGTTCCAGGGGCTTAGGGAGCTGTCCAAGGGGCAGATGGTGCGAGGCCTGCCTCCGATCGACCACGTCGAGCAAATCTGCGATAGCTGTCTCGCGGGCAAGCAGCGTCGACACCCATTCCCAACAGCAAGCAGGTTCCGTGCGTCACGCTTGCTTGAGCTAATGCATGCAGATCTGTGCGGGCCAATCACGCCGGAGACCCCCGGCGGAAGGAAGTTGTTCCTGCTTGCTGTTGATGACAAAAGCCGCTACATGTGGCTGCTGCTGTTAACCTCCAAGGACCAAGCAAGCGATGCGCTCGTTCGTCTCCAAGCTCGCATCGAGGCTGAGGCGGGGCAGAAGCTCGGCACGCTGCGTACCGATCGCGGCGGGGAGTTCACATCACGCACGTTCATGGAGTATTGTACCGAGCAAGGAGTGCAACGACACCTCACCGCCCCCTACACGCCCCAGCAGAATGGGGTGGTTGAACGGCGCAACCAAACTGTGCTTGGCATGGCGCGCAGCATGCTGAAGGCGATGCGCATGCCCGGGCAGTTCTGGGGAGATTATCTAACAGGTGTACGATGGTGGCCACCGGGAAGCTCTCCACCGGTTCATCCACCAGCATGGCGCTGCGCGCACACTTGGACCTCCGCACTTCGTCTGTTCATGGCTCAAGGACCTCACTCTGAGAAGAAACACACTTCCAGGTACTAGTTGGTAAAATTCGATTAGACTGACATATGGGTCCAGGACCTATCCATAATTATGTAAAAGTTTGACGGACTCTTAAAGAAGATTTTAAATCCCATGTGCTTTTAGGCTGCAGGTTAATTTCTTACTCTTCCAGGGGCTTCATCACAAGTTTATCGGTCTATGACCGTTGGGCCCCACGAAGTTCAAAATAGGAATTGCACAAGAAACTAACCTTTCCAATAGAAACATTCACAAACTTGCAAAATTTATATAAAATCCAAAACAACCCATTTTTATATGAAACAAATTTATGTGAACTCACAAAATAATAAACTTTAATTTAGAATTACAAATTTGGCACTTACAGTGCAGATTTAGTATCTAAAATTTAAATAAGAAAAATCATACATAGGACTGGCACAAACTTATAAAATCCACAAGAAATTCGATTTAACTTATTTTTGGGCAAACTTAAATTCTACAGATCCACCAACTTACCCCTTTATTTAGGAAAAATAAAAACCCATAGTTACTTAATACCAAACACCCCTAAACTATTAATATTAAAATGGTATGGTTTATATAAGCTGAATTTTAGAGATTTATTTAAAATTTCTCCTAATTCCTTGTTGGGTAAACTCAATTTCTATAAATTCACCAAAACACTTTAAGTTATAAAATAAAAATATGTGCTTACTGTGTAGCAACATCACTTAAATATTTAAAAAAAGAGAAAACCCTTTTATGCACCTTGCAACTTATAAAATTTGGAGTTAACTCATTCCTAATCCTTTTTAAGTGAAATAAGTTTTTATAACCCAGTAAGTAATGAATTTCAATTAGGTAAAATAAAATATGACAACTCATATAATAAAAATATCATTGAACCTTAAATTGTTAGCTAAGGTACCATTCACTATAGTCTATAGTAGTTGAACACCATATGTATATAAATGTATAAATATAAATATATACACTTTAGCTCCAAATAAATCTAATTAAAACTGGTTGAACTAGTGAGGTTATAGTTCCAACTCAAATCACTAAGATTTAGAGCACTTAGCTCATATAACACTATCTAGGTTAATATACTAAGGAAATAGCCTAGAACCTCTTTAGCTTGCCAAGTGTGTGGTAGAACAATATAAACCCTAGAAATATGAACTAAGGCTAACTTGCTTAACCAAAATGCTTATTCTTATGCATCCTTAGTAAATGAAGCAAGTTCTGGATCCAAAACCCTACAGCCATATAAATATGACACTATAGGCCTAGAATCCGTCATAAATTTGTAAAATGGCTAGGAAAATCATAATAACCCTAAAAATTGTGAAACCAAAGATGTTAGCCTTAGAAAACCTATCTACACCCCTCTGTGAATTCAAATTAATAAAAATCAAATTACAACAACACTGAACAAACAACACCAAACCCTATGTCGCTACGACCCGATAAAATTTCTAAAATACATAACTACTAAATGGGATAGGATAAAATCAAAATTCTTTCACCTAAATTTATTTTAGACCAGTAGCTACTCAATATACAAAAACATGCATTTTAGAGCATTTTGGATTTTTGTCTATTTTTGGTGTTTAATCGTATACCGTGTGTTTCGTTTAGATGATTGCGTAAACGGAGGAGTGGAAGGTGTGCTAACATTTTCTTCAGGTCAAGGAAAGTTCTTTCCCCCCTTTGAACATATTTAACCCATGTTTTCAGGTAATGTATTTTGTTTGTGAAATTTTTGCATGTGTATTTTCCCGTAACGTTGTTTTTAAGATAAGTTTGGTAGAGATATCCTGAAAATTTGCATATGACCTTTAAGAATACTCCCTTGCTGTTTTTAACCCTAGAAAATAAATTAAAGTACTCATATGAATATATGTTATGCTTTATGAAAGTGATATGCTTAGCCTTGCTTAGAGTTAATCAAATTATGGGCATGGATTGTTTTCTAAACTCTTTGAAAAACCTTTTGTGTGTTTTGAACTGAAAGGGAGAAACCTCAATTTGTGAAACAAAGTCAAAACTTGATGTTTAGACTCTGGTGACAAGTGGTATGCGATTGATGTATTCGTATACCGATAGGAGGGAGTGTTTCCCCGAGTCGATTAAGGACTGAACTACATGTCATTCATTGTATATATATACATTCACATGTGCTAGTATAGGATAGCCTTAGCCGAGTAATCTATTTAGCACATAGCCTTGCATTATGGTAGGCCGAAGTCTATGGGTTCGGATAACCCAGAGGAACTTCCTATTTATCGCCGATGTGGTAGTTTAGGTGACTCAGTCTGTCCAATACAACGATATCGTGCCACGTGGGTGGGTTCCTATTGTGTCCGCCACCACGGTGTTAACTTTAAGGCGTGGGCCCGCCACTTAACGGTCCTAGGTCACATTTCCAGTATGACCTAGGATGGAGGAAACACGTATCGTGCTGGTGCAAAGCTAGGGACTAAGTAGTGTAAAGGCTACGTTATGACCTTCAGATCGCACTCAACATGAAGAGTGCGATAGAGTCTTGCAAACTCGAAACAAACTAGAGTGTTCATATCATGTGGGTAAAGCTGTACAAACTCTGTAGAGTTATAAAAACTAATCGATTAGCCGTGCTCATGGTCATGAGCGACATGATGATATGCTATGGTATAAATTTCAGATTTTGTGTTTTTACTAAATGTTCTCAAAAGCGAAAATGTTTTGTGGTACATATGATGTTGATTTATGCGATGATATTACCTTACTCCCCGACGTGAGTAATGGATTAGTATGAATCTTTATATAAATGATGAAACCATGCCATGGTTAGTAAAGATTTGTACTTTGCTGAAAATGCCTGAGTTAAAACTACGTTGCAACTTAATTACGAACTAAAATCTGCTTTATGTCATACATTGAAACCACTATTAGCCTTCCTTTTAAGTAGAGCTGATATGTACTTAGGTTTGATTGTGCTCTTGCCAGCATATTATTTCTAATAATATACTGACATTTGCTATTGGAATATCCATTTTGTTGTAGGACTTAGATTTAGCTTTTGAGAGATGCGGGTGATCGATTTGTTTCCCCTAGTTGGTGTGCTTGTGGAATGAGTAGTTAAGTCATCATTGTTCGTTGTACTCTGATTATATAATTATTTGGCTGGTTGGCCTATGTAATTATCTAATTATTGTAATCCTTTAAGTTCTATTCAATTTAAATATATTCGCTATGTATATTCATGCTTGTGATGAAAGTGTGAATTAGCTCACATCCTGGGAGCTAGATTTACATGAGTATGAGTTAGGAATATTTGAGACGTTGTAGATCTTTAGCCATTTTGTCAAGTCTCATAAGTGTGTAACACATTTGGTCGCCGCCTTCGAGTGGTTTGACGGGCACACTTCAGGCTGAAGTTGACTGGCAGGCTAAAGGCCCAGCAATGTCTCACTTATCCCTCTCTTGGGACATCGGGCGTTCCTGTGGAGATTATGGCAATCGGATACCCATATGGCAAGCTTATCTGACTGGTAATAGGGATAGGTTACGCCTGCTAATTATGTAAACCGGCTATGACTTGGGTGTTACGTTGCCAATTAGATAAGGCAATGGCTCATAGTCATAACTTGGTAAGATTGAGGAAACTGACTTAGAGTAAGATAGGGTTTTCGATTTGTAAGCCCGCCTCCCAAGACTATATAAGGTGGGTAAGGGGCGTCCCTTGAGGGATATGAGTTATCAGCTTTAGATTCATGAGCCACAGATCTTCAGATCAATAAACACTCAGCGGATCGAATCCCCGAAACAGGAGTAGGGTATTACCTCACGAGAGGGCCTGAACCTGTCTAAACCTTGTTTTCCACTTAACCCATCGAGCTTGGCGATCTTGACTGCACCTCCAAATTTCTATTGCCGAAACCAAGTTTTGACAGGTGGCGCGCCAGGTAGGGGCCCGCGCGTGGCCACGCGATCTCTCGCGAGATTGGGCCATGTCGCAGCTCTCCTTGTCACAGGTGAAGGCTTGCTTTACGTCGCTGCGCAAGGTGATGACGCTGTTTGGACACGGCATCTTCATGCAGAGGTAGGTATAGTGCGGTATCACCATGAACTTGGTGAGTGCAGGCCTTCCGATGATCGCGTGGTAAGTCGTCTCGAAGTCGGCCACCTTGAAAGTGATGTTCTCCGTCCGGAAATTCTCTCAAACTCCGAAGGTGACTGAAAGGGCAATGTGCTCGAGTGGTGTAGATGACAGCCCCGGGATAACTCCATGGAAGGGGGCTGAGCTTGTCTTCAGTTCAGCTCTCGGGATCTGCATCTCGTCCAAGGTCTTGACGAACAAAATATTGAGGGCACTGCCCCCATCGATGAGGACGCGCTTGAGCTTGATGTTGCGGACCACTGGGTCTAAGACCAATTGATAGCGCCCCGGGTAAACCACTCGGTCAGGATGATCCGAGCGGTCGAACGTGATAGCCACCTCCGACCATCGTAGGTACTATGGGACCTCGGGTTGCGCCGCGTTGACCTCGTGGTCAGTTAGCTTCTGTTTCCTCTTGGATTCATAGGCTTGCGGCCCCCCCGAAGATGTGGTTCAGCTCGCCCACGGGGTCTTGAAAAGGCTCCGTGTTTCCGGCTGGGTTGTTCTTCTTGGTGCCCGATGGACTGGCTTCATCAGTCGGCTTCTTGTTGAGCTGTGCTGCATATTGCTCGGCAAACTATTTGTAAATAAAGCAGTCCTTGGTCGCGTGCTTGTGATTGGTATGATGCGTGCACTGAGCGTTCATGATGGCGTCGTAGGCCGCGACTCGGGAACGACGTTGGGAGTTGGACGTCGCGGTGACTAGGTCTTCAGGTCGGCGCTTGCGGTCCTTCTGGCTCGGGTTGTTGTTGCCGTTATCCTTCTTAGGATGCCGGCTTCCACCCGACTTCTTGTCGTCCCTTTTGTCAGGCCGGTCTTGGCGCGCTGCTTTGATTGCATCGCTGGATTTGGCGTAAGAATTTGTCGTCTCAAACATCTGCTTCACCGTCTTCGGTGGCTTGCGCCCAAACTTTCCGATCAACAGCTCATCACGGATTCCCTTCTGGAAGGCGGCGATGATGATGTCGTCGGTGATGTTGGGGATCTTGTTGCGCTTTTCGGAGAAGCGCCGGACGTAATCCTTCAAAGGCTCGTCCGGCTTCTGGACGACGTTGTTGAGGTCGAAGTGGGTTCCAAGTCTCTCGAAGGTGCCCTGAAAGTTGGCGATGAAGTGGTCCCTGAACTCACTCCACGAGCCAATCGAGCCTCTTGGCAGGCTCGTGAGCCAGTTCCTGGTTGAGTTAGCAAGGGCCACAGGCAGGTAATTGGCCATGGCCTTATTGTCGCCTCCTGCCGCACGGATGGCGAGGGTGTACACGATTAGCCATGACTCGGGGTCGGTCTTCCCGTCGTACTTCTCGATTCTAGTCGGCTTGAATCCGTTCGGCCAATGCACTCGGCGAAGCTCTCGAGTGAAAGCGGGTACTCCATCGTCATTGCTGTCGGGCGATCCTCTTCGATCTTCCCGGGAGCGCTGATCTCGTTCTTGATAATGCCGGTCAAGGACTTCCCGCAGATCACTCGGCGGAGTCCTTGGCAGGCTGCTTCGGTAGTCGGAGTCGTTGCTGTGGCGGACCCGTTGGTGGACGTCCGTGTCGCTTCTTGCGGGAGTCAGCCGATTGCTCCTGATTCTTGCGCGTGGTCTCGTGGCGGAGGTCTCTTGACCTAGTCGTCGACCGGTCTGGTGTGGGCCTCTTGTAATCCCTTGACCTCAGCGGCGGGAGTCGGCTTCTGTCGGGCGTTTCTGCCATGGATTCAGTCGGTCTTCGGGCTGAGGTGGAGGGAGGACCGTTGGCCGTAGCCGTGACGATGGTCTTTATCTTGTCCAAGATTGGTGTTACGTCGGGGGGCGTCGTCTCGATCATGGTGTCCAGGAGTGTGAGGGCAGCGACAGCGTTCTGCTGTGGTGTCTGAAAGATGTTGGTGTTGCGGACTCGCGTTTGAAGTATGGCCTCTTGAGCGGATCGTCCGGTTGCCCTCAGATCTTGCTTTCTTCTGTCGGCTTCCTCCTTACGCTTCTTCTCTTCTTCCGCCAGCTTGCGCTCTTGCTCAAGTCTGGCTCGTTCTTCTTCTGTGAGCCTACGGGCCATGGCTGAGTCGGTCTCGGCCACCTCAGCCATGAGGATGTCGGAGCACCTCCGCTCGTGGTCCTTGTCGCAGTCAGAGTCATCGGCTTCTTTGAGGGGATGCCATAAAGGTCGTCAAAGCCTGAAGAGCTGAGGTATTCGTCGAGCTCCAAGGATGAGCATGACCCGAACGGTTGGAGGATGACCGCGACTTCCCTTGAGCCTGAGTTGTTTGGATTTGGATCGTTCCAGTCCGAGTCGTAGCTTGATGGCGTGGACTCTTCTGAGTGGGTTGACCTCGACTCGGGGGAGAGAAGCTTGTAGTAGATCTCAGCGGCGTTTGGTAGTCCAAACGACGCTGGGAGGATTTCTCTCGAGTAGATTGGTTCCGACGGGGAGGTGAGAAGACCGCTGCAGATCTCAGCGGCGTTCGGTAGCCCGAACGGCGCCGCGTGAATTCCTTCATCGGAGTGGATGGACTGCCCTCAAGATTTTCTCACAGATTTTGGCGTTGTTCGGCAGCCCTAACGGCGCAGAGTGGGTTTCCCCTCCCGACTGGTCCGAATCTGATTCGAAGGAGGAGAACTTATTGAAGTCGTTGGCGGCGAAGTCGTCGATGCCTGAAGAAGATCCCATCGCGCTTGCCGGTGAGATTGTCGACGAAGTCTTGACGCGCGGGCCCCTACCTGGCGCGCCAACTATCGAAACTCGGTTTCGGCAATAGAAAATTGGGGGTGCAGTCAAGATCGCCAAGCACAATGGGTTAGATGGAAAACAAGGTTTAGACAGGTTCAGGCCCTCTCGTGAGGTAATACCCTATTCCTGTTTCGGGGATTCGATCCGCCGAGTATATATAAATCTCAAGATCTAAGGCTGAAAGCTAATAGCTCATAAAACATATCCCTCAAGGGACGCCCCTTACCCCCCTTATATAGTCTTGGGAGGCGGGCTTACAAGTTGGAAACCCTATCTTACTCTAAGTCGGTTTCCTCAATCTTACCAAACCATGACTATGAGCCGTTGCCTTATCTAATCGGCAACGTAATACCCAAGTCATAGTTGGTTTACATATTTGGAAGGCGCAACCTATCCCTATCTCCAGTCGGATAAGCTTGCCATGTGGATATCCAATTGCCATAATCTCCACACCTTTGATCCCTCTTCTGCTTGTCAAAAATTATCATTAGTTGACAGTCCTTAGGTACATGATCTGTCCCTTCACACAAGAAGCACATAACGTCTCTCATGGGGCATTCTTCCGGCATGTGGGTGTCTTCGCCGCAGCTACAAAGGCAGTTGCACATGCTTGCATAGTGCCCAACTTCTCTACAACAAGTACATGCCTTGGGTTTCAGCTCTCCTTCACTATCACTTTCCATGTTCTCTTCTTCATCATCCTCAGAGGACGTCTCTCCTGATGTGTCGTCTTCTGGTTTGGACGGTCCATAAAGCTGGAGATGTCTGGTTAACTGACGTGCACCACGGAAGGTGTTGTTCCTTAGGTGTCGGGGAATTCTTGCAGCATCCTCGGGCGTAAACACCATGCCTGTGACGATTATTTTGCGATCATGACTTATATCCCAGTCTAGTGACTTTCTTTTATTGTGCCCTGCCTCCTTTCTTAGGTCAGGATCCGGGTATACCCATCCCCTGTTCCATTTCTGATCATGGCCTGCCATCTAAACTTTTTGAAGGTAGCTTTGGGTCAGAGAGGGGTAATATCAAAATAATTTGAGCAAAGGAGATAGGGGATAAGAGTTTGAGAGAAAACACATTTTTTGTGAAAATAGTCCGTATTTTCAAAATAATCCTATGTAGGGATAATTTCCTTTAACCAGCTATTCAGGGGTTAGGACGCCAGTTGGTCTTATCCTACAGTCGCATTGCTCTGATACCAGCTCTGTCGACCCCTGTTTTTGAGGACGGGAATCATTCGTGTTCATAGTACCATATCCCTGGATCGAGTAGTTTGGTACCCACGAATACAACTCTGAATTACCAGGTGCAAAGTGCACGAATAGTCTTACATCGAATTATTACAATAATAGGCCCGAGGCAATATCCAATACATATAGGACCTACTGGTGCGGATACAACCAAAAGCAGAGTTTAGAGAAGATTAGCAGTCGGAAGGCAGCGGCATGTCGATTGCCACAGGCAACGATCGGGGACTAAGACCTAGTAGACGCCTTCTCCTCCATCGCCCACCTGGCAATAAGCATAGGGGTCCTCTAGTTCTTCGTTTCCTTCATCTGAGGTTTGTGCGTATAGCAAGGGTGAGTACCCAACGTACTCAGCAAGCCGACACGGAATGATGCACATGATAGGGTCATTCAAAGGATGGCTATGGTTCATTTGCACAAAGACAATTTTCACAAATCATTTCACAAACCTATTGTCTAGCCAAGTCAAGTTTTAGTTTCAGAGTATATTAAAACGGCGACGGTTCTGTCTACCATCCATCGTGATTTCCAAGGATGGCTTCCCGCCTCCGGTTCGTCATGGTTTTCTAGGGAGTCCACCCCTTCTCGCATTTCAAGAAGTTGAGTCCACCAGCATACAAAATCATTATGCAATCCCATCCCACCATTTTAAAATTTATGAGTCTAGCCACGGGAGAAACTTGTCACGTTGCTCATTAACCGCGAGCACGGCTATTCGAATAGATTGATTGACTCACACTGCAGTGGATGTACACTTTATCCGTACTCCGCGACTACTCATTGAATGAGCTTTCATCCCCTCATATGGGATGGTCATGGCAAAGCCTTTCGATAACTTTGCTTCGGCAGTACCCGCTCCATGAACTTAGATCCTCTTGCACTCTAGCCGTCCTTTCCTAGCAGTGAGAGGAGTTCTGGCGCTTCCGGGGTAGGGGAAAACACTTTCACAACATTCTTATTCATTACTCAACACTTAGGCCGCAGCCTTATCTCAATAACCAGAACCACCTCTTCACTCAAGAACCACTATGCAGGGATACTGCCTCCGCTCGGCCATCTACTCCGCTAGGTCTATACCCATTCGAGAAGTACGGCTGTACTGGCTTGTTCCAGGTTATAAGTCTCATGGCTCGGTCCTTAATTGACCAGGGACGGTACTAGCCTTTACTAGAATCCATCCAAATCCATCCATCCGTCCCAGTCTAAAACATTGGTTTTGTACTTTTGTTTTTTTATCAAAACTAATTTCATCATGATCAAGGCAATGTGGCGCTCATGTCTCCACATGCCGTATTCCAACTACCTTCCCAAAGATAGTTGCCCAAGCACGAAGCTTCTTTGTAAAATCATGAGTATGCAAGAATCTAATATAAGAAGGGCTAAGCATTTTACCGAAGTTAGCCTCCGGTCATATCACATCGAAGGTTACAAAGAATAATTCTAATGGTAATCAACATCAAGGTAGGGTATATCAAGCATAGGTACTCATTGGTGTATAGCATGCAATTTGTAGTTGAAATCAACATCATTTCGCAAAGTAGGATCAATATGTTCAAAGGGAAGTGTTGACTTGCCTTGCTCGCACACTTGTTGGCCGGGGTCTTCAACGTAGTCAGTGCGTGCTTCCTCGGTTGCTATCCGTACGTGCGAAAAAGCAATTGAATTCGATCAGAATTCAATAAAATACCCGGAGATCGAAAAGAACCATGAAAACGATTCCAAACGTTTGGCCTAAAATTCTACCCGAGTTCGGACGAGAGTTTTTGGGATAAAATCGAAGTTAAAAACGAGTTTAGGATTTTAGGGTTTTCGCAAAGCGTCGATCGAATTTATTTAAGGAAATAAATTTAAAAAGCGCTAATCGAAAGAATTTGTGCTCGATGTTTTGGAGGTCCGAGCACCAAAAGAAACATATTTTTAAAAGCGGAAGAGAAATAGACAAACTCCGGATTAAAACGACGCGAAACGAAATTTCCGAAAAATCCGATTTTGATTTCCAAATTCACACCAAGAAAAATACACGAGAAAACAATTTATTTTTGCCCAAATATTTTCTAAATACACTTCCTAATTTTCCAGAATATTCCATATTTTTTTCATTTTTTCCCTTTTTCTTTTCTTTTTCTCTTTTCCTATTCCTCTTTCTCCTACCTCTTCGACCGACGCCCTCTCTCTGTCTCAGCCGGCGGCCGGCGCTAGCACGAGGGGCGGCGGCTCGGGGACTCACCGGCGGTCGACGGCGACGGCGAGGGGAGACGGTGGGACACCGGCGCACGTCGACGACGGCTCGCGGCGGCGATGGTGGCGCACGGCGGCTTGCGGCGCTCGGAGAAAAACCGATGAGGAAGAGGGGAATGCGGCGGCGAGGTGGGGGGAAAAGAGAGGGGGCTTCGGCCCTATTTATAGGCGCAGCGAGAGAGGGGAAAATGGGGAAAGGAGGGGACCGGCGCGGCGGTAGTACGGCGGGCGACGCACGGCGGCGCGGTTAGGCGGGGCCGGGGCGTGGCGACGCGTGCGAGGGCGCGGGGCGGCGCGGCGTTGGTGCGTGGCGCGCGCGAGGGCGGGGGCCGGCGCGGCGTCGGCGTGTGGCGCGCGTGCGGGCGCGGGGCTGGTACGGCGGTGACGCGCGGCGCGGCGAGGACGGGTCCGGCGCGGCGGGCGACGCGCGTTGGTAGCGAGGCGGGCCGCGCGGCGCGGGCACGGCGCGTGGCACACGCGGGATGGGGCCGGACGGCGCGGCAACGGCGCACGGCGCGTGTCACGCGCGTGCGCGGGCGCGGTATGGCGTCGAGCACCTAGTGACGCATGAACAGGTGCATTTTTTCATTTTCCCGATTTTAATTTCTAATTTCCAAATTCCTATTTTCTTTCACTCTAAAAATTGAAAATAAAAATCTAATATTCCCAACATTAGTTTAAAATATATATTTCCAAACTTTTCACCCACTTTTATTATTTAAAAATATATATCACCTTATTTAATTTAATCCTTTTTCTTAAATCCCATAAATCACAATTTTAATTCCAATTAATTCCTAGACTTTATATAAATCCACCAAAATATTTTATTGCCCATTTTATTTTCTAATTAATATTTCACAACCACCAAAATAACATTTTGTTCCCATATATATATTTTTATGAATCCACACCCTTTTCCTATTTTATTTTAAAATTCTCAACCCTAAACTTCGAGAATTTTCTCCCTAATGGAAATCCAATTCATTTGGTTTTTCTCAGACATCGAGATGAATCGCTCCCATATAAATTTATGCAACCAAGCTGGCAAATAAGAAGCGAAAAACTCGACCAAGAAGCAACAATCGAAAGATTTTTGTAAGTTCCAATTTTTAATTCCCGGTTTTTAGTTTCTTCGATTTTCAGGGCGTTACAGAAGTCAATCGGCTCGGTCTTGATACAGGAATTTGAGGGCAAGGAGAGAGCAATTCTTTATTTGAGCAAAAGGCTTCTGGATGCAGAGACAAGGTATTCTCTATGAAGAAATTATGTTTGTGTTTGTATTTCTCTTGCACAAAGTTGAGGCATTATTTGTTATCCAATGAATGCACCATAGTTTGCAAAGCCGATGTCATTAAGTACATGCTATCGACTTCGGTGTTGAAAAGGAGAGTTGGAAAGTGGATCTATGCCTTAACGGAATTTGATCTCAGATATCAATCGCCCAAGGCAGTTAAGGGACAAGCCATAGCGGATTTTATTGTCGAACATCGTGATGACTCAATCGGCTCAGTTGACATAGTGCCTTGAACATTGTTTTTTGACGGATCGGTTTGTACTCATGGTTGTGGTATCGGCTTGGTCATAATATCACCTAGGGGGCAAGTTTTGAATTTTCTTATAATATTAAGCCTTATGCCACCAATAATCAGGTTGAGTACGAGGCAATTCTCAAGGAACTACAACTCTTAAAGGAAGTTGAAGTCGATGCTGTTAAAATCATGGGTGATTCTTTGTTTGTCATCAGCTAGTTAGTTGGGGAATATGAGTGCAAGAATGATACATTGATGATCTACAACGAGAAGTGCTGAGAATTGATGGATAGTTTTCGGTTGGTGACTTTGAGGCATATTTCTCGAGAGCAGAATGTTGAAGCCAATGATTTGGCTCAGGGGGCATTGGGATACAAGCCGATGGTAAAAGATATCGAGGTAGAAACGCTACAATCGCAGCCAATGACTGGAGGTATGATGTATTTGAAGAATCCCTCTCAATCGGCTTCGAGAAAATTGAGATATGAAGCTTTGAGATATGTCTTGTTGGATGATGAGTTGTATTATCGGACGATTGATGGGGTGTTGCTAAAATGTTTGAGTGCCGACCAAGCCAAGGTTGTGATGGGAGAGGTACATGAAGATATATGTGGTACTCATCAATCGGCCCACAAGATGAAGTGGTTGCTTCGGTGCACTGGGTATTTTTGGCCAACAATGTTGGAAGATTGTTTTAATATTATAAAGGATGTCAGGATTGCTAGAAATTCGGAGCAATTCAAAGAGCACCAGCATCGGTTATGAATCCTATAATCAAGCCATGACCGTTCAGAGGTTGGGGAATCGATATGATCGGCCAGATCAATCCACCTTCGAGCAAAGGATATAAATTTATATTGGTGGCAACCGATTATTTCACAAAGTGGATGGAAGCAATACCATTGAAGAATGTTGATTCTGGGGATGCAATTCAGTTTGTTAAAGAACATATTATATATCGATTTGGTGTTTCTTAGACTATCACAATCGATCAGGGATCTATCTTTGTATCAGATGAGTTTGTCCAATTTGTGGAAAGCATGGGGATTAAGTTATTGAATTCTTCACCATATTATGCACAAGCTAATGGACAGACAGAAGCATCCAACAAAAGTTTGATTAAGTTGATTAAAAGAAAGATTTCTGAGTTTCCAAAGCAATGGCATAGCCGATTGGCTGAGGCATTGTGGTCTTATCGGATGGCTTGTCATGGATCGATCCAGGTTCCTTCTTACAAGCTAGTTTATGGGCATGAAGTCGTGTTACCATGGGAAAGTGTCATCGGCTCAAGGAGAATTAATTTTCAAGATGAGATGACAACCGATGATTATCATAATCTTATGGTAGATGAATCGAAAGAGTTGGTTCAATCCAGGATGCATGCTTTGGAGAAGGTAAAGAAAGATAAGGAGAGAATTGCTTGTCATTGCAATAAGAAAGATGTGCCAAAATCTTTTTCAGAAGACGAGTTGGTTTGGAAATCGATTCTGCCGATTGGAACTTGTGATAATAAATTCGGCAAGTGGTCACCGAATTGGGAAGGGCCTTTTCAGATCTAGAAGTCTGTTTCTAAGGGAGCTTATATGTTGCAAGGGCTTGATGGAGAAGTTTTTGGAAGGGCTCTCAACGGAAAATACTTGAAGAAATCTTACCCAAGTGTTTGGATCAATTCATGATTCAGCTGTGTTATGTCGATATATGGTAGCCGATGTGTTAACATCGCCTTTAGATGGCCGATATAAGTTATATCGCCCTTAGTCTTTTTAACTTATCATAATCGGTTGTGTTCTGCTGATGTTTGATGGCCGATATTTGTGATATCGCCCTTAGTCAAGTCATAATTTTATCAATGTTTGGTTGGCATTGTAAAATTAGGGGGGCATACATACATGCATATAAAAATATGTGGACTACAAAAATTTTTCACTGAAGTTCACAATGAGTTTACAAAAGTTTGAAGAGCTCCTATTACAAGAATCGGCACAAGAATTTACAACAGTTTCAAGCTCCTATTGCAGCTGAGCATATTGTAGAGGAATCGGCTCATCCAGATACAAGTTTGTTGATAGCCGATATAGCCCTTTACCTAATTTTGCTCTCTTTCTTCAATGGCTTGGGCGTCGATAGCATCGGTTCCTGGGATCACCTTCAGGGTCTTGGTTAGATCTGACAAATGCTTAACAGATGTCTTCAACTTGGATTTTTGCTCTTCAATGGCCCTGGGGAGATTGGCAAGTTTTTGCTTTTTCGATGCTAAGTCAGCATTGCATTGCTCCAGTTCAGCTAGTAGCTCTGCCTTGCGATTCTCTAGCCGATCAATGCTTGCCTGAATGGAGCTTGGCCCGGTGATCATCTCATCAAGCTTAGCCTTGTCCTCGGTGATTGATTGCTGATTAGCTTGGATGGTGACTTCAAGATCTTTCCTTTCTCGCTAATCAACAATTCTTTGCCGTGCCATTTCTAGCTTGAATCGGTATTGTTCAAGGAATACTGCTTGGGAGATGATGTCAGCAAGGTTGTTTGGGATTTGGTCTTGGATTTCTTCAAACCTTGCTCTGATTGGCCCGCAATCAACGACCAAGCTATCCAAGGAGCTCTCTAGCCGATGAGCAATGTCTGACAGTGAAGCCTTCAGGTCATCGTCAAGGAGGGCTAGGGTTTTTCTTGTGGCTCTTCCTCTTCATCCATGAATTGCCTTATGTCAAAAGAGAGCATATTGGTTAGAACCTGAAAAAGAGAATGTTGGGATTGTTAAGTATTGAAGAACTCAAGACAGCTGATATGGAGTTTAGAAGTAGTTACAGGGATGACAGGAGCCGATTCTCCTTCTGCGACATGATGGCTGCCCACAGCCGATGGAGTATGCTCACTGGATTCATGCCGGGCAGGTGCTAAAAAGCGAGGAGGCTTCACAAAAAGAAAAGAGACAGGTTTAGTTAAGCATCGGTTGATTGAGAGTTAAGAAAAGTTTTGAGTTCAGAGTTACCGATGGAGGTGGAGCTTTTTTCTTCTTGGTGGCCAGTTTCTTTTTCTGCAAGTAAAGGAGTTTGGTTAGAATTGAAATGTGAATATTTAAAGGAAGTAAACTACAGAAAAGTATGTACCGGATGGTGGCGAGGTTGGCGTTTTGAAGGAGTGGGAATCTTTTGAAGGGTTGGCTCATCGGCTGACGGTGGCTGCGTGGTTTCTCTTATTTCACTCATGTCGGCTGCAGCGTCGTCGATGGCTTCCTCCATCTCTTCTTGATTTGGAAACTCCTCCATGTCTAGATCTAGAGAAGGCAGATCATCGGTTGCAGCGGTCTTTTGTTTCTTGGAGGCCTTTTTCTTTGCAGCCGACGGATCAGCAGCCGATGGTTTGGTTCTTTTCCTTCTTCCAACCTCAGAAAGGATCGGCTGGGGAGTTTGACTGTGGAGTAGGGAGGCCGTCTTAGGGGCATCGTAGCCGATTCTTGAAGGAGCCAACACGCCACCGTTTGGAATAATCCCTACAGCATAATGTATGACTGCTCCACTTTGGCTGGCACGAGGAGGTGAGGAGTCTGTGGTCTGCAAAACAAAGAGAAAGAAGTGGTCAAATATTGAAAGGTGTTAGCCAACGATAAAGAATTTGACGAAAAGGAAGAATGCTTACTTGTGGAACTGACTCTGGGTACATAGTAGTCAAGTACATTGAAGCCGATTGGTGAAAAAGATGTTTCTTCCACTCTATCTACCATCAGTCAAAGATTGCACTCCTCATTATGGCCAATTCAATGTTGTCAATGCTGTCAAGTGGAGGGCCTTGAATATTTAGCAGTATGTCCATCATGAGGCCCAAAGTGATTTCCCCTGGCTTGGATCTTGTCCGCGAAGTACAAGCCGATTGGCAGCTGACCCATGCCCAATTGTCTGACAGCACTCATCGGATGGTAAAACTCATATGAAACTTGGACATTTTTGCCCTGATGGATACCGACGGGGAGGATGCAGGGGGATATGGCAGCTGTGAAGATTTCTCTGGATTTTTCAAACTTCTCAGAATTGATCTCGTCGAATCTGAAGTCGCTTGGGAGCTCAAAATCTTCAGAGTGTTCATATGCAAACCAAATTCTTGAGTCCCTTGGGAATCCTTCATATAAGTTGTCGAACCAGTCTCTGAAGAGGTCAGCCGATAGCTTGGATCCAACATATGAATATGCCGCCTCTCCAAAGGACATGCATTGGCGAGTTGTAATCTCATTACCATCCTCATCTGTGGTCGGTTGCACTGAGGGAAATCGGCTTCCGCTAATTCTGGCCTCTGAGCAGCCATGAGAGTGTGCAAATTGAGCCAAATCTGCAATAGCCACCAAGGGCCACCAGTGCCGATGGCAGTCTGTGGCAATCTTAGTCGATGCAGAATTCAAAGTCTGATAAAGATATCCTAATAGATACTTGCCCAAGGGAAGTTGCTTCTTATCTACTAGGGCTTCAGCCACATGCTGCTAGTTGGTGGTAGGACCGCAGCTTGGACCGCAAAATAAGAATTTTTCCAGCCACATCAACAGGAAGGCTGCATGTTCCTTGGGGGTCACTGGGCCAGTTCCCATGTTCTGACTGATGAAGCCGTTCCAGCCATCGATAGCCCGGGTTTTGAAAGAAAATTGATTCTTAGCATTCAAGCTAACGGGATTAGCCGATGAAGTGATGTCCAAACCCGTGATCATGACCATGTCCAAGAGAGTTGGTGTCATTGGTCCTTGGTTGAACAAGAAATCATTCAGGGTGTTGGACCAAAAATAAGTTGTAGCCGATAGCATGGGCTCGTCTTTGGTCATATTGGCTATGGTCAAGGCTAAGTACTGCGCTATTCCAAGTTCATCCCAGTGGGTCTGCTTGCTAGCCGATACTCTGTTGTATCAAGCCGGTGAGGTTTTGTCAGTGGATGGCCAAGACTTGAAAGTTCTAGCCCAGTGAGCCAAACTAGGGTTTATCAATCTAAAAGGAACCCTATTGGTCTCGGCATTTATGAACTCAGTGGGGTCTATATTGCCGATTGGGCCCAAGAAAAATCGATTGGGATGAGCCAGACTAGGAATTGCAATTTGGTTGGAAAGATGCTACAACGGAGAAAAACGAATCACAAAGATGAAAACCAATTTGCAACAAGAAAAGAAGTTATAGCCGATAGGGCTTACCTCAGGGAACTCAGCCGATGGAGTACCAGATGGGTTGGCGGAGGTCGACATCGTCGAAGATGGAATCGCCGCCGCAAAAGGATCACCTACGGGTTCGCTGAGAGCTTGGAGGAAATCGCCGGTGAAGTTGGAGATGGTTGTGGCTAGAGCGATGAAAACGAAAGTAATGACGTGAAAAACTTCAAGGCGGTGGTTATTATTTAGAGAGGTGCAGTAACGGCTGGGACGAAAAGCCCTAGATTTTCTTGGAGATAAGATTCGGCAAATCTGCAAAATTATCAATTCAGCGGACTTGGGGGGCATGTGTTAACGACCAATTTGACAAGTCATGAATTGGATTTGGAATTAAGGGCGAAGCAAATTTGGAGGAGACCGTGATCTTCGGAAACAGAGTACTCACCAGTCGTAAGCCGAATCGGCTAAGGAGTTCATTGGCTAGTACTGAATCGACTAAGGTGTTCAATCGGCTGACACCGAATCGGACAAGGTAAGCCGATGTAGCCAATTCCGATAAGAGGACGTTGGAATCATTGACGATTCAGGTTGAAGCGCTTCATGAGGATTGTCATATGTGGATAGAGTCCAAAAAAGGTAATTGTATTTATTAATTAGGTTATTTTAAGTATTTTTCTTATAGATTATGCCGGTAAGAGTTCACCTAAAGGACTTGTCCGTATTTTGAGTTGTAATAGAGATAAGAGTTGTGTCCGACAAGGACATATTATGTGATTGGATATAAATATAGCCCAAGACCATGTAATCAAACAACAATCAGTTCAATAACACATTCGGCGCATCGCCACCTTTTTACTTTCGTTTGTTTCGATGAGTTCTTGCTTTCGAGTTGGGCTGCATCGAGTTCGATCTCCGACGAGAGGTAAAGCTTCTTATGGCGGCTTGTGCTCTCGAGATTAGTGCTTACATCTTTATGATGCTCTAATCCTGTTTACGTAAATCGTCGAGTTATCATATATGCTATACAATCTAGATCAATATTGTTGTCTAACCCTAATCGGCTAGCATCTGTTACTAGACAACAGCCGATAGGGTTAGATATCAATGTCGACCTAGATTATATAGTGTATCCACCATCTTGAAAGGCTTTCATCGACTTGTTTAGATATTATGCTTCTCTTTATACTTAGTGCTGCATCGGTTGAGTCTGACCTACTAAGTATTATCTAGAATTATAATATCTATCTCGTCCCATGATTGCTATTAGAGATAGTATCGGGGTTTCAGCCGATCTTATCTGGTTTAGTTATCTTGTTTCCTGCATGTTTACTTGATATGCTAAATCTGCCCATTATATTAAGATCTCACTGTGATGAAATATATTGACCTTGTTATCAATCTGTTAGGTTATTTTAACACCTGATTGGTTCCTATTTAATATATTTAATCTATATTGATATCTTAGGATAAAGTGGTATCGGAGTATTAGCCGATACGTGTTAGATCTATGACATCGGGTATGCTATAAATACATATAATCTTTGTCCTAAAGTACTTTTAGATATAAGTGATTTATACTATCTCGACACACTGCCGAACTATCCCAGTCACTTGGTTTAAGCATATTTTGAGACATAGATTATATATTATTGATATCTACAGCCGATCGAGTAGATCTAATTTTCCGTATGCCTCATTCTTTATTGCCTATCCTGTGCATATCACATCGGCTCAATATTGAACGACACGTCATCGGCTATACCTGATCGGCTATCGTCTTCGGATTTAACTCTGTTTTCTTTGTTTAGTTTCTTGTTGGTTGTAGGATCAAACCAACTGGCACGTCGTTGAACCCCAAAAGCAAGATTACGGACCTGCACTAGAGTTAAGCAGATCTCTTAGGCCAGTGTGTGTTTTTTGTATCGATAATATTTTAGATATTTTCAAGAATAACGGGTTTGAGAATTAATTTACAGTTTTTAAGTTCAATAGGTACAAACTGGCCTTAATAGCATTCCCCTTTTAGTGAGAATATGATTTGGTTGGAACTGTATATCTCTTTTATAATCTTATAAAAATCAAGGGCATCATGATAAATAAAAACAACTAAAATGACGCATCGAACATCAATATTGATGGAAGGACAAAGCCAAAGGATAGCTTGTGCCATCTATCATGGAAAATACAACTTTGGTATAAAAACTGATGCACAACTAAAGATGATGCATTACATATCAATAGTGGTGAAGAACACATAGCCAAAAGATAGCTTGTGCCATCTTCGTGCAAAATGTGTCTTTCACGTAAGAACCGACACACTATGAAGTATACTCATAGAACATTTAAACAATGCTTAAAAGGGTTATGGAGTTAATTGCTATCTCTGGTATCGAAGGAGACTTTTTTAATATTCATTTTACCATAAGTTTCAATTGTCTCCAAATTTTAGAGGTTCTACGAAAATGTTACAAGTAGATACTTTTAAGAATCATAGGATTGCAAATTAATTTGTAATTTTGAAGTTCAATAGGTACAAAGTGGCCCTAATACCATTCCCTTTGGTGAGGATATGCTTTGACTAGGACTATATAAGTATTTTATAATCTTACAAAAATTACGGGGGCCGTGATAAATTAAAAAGAACTAAAAATTACGCATCGAACACCAATACGAACGGACAAAGAGCCAAAGGATAGCATGTGTCATTTATCATGGAAAATATGACTTTGGTATACGAACCGACGCACAAACTAAAGATGATGCATCAGGCATCAGCAGTGATGAAGGACACATAGCCAAAGGATAGCTTGCAACATCTATCGTGCAAAATATGTCTTTCACATAAGAACTAATGCACTGCAAAGTATAGTCATAGAATATTTTATCAATGCTAAAGGGCTCTGCTAAAAAATGCTTAAAGGGTTATGAAGTTAATTGCTATCTCATGTATCAAAGGAGTCCTGTTTTTACTGTCGTTTTGCCAAAAATTTTCATTTGCTACCAAATTTTGGAGGTCCTACATCCAATATAAGTAATTTTACAAGTATATATTTTTAAGAATCACAAGGTTATGAATTAACCTACAGTTTTGGAGTTCAATAAGTACAAGCTGAACTTAAAGTAACATCCCTTAGTGAGGATATGCATTGACCAGAGGATTATACCTATTTTAAAATCTTAAAAAAAATCAAGGGAGGCGTGTGTTAACAACCAAAAATTGGTATTTTCCATTAGTCAAGACCGAGTCAAAGATGGAAGTCACGCTGTGATTTTAGTGGATTCAGTTGGCAAGATTATCCAGAAGAAGGAAAGTAAATTTTAGGTTTCTATATTGTTACTAGTGTTCTAAGCTGATCGGAGTCGTGTCTGAGTCAGACTTGAAGCAGTAGTTTTCTCGTTTATAGATAGATTCATGTATTAATCTGGTCGTAATAAAGTTGGACTTAGTTTAACCTATGAGTTTAAATATGTATACCCGAGGTCTTTGTAAAACAACAACAGTTCAATAAACAACTTTTCAGCGCATCACCATCCTAGTTTTCTAGGTTTTCGATGAGTTCTTGTTTTCGAGTTTGGGCTGCATCGGTTTCGATTTCCAACGAGAAAGTAAGTCTTTGTCAACTTCACATGTATTGGCCAAATTAGTACTTCCTTGGTTTGGTCCGATATACTGGTTGGTTTTTACTCGCGTTGCCTATCTGATATATCGGCTCTTGTGTAGATTGCTCGTTTTCTACGCTTGTTCTGTTGTATAAATCATCTTATATAAATATATCAACCCTTTAAATCTACCAAGCCTGTTATCGATCTTTTACTGTCTCGGTTAGGTTCGATCTGTTAATAACGTGGCTTGTTTAGTAGATTTAACTAAATATGATATTTTTTATATAAGGCTGTATCAGAGTTTTAGCCAATACATTATATGTTTACTACTGACAAAATAACCATATCGGCTATTGACCTGATTTATCTAATCCCAAACTTATCTGATCTTTGTTACTAGCAGTCAAATACTCTTTCGGATGAGTCTGATATATCATAGCTGATGTAATAAAGAAAAAGTTAAGTCTTTTATTGCATAATATCTAATCATAAGCTGATAGTGGTTATTTTTAGATTTATTAATGTGCTTATTACAATCTCATACATCGGTTAGTTGTTTAGACTATAATTGTTCAGTGATTGTCTTTATCGATTTTAATCTCATACTGTCTCAATTGAGTTTGATCTATCAAGATTGAGTAATAAAGATAATTTGCCGGTAATTATATTAAACCTAAACTATGCCAATGTACAACCCTATCTGCACATTTTAATCTATTTTGATCATAGCCGATTCCTAATCAGCATCGGCTCGGCAACACGATATCTTATAGGCCTTATGGTCGATTGGACATCGTAATTTAACATTTTTGTTTATCTATCTTGTTAGTTGTAGGATCAAACTAACTGGTACGTCTAAACCTAATTTCAATAGGACCTGACTGAAGTGAAGTAAATCTTTCAAGCCGCCATGTAAACAATGAATTTCACGTCAACAACGTGATAAATAAAAGCAATCTAAAGATGATGCACATCAGTAATGATGCAAGGACAAAGTGCCAAAGGGTAGCTTGTGTATCATTGAAAATACAACTTTGGTATAAGAATCAACGCACCAAACTAAAGATGATACATTGGACATCACCAATAACGAAGGGCAAATAGCCAAAGGACAGCTTGCGCCATCCATCGTGCAAAATACATTTTTCACGTAAAAACCGATTGAGCCTTTTCAAGAATCATAAAACATTAAGATAAAAGAGAATAAGAAAAAGTGATATAAAACAACCTAAGAATGGTGCATCGGACATCAGTAGCAATGTAGGATAGATAACTCAAATAGCATGTGTCTTCTATTATGTAAAGAATGTCTGCTGGTACCATTAGTGACAAATCGAGGATATAATCTGGCGGTGGGTTTTCATATTCATCAAATTTCGAAGGTGGTAAAACCTCATATGCCAAATTTGGTACCTCTAACGATTATACTTTCTCAAATCGAGGACGACGTGATAAATAAAAACAATCTAAAGATGATGCCATCAGTAGTGATGGAAGGACAAAGCGCCAAAGGGTAGCTTGCGTATAATTGAAAATACAAATTTGGTATAAGAATCAACACACAAACTAAAGATGATGCATCAAACATCAGCAGTGACGAAGAGCTAATAACCAAAGGATATCTTGCGCCATCTATCGTGCAAAATGCGTCTTTCATGTAAAAACCGATTTAACCTTTTCCTGAGTCGTAAAACATCAAGATAATAGATAATAAGAAAACGTGATATAAAAACAATCCAACATGATATAAAAACAATCTAAGAATTGTACATCGGATATTAGTAGCAACAAAGAACAGATAGCTCAAATAGCATACGTCATCTGTTACCTAAACTATGACCTTTGGTACCATAATCGACATATCGATTATATAATTTGGCGGTGGGTTTTTATTTTGACGGTGATAAAACCTCGTGTGCCCAATTTGATACCTCTGTATTATTGTGGGATATAAATAAACTTTATTATATAACTGATAATAGATCATTTTTAAGGGAGTAATATGTCAATTATGATAGAGATCAATTTGGTATCTATGTAATTATAAATAAACTCAGAAAACTATTATATCTAAGTCAGAGATGTCATAAATAAACTCTAATCTTTCATTTAGGCGGTCTCCATTTATTTGAAAATCAAGAGGGCCAGTTTGGCAAGTCTCATCAATAACACATCATCAATCTCCAGCAGTCTCAAACAGGAACTACTTCTCCTCTACACCCATTTATGACACAAAACCAAAAGATGACGTCCATAAATAAATAAAAGCCACTTTATAAGAGCCCTAGCTATAGCAAAGCAAAGCACCGAAACGGAAGCACTAAGAAGGCGAGAGAAATAGAAGTGAGTGTATTACCCTTTCTCTCTCCTGGTCGGCCAGTGTCACCACCACACCAACTCGTCGAGGAGAGAGAACGGGACGCGAGGAGGAGGAAGAGGAGGAAAGGGAGGGGAGGGTGAGCTCGTTGCCGATTCGGGCAGGGGGAGAGGGTGGCGGAGGGGAGCCACCGCCCTCGGGTGGCCGGGGCCTTGGAAGCCGCAGATAGCTAGAACCCCTTGCCGTCGCCGGCCATGGCAGCGGCGGGGGCGCCGGATCGGGCGGCGCTGACGGTGGGCCCGGGGATGGACATGCCGATCATGCACGACAGCGACCGGTACGAGCTTGTGCGCGACATCGGCTCCGGCAACTTCGGCGTCGCCCGCCTCATGCGCGACCGCCGCACCATGGAGCTCGTCGCCGTCAAGTACATCGAGCGCGGTGAGAAGGTACGGCCTCTGACCCCTCTCCTCCCTTTCTAGCTTCGATTCGGCGCTGGTTGAGTGATCGATTCGACCTGGTGTGCCCAAACGTGGCCGATTTTGGGGGCCTCGTTGGTTTGATCGGCGTTGCGCCTAGGTCCTGTACGATCCGAACCGTGCCGAGTTTGTGGTAAGTCATACGGCGCTGTAGGATGTGGTGTTCCATGGATTAGGGATTCATATCTTCAGTAGTTCAGCGCGAGGAGTGAATTGCTTATTTTAGTGTTTTAACCCATTGATTATTGCATGTATTATTGCTATCATTTTCATTGGATATGTATAGCATGCTTGAGCTCTATTGCTCTAGTTCTGTTTGAGTGTAGATTTTTTTTAGATATGCCCTAATTAGGGCTTTAGGGCTAACCAGGCATCAGTTATCCACCACTGCAATACACCAAATCAGATGCAATGTGCTCGGATTCACCATTGAACAGCATCAAATTGAATTATACCAGCATGCAAAACAAAGCAAATTCACAAACAAAGACCGATAGTTTAGTCATAAACTCACATATATATCTCTACTTTTTTGTTTTATGTGCATTTAATACATATGGTGTTTAAGAGTAGAAACATGTGGATATAGTGACGTACTGACGTTCATGGTAGTGTGGTTGTTGAAAATTGCAAAGTTAAGGCGGCTTTGATAAATCCCCAACAAGTTTCTTTTCATAGCATATACCCCTGAAAAAGTTGCTTGTTTTAAAATGTCCACCTAACATTTTTTGTATGTCTAAATAACAGTAAATAACAAACAAATAAAACCGATCACTACTGCTTTGTGGTATTGTCATCTTGACCCGACAAAGCTGCCTCCAATAATTATGAACACATGATTACTGGTTTGATGCTAAAGGAATGATGGGCCTGTTTTTTCTTCTGAATAGCTAAATGATTTTGTGATCACTATTCGATGGTACAAATTAATGAATTAACTATACAAAGTTGAAAGATGGATTTAAAACATTTTTTTAAGAAATTCATATATAAAAAAATTTTCTTGCGAAAATCGCACCATTTAGGAGCTCGGAAAGCGTGTCACATTAATCCAATCTTCCATTCTTTCTTAATCTATGAAGATTTTATCATCCATGTGGTCCAAGTACTTGTAGGTATCAGACCACAAATATGGTTGATCCCAGTGTGATTAATGCAGATGGTAAAAGAAACCCCACTGCCTGTTTTCTAGTCGAAGTAAATTTATGATCAATTAATGACCCTGTAATCCTTTATAGTCTTATCGCTTCAATTCATTGAAAATATATTTTTATCACTTCAAACCAATCCAGCTTCCTCCATCCCTACTCAATGGATAAGTAAAAGTTAGGCATATTTCATCTAGAAATCCTGGAAAAATTTCCATTTAAGGCCAAGAATTTCTCCCTAAAAAATTGTGCTCGTAAGGAGATCGGGTCTTTTGGTGTTTAGCTGTTAACTTATACTTGAATATTCGTAGCATAGATTGAAATGTTGAGTATGGTTATCAATTAAAATTCTAGATCACTAAGTGACGAAAGAGCTGTGCCAAAGTTCTAGATTGTAAGAGATTTTGGTATTGTTAGTTTGTTTAATTAGGGAAAGATCACTAGACGACCTATTAAGAGCCAACCATAATGGTTATATTGTGAATGCACTCAATTGTTGCACATGTGTTTTGTTTACTTATTTTGTTTATTCTCTTGTACAGATAGATGATAATGTCCAGCGTGAGATTATAAATCACCGATCATTAAAACATCCTAACATTATTAGGTTTAAGGAGGTAAGTCAGGATCGTCACGATGCTCATTCTCTAGTTCACCTTTCAAGATTTTCCCAGCAAAAATAACTTCTGTATCATGTATCACAGGTTATATTAACCCCAACTCATCTTGCTATTGTCATGGAATATGCCTCTGGTGGTGAGCTTTTTGAGAGAATCTGTAAAAATGTGCGGTTCAGTGAAGATGAGGTACGCACCATCTCCCTGGTGCATCCTTTTTCTTGATGCTTCTTTCTCGCGTGACATACTGATCGCACTAAATGCATCGGTCTGGTTCTAGGCTCGCTACTTCTTCCAGCAGCTTATATCGGGAGTCAGCTACTGCCATTCAATGGTATTTCTTATTACATGGCTTCTCTTTCATCTGATTGTTATTCTGTACTAAGGCCTCATGGTAAGCTGAACTATCCTACTTTCTCTGTTTTCAAGCAAGTATGCCACCGTGATTTGAAGTTGGAGAACACGCTGCTGGACGGAAGCCCTGCTCCACGCTTAAAAATATGTGACTTTGGCTATTCTAAGGTATTTAGCTAATGTTTCTATAATACATTATGAAAGGCAGTTTTCAGAAAAAATCACTAATCACTGAAGGCAAATCAATAATGCTGTTTTCAGACAATTCACTGACCACCATAGGCAAAGTCAGCAGACCAGATTATGTTATGTGCAAATTTCATTTGCTTACAATACATTATATTGGCATTACTTTAGGACATTATCTGGTTTACTCTAATATACAAATGATAAAAAAATTCCTTTTTTGCAGTCTTCAGTTCTCCATTCGCAACCAAAATCCACTGTAGGAACCCCTGCTTATATTGCGCCTGAAGTTTTGTTGAAGAAAGAATACGATGGAAAGGTACATAACTTGTTGAACTTGTTAATTTAATCCCAAGAGCAGTACTGTCGGGAGGACTGTAACTTTTCATTTTGCATTGTATTTTGACAAACATAAACAATCAATATTCAGGGGGTTGTTTGGTCCCCTGTCATGCATTCTGTATTTTCAGTGAAGTACTGCCAAAATGCTCTGCAAGTTCACAATAAGCTGAGAAAAATTTAGCCATTTTATCAAGATTATGTGCCAATCACTTGGCCAAGTTTATCATGTGGTGAGGTCTACAGCTGTGAAATGGTTCCCGTTTTTCTTGTTATTCAAGTATACAAGTATTTTTCCTATTGTGGTTGATACACTGGTCCTCTTTCCTGGGATGACCACCGAATATGTTTGTGATGCCCTGCCCTGCTATGCTCTGTTTTAATGTCTGAAGTCTGAACGTGGAGAAATGCTGTGCATACCAGAGTTTCTAAAATTTGTGAAACACTGGTTCCCATTCTACTCTGTCCGTCCCAACACCTGGCTGGGAATCATCCAGAAACTATCTGGTCTTGACTGATTTTCTGTTTTAATATGGTGCCACTGGTGAGCTCAATTGAGTGTTATGTAGAACTTAGGGTAACATAGGACCTAGATATCCCTTCTTTTTCTTTAAGTTAGAAGTATTTCCATTACTGATAACCTCTTAGTGTGGGAACCTTGGCTCATACTAAAATATTATTTATACTGAAACAGACTGCTGATGTATGGTCCTGTGGTGTCACTCTTTATGTTATGGTAGTTGGTGCATATCCTTTCGAGGATCCAGAAGAGCCTAAGAACTTCCGAAAAACAATTCAGGTTATATGATTTCTTTTCTTGTTTCTCTTGCTTTGTTTACATGGGAGCACTTTTATCATCCTTGGCTCTCTTTGAGAAAAGCTGATGTTAGTGTCATTTTTGTGCAGCGTATCTTGAATGTTCAGTACTCAATCCCAGAAAACGTGGACATATCTCCAGAATGTAGGCATCTAATTTCGAGGATTTTTGTTGGGGATCCATCTTTGGTGAGTCCTTGCGTGTTGTACTCCGTAGTAATTAGGCTTCAGAGGCACATCCCGTGATGTGCTTCCTTATTTTGTTGAGTCTATATCTGGTCCTTGGGAGGTATTGAGAGGTATATATATATGATTAACACTAAAAATACCTCTACCTCCCAAGGACTGTAGAAAACGTCAGTGCGTATGTCATTGGTGTGCATATGTTTTGTTCCATCATATAGGTTAGGTGTATCATACCTCCCAAGGACCGTAGAAAACTTCAGGGTGCATGCTGTTGGTATGCATGTATTCTTTTTCCATCATATAAGTTAGGAAGTGGACTTGTGGTACCAGTGGTTCTAGGCAGTGCCTTTTGTATTCATGTGCCCTAGGCTATGGATAGAATTCTTTGGCATACTACAGCTCCTCTAAATGAATTTTATTACTATAGTCTATAGGTCTGTGACATGCCACCATGTTGACAAAAGAATGTACGTCTGTCAGTAGGAAGGCTTTGATGTAGACCTAGTATTCCTGTAGTTAGCTCTGCACTGTCAACAGGTTTGTTATTCTTCTGCTACTTCACCATAATTCGCGTTAATAGTTGATGTAATTGTTGATCATCATTAATGCATTTTTAAAAACTTCATAACATTATTCTCATGGCACTTTTGATGATGGCAAATGCAGAGGATAACAATCCCGGAAATACGGAACCATGGCTGGTTCTTGAAGAACCTTCCTGCAGATTTGATGGACGATGATAGTATGAGCAGCCAGTATGAGGAACCTGATCAGCCAATGCAAACCATGGATCAGATCATGCAAATTTTAACCGAGGCCACCATACCACCTGCTTGCTCTCGAATAAACCACATCCTAACTGATGGACTTGACCTAGACGATGACATGGATGACCTCGATTCCGACTCAGATATTGATGTTGATAGCAGCGGCGAGATCGTCTATGCGATGTGAGTCATATCTCAGAGACAGATAGCTTATCATCGAACAAGAAGAAAAACTGAAGGGGCAGGGTGCCCTGATGTGTACCTTGTCAAAGTACTAGCGGCCCTTTGTGAAAAGAATCGTTCTGTATTTTGCTTAGTTTCTTGCTGTGGAACCCCAGCGATGTTCCCTGGAACTCATGATGCTGTTGTAATTGAACTGGGGTTACTTCCCTACAATAACAGCTTTCCTCCCCCGTTGCTGAGGCCTGGTTACCTTTAAGCTTCAACACGTGTTACAAATCTGCAAGTTATTAATCCTGTTAATGTCTGAAATTTAGATTCAGGTTTGGGATTGAGTTCAAGTGTACAGGTGGAGTAGATGTGAACTCTTGCTATCACAATGCTTCTCGGTAATTCCCAGGGGAAGTTAATCTCAAAGAAGTTATTTCCCTCCCTTTTTGCTGTATGTTATGTATTTAGTCTGTCTATATATCGTCGTTTCTAGTTTATAGCACGTCATCAAAAAACCTGAAGTGAAATCAGAGCACTGTGATGTTTCTAAAAAAATTATTAGTTCTGTACTGGTCAGAAATCAGAACACGGTGATGTTACGTTCGTTTTTGCCTGCCGATGTGTTCTGAGGCGCTGACAGTTTAACTTACGAAAAAAATCTATGATTTGCCAAAGTTGGGTAAACTTTGGTACTTTGATATTCTCCACCATATAGCACTGTAATCGCAAGTGCTAACATGAACTTATTGATGGCAAAATATCAAGTACAATGTTATATGATAGCAAGTCCTCAGAGTCCTCAAGACAAATCGCCTGTTTTCAAAAATCCATCAACCTTTCAAGTATCTGGTTTTTGGAGGAAAATTATCCGTAGATATGCTGGAATGCTGCATTGCTAAGAATTTTTAACATTTATAATTTTTTTAAAGATTTAAAAAAATAATTTCGGTTTCGAAATTTTGCAAGTCGCTTCCCGCCCTCGGGAGGGCGAGATTTAAAAACGCCTTCCGAGGGCGTTTTATCCGACGTGACAGACGGCCGTTGGGTGCCGTCGCCGCAGGGAATATTTGCAGGCGGCCCTCTTCCCGCCCTTGGTAAGGACGTTTTCCTGTTCAAACAGGGGGCCGTCGCAAAAGGGCGGCCGCCCGGCTTTTTGCGCGGCCCCCTTCCCGCCCTACTAGAGGGCCTTTTTTGTTTTTTTTTGCACGCGGCCCCCTTCCCGCCCTCTGGAAGGGCGTTTTTATCCTAAACCCTAACCCTAACCGACTGAACCCTTTCTCGTATTGTTTCAAATGTAAAATGTTATCGTCGTATTGTTGCAAATGTAACCGATCCATATGATTTGTCGTATCGTTTCGAATGTAAAATGTTATCGTCGTATTATTGCAAATGTAACTGATCCATATGATTTGTCGTATTGTTTTAAATGTAAATGTTATCGTCGTATTGTTGCAAATGTAACCGATCTATTTGTCGTATTGTTTCAAATGTAAATGTTATCGTCGTATTGTTGCAAATGTAAATGTATCGTACGTACGTAAATGCAAATGTAAATATGTTGTGTAATGAACCCTAATATTCGAGGTATCGTACATATGTTTTTTGCATTACCTGTGATCATAACATATTGTTTTAACCAAGTTAACTTAGTAGCAATGGTTAAGCAGTTGTGTGTTACATTGTTACATAACCCATTAAGTATGGATGATACAATACATGGCAAATGTCTTATTCATACATGATACAACTTACTCATCCCCGACAAGTCAAGGCTCGGCTACCTACGGAACCGTTCAAGGGCGATAAGCTTGTCATCAATTTTCTCTTTCCTTCTCGGCGTTGTACTCCTTTTGAGTTTCACATTCAGTTACTTTTAGGCCGTTATATTGGGGAATGACATTGTCGATCCACCTAGTGAATCCACACCTCCTTTGAATGCCCTGGTAAAGAAACACATGTAATCAGTTAAAGAGCCACTAGAGTGAAGACGTTTGCGGGATTGATAAAACGAAAGACGTACAACAAAGTCGTTGTCTAAGTTGGGGCAAATGAAATATCTGCGGCCATATGTTCGTGGTTCAAAGGAGGTAGCCATCTTGCAACGATCCCTACAACCGCACATGGGACGCTCCGACCATTTAGGGAAACCCAGTGGGTTGTTCCTCCAAGCTAAGCTTACGATTTCGACGCGACGTTCGTACTCCATCCATGCCTGAATGAATTGTTTAGTCGACTCAGGTTGTGTTACTGTCTGACCGATCGAAGCAGGTTTAACCGTATCGATCCACTCTTCGTATGGACACTGACGTACATCCTCTTGGTTGCACATTTTTGATGTTCGGGGTTAGAAAATGGAACAAGCGAATAGGTTAAATAAAGAAAAATTATACTCACGACAAAATCGTCATCCACAATCTCGGGACACACGAAGCATCTTTGTCCTCTAGTTGCTTGTCTTATGGATCTTACCACCTGGCAACGGAGACCACAGTGGCATTCTGGACGTTCCCGCCATGTGGGTAGTGCCAGCTGATCCATAGGCCAATCCAAAGCTTCAGCACGAACTCGACGTTGGTACTCAGCCTTCCGTCGAAGGTAGTCTGACCTTGTTTCGCTAAGTGGGTAGTAACATGTTCCGTTGGTTCGTGGGTTCTCCGTATCTATCCACTCAACGAAGTTGCACACCCGACGATATGCCTACATGAGGTGTTAACACGATGTACAATCAAGTTAGCGTTTTCTGTGTGAAGATTTTGTAGCTGAAAGCATTGCAGATAAGCCATACCTGATCAATGTTGGCGCATTGGAAAAATCGTCTCCCCCGGGTTTCCGTGAGGAGGGATGACGTAAGTATGCAGCCATCTCCACAATGGCATAACGGACGGTCACACCATGGTGGAAAAAAACCGCTCAAAGGATGGAGTCGCCAGTGGAGACGCTCAAGGAATGGATGACATGAAGATCTCATTGTATGAGTAAATGTAAAAAATAGAATGCAGATTTGAAGAGCTCGTATTCGGATCTAAGCAATATATAATGCGGGAGGTCAAGGTTCACATCGACGTATCGTTTATGTCTCACACGGGGCAACACGCGACGTATCGTGTAGGATTGTCACGGGGCAAAAGTTGATAGCGACATATCGTGTAGGACTGTCACGGGGCAAAAGCTGATAGCGACGTCTCGTGCAGGTTTGACACCGCCGAAGTTTTTTTCTCGTTAGTAAGAGTATCATGCAGTGAACGATACGGAAAGATCTCGTGACATGTGAGTGCGATGAACAGACAGATATATATACAAACATCGAACACAAAATAAATAATTACAATTTTTACAAAATGTTGCACACAGAAACTACTGGCGAGGCCTCTTACCCCTAGCCCGCCTAGCCTGTGCTCTAACGTGCCCCTGAGAGTACGTCAGCCTGTCTGGGGGCACGTCACGACCAGCATGGACATCCGGCGCGGGCGTCTCCTGTGGCGGGTCCTGGCTCTGTGGTAGAGGTGCTCCACCAAGCTGAGAGGCGGCGAGGACGTCCTGATCTGGGTCCTCCAGGTCGTCGAAGTCGTCGCCCATACCTGACCCCCCCTCGTCGCTCGCCCCGGACCCGCCCGCCTGCGACGATGAAGCCCCCGAGCGGAAAATCCCCGCTGAGTAGAATCCTCCTGTATATAAGCAATGTGAAGCATCAATGATTTAAACTAATAAGTCTTAACTACTCGTCGGACGACGCTTGCTCACCTCCCGGCTGAGTGAGAGGACGAGGAATGGAGGATCCACTCGCTCCAGCAAAGCTCGCAGTGGTCGGCCGAGTCACGAAAGGCCGAGGGATCGACGATCCACTCGCGCCAGCCGTATCCCCAGTCGGTAGCGTCGGATCTACGTGACATTTGGTTTGTTCTATCATGTTGTAGGGTTGCCACAATGAAAATGAGCGGAGCTAACCTGTGGAGGCACCAGCGCCGTGTGGTGACCATCCTGGTAACGGACCGCGTGGACGTGGACCTGTAGCAGCCTGCGGAGGTACCGCGTCGACGGCTGAACGACAAGAGAAGATGCGCAAGATCGAACATGCCGTCGTCTGCATCTGCTGGAACGTCAGCTTCTGTTCCACGTCGTTTAGGTGAATGCCCGCGTCCAACCTCAGCATCACCGAGTCGATTTCGGCATTCAATGCCCGTGCGGCGCCTACAAAAATCGAAACAAATTAGGTTTGTCGCTGAAATATAAAGGAATCATGACGTACAAAGGCATTAAGGCTGAGAAATCACGACGTACCCCAACGAAGTAGTCCCGGTCTCGGTGCACGGGTAGGTGTCCGTGACCGCCGCCCAGGCCGCTGCGCGGCCGGCAGTGAAGGTCACACGCGGACGCGTCCGCGATATGTACCACCGAAGGTAGGCAGTGTAGTTCTCCTCGGAGTGGCCGTAGATCTCGCCAATCACCTCCTCTGTGGCTATCAGCCAGTCCGCCACGTATTGCTGCATAAGTGGTTCCCAGAGGAGCCTCCCTGCTGTCCCTGTCGAGTCAACTTGCGTACACAGTAAAGGTCGACTATCGTTCCATTTCATTCGACACAATAGTAGTAAAGTTGAAATAGAAATACTCACTGGTGGTCCTGGTGGGGAACGGCAACCGGTACGTCTACCGAGAATCCCTGCCGCAGTCCGAACTGCCTCATCACTCGGCCTGGGAAGTGAGGCCCGACACAAATGTCATACACCATCGGGATCAACGTCATCCAGTAAGCCGAGTCGCGCGTGCACAACATCGAGAGGCCTAGAGGCGCTCGAGCTGCCACCGCCTGCTGCGTGTACGGCTCCCAGGCAACGTCGTAAGGCTGGAGACGGTCCAACTCGAACACGAAGTCCGGGTAGCTCCGTCTCACCTGAGCGTGGGCGTAACGACGCTGCGAAAATAAAATAATCAAGTAGTTGCAAGTTTTGTTCAACACAATTTGAATATTTGAAAGAAATAACAATTTGTACTTACGTTGTGTCGAAACCAGTACGAGCCCATCGTAGGCCCATCGGCTGGGTTCTCGAACGCGGGTGCTGCGTCGTAAGGAGAGGTGTCGACGATCGGTCGGCCGATCGCGAACCGCTCCGCAGCCCAAAGCTGTAATAGAAGGGGGCAGCCTGTGAAGATCGCTCTTGGATCCGTCTTCGTACACGCGTCGCACAGCCCATGGTAGGTGGATGCGAGGACTGCTGAACCCCAACTCCACTGAGGCACGAAGCCTATCTCCGCATCCGCTATTGACCGGGCATAGTGGATAAGCCCCCTCTCTACAGTGTTCCCCGACGTGTTGGTGAACATCACCCACTCGAACATCCAAAGCAGGTACGCCTCTAACGAGCGTCGCACGGAGTACTCGCCGGCGTCGGGGTGGAGGTTATCGGCCTACAAAGGAGAAAACCATGTTAACAATCATAACATGTAAGAAAAATAACGAAGTCTTCAAGTTAACTTACTGTGAACTGCATGATCCAAGTCTTCGTAGGCCCGGTAGATCGCCTGAACAGCTGGGAGCCCCGGTAGCCTCATCACCTGAGTGAATCGTGCAGTGATGTCCTCCCTCCGTCCACCAATAGCATCCACAGGCCCAACAGCCTCTCCGGCTAGTGGTAGCCCTAGCAGGTACGAGACGTCCTGCAGCGTCGGTGTCATCTCCCCACAAGGAAGATGGAAGGTGTGCGTCTCAGGACGCCACCGATCCACCAAAGCAGCTATCAAGGACCGGTCCGCATCCAACCGTCTCACCTGGTCGTGCTCGTCGGCACGCGCCTCAACAAGCCTGCAAATCGCAATCAGGCCAGACTCACGCAACCTGCATATCATCAAGTGTAATATTAGTGTCAAGTATAATATTACTATCATAAATCAAAAGAGTATGATCGTACCACTGGACGTGTCGCGGATCGACACGCAACAACTCGCGTGACGGGCGTGGACGAAAGGTGGTCAGCTGAGCACCCTGCACTGCCGACAAGTACGACCTGTGCACCCTGTTGACCGACCTGCTGAAAAGAGCTGATGTATCATCCGCCATACCTGGATGAATACATGAATACATTAGTAAGCAATTTATAAGGAAAAACAAAACAATATGAATAAATAACATAAATGGTCCATTATATCTAAACATTGCAAAAATTACACAACATAATTCAAACTACCAAACACAACATAAAAATATCACAACAACAATAAAATAGTTCATGTCTCACAATGATAAATATTACACGCGCGACAGATGGCAACAACATAACAAATGTTACAAATTTCGGATCACCACTAGATTGATAGGAGCAAAGAAAATAATCAAGCAATTGCATCGCCAGCAGACGACGTAGTCGCCGCACGAGCACGTCTAGGACGTGGTCGCCTCGTTGTTGTTCCTTCTCCCGATGGACGGCTGCCATCGGTGGACTGTCCGGATAGACCTGCACCTGCAACGGTTGAAGTTTCTGAATTTTTCGAACATTTTTTGTATGTATGTCCGCGCTCATCACATTTGCTGCAACGTAGGGTCCTTCCCCGGCCTCCGACTCGTCCATGTCGTTTCTGATGCGTCTCGACTGACGATGTTCATTTTTCATCCTTAACTTCGATGGATCTGGAATGTAGAACACTTGTGGCCTCAGTGTTGTGTACGATCCAGATATCCCAAAACCATATATCTCCTCCTTCCACGTATGAAAAATTGATTCTTTCCTGTAGTACGGTGACACATAGATATCGGGAACTATGCCGCAATCCCCAGTTGCTGCTAGGAGTGTGAGCAAGGCAGATGTCTAAGCTTCGGCTTCATACAGCTGCAACTACAACCACCATCCGCATGAAGCACACATTCTGCACGCCTTGAACACGGTTGATGCCGCGCCTTCTCCCGTCGACACACATGATCTCGTACCTATGAACTTGGGTTCCTTGGGGGATTACTCGTGCTTCATAGCCTTTAGAATTTTGTCTTGCATATATTTCGTCACCATGTTGCCAAATACAATGTTGTTATCGACCATCAAAGGGAATATTTTCTTAAATCTATCCCTAAAGTATGCCTGAGTGTCATGAAGGATAAATTCCACAATACCCACCAATGGAAGCCCCCGAACTCCTCGCATCACCCAGTTGTACACCTTGGCCAGGTTGGTTGTCTTTATACCATATCGAGCTCTGTCAGTGTCATACAACAAAGACCACTTTTCTTTCGGTTCATTCTCTATCCAGTGGGAGAAATTACGTACTGATGGTGCAGACCTCCTTCTTATTGTTGGCGGGTCATTATGCAATGGACCAAGAGGTACTGCAGGCTCGTCAACCTGTGGCAAACAAGATTGCTCATCGGTTTGCTTCGTTGTCAGCTCATCCAACCTTCTCCACATCTCGTTGAATTTTTTCTATTGATTTTGACCACATAGCCTCTTGAATAGATCCATCAGGTGCTTGTTCTTGAATTGTTTGTAGAAATTGGCTCCCATATGCCGCATGCACCACCTACTCCGAACATCATGCCACCTAGTGGAAGTCCCCTCTCCGGCCAACCATTCGAAGATAGTCGATTGCCCTCGGCATGCCCGCATGACGATCATGTATGAGACAAACATTGGGCCTCATACGATAGACTTGGCATCGAACTCTCTCCAAGAACCAATACCAGCTTTCGGTGTTCTCACTCTCAACAAATGCAAACGCCATAGGTACACCTGGTTGTTCCCATCTGCTCCAATCGCCGTCAGTATCTGACCTCTGTATTTTCCTGTCAGAAAGGTTTCATCTATGCACAGCACAGGGCGACAGTGCACAAATGCGTTGATGCAAGCACCAATCGAGAAAAAGGCTCTTTGCAGCATGCTCTTGCTCGAATCAGTAGACGATGGAAAGGTCTAAATGTCGTAGTAGGTATTGGGGTTTCTCTGAGCAATGGTGGCTAATAGACGAGGTAAATTGTCATACGATGCTTCAAATGTGCCATACCTCATCTCCAATATCTTTTGTTTCGCCCTCCAAGCCTTGGCATAGCTAATAGTATACTTGAATTTGTTCTCAATGTGCCTAATAATGGAGCCTGGTTCAAAGTCTATGTTTTTAACAACATGGCTGTACATCTCACCGGCAACAAACGCCGAGGTGATGTTGCGGTGGTACTTATCTACCCCCGGCAACAGACATGTGTGCTCACCAACAATGCTCACTTCCCAATAGTCACTCCATTTCCCCTTGTATGCATGAACGCGCCACGGATAATCATCCTTCATACACTTCACATCATACACATAGTTCGTAGACTTCACCACCCTAAACTCTCTATGCAAAGAGACCGTCCAATGCTTCACTGCCTCATTCATGTCTTCCTTATGAGCATACCTAGCACCCTGGATGACCTCGTTATCCTTGTATTCAAATGAAACATGCTGCCCTTCCGAGATAACAAGCTGAGAGAAATCAGCTTGTTCCCAATCGACGGGCATGACATCTTCTTCCTCGTCCGATGATTCATCGCCCTCCGCCTGCTCATTTTCAGAATCCTCCCTCTCCATCTCTTCAACAATTGCTTCGATTCTCTCCCCCTCGTCCGCCACGCCAATCGCCTCCTCCAAGCTTGCTTCATTGCTCGGACCTTCACCATACTCTGTTTGCATTGTATTACTGCTATCGATTTCGTGCAATGCCACAAAAATAACAAGGGGCCAGGACCTTTCAAGTGCCATGTCCACATAACGTCTCCACGACTCAGTGTTATCTATAGGCATAAGTTCCCAATAATATCCTTCTGTTGCACGACTTACTACAACGGATAGAGACATTGTGTTCACTCTTGTATCCACTTTAAATCCACGTAGCAACCAACTATACACTGACTCAAATGTTTTCTCGGCTGGCCTATCGATGCCCTTCGATTTCATCCTAAATTCTGACAAATCTACACCTTCTGGACCGTATCTAACGTTGCCTTCACCGTGAACTATCTGAAATATGATCTTACTTGCCATAGTGCCTGACAAACAAATTGAAAATGAGTTTATTCCATACTACGATTATGTTGCCTACAATTCTGTGTCTAAGTTAATTTCTTTAACAATATGTTCTCTGGTCTACATCTTAAAATATCCCGAATCAGTTTGTTCGTTTCATCTACCGCCAATCGTACCTCGTTCATTTAAATCTGACAAATTTTGTAAACTAAATTAAATTATATCGTACTTTAAATCTACACATATTTTGATTATCAACGAAATTATACGTACGATTATCTATAGTGCTTAACATCTACTCACATAATATACACATAGATCCAAACATATTCTACCTAAGTTGATCTATCTATTCTACCTATGTTAATGTCCATTAAATTATCCTTGTTGATCTATCTATTCTACCTATGTTACTGTCGATTAAATTATCTAAGTTGATCTAAATTAAATCATCTGTTTTACAAATCTAAAACAAAATATTCAATAACTATTCAACTATTAAAAATTTCATTTTCCCTAATATTGCATTTACAAACTAACTAACAAAAAAAGTACGACAGGATATTGCATTTACCTCGGATGGAGTACGCAATCCAGCAGGGCTTCACCGCGCTCCTTTCTCTTCCTCAACCCTCTCTCTCTTCTTTTTTTGGATTTGGGAGACTGCAAATGAGGAGAAAACCTTTGACTCTCGGCTTATATACTGCCCAAGCTAAAAACGCCCTTTCGGAGGGCGGGAAGGTCAAAAACGCCCTCCGGAAGGGCGGGAAGGGGGCCGCCCGCAAAAGCGAGCGGCCGCCCTTTTGCGGCGCCCTGTTTGAACAGGCAAAAATGCCCTTACCAAGGGCGGGAAGGGGGCCGCCGCAAAAAGCCGGGCGGCCCTTTTGCGAGCGGCCCCGTTTGAACAGGGAAAAAACGCCCTTACGAAGGGCGGTTAGGGGGCCGCCTGCAAATTATCCCCTGCGCGGCAGACGGCACCCAACGGCCGTCTGCCACGTCAGATAAAACGCCCTCTGGGAGGGCGTTTTTAAATCTCGCCCTCCCAGAGGGCGGGAAGCGACTAGAATTGCAAATTTTCGAAACCGGAAATTATTTTTGTAAATCTTTTAAAAAATTATAAATGCTAAAAATTCGCATTGCTGCCACCTCAAATTTGCTGTTTGCTGGTACTAGGCCTTATTTATATTGGGCCAGATTTTGTCAGCAAAAGACCCAACGAGCTAATCATTAGTATTCCACGGTTTCCATCCAAGAGTTTTTGATTTGGTCAACCCTCAATGGAGCGAATCTTTTGGCTGCCGCCAGTTGGGCGCCACGTCATGAAAAGCTTTGAAAAGAACATATCAGGTGGAAATCAGATTAAGATAACATATCAGGTGAAAACCAGATTATTGATACAACCTTAAAAACTCTCCATCAAAACCACGCGATCCTACTCCAACGGACGAGAGAGGTGTCAAAACTCGGTTTCGGTAATAGAAAATTGGGGGTGCAGTCAAGATCGCCAAGCACAATAGGTTAGGTGGAAAACAAGGTTTAGACAGGTTCAGGCCCTGTCGTGAGGTAATACCCTACTCCTGTTTTGGGGATTCGATCCGCCGAGTGTTTATTGATCTCAAGATCTGTAGCTCAGAAAACTCATAAATCTGATCTAACTTCTGATATCTGATATCCCTCAAGGGACGCCCCTTACCCCCCTTATATAGTCTTAGAAGGCGGGCTTACAAATCGGAAACCCTATCTTACTCTAAATCGGTTTCCTCAATCTTACCAAACTGTGACTATGAGCCGTTGCCTTATCTAATTGGCAACGTAATACCCAAGTCATAGTTGGTTTACATATTTGGAAGGCGCAACCTATCCCTATCTCCAGTCGGATAAGCTTGCCATGTGGATATCCGATTGCCATAATCTCCACAGTAGCCCCCGAGTCTTTTGCAGTCGACGAGATAACTCAGCCTCAAACCAAGATAGTACACAACCAAACAACTCTTTGGCTGAGTGCTTCTGGCGTCGAGTGATTCCATCACCTTCTGTCTGAATCTCCCGAGTAGTTCCAAAGACTGTGAAGGGATGAAAAATATCCAAAAAATAAACACCTAGGTGCATCTCTTGATGCACCTAATTAGGTGTAGCCTCCAACTGTGTGGTTAGTCAAAAACAGACTAAACATATAGTCAAGAACTATATAAAAAATCATTCTTATAGAGACACTTAGCTCAAGCTAAAGCAATCATAAAAAATCTCATCACTCGGCAAGCTCATGCTTATCCGAGTAAATTTGCCTGAGTCATCTCAGAACAAATAACTCAATCAACCCTCGTAGGTGAAAAAGCACTCGGTAAGCTCATGTTTATCCGAGTGGATCTGCCCGAGTTATCTCGGAACAAATATTTTAATCATCCCTTATGGATAAACAAGTTTTTCAGTCGTCTGAAAAACATGACCAAAGCATTAAATAGCTCCTGCCATAATATCGGTCTCAATCTAAAAAAGATCTTCACCAAGGTGGAAAGATAGCATTGATATTATCATTTAATCAAATGCTTAAGAACCAAACAGTCCCTGTCATCAAGGCAGCCATAAAAGCTTAACTGTTTGTCACCCTTCAAATTGCATCGTGCCAACTTCTCATGAAGTTGTGCAAACCGCGGTATGAAAGGATTTCCAAAGGTACGGGGCACTCGGACACGCGCATATTGCCAAAGCAAATATGCTTAAGTTCATCCACTTAAGTTCCTAAGGACACGTGTCAGGCCACACCTTAGCTGGGCCGCAAGTTTCTCATGGGCTCGGCCCAATTGCGAGAAAACCTAACGCCACCCTCAAATCTCTTACAAAGCCTCGAGGTCATCCCCGCCACTTCGTCTTCCCAAAAAAAATTCCCCAATCACAACACTGTTCATCAGCTTGCAGTGGAGAACCCTAAGCTCTTGCGCGTGCCCAATCCACCGATCTAGAATCTCACGCTTCGTCACCAGCCAGCCTCCACATCCTCCTTCACAGGTCCCCATCTCAAATCCCCATCTTCCAGGCCAGATCCACTTCCCCGCAAACCACATTCATGGCGGGAGAGAAGAAGATCCCTTTTGAGCAGTGGGCTACCTCGGATGTCAGGGAGTCCACCCTCAAGGAGATGGTGAAACACGGAGTCCTTCCTCCTAAGGAAATCGTGGGCAGGCATCCGGCGGCCGGTGAGGAGTTCCCTACTCCAAACACCGGTGAGCTCGTTGTTTTCACTTCCTTCTTTTATTGCGGTTTCAGCCTCCCCACCTCTGAGTTCTTCAGGGGGCTTCTTGACTACTATGTTCTTCAGCTTTATCATTTGAACCCAAACTCCATGCTCCACATAGCCCTTTTCATCCATGTGTGCGAAGGTTTCCTTGGCATTCTCCCCCACTTTCAACTCTTCCGACGCATGTTCTACCTTAAGCCGCATCCGAATAAGGATCAACCCTGCGTCGTCGGTGGAGCGGGCTTCCAACTCCGCGGATCCCTCCGCAAGGAGTATTTTTCTCTCCCCTTGAAATCTTCTAACAAGGACTGGCACGCGAGCTGGTTCTACATCAACAATCTTGAACCCAGCCTGTCAAACTTCGTTGGCCTTCCTCCCGTGCCCAGGCCTACCTGGAGCACCGTGCCAGTAGCCCAAGATTGGGATGAAGCCAACAAACTGTTACTAGATCTTGGAGATGAAGCAGAAAGGCCTTCACGGCGAGCAGATCACTCGACACTTCATTAGGAGCCGGTTGGCTCCGATCAAGGAGCGGTCCAAGCCAGTCTTTGAGTACGAAGGCGAGAGAGACCCCAATCGAGAAGACCATGACTGCTTCAGCTTCGAGATCTTGAAGATTCGCATGTACAAGGTCTTCTCGACTGGGATTGCAGTTGAATGCAGCCTCATGCTGCCAGTCCTCCCATACAGCCTATATCGCCCTCCTCCTCCGGTAAGCCGATTTAACTCATTCATTGCCTTTCAATCTTGATGTAACACTTCTTAGTGTTGTAAGAATATTTCTTGCAGGAAAATGCCTCCATCATTTCGAAGCCATATAAAATTCCTCACGACGACGTGCCGACTCGGCCTGCCAAGAAGCCAGCCGGGGGCATGAAAATCCAGAGTGATCCAGCCGGGAAGAGGGCGGCCCCGAGTGAAGATATCAGTAAGCGATCGAGCAAGAGGAGGCTAATCATTGACGACTCGGAAGATGATGCCCCAGCCCCTCAAGCCGAAGTGACCCCTCCAAGGCCGTCACCGAAAGCAGCGCCCAAAATCCGCCGATCGACCAGGTACATCTTATGACCAAAATCGAGTTCTTTGTTGAAAATTTCTTCGTCTTCATCCCGACTGCGCCTGTTGTTCGCTCGGCAGGAGGACTCAAGATATAGACCCCGCCGGGCGAGTGAGGGACCAACACCACCGCAACAACCGGGAATCAAAGCTGCGGAGCCAAAACCCGAAGCCCTCTCCCGAGCGAGAACGCTCCATGTGGAAGGCCCTCACCTCCCAGCAAAAATACCCCAAGGAGGGAACCCCCGACCAACAGCCGGGATACCTCGACTGAAAACCAGTCGGCTGCAGAAGAGCCCCCGGCCGCTACTCGAAAGGCCCCGACTAAAGACCAGTCGGGCAAGAGCCAAGAAGGGAAAAGCAACCGGGAAGTGCCGGTTAAAGATCCAGCCACCGAAGCCAGTAAGTCTTGAATCAATCTCTTAACTTTTCAATCTCTAGTCAATTCTTCCCTCATCTTCATTCACTCCTTCTGAACCAATCAGCCAAAGTAGAGGAGATTCCCAGGTTGCAGTCTTCTAAAACCTGGGTTCCTCCGATCAAGATTGAGTGGCGGGATTCGGAAGGCCAGAGACAAGGCATTATCTTGAATAAACAAATGGAAAGCGAAAAAAGAGATGCACTTATAAGCAGCCTGAATGAAGCGACTCGGCTACTAAACGTAAGTCCTGGTCCTTTTCTGTTATAGCATCATCATCTCTTTTCAGTCGACCAACTTCAGATCTTGAGCGCAGAGGGAGTACTGCCAATCAATGGCCAAGTCCGATGCACTCGAGAAGTTGGTCCCGCATCTGAACTCTCCGGAGAACATCCAGCAAGAACTGAAGACCACTCGAGAGGAAGTTGCATCGAGCGAAGCGGCCCTAAGGAGAGAAATAGCCGAACTCCGGGAGGAGAACCTCGACCTCCGGGGTTTAGTCGGAAGTAAGCTTATCCCTCTTGATCTCTTTATGCCTTTAATTGTATTCTGTGTTGATCTTGGTTGTTGATGACCTTGTTGTTGTAGAAAATTCATCGGAGGTCCACTTGCTCCAGACCCAGCTAGAAGCAGTCAGCATTAGCAAGGCCGAGCTGGAGACCGAGTTTGAAGGTGAGCTTCTTCAAAACAATGTTCGTTGTGTTGCTTTATCTTTGAATGCTTTGTGTGGTCATATGTCTCTTGGCAGCTTACAAGGTCAAGACCCGAGCCCAATACGATGTTTTGATTGAGAGGGTCAAACAAGCTGGAAAAGTCAGGGAGGATGTGGCTAACACGGCGACGCCGATCCTGCTGTCATTGTTCCATAACGGAGTCGGGGCCAGTTCCTTGGACCCAGTCGAGATCTTTGACAAGCTCCGGAGGGCTCCCGATCAATATCTGGCAAACATTTCTGAAGCAGCCGTCATGGGAGCGGGCTTCGCCCTTGCGCAGACCAAGTCGCTCTACCCCCGGGTAGATGTTGATTCAGTCGGGGAAGGGTTCGTCGACGGTACTTCAGACGAGCAGGCTCTGGACTTGATTAGTGAGGCACAGGAATCGGCCAAAAAGGTGGCCGCCGATGTAGTGAACCACTTCCGACCTTGATTGTATTGTGGACATTGTATGCAACTTTCTGCGATAGAGTTGTAGATATTCAGCTTATTTATGTTGATGCTTTGATCCGAGTTTTTATGTAGAATTTCTTAAGTAATTTTCGTCCGACTGTTACCAAGCCTAAGCTTGATTAGGTCATCAAAAAATTCTCAGTCCTTATACATTGAACTCGAATCAAGGAACATTAAACAATGATAAACCGAATATGCATAAGTTGGAAGGAAACTATGCTTTATTGACATATGTACAGCCCCATGCTAACTCAAGAAGTCGTCTTGCTTGAGTTTGGCGTCAAGAAGAGCATGAAACTTAAGGCAATTTAAGTGTAGTATCGTCGAAGATGTTCGATGTTCCAGGAGTTCTCCACCATGGATCCGTCTTCACGTTTTAATTGATATGCACCTGGCCGAGTCACCTCAGCGATTATATATGGTCCTTCCCATAGGGGAGATAACTTGTGACGGTCCTTGGTGGTCTGAATCTTGTGTAGGACCAGATCGCCAACGATAAAAGCTCATGCTCAAACGTTGTGACTGTGGTATCGTCTGAGCCCTTGAAGATATCTTGCCGATTGGATCAGGGCTGCCTCACGGGCCTCTTCCAGTCAGGTGAGGTCATCCACTCGGTCTTGATCATAGCGTTCATCATTGAAGCTGCGGACTCGGAGAGATTCGTACTCCATCTCATTAGGCAACATGGGTTCTGTGCCGTAGACCAAAAAGAAAGGAGTTTGGCTGGTAGCCCGACTGGGCGTAGTCCGCAGAGACCATAGAACCGAGGGGAGCTCTTGGACCCACTTGCCGGCATAAGGGTTTAACCGGTCAAACACTCGGGCCTTGATGCCTTGAAGAACCATGCCGTTGGCACGCTCAACTTGTCCATTGCTTTTGGGATGTGCAACTGATGCGTAGCAGATTTTGATTCCGAAGTCTTCACAAAATTCCTTGAAGATGCCTCCAGTGAATTGGGTCCCATTATCGGTTATAATTCTGTTTGGGATGCCAAAACGGTGCATGATATTGAGGATGAAGTCCCGTGCCTTGTCAGCGGTGATTGTAGCAACCGGCTTGGCTTTGATCAACTTGGAGAACTTGTCAATTGCGACGAATAGGTGTGTGAATCCTCCTGGAGCCTTTTTGAAAGGACCAACCATGTCTAAGCCCCATACTGCGAATGGCCAGGACAGTGGAATTGTTTGTAGTTCTTGGGCTGGGACATGACTTTGTCGAGCGAAGAACTGGCAGCCTTCGCACGTGCGGACCACTTTGTCGGCGTCGGAGACCGCCGTGAGCCAGAAGAAACCCTGTCTGTAGGCTTTGCCCACCAAGGTGTGTGCTGCCGCGTGACTTTCGCATATGCCCGAGTGGATATCCTGGAGTAGTTGTCGTCCTTCCTCAGGTGTGATGCATCTCATCAGCACTCCAGAGGGGCTTCTCTTGTATAAATCAGAGTCCACCATGACATAGGCTTGACAGCAGCGTCGGACGCGTTCGGCCTCATCCCGGTCTTCCGGCAGCTCTTGCTGAGTTAAGAATTTGATGAGCGGCGTCCTCCAATCGGCGTCGGTCATGGCGACTTCATTCGCAGCCTTCTCGTTGGGGGTTGGTTTGGCTGCAACAGTTGGTTCATAGAGGTGTTCTACGAAAACGTCTGTTGGAGCGGCTTCTCGCTTGGACCCGAACTACGTCAACTCGTCAGCCGCCTCGTTATTATGTCTTAGGACATGGGATAGCTCCAGTCCATCAAACCTGTCTTCAAGTTTGCGGACTTCTTGTCGGTAGGACTCCATGGTGTCGTTTAGACAAGACCAGTCCTTCATCACTTGGTTCACAACCAGCTGGGAATCCCCTTTCACGACGAGCCGACGTATCCCGAGTGAAGCTGCTAGTCACAGTCCATGTAGCAGGGCTTCGTACTCGGCGACGTTGTGTGAGGCGGAGAAGTGAAGGTGAAGAACATATCTTAGTCTTTCCCCAGTCGGGGAGATCAGCACGACTCCTGCTCCCAAGCCGGTGATCCTCTTGGATCCGTCGAAGTGCATGGTCCAGTATTGAAGGTCTTCTCGAGATACATCTTCTTGTTGTTCGGTCCACTCGGCCAAGAAATCCGCCAAGGCTTGTGATTTCACAGACGTTCTTGCCTTGAAGGTTAAGTCCAGCGGCATCAACTCCAGGGCCCACTTCGCGATGCGCCCAGTCGCCTCCCGGTTGTGGATGACATCGCCGAGTGGAAAGGAAGTGACGACGGTGACCGAGTGACCCTGAAAATAGTGTGCCAATTTCCTCGCGGTTATCAGAACACCATATAGCAATTTTTGTACCTGAGGGTAGCGAATTTTGGCTCCTGCCAGCACTTTGCTAACAAAGTAGATTGGCCTCTGGATTTTCTGGATTCGCCCTTCTTCTTCTCGTTCAACCACAAGAACCGTACTAACCACTTGGTGAGTGGCTGAGACATACAATAGCAGGGGCTCCTGGGGCTGAGGTGAGGCTAGGACGGGCGGCGTCGTGAGAAATTCTTTAAAGTCTTCAAAGGCTTTGTGGGCTTTCGTAGTCCATTGGAAGTCGTCGGTTTTCTTCAGCAGCCTGAAGAAAGGCATGCCACGTTCGCCGAGTCGAGAGATGAAACGACTTAGCGCTGCCATGCAGCCAGTAAGCTTCTGGACGTCCTTCTGGTTACTCGGGGGCTTCATGTTCAGGATAGCGTTGATTTTTTCTGGATTGGCTTCAATGCCGCGATGTGACACCATGAAGCCGAGCAGTTTGCCTGAAGGCACGCCGAACGTGCACTTTTCCGGGTTCAACTTCATTCTGAAGGCTCGGATGTTTGCGAAGGTTTCTTCTAAGTCGGCGATCAGGTCTTCTTTCTGCTTGGTCTTGATGACCACATCATCGACGTAGGCTTCCACGTTCTTCCCAATCTGCGTCTGAAAACATCTTTGGATCATGCGTTGGTATGTGGCCTCAGCATTCTTCAGGCCAAAGGGCATCATGATGTAGCAGTAAGCTCCAAACGGCGTGATGAACGATGTTTTCAGGCAGTCAGATTCCTTCAAGCTGATTTGGTGGTAGCCCGAGTAGTAGTCCAGAAAGCTTAAGAGCTGGCAGCCGGCCGTTGAGTCTACGACTTGGTCAATGTGAGGCAGACCGAACGGATCTTTGGGGCAGGCTTTGTTGAGGTCGGTGTAGTCAACGCACATGCGCCATTGCCCCGTCTTCTTTTGGACCAGAACTGGGTTAGCCAGCCAGTCGGGATGCAAAACTTCCTTGATAAAACCGGCGGCTAAGAGCTTTATGAGCTCTTCCTGATGGCATCTTTTCGATCCTGCGCGAACCTGCGTAATCGTTGTTTAATTGGTTTTGCGTCATCTTTGACGTGTAAAGAGTGCTCGATCACCTCCCTAGGAATTCCAGGCATATCAGATGGTTTCTAAGCAAAAACATCTTTATTATTTTGGAGGAAGGTGACGAGCGCGCTTTCCTATTTAGGATCTAGTTCAGCGCCGATTACAGCGGTTTTTGAGGGATCCGATGGATCAAGGGGGATCTTCTTAGTTTTGGCGTCGCTGGTTCCCGATTTGGCTATCTTCTTCGCGGGGATTTCACCCTCTGCCGAGGTCGATGCGGCCAATCGGATTTCTTGCTGGCCACGTGATCTCTGTGGAGATTGGGCCATGTCGCAGCTCTCCTTGTCGCAGGTGAAGGCTTGCTTTACGTTGCTGCGTAAGGTGATGACGCCGTTTGGACCCGGCATCTTTATGCAGAGGTAGGTATAGTGCGGTATCGCCATGAACTTGGCGAGTGCAGGCCTTCCAATGATCGCATGGTAGGCCGTCTCGAAGTCAGCTACCTCGAAGGTGATATTCTCCGTTCGGAAGTTCTCGCGAACTCCGAAGGTGACTGGAAGGGCGATGTGCCCGAGTGGCGTGGATGACAGCCCCGGGATCACTCCGTGGAAGGGGGCTGAGCTTGCCTTCAATTCTGCTCTCGGGATCTGCATCTCGTCCAAGGTCTTGGCGAACAGGATGTTGAGGGCGCTGCCCCCATCGATGAGGACGCGCTTGAGCTTGATGTTGCGGACCACTGGGTCTAAAACCAGTGGATAGCGTCCCGGGTGGACCACTCGGTCAGGGTGATCCGAGCGATCAAACGTGATGGCCACCTCCGACCATCGTAGGTATTGTGGGACTTCGGGTTGTGCCGTGTTGAACTCGCGGTCGGTTAGCTTCTATTTCCTCTTGGATTCATAGGCTTGCGGCCCCCCGAAGATGTGATTCAGCTCGCCCACGGGATCTTGAAAGGGCTCGGTGTTTCCCACCGAGTCGTTTTTCTTGGTCCCGAACGGACCAGCCTCGTCAGTCGGCTTTTTGTTGAGCTGTGCCGCATATTGTTCGACGAACTGTTTGTAAATAAAACAATCCTTGAAACAGTCCTTGGCCGCGTGCTTGTGATTGGGATGATGCGTGCATTGAGCGTTCATGATGGCGTCATAGGCCGCAACTCGGGGGCGGCGTTGGGAGTTGGACGTCGCAGCGACTAGGTCTTCAGGTCGGCGCTTTCGGTCCTTTTGGCCCTGGTTGCTCTTGCCATTATCCTTCTTAGGATGCCGGCTTCCTCCTGATTGCTTGTCGTCCCTCCTGTCGGGCCGGTCTTGGCGTGCCGCTTTGATGGCGTCGCTTGACTTGGCGTAAGAGTTCGCCGTCTCGAATATTTGCTTCACCGTCTTTGGTGGCTTGTGCCCAAATTTTCCGATCAACAGTTCATCACGGACTCCCTTCTGGAAGGTGGCGATGATAATGTCGTCGGTGATGTTGGGGATCTTGTTGCGCTTTTCGGAGAAGCGCCGGATGTAGTCTTTCAAAGGTTCATCCGGCTTTTGGACGACGTTGTAGAGATCGAAGTGGGTTCCAGGCCTCTCGAAGGTGCCCTGGAAGTTGGTGATGAAGTGGTCCCTTAACTCACTCCACGAGCCGATCGAGCCTCTTGGCAAGCTCGTGAGCCAGTTCCTGGCTGAGTTAGCAAGGGCCACAGGCAGGTAATTGGCCATGGCCTTATTGTCGCCTCCTGCCGCACGGATGGCGAGGGTGTACACGTTTAGCCACGACTCGGGGTCGGTCTTCCCGTCGTATTTCTCGATTCCAGTCGGCTTGAATCCGTTCGGCCAATGCACTCGGCGAAGATCCCGAGTGAAGGCGGGTACTCCATCGTCATTGCTGTCGGGGGATCCCCTTCGATCTTCTCGGGAGCGTTGATCTCGTTCTTGATAACGTCGATCAAGGACTTCTCGCAGATCACTCGGCGAAGTCCTTGGCAGGCTGCTTCGGTAGTCGGAGTCATTGCTGCGGTGGACCCGTTGATGGACGGGTGGACATCCGTGTTGCTTCTTGCGGGAGTCGGCCGATTGCTCCTGATTCTTGTGCGCGGTCTCGTGGCGGATGTCTCTTGACCTAGTTGCCGACCGGTCTAGCGCGGGCCTCTTGTAATCCCTTGACCTCAGCGGCGAGAGTCGGCTTCTGTCGGGCGTTTCTGCCACAGACTCAGTCGGTCTTCGGGCTGAGGTGGAGGGAGGACCGTTGGCCATAGCCGCGATGATGGTCTTGATCTTGTCCAAGATTGGCGTTACGTCGGGGGCGCCGTCTCGATCACGGTGTCCAGGAGTGTGAGGGCAGCGACAGCGTTCTGCTGTGGCGTCTGAAAGATGTTAGTGTTGCGGACTCGTGTTTGAAGTATGGCCTCTTGTGCGGACCGTCCGGCTGCCCTCAAATCCTGCTTTCTTCTGTTGGTTTCCTCCTTGCGCTTCTTCTCTTCTTCCGCCAGCTTGCGCTCTTGCTCAAGTCTGGCTCGTTCTTCTTCTGCGAGTCTATGGGCCATGGCTGAGTCGGTCTCGGCCACCTCAGCCATGAGGACGTCGAAGCATCTCGGCTTGTGGTCCTTGTCGCAGTCGGAGTCGTTGGCTTCGTCCGAGGGGATGCCATAAAGGTCGTCAAAGCCTGAAGAGCTGAGGTACTCGTCGAGCTCCGAGGATGAGCATGACCCGAACGGTTGGAGGATGACCGCAACTTCCCTTGAGCCTGGGTTGTTTGGATCTGGATCGTTCCAGTCTGAGTCGTAGCTTGATGGCGTGGACTCCTCCGAGTGGGTTGACCTTGGCTCGGGGGAGAGAAGCTTGCAGTAGATCTCAGCGGCGTTTGGTAGTCCAAACGACGCCGAGAGGATTTCTCCCGAGTAGATTGGTTCCGACGGGGAGGTGAGGAGACTGCTGCAGATTTCAGCGGCGTTCGGTAGTCCGAACGGCGCCGAGTGAAGTCCTTCGTCGGAGTGGATGGACTGTATCTTGGAGCTCAAGATTTTGTCGTAGATTTTGGCGTTGTTCGGCAGCCCGAACGGCGCCGAGTGGGTTTTCCCTCCCGACTGGTTTGAATCCGAGTCGAAAGAGGAGAACTTGTTGAAGTCGTTGGCGGCGAAGTCGCCGATGCCTGGAGAAGATCCCATCGCGCTTGCCGACGAGATTGTCGAAGAAGTATTGATGCGCAGGCCCCTACCTGGCGCGCCAACTGTCGAAACTTGGTTTCGGCAATAGAAAATTGGGGGTGCAGTCAAGATCGCCAAGCACAATGGGTTAGGTGGAAAACAAGGTTTAGATAGGTTCAGGCCCTCTCGTGAGGTAATACCCTACTCCTGTTTCGGGGATTCGATCTACCGAGTGTTTATTGATCTCAAGATCTGTAGCTCAGAAAACTCATAAATCTGATCTAACTTCTAATATCTGATATCCCTCAAGGGACGCCCCTTACCCCCTTATATAGTCTTAGGAGGCGGGCTTACAAATCGGAAACCCTATCTTACTCTAAGTCGGTTTTCTCAATCTTACCAAACTGTGACTATGAGCCATTGCCTTATCTAACTGGCAACGTAATACCCAAGTCATAGTTGGTTTACATATTTGGAAGGCGCAACCTATCCCTATCTCCAGTCGGATAAGCTTGCCATGTAGATATCCGATTGCCATAATCTCCACAAAAGGAGATTGACTTTTTTGTATTTTAACGCCCATAAGTCGCAGGTAGGTTTGGACGGGTTAAAACGACGATGTAGGTGTAAAATCAAAGTGTGTTTGATTCTTTATTTAATAATGAACAATTGGCATCCGGGATTTATTGGTTTGAGTGTTTTGATTTTGGAGAGTTGAATTTTTGGATGATGAACAGTGTTCAGTCGGCTGCCACAGTCGGTTTGACCGGGCTTGTACTGGCGGTCTGACCGGAGGTGTTTCGGCGGTCAGACCGGGCAGTTGCCTGCAGTCAGACCGGCCGAGCCAGTCCGACTGGTTGCCGATTTCGTTTCAGTTTTGGTTTCGGTTTGTTTTCTTACACATACATGAAAGTTTCGTGTTCCTATGCACGTTTCTGGTTGCTTATGCTAACAATGAGTCAAGTTTGGATAGCTTGTGCTTGGATATGGTATTCTTTGTTTAATTGTGTGCAGGTATTCTTTACGCCTCGGGAAAGTGTTGCCGGTGATCGAGTCGGAGTCAACTTGGAGATAAGGTGACGTCCAAGATGTGGATCATGCGGGATGCTGAAGGGTAGAGATTGGTGCACATAATTGGAAAGTTTCCATATGGCATACAATGAAGATATTGTTGCGTATGGAAAGTAGAATTTCGGTTTTAAGAAGACCGAGATTGTTACGGTTGGTTTATGTATAGTTTGTTTCTTGTATGGGAAGGTTTCCTAGTAGATTAGGGCTTCTTGTGTGAGTAGGATTCATGGCTCTTGGCTGCGGATCGTGGGTATAAATAGTGAGGGAAGGCGTGGCCTCTCTGTATCGCTTTTGAGTTCAAGTTTTAGAGTTTCTCAAGTTAGAGTTTCAAGTTTAGATTGAGATTTTGTGAGGAGTGCTTTGCATGCACTTTGTAAACACAGAGAAATTCAATAAAGATCAATTTTCTAGAGAATTCTTTGTGTTGCTATTTTCCTTGGTGCGGCGGTCTGAATCAGCGGTTGGACCAGAGTTCTATCCCGGTCAGAACGGACAAGAAGCGGCGGTCAGACCGGCGTACGACATCAGGCGATCGGCTACATTAGGCAATCTGCTATCTGGCGATTGGCTATAAGGGCGGTCAGACCGGTGTTGCTCAGGAGGTTAGACCGGCTGTACTAGGCGATCAGACCGATGATCCAATCTCGGTCAGACCGGCATCAGAACAGAGGTAAAGTTTTATTTCCGCTAAAACTTTGTTTTTGGTGCACCAACCATTCACCCCCCTTTGGTTGGCTTTTCTTTATGCATTCGATCCTACAAGTGGTATCAGAGCCACGTTTTCTGCTTTGGATTTTCTTGGATCTAAAGTTTTTTTTCATCATGTCGGATAAATTTTCAACAAAACCGCATGTTTTTGATGGCACCAATTTTGCGTATTGGTGTAGTAAGATGCAATCTTACATCATGGCTCAAGACTATGATGTGTGGAAAAAGGTTGCTCTTCCCTACACCATACCCGATGCAATTAATTCTGATGCTTTGAAAACTGAATTTAATAATAATTGCAAAGCTCGAAACATTTTGTTGAATGGAATTTCGCGTTCTGATTTTGACCGTGTTTCTCATCTTCAAACCGCTAATGAAATTTGGAACGCTTTGAAAAACTTTCATCAAGGAACTACAAACATAAAAGAACTTCGTCGAGATCTTTTTAAAAAGGAATATATAAAATTTGAGATGAAACCTGTTGAAGCTTTGGATGACTATCTTGGTAGGTTTAATAACTTCTTCATCATTTCGAAATGCTCTTGCTTTAATTAACGCCATGTCCGATGAACAACTCGAGCAATTTGAGGAGGAGGATTTGGCTCTTGCTACTAACAAACTTTCCAGAGCTATGAACAGAGTTAGGTTCAGGAAGAAAGGAGGATCAACGCGTTGCTTTGAGTGCGGCGCCTTGGATCACATCCGCTCCAACTGCCCCAAGCTCGGGAGGAGCAAGAAGGAGGACAAGAACACCGAAAAGACGAAAGATGACAAGCCCAAGGGTAGGCGTTCCAATGAGATGATCAAGAAGGTGCTAAGTCAAGTCTATGCCGCTTTTGAGCCACTCAGCGACATAGATTCTGACAGTGAGGAGGAGAAAGGCAAAAACATCTCCGGTGTTTGTCTCATGACGCGTGGAGATGAAGATTCTTCAGATGAAGAAAATGAGGTAAGCTCACTTGAGGATGCAATTCTTGTTTTAAGTGCTAAGAATAAAAAATGTGAGAAAATGTTTTAAAAACAAGAATTTGTGATTGAATCTTTAAATGCTGAAATTGCTAGATTAAAATCTCTTATTCCCAATGATGATAATTGCAAAAATTGTGAGGTTTTAATGCTAGAAATTTCAAAGATTAGAGATGTCAATAATTCTCAAGTTTTGGCTGCTAAATCTTGTTTAACTTGTGATGCTAATGAATTAAAACTAAAAGATGCTTTAGCTCGTGTTAAGCACATGGAAGAAATAGTTAAACAAGATGAGGTAGCTTCTTGCTCTAGATGTCGCAAAGGCAAAGATGTCATAATTAATTGTGAAAATTGTGTTAATCTTGGAAAAGAAGTTTCTTACTTGAAAAGTTCTTTGCAAAAATTTTCTGATGGTAAGAAACAACTTAACATGATTTTGGACAAATGTAAGGTGTGTAGCGACAACAAAGGAATGACTGAAATGGGTGAAATCTTGAGAAAACCTAATACCATGAAAACAGTTTTTAAGTCTGCTGGAAATTTGCCATCTCTCTGTTTATCTAAAAGAAACTAAACATAATTTTTCAAAACCATCTGTTACTAAAGAAAAGTTTTCTTGCTCTTTTTGTGATAAAGATGGTCATCTTGTTGGTTTTTGTTTCAAATTAGCACGAAAACAAAAAGGGAAAGAGAGAATAATTTTGCAAAATCAAATTGGCAAAAATCTGGTTTTCCCTCGAGAAGGCCGGTCAGACCGCAGTTGGTCCACCGGTCAGACCGGCCCTGGCACCCGATCAGACCGACGGCACTGCCTTGGTCAGACCGGTGATGGCGCCTGGTCAGACCGACAGTACCCCAGCGGTCAGACCGGCCCCGAAGGAATTTTTCTGAAAATTCCAAAACTGTTTTCTCTCGTGGTTTTGTGCCTATTGGATCTACTAGTCGTGTGTCTCAGACTAGATTCCTAAATTTCTTTTAACTAACCCCAGATCGAGGCCTCGACATCTCTTGTTTTGCGTGCTTTTGTGGCGAGGAAGGAGAACGTGTGGATCATGGACTCCGGCTGTTCGCGGCACATGACTGGAGATAAGAATTGGTTCTCCTCCCTTAAGATGGCATCCAAGACAGAATCGATAATCTTTGGGGATGCTTCAACAAGTGTCGTTCTCGCTACCGGATCAGTCAAGGTAAGTGAGAAGTTCGAATTGAAAGAGGTAGCTTTGGTAGAGGATTTAAAGTATAATTTACTTTCAGTTTCACAAATTGTTGATGAAAACTTTGAAGTCCATTTCAAGAAAACTGGAAGTAAAATATTTGATTCTGGTGGTGATTCTGTTTTGAACATTTCTCGTTATGGGAGAGTTTTTAAAGCTGATTTTAAAAACCCTGTTTCTCCTGTAGTTACATGTTTAGTTGCAAAATTCAACAAAGATTTGATGTTCTGGCATCGTAGACTTGGTCATGTTGGATTTGATCGTTTGACTCGTTTAAGTGGTTTGGATCTTGTTCGTGGGTTGCCAAAACTCAAAAAGGATCTTGATTTGGTTTGTGCACCATGTCGTCATGGTAAAATGGTTGCTTCTTCACACACACCAATTCTTTCTGTGATAACGGATGCACCGGGACAGCTTTTATACATGGACACTGTTGGTCTAGCTAGAGTGCAATCTGTTGGAGGAAAATGGTATGTGTTAGTTACTGTTGACGATTTTTCTCGATATTCTTGGGTTTTCTTCATGGCAACTAAGGACGAGGCCTTTGGACACTTTCGAAGTCTTTTTCTTCGCTTAAATTGTGAAATTCCCAACTCTTTGAAAACAATTAGAAGTGATAATGGTAGTGAATTTAAAAATGCTTCTTTTGAACATTTTTGTGTTGAAAAAGGAATTGAACATCAATTTTTTTCTCCTCGTGTTCCTCATCAAAATGGTGTTGTCGAAAGAAAAAATCGTTCTTTGGTTGAAATGTCTAGGACAATGTTAGATGAATATCACACACCTAGAAAATTTTGGGCCGAAGCTATTAACACTGCTTGCTATGTTTCTAATCGTATTTTCTTGCGTTCTAAACTTGGCAAAACTCCTTATGAGCTTCGTTTTGGTCGTCAGCCCAAAGTTTCACATTTGTGTGTTTTTGGTTGCAAGTGTTTTGTTTTAAAATTTGGAAATTTGGACAAGTTTGAATCACGTTCAACTGATGGGTTATTTCTTGGTTACCCCGCACACACTCGTGGCTATCGTGTACTTGTTTTAGAAACTAACAAAATTGTCGAGACTTGCGAAGTCACTTTTGATGAGGCTAGTCCCGGTACTAGACCAAATCTTTCGTATACCGCCACAGATCGGGGAGTTTGATCGAATCTTTGAAGACGAAAGTGACGACGACGACGACGAGGTCGACCTGCCGGCCGATCGACCAGGTGCCGTCGGTCGACCGATAGAGCTGCTCGGTCGACCGACGGAGACCCGGCCGACCGGCAGGGCCGACCGCCGGACTCCGTCGATTCCAATCTAGAAGATTCTTCGGGGACCACGACCAGTGTTGAACCAGAACGTGAATCAACTTCTGAGATCATTGCACCTTTGCACATTCAGCGACGACATCCACCGGTACAAATAATAGGTAATTTATATGAGCGGACGACAAGATCTAAGGTAACTGCACATGATTTAGCGAATTCTGCTTTTGTTGCTTCTTTTGAACCCAAAGATGTTACTCATGCATTAAATGACGAATCGTGGATTAACGCCATGCATGAAGAACTTGAAAATTTTGAAAGAAACAAAGTTTGGTCTTTAGTTGAACCTCCTTCTGGACATAATGTTATTGGAACCAAGTGGGTGTTCAAAAATAAACAAAATGAGGATGGTTTGATTGTTCGCAATAAGGCTAGACTAGTTGCTCAGGGTTATACTCAGGTGGAGGGTTTTTGGATTTTGATGAAACTTTTGCTCCTGTTGCTAGGATTGAGGCAATTAGGCTTTTGCTAGCTTTTGCTGCTTCCAAAGATTTTAAATTGTTTCAAATGGATGTTAAAAGTGCTTTTCTTAATGGTTTTATACAAGAGGAAGTTTATGTTAAACAACCACCGGGTTTTGAAAATCCTGATTTCCCCAACCATGTTTTTAAACTTTCAAAAGCTTTATATGGTTTGAAACAAGCACCTAGAGCTTTGTATGACAGACTTAAGAACTTTTTGCTTGAAAAAGGTTCTCAAATGGGAAAAATTGACAAAACACCTTTTGTTCTTAAGCATGGTGAAAATCAACTTGTCGTTCAGATATATGTTGATGAGGTTAGCGTCAATTGCTAGATGATAACCGATAGGTTTAGATTTCAACATTAATCTAGATTATATAGTATATTTACCATCTTGAAAGGCTTTCATTAAGCTAATTTAGATCTTATGCTTCTTTTGGTACTTAATGCTGCATCGATTAGGTTCGATCTATTAAGTCGCCCATAGAATCGTAAAGATCTAATTTGCTTCATGATTGCTATTAGAGATAGTATTGAGGTTTTAGCCATCTTACCTGATTTAACCATCTTGCAGGTTTTAGTTTTGCTTGATATGTTAAATCTGCCCTTTATATTAAGATCTCATTATATTAAATATGCTAAGCTTGTTATCAATCTGTTGAGGCACCTTAATATTTGATTTCTTCTTGTTTAATATATTTAGTCTGTTATGATATCTTCGTATACAGCAGTATCGGAGTATTAGCTGATACACATTAGGTTTATCTCTTCGCCTATGTTGTAAACGTGTATAATCCTTGCCTTATGACATTTTTAGATTTAAGTGATTTATACTGTCTCGGTATACTACCGATCTATCCCATTGACTTGATTTAAACATGTTTTAAGATTTGGATTGTATTCCATTAACATCTCAGCCGATCGAACGAATCTAGTTGCTGCCGATTCAGTGCAAGTTGCATCGGTATAACACTAAAGGGATACGTCGTCTGCCACCAGCCGATCGTCTATCAATCTAACTTTGCTTTCTCTTTTAGTTTCTTGTTGGTTGCAGGAACAAATCAACTGGCATGCCTACGAACTTCGAATCAATACTTTGGACCTGCATGAGAGTAAAGCAAATCTCTCAGGCTAGTGCGTGGGAAATTTTCTCATCAACACTTCTAAGACAAGGTTTCTTTTCTTTTCAAAAATGAGCATAGCTCCTTGCCTTTCGAGAGATTTTTCCTTGCTATCCAAGTCCTTCATTCGCTTGGACAAATGTTGAATGGTGGGTTTGCTGAAGCTCCTAAGCATCTCATCAACCTCATCCTCACTATCCTCATCACTTGCATAATCATCATCTAGTGAGGGTTTTGATGGAGGGATTACCTTGCGCCCTTGGGCCATGGAGAAAGAGTAGTGAATGGAGTCATCGTCGTCGTTGCTTAAGTTGTCGAAGAGACGCTCCTTGATGGCAGTGGTTGCAACTCCACCATCTCCTTCTTCCCTTTTCTTTTCCTTTGGAGTTGCATCATCACCGGAATACCAAACTTTTGCCATATGAGCATGTTTGGTCTTTTTCTTGACAACCTTGGGTTTGGCAACATTGCTCTTGGGGCAATCGGCAATGAAGTGACCATATTCGTCACATTGAAAGCATGCTCTCTTGGATTGTCGAGCCTTTCCTTTGTTATCATCCTTCTTGTTTTTGCCAAAACCACCATGACGAAGATATTGCTTGAACTTTCTCACAACAAGCGTCGTATCTTCATCATCGCTTCCTTCTTCACTTGAAGCTTGTTCCTTAATAGCCTTCAAAGCAATCTCCTTGTTCTTGATCATGGCAACATTCTTGGCCATTTGCTTCACCTCATTGGCTTCTTCAAGAATCTCATGTGTCACAATTCCTCCAAGAATGTGGGGTAAGCCTCTTGAAGTCCTTCCTCTCACGGATGAGAGTGACCAAGGTGAGATTCCTTGGTCCGAAGGCTCGAAAAAGCCTCTTGACGACGAAGTGGTTTGTCATGTGTTCACTCCCAAGCCCTTGAATCTTGTTCACTAAAAGCATCATCCGATCATACATCTCTTGGGGAGTCTCTTGATCTTCCATCACAAATCTTCCAAGATTTCATTCCAAAAGCTCGATCTTGGACTCCCTCATCTCGTGTGTGTTTTCATGAGCAACTTTCAATGTATCCCAAATCTCCTTGGCCTCCTCAAGCCCATCAACCTTGTTCAACTCCTTCGGACTCAAGGCGGGGAGGATTGCATTGGAGGCTTGAGTATTGCGGTGGATGCTTTGCTCTTGCTCCGGAGTGAGGTCCATGTCCTCCGTGGGTATATCAATTCCTGTGCAAACAACCTTTCAAATACTAGAATGCAAGGATATGAGATGCAACTTCATCTTGTGCTTCCAAGCGACATAGTAAGTCCCATAAAACGAGACAATAAATCTGTCTAATGTGATGGATATAATAAATCTATCTAAAGCGACATTATGTTTAAAGAAATATCAACTTGATCAGAATATCAGACCTAACCGAGAAAGTCCTAACTAAGCCGATGTGACTATAAAAATTAATGAAACTAAAGATAGAGGTGATATACCAGACTGCAATATCGATCTAAATTGTATAGCATATATGATAAATGTGCAAGTTACTATAACAAGATTAGAGTATCATGACGATGGAAGCACTAATCCCGAGAATGCAAGCCGCTTGTAACATGAGTTACCTCTCGTCGGAGATCGAAGCCCGATGTAGCCCAACTTGAAGCAAGAACTTATCGAGATTAAACTAAAAGAAAAAGGTGGCGATGCACCGAAATTGTATTGATCAAGTGTTGATTGATTCAGATTACATGGTCTCGGGGTTATATTTATACGCAATTACAAACATAGTCCTTGTAGCACACGACTCTTATCCTAACACTGTTTAAAATATGACAATTATCTAGGACAAGGTCCCCCCAACATAATCTGTAAGGAAACTATACAAAATATCCTAACTTAAAGATACAACTGCCTTTTCAGGACTTTATCCATAGATGGCAACATCTCTGAAGCACTGTAAACCAAATCCAATAATGATCTTCATGCTTTCCCACCAGAATCGGTCACATTTAGTTACCCCAATCGAAATCGGCTATGTCAGACACCTTATCCGATTCGGTCTCAGCCGATTGGCTCCTCAGCCGATTCAGACTCAACCGATGCGCACTTTGTTTCCGAGAATCACATGTTCCTCCAATTCCGCTTCAATTGTAGCTTCAAACCTGGGGATTAGCTTGCCAAATTTGGTCGTCAACACATGCCCCCAAGTCCGTGATATTGTTAATGTTGCGGATTTTGTGTGATCCTACCCTCCGAGAAAACCCAGAGCATTTCCGTTTTGGCTGTTACCATGCCTCTTTAAATAACGCCCAAGCGCATCAAAAAAACTCACGCCGTCAATTGCGCACTCAAAGCCTTCAGCCAGAAAACTCCTCAAATCTCTCTGGCGATCCCCTCGGCGGCCTCATCCACACCAATGGCATCTTCATCCACTCCCTCCGACGCCCCAGCGGTCGAGTTCGCCGAGGTAAGTTCTATTGGTTGAATCCCCTTTCTTTTTGTTTGCAACTATGGATTTGCATTTGCGGTGTTTTTACGATTCGCCTTTTTTCTTTCCATTGTACCACCTTGCTCATCAGATTGTTGTCCCTAGTCTGCTTCATGATGAACGGTACTTTTTAGGCCTAAACGGCAACATAGATCCCACTGAAGTTATCAATGCCGAAACCAATAGGATACCCTATAGGATCTCGAACCCTAGCATAGCACATTGGAATGGCACATTCAAATCTTGGCCTTCAACCGACAAATCTTGGCCAACTTGGTTCGCAAGAATGCTAGCCAGCAAACATACCCATTGGGATGAAGTGGGTATAGCTCAGTGTTTAGCTCTCACGATAGCCGATCCGCCCAAGGATGAACCCCTTATGTTGACTGCGGCTTATTTCTGGTCCAATACTTTTAACGCCTTCTTCTTCCAACAAGGACTCACGGCCCCTACTCTGATCGACGTGGTCATGATAACCGGACTAGACATAATGTCATCGGCTAATCCTAACTGATTTGACACCAAGTGTCAATACTCTTTCAAAACAAGAGCCATTAGAGGTTGGAACGGTTATATAAACTAGAACAATGGCACCGGACCTATTAGCCCCAGAGAACACACTACATTCCTAATGATGTGGCTGGAGAAGTTTGTCTTTTGTGGGTCTAGCTGTGGCCCCACAGCCAACTGGTAACAAATAGCCGAACCCTAGTATCGAGAGAAAAAAATCCCCTTAGGAAAATATTTGCTACGCTATCTCTACCAAACTCTCAACATGGCATCGGCTAAAATTGCAGCCAACTCAACCATAGGAAGTTGAGGTCCTTGGTGGTTCTTGCAGATATGGCTAGTCCTCATGACTCGAAAGATTGCTGGCAGGCTCAATCTAGCCGATGCTAAATTTCCAAGGACAGAGCCGATTGTGGACGATAATGACGAAGAAGTGACTACACGCAGGTGTATGTCTTTTGGAGAGGTTGCTTCTGTTCATCCTGGCTCCAAACTATCAACTCAGCTCCTAGCTGATTGGTTCATCAGATTCTACGATGGTTTTTCTAAGAACAATCGGACATGGTTCTTTTACTCAGGCTGCCCAGAATTTGAACTCCCTTCAGATTTCAACTTTGATGAGCTCAACTCCGAAGAACTTGATAAACCAAGGGAAATTTTCACCACTGCCATCACTCCTTGCATTTTACCAATCGGCGTCCACAAGGCAGAAATATCTCTAAGTCTTATGAATTTTACCATCCGACATTGGCTGCCAGGCAAATAGGGCTAGGACAACTATCGATTGGTCTATATTTTACTGACAAGATCCAAAGAAGGGGCAAGATCACCTCAAGAATAATGATGGATCGGTTGATGAACACAGAGGGCCCCCCTCTTGGCAGCATAGGCACTTTGGAATTGACTTTAAAGAGGAGTTCAGCTTTTAACAGATGGTGGATTGAGTTGAAAAGACATATTTTCCATCAGTCATCTTCCATGTACCTCACCACGCTCCTTCCAGAATAAATCCCTAATGTGAGTACTTCTCTCTGTCAATTTTTTAAGCTATCGGCTGACACTTGTATAATACTTAACCAATATCTTCTTTCTCTGCAGACAATCGATTCTTCTCCCCCTCACATGAGTGACACAGGGGTTGAGATCCATTACGCCTCAGGGCTGATCCCAAGTGGTGGGGGACTCGCTCCTTCCATCATCGGCTTCAACGCGCTGAAGGTGGGAACCTTGCTACATGGCAAAACCCGTGAGGCACTGTTAAGGAAGAAGAGGGCCAATCCATCGGTTGCTGGTCCATCAGCTGTGCAGAAGAAAAAGCCAAAGAAGCAAAAGACAACCCCAGCCGACAACTTGCAATCTTTGGATCCGAGCGTGGAAGAGGCCCTCAATCAAGAGGAACTGGATGTAGAAATTGACCAATTTGTTGAGGAAGCAGCGGTCGAATCAAGTGATTCGAGCAAGTATGCATCAACATCATCAGCCGATGATCAGCCTCAGAAAACTCCTTCTCCTCCACAACGTCTTCCTCACCATCAACCAGTAAGCATCCTTCTTCTCTTGAAGCTTGATTAATTTATATTATTCTTGTCTTGTCCTTAACCAAACTCCTCTGTTCATAGCATAAAATATTGGCTCAACGGCAACCACTCCCACGCTTCACAGTAACCTAAAATCTTAACTCTTCTTTCCTTTGTTAGCTTACCGATTTTAACTAACACTGTCTTTTTGTATAGCCCCCTCAGTCTCCATCGGCTGCCCCCATTGCTTCAAGCGAGCACACTCCATCGGCCAGGGGTAGCCACCATATTGAAGAGGCAAAAATAACTGCAGCTCCCACAGTCAAGGTAAAAATTTCATCAGGATCAATCGGCTACTTAAATTCCTTTATACTAAAACAAGCTTGACTCGATATGCAGGCCTTAGCCGATATGTTTCCATTTGACATAAGGGAGTACGATGGTGTTGATGACCAAATTTGGCAAGCTAATCCCCAGGTTTGAAGCTACAATTGAAGCGGAATTGGAGGAATGCGCGATTCTCGGAAACAAAGTGCACATCGGTTGAGTCTGAATCGGCTGATGAGTCAATCGACTGAGACCAAATCGGATAAGGTGTCTGGCATAGCCGATTCCGATTGGGGTAACTCAATGTGACCGATTCCGGTGGGAAAGCATGAAGATCATTATTGGATTCGGTTTCCAGTGCTTCAGAGATATTGCCATCTATGGATAAAGTCCTGAAAAGGAAGTTGTATCTTTAAGTTAGGATATTTTTTTGTATAGTTTTACGTCGGGGGGCCTTGTCCCAGATAATTGTCGTATTTTAAACAGTGTTAGGATAAGAGTCGTGTCCTACAAGGACTGTGTTTGTAATTGGGTATAAATATGACCCGAGACCATGTAATCTGTTTCAATCAACACTCGATCAATACAATTTCGGTGCATCGCCATCTTTTCCTTTTAGTTTAATCTCGACAAGTTCTTGCTTCAAGTTGGGCAGCATCAGGCTTCGATCTCCCACGAGAGGTAACTCTTGTTACAAGCCGCTTTCGTTCTCAGGATTAGTGCTTCCATCGTCATGATACTCTAATCTTGTTATCGTAATCTACACAGTTATCATATATTGTCACGCCCAGAAATTTATCCCAAATTTCCAGACTATTTTGTGTATTAATTCTCTGTCTAGGACCAGCCAGGGTACACAAAATGACAAATCAATACACAGATCCAAACATAAATTAAAGCGTATAAATATACTTACAGAAGAGGCACTTAGTCCCCACACTCGAAGAAAACTGCAGCGAAAAAAATAGGACGATCCTAGCGGGGCTTCAGCTCCACTCCACAGGCAAACTCAACTGGGGTCTGAGCCTTGGTCCTCTAACACCGTCTTCGACTCAGAGGCACTACACTTCTGAAAGGGGGAAGGAATTGCAAGGCTGAGTACAACCACCGTACTGAACAAGCCATGCCGGGAGAATGCAAATAATGCAAGGGGGTACAAAGAATTCATATATAGGGTTATTTTGTAGAAAACCAGCATTTCATGCATTTAAATATTTTAAGGCATTTTAATAAACACGAGCCTATCTCTAGTCAAATTATTATCAAGTCGCGCACCAACATGATCTTGCCTTCACTCAGCCAACATGTGCTAACTCCAAATCTTTCGCTTTTAAAACGAATTAAACTCTAACTTGGATACATTGCTCGGCTTGCCCATAACCGAGGGCGCGGCTATTCGAATAGATTTACTCTGATCAGAGGTGTACATCTTTACCCACCTGACATGTCTTCCTCACGTGTTGCGACGTGCCACATGCCACCATGGCATACGGACGAAAGCCATGACATAACTCATCGCTTAGTACTGCCCTAAACAAAGAAGACCGACATAGACTTCCCCCGCCAGGTGCCCTGGGTCGAGCAGACAGTCTATGCCCCCAGGCATCTCGACTCATCCTGAGTCTTCACTTGCCAGAGACGTCATCCCATGGGCTTCAACCCTTCCTAGGGCTTTATCCATCCCTATCCGTGTCTTTTTTGTTTCTGGCCGTACTAGTCGACGTGTTAAGCCTTACCCATTAGATAGGTGGTAGTACGGAAATGCTTTGCAACAGAGGCCCGAAGACCGGTCCTTATGACGGCCGAGGTGCGACTAGCAAAACCAAGCACCTCGTGCCCAGCCGAAAACATGTTTGGGGAATTTTGAAGGGGGCATTTATTGCCACGGCTAAACAGCCAAAACTTCATCATTTACAAGTTATTCCTTAGTCTAATTATTGAAAACATATAACTGTTTCTATTCAAGCAGGGCTAAGCATGCTAGTGAGTACCACATATATAAAGTGCTCACTAGTTTTACTTTTCCTAGGGTTATCAAGGATCATAATACAAGTAGTAGGGCTATAACAAGGAGAATCGGTAAGGCTAAATAAAACAGTGATAGACGCAGGAATTTAATAAAGCGAAATGTAATAATTTAAATAAACATAATTTTGTAAACTGGGATAGCAATATGATCAAAATGACATGACTTGCCTTGCTCCTTCGAACAAATCTTCTTTTCCTCGCGAGTGCGAACCTCCGAAACGACGAAGTCTACACGCTGACACGCAAAACAAGGAAAACCCTAATAAAAACCAAATGAACAATACAAGAAAAGTAAACAAACATGTAGAGCTTAATTTTAGATGAATTTTGCAATTTGAATGGACCAATTTGGAGTTTGTATGGATTAGATATGAATTTTAGAAGTTTTGGACCATTTAAGTGAATTCTGGAAATTAAATTAATTTATTACACAATTTATAATTATTTTTGGAAGGAAAAAGAATAAGATGACGACAAGGGGCAAGGATGGTAGAGGGGCGGCTCACCAGGTGCTCAACAACGAGAAGAGGCGGCGCGGGCGCACGACGGCAAACAGAGGGAAGGCCGGCGCATGGGTGCCGACACGGGGGACGAGGACGAAAACAACCAGGAATGGTGAGAGGACGACGACGACTGCCGGCGGCGGCCGCTGGATGGTGAGGACGACGTGGAACACGCTGTCGCATTGCTGTCGACGGAGACGACGAGGCCACGGGGCGACGTGTCGACAAGGAAGAATGGCTTGCTGAAGATTGTACCGGCAAGGATGACAACGGCAGCTGGCAGCAGCCGTATGAAGGTGAGGCCAGCATGGAGCAACCTGCTGCGATGCCGACGACTGTGGCGGTGCAGCGAGGCAACGTGCCGACAAGCAGGAATGGTCGGACAGACACGACGACCACGATGGGAGGAGGAGCACATGGTCAATGGCGTTCCGATGACCTTCCAACGAAACTGAGCGATGGCCGGGGAAGAGGATGGTACCACAATGCCGCGGAAGGAGACGATAATGTCAGGCAACACATCAGTGAGGCGGCAGAGGCTACCGAAGTTGGCATCGGCGAGACCGAGGATGAGGTGGCACGGCCGTCATCGTTGCAGCGGGGTTCCGATGAAGATGAGGCTTGGCCTGGGTGGAGAGCGATGCTGTGATGCCGTAGGTGGTGACAGCGCAGCCAACCGGCGCACGGGCGAGGAGGAAGGGCTGACCGGAGTTGCGCCGGTGAGGTGGATGGGCAGGCCGGCAAGGCGCTCTCCGGGCGAAACAGAGGTGAGGCCGGGGAAGAGGAGGTGGCTGCTAGGCAGATGGAGGTGGTGGCAAGGTCTTGTGTTGCTCGGCATGACAGGGAAGGGCCGCCGAAGTTCGCCGGTGTCAAGGAGAGAGGAAGCCGAGTGGAGGGATGGAGGGAGAGTAAGGGAGCTCGAGGTGGTGTGAGGGGAGTGAGGAGGGTGCTGGGGGCCCCTTTTATAGGACGGGGGAAGGGAGAGGGAAGGGCGCCGGGGAGGGCAATGGCCGGGGAGAGGAGGTTGGCCGGTCATGGTGGTGCTCAACCATTGAAGAACAAAATCAAAATCCATCACAAATTATTGCGGGATTGGGTGGGGAATTATGGGGGAAGTGGAGAGGAAGAGGTGAGGATTAATTTCCCTCAATTAATTTTGGATTTGAGCAAGTGATTCGATGGGATTTGCGAAGGGAGGAAAGAGATGGCTGTTCGGATGAACAGTACACAGGAAGCTCTAGGAGGAAGACGACACTGTAGCAGAGGGAAGCAAAGCAGACTTTTCCTTCCAAATTTCCTTGAATTTTTATCTATAAGCTCTAGGAGGAAGACGACATCAGAGCAGGGAAGCAAAGCGGACTTTTCCTTCCAAATTTCCTTGAATTTTTATCTATACTTCCAATGCTCAAATAATTCCAAGAAAAATCCTGAAATTAGATGAACACTTAAAGTATTTAATAAAAATACAACCAGATTATTTATTGATTAATTAATTTATTTAAATAATTACTTAAATGTTCTTTGTATTATTAAAATTATTTTTGAGCTCCAAAATTTCACGAAAAATTTAGGAGAGTACTTTAGGGCATGGAGAATATTGGAAAAATATTTCCAGCCATGATTTTTAAAGTAAATTTTTATTTCCTTAATACTTTCACTTGATTAATATGCTTTTCATTTTATTTAATTTCTAGAAAATGAATTATTTAATGATTTTTAATCCCGAACAAAAATCGGGCGTGACATATATGTTATACAATTTAGATCGATATTGCAATCTAAACCCTAATCGGTTAGCGTCAGTTGCCAGATGATCACCGATAGGTTTAGATTTCAACATTAATCTAGATTATATAGTATATTTACCATCTTAAAAGGCTTTCATTAAGCTAATTTAGATCCTATGCTTCTTTTGGTACTTAATGCTGCATCGGTTAGGTTCGATCTATTAAGTCGCCTTTAGAATCATAAAGATCTAATTTGCTTCGTGATTGCTATTAGGGATAGTATCGAGGTTTTAGCCATCTTACCTGATTTAACCATCTTGCAGGTTTTAGTTTTGCTTGATATGTTAAATATGCCCTTTATATTAAGATCTCATTATATTAGATATGTTAAGCTTGTTATCAATCTCTTACGGCATCTTAATATTTGAGAGCTTCTTGTTTAATGTATTTAGTCTGTTATGATATCTTTGTATATAGCAGTATCGAAATATTAGCTGATACACATTAGATTTATCTCTTCGGCTATGCTGTAAACATGTATAATCCTTGCGTTATGATATTTTTAGATTTGAGTGACTTATACTGTCTCGGTATACTACCGATCTATCCCAGTCACTTGATTTAAACATGTTTTGTGATTTGGATTGTATTCTGTTAACATCTACAGCCGATCGGACGAATCTAGTTGCTGTCGATTGAATGCATATTGCATCGGCACAATATCAAACGATACGTCATCAGCCGCTAGCCGATCGGCTATCGATCTAACATCGTTTTCTCTTTTTAGTTTCTTATTGGTTGCAGGGACAAACCAACTAGCACATCTACGAACCTCAAGTAACAGATTTGGACCTGCACTAGAGTAAAGCAAATCAGTTAGGCTAGTGCGTGGGAAATTTTCTCATCAACACGCTTTTGGCACGCCCGGTGGGACCCTCGACACGAACCAGACGCGATGATTGGGGCCATATTCAGCACAGATCGGCGACCTATTCTGGCCAAGGTGCCGATAAGATCCTACCCATCAAGTTTCCCTCAACATCCTGTTGGCTCTCAGCCTATGCATGATCAGCAGCCTCACATGATGCATCAATCTCCTCAGCAGCACGCAGGAGGCAACTTCAACCAGCAATATCAGCCTCACTCGCCTCAGATGCCGTATCGGCAGGGACCGCTCCAGTTTGATCAATACGAGATGATACAACAGCAAGTGCAAGAGGCACCTCAACAAAGCAAGCCTTGGGTGGACCTGTTTACCGATGTGATGAGAGAGCAGTTTGGTCTCAAGCCCAAGGACACTGGCAGCATGTATCGGTATCCATATCCTGAGTATTTCGTGAGGGTTCCATTGCCCAACTGATACAAAGTACCAGATTTTTTCAAATTCTCGGGGCAGGTTAATGTTTCTACCTATGAGCACGTTAGCCGATTTTTAGCTTAGTGCGGAGAGGCATCGGCTACAGACGCCCTGAGGGTTAGGTTTTTTCCCCTCTCCCTCTCTGGATTGGCATTCACTTGGTTTTCTTTGCTTCCATACAATTTTGTTCAGAGTTGGACCGATTTGGAAAAATAGTTTCATCACTACTTCTACACTGGCATCCACGAGATGAAGCTGTCTGATTTAACGGCCATCAGGCAAAAGCATGACGAATCTGTCCAAGATTATATCCAAAGATTCAGAGACATGAGGAATCGGTGCTACAGCTTGGTGCTATCCGATTCTCACCTAGCCGATCTTGCCTTCCAGGGTTTGTTAACACCCATCAGGGAGAGATTTTTGGCTCAAGATTTTGAAAGCATGGCGCACTTGACCAATAAAATCACTGCCCACAAGCAACATTTCCAGGAAGCCAAGAAAGCCTTTAAGAAGGTTAACCACGTTGCCTACGCTTTTGACTCCGATTCAACTGATAGTGAAACCAAAGTGGCAGCAGTTGAATGGGCTAGGAACAAAAAGATCATAATCTGCCAATAGGTGAAGAATTCGGCTAAAGAGGAGAAGTACAATTTTGACATTACTAAGGCTGACAAAATCTTCGATTTGCTGCTTTGGGAGAAACAGATCCAACTTCCAGCCAATCACGTCATCCCATCGGCTGAGGAGTTGAAAAAGAGAAAATAATGCAAGTGGCACAACACTGGTTCCCATAGTACGAACGACTACAAGGTGTTTCGCCAGCAAATCCAGTCGGCTATAGAGGCTGGGAAAATTAAATTTGAAGACCCAAAGAAGTCGATGAAGGTTGATGGGAATCCTTTTCCCGTTAACATGGTTTATGCCAATCACCGATTAGCCGATCATCACCCTCGAGAGATGGATAGCTTGGTCAAATTCGTGAAGGGACATGGAGAAAGAGAGACGGGCAGAGTCTACAGAGTGCATCCAAGAAAACATGATCGGCAGGAAGAGGTTTACTATCGGCAACACGATGGCTTCAATCCCATTGGAGCTGTCAATTCTTCAGGTTTTGCTGGAATCAGGGGATGAGGTTACCATCACTCCAAGACTGTCTAGCGTGCAGTTGTTATGGAGATGAGCAGGCTGAAAGCTCTAGCCGGTTGCCGCCCGGAGAGAATCGGCCGAGACAGAGGAAACACTCTGTTTACCAAAGGCTGGGCCCAATCCATGAAGATTTCTTTCAGGAGGACTTCGAGGATGACGAACAATAAGCTTCCAATCCACAATGGTGTCCCTCCGACACTTTTACAAAGACCCAGAAACGGAAGGTGCAACAGATGAAGAGCGAGGCCGACTGCAAGAGGTTCAAGCCAAAATTTATTATCAGCTAAGAAAGAAGAAGGAGCAAGAGCACCCGAGGAAGTAGTGGCACGTGAAGAACAATGCCATTGCAGCCGATGAAGACCAAGCCGACCAGACAAAGAGAAAGGCCAAGGGAAAGGCTGTGGCCTCTACATCGGTTAATATGGTTGTTGTGTTACCAGCCAAATTTGAAGCGGCACAAGCCGATGCAGACGTCGTAGAGGAGTCACTGGCCAAACTTGTGTCGTCCCCGGAGCAAGCAATCTTTGAAAAAATAGAAGGGACAGGACATCGACATCTTAAGCCTCTTTATGTCAAAGGATTTATCAATGGGAAGCTAATGTCAAAAATGCTCGTTGATGGGGGAGCTGCTATCAATCTAATTCCATATGCTACTTTTAGAAAGCTGGGCAAGGGCTCCAATGACCTCATCAAAACAAATATGGTCCTTAAGGATTTTGGCGGAAACCCATCTGAAACAAAAGGGGTTCTTAATGTTGAGCTGACCGTCGGAAGTAATATAGTGCCTACCACCATTTTTGTCATCGATGGAAAGGGGTCATACAGCCTACTGCTGGGGAGGGATTGGATACACGCCAATTGCTGCATCCCTTCTACCATGCACCAGAGCTTGATCCAATGGCAAAGCGACAAGATCGAAATCGTTCCAGCCGATAGGTCAGTAAACGTAACCAACGCCGATTTAACCCTTTGAGAAATCGATGGCATCGATTGCTTGTCTGGCAAGGTTTGGGAGGCTGATTTTCTAAAGGTGTTCGATTCTACTATACAGCCAATTGGAGACGAAGAGCCTCAATTATTACTTTGAGAGCGTCGTGGAGGGCTCAAGCGTCTACACCAAGGACACCGTGGACGATCTAGATGGCAAACTAGGACAAGATTTTATGTCGGCCGACGAGCTTGAAGAGGTTGATATAGGTCCAGGAGATAGGCCTAGGCCGACATACATTAGTAAAAATTTATCTTCTCATTTTAGAACGAAGCTTATTGATTTCCTAAAGGAATATAAAGATTATTTTGCTTGGGAGTACTTTGAGATACCAGGTCCTAGCCGATCGATTATCGAGCATCGGCTCCCTATTAAGCCAGGCTATCGGCAGTACAAACAGCCTCCTAGGAGATTTAAAGCCGATATGTATGATGCAATTAAGGTCAAAATCACTCGTTTATATGAAGCAGGTTTTATTCGGCCGTGCCGATACGCTGAGTGGGTTACAAACATAGTTCCAGTTATCAAGAAAAACGGCAAGCTAAGGGTGTGCATTGACTTTCGAGACCTAAACAAAGCTACCCCTAAGGACGAGTACCCCATGCCGATTGCCGATTTATTGGTGGATGCTGCTTCAGGGCATAAGATTATAAGTTTTATGGATGGCAATGCTGGATACAATCAAATATTTATGGTTGAGGAAGATATTCATAAAACTGCTTTTTGGTGTCCTGGTGCAATCGACTTATATGAATGGGTTGTCATGACATTCGGTTTGAAAAATGCTGGGGCTACTTATCAGAGAGCCATGAACTATATTTTGCACCACTTAATCGGCTTCTTGGTTAAAATCTACATTGATGATGTGGTTGTCAAATTGAAAGAAGTTGAAGATTATATAGCCGATTTAAGAAAGATTTTGGAAAGGACTAGGAAGTATGGCTTGAAGATGAATCCCACTAAATGCGCTTTTGGTGTATCGGCTGGACAATTTCTGGGTTTCTGTTCATGAGAGGGGGATTGGGGTGACACATAGAAGTATTAATGCAATCAAGAGTATTCAACCTCCACAGGATAAGAAGCAGCTGCAATCTCTGATCGGCAAGGTAAATTTCATCAGACATTTTATTGCTAATTTATCTCAGAAGATTTAGCCGTCCACGCCTTTGCTAAGGCTAAAAGTCAATCAAGAGTTTACTTGGGGGGTAGACCAGCAGAAAGTTTTGGACAACATCAAGGATTATTTAAGCTCCCCTCCAGTTTTGATCCCACCACAGAAGGGAGTGCCTTTTAAGTTGTATTTGTGAGCCGATGAAAAATCAATCTGTTCAGTTTTGATCCAGGAGTTTGAAGGCAAGGAAAGAGCAATATTTTATCTTAGCAGAAGGCTTCTGGATGCAGAGACAAGGTACTCTCCTGTGGAAACGTTGTGTTTGTGCTTATATTTTTCTTGTACAAAGTTGAGGCATTATTTATTTTCCAACGAGTGCTCCATTATTTGCAAAGCCGACTTAGTCAAATACATGCTATCGGCTCCAGTTTTGAAAGGGTGAGTTGGGAAGTGGATTTTTGCTTTGACAGAATTTTACCTAAGATATCAGGCACCCAAGGCAGTTAAGGGTCAAGCTATAGCCGATTTCATTGTTGAACACCGGGATGATTCAATCGGCTCGATCGACATGGTGCCTTGGACATTGTTGTTTGATGGATCAGTTTACACTCATGGTTGTGGCATCGGCTTGGTTATCATATCACCCAGGGGGCGAGTTTTGAATTTGCTTATACTATTGCGCCTTACGCTACAAACAATCAAGCTGAATACGTAGCAGTCCTCAAGGGTTTACAAGTTTGAAAGAGGTTGAAGCCGATGTTGTGGAGATTATGGGCGATTCTTTGTGATCATCAGCCAATTAGCATGACAATATGAATGCAAGAATGACACATTGATGATCTACAAACCAAAAGTACCAAGAATTGATGGATGGTTTTTGGCTAGTAACTTTCAAACATATCCCTCAAGAGCAAAAATATTGAAGCTAATGATTTGGCTCAAGGGGCATCGAGATACAAGCCGATGTTGAAAGATGTTAAAGTTGAAATTGCAACAATCATAGCCGACGATTGGAGGTATGATGTTTTCAATTATTTGAAGAATCCTTCCCAATCGGCTTCAAGGAAATTGTGTTACAAGGCTTTGAGATATGTTTTGCTCGACAACAATCTCTATTATCGGACGATTGATGGAGTGCTACTTAAATGTTTGTGTGCTGATCAAGCTAGAGTTGTAATGGGAGAAGTGCATGAAGGCATTTGTGGTACTCGTCAATTGCCTCACAAGATAAAATGATTACTCTGGAGAGCAGGATATTTTTGACCAACGATGCTGGAAGATTGTTTCAAATATTACAAAGGTTGTCAGGACTGTCAGATATTTGGGGCGATTCAAAGGGCACCACTGTTGGCTATGAACCCTATTATCAAGCCTTGGCCATCAGAGGATGGGGAATTGATATGATCGGCCAGATTAATCCACCCTCGAGTAAAGGACACAAGTTCATATTGGTGGCAACCGATTATTTTACAAAGTGGGTGGAGACAATTCCTTTGAAGAAAGTTGATTCTGGGGATGCAATCGAGTTTGTAAAAGAACACATCATTTACCGATTCGATGTCCCTCAAACAATTACAACCGATCAAGGGTCTATCTTTGTCTCGGATGAGTTCGTCCAATTTGTAGAAAGCATGGGGATTAAATTCCTAAATTCTTCACCATATTATGTACCGGCTAATGGACAGGCAGAAGCATCCAACAAAATTTTGATCAAAATGATAAAGAGAAGATCTTTGAATATCCAAAGCAGTGGCATAGCCGATTGGCCGAAGCACTATGGTCCTATCGGATGGCTTGTCATGGATCAATCCAAGTGCCTCCTTACAAATTGGTATATGGGCATGAAGCTGTACTGACATGGGAAAGTGTCACCGGCTCAAGAAGGATTCAATTGCAAGATGAGTTAACAGCCGATGATTATCACAATCTAATGGTGGATGAATCGAAAGACTTGGTTTTGTCCAGGATGCGTTCTTTGGAAAAGTGACCAGGGATAGAGGGTTGCTCGTCATTATAACAAGAAAGTTATGCCTAAATCATTTTCAGAAGGCGAGCTAGTTTGGAAATTAATCTTGTCGATTGGTACAAGAGATAATAAATTCGACAAGTGGTCACCTAACTGGGAAGGGCCCTTTAAGATCCACATATGCGTTTCCAAGGGAGCCTACATGCTAGAAGGATTGGATGGAGAGGTGTTTTGAAGGGCTTTAAATGGAACATATTTGAAGAAATATTATCCTAGTATATGGATCGACACATGATTCGGCTGTATTGAGCCGATACATGGTAGCCGATGTATTTACATCGTCTTTTGTTGGCCGATATCAGTTATATCGCCCTTAGTCGTTTTATTCTTATCGCAATCGATTATATTTTTTGTCAATATATTATGGTCGATCTTGTGCGGTGTCATCCTCGAACTATAATTTAATCAATGATTGGTTGACATTGTAAAATTAAGGGGGCATATATATACATACACAAGTAAAATCAAGTGGGCTTGAAAATTTTTGAGGATTTTTGAAAAATTTTCGAGACAAGATAAGTTGGAGAGATCGGCAAAGAATATATTGCAAGATGGGGAGCTGAAAGTTTACTGAGTTTGCCGAAGCAAAAGAATATATTACAAGTGTTACAAAAGTTCACAAGTGCTAGCCCTATTACAGATCGACTCAGTTGTCGGTTAGCTGGTTAATAGCCAATATCACCCTTTGTTTGATCTGTTCGACTTCATCTATAGTCTGGGTGTCGGCTGCATTAGTGCCTGGGGTTGTCTTCAATGATTTCCTGAGATCTCCCAAGTATTGTATGGAGGATTTCAACTTGGCCCTCTGCTCTTCAACAGCCCTTGGGAGATCGGCAAGCCTTTGCTCTTTAAAGGCCAGCTCAGCTCTGCATTTCTCTAACTCAACGATGAGTTCGGCTTCTCGTTTCTTTAGCCGATCGATGTTGGACTCGATGGAAGAAGACCCTGCAATCATTTCATCCAATTTCGCCTTCTCAATAATGATATATTGCTGATTTGCATCGACCAAGGCTTCAAAGCTGGCTCTTGCCTTCCTATCAGCCATTCGCTGTTGTTTCCTTTCCAATTTATGCAAATGTTGACCAAGATGGGCAGCTTGGAGATGGTATCGGCTACTTCGTCTGGGAGGTGGCTTTCGATCTCTTCAAACCTGTCTCTGATCGGCCCACAATTGATGACCAAGTAATCCAGTGAGGCTTCCAGCCGACGAGCTAAGTCCAAAAGTTTTTCTTTCAACTCATCAGCTATAGGAGCTTGGGCCTTGCTGATGGTTTCCTCTTCTTCATTTACAAATTCCCTTATGTAAAAGGAGAACATGTCGGCTAAAGCCTGTAGAACAAGAGCCAAGATTGTTAAGTGATGAGAAAATTCAAATAGCCAATTTTGGTTGCGGGAAAGTTACTTACCTTGGCAGTGGGAGCTGGTGCTGGTTCTACTTCTTCAATATGATGGCTACCCCTAGCCGATGGAGTATGCTCGCTACAAGCAATGGCAGCAGCCGATGGAGAACGAGGAGGCTACACGAAAAAGACAAGTGTTAGTTGAAATCGGCAGGCTAACAAACACAAAAAAGACAAGTGTTAGTTGTATCTTTAAGTTAGGATATTTTGTATAGTTTCCTTATAGATTACGTTGGGGGGACCTTGTCCCAAATAATTGTCGTATTTTAAACAGTGTTAGGATAAGAGTCGTGTCCTACAAATACTGTGTTTGTAATTGGGTATAAATATGACCCGAGACCATGTAATCTGTATCAATCAACACTCAATAAATATAATTTTGGTGCATCGATGCCTTTTCCTTTTAGTTTAATCTCGACAAGTTCTTGCTTCAAGTTGGGCTGCATCGGGCTTTGATCTCCGATGAGAGGTAACTCTTGTTACAAGCGGCTTGCGTTCTCGGGATTAGTGCTTCCATTGTCATGATACTCTAATCTTGTTATCGTAATCTGCACATTTACCATATAGGTTATATAATTTAGATTGATATTGCAATCTAAACCCTAATCGGTTAGCGTCAGTTGCTAGATGATCGCCGATAGGTTTAGATTTCAACATTAATCTAGATTATATAGTATATTTACCATCTTAAAAGGCTTTCATTAAGCTAATTTAGATCATATGCTTATTTTGGTACTTATGCTGCATCGGTTAGGTTCGATCTATTAAGTCGCCTTTAGAATCATAAAGATCTAATTTGCTTCATGATTGCTATTAGAGATAGTATCAGAGTTTCAGCCAATCTTACCTGATTTAACCGTCTTGCAGGTTTTGCTTGATATGTTAAATCTGCCCTTTATATTAAGATCTCATTATATTAAATATGTTAAGGTTATTATCAATCTGTTAAGATATCTTAATATTTGATTGCTTCTTGTTTAATGTATTTAGTCTGTTATGATATCTTTGTATATAACAGTATCGGAGTATTAGCTTATACACAATAGATTTATCTCTTTGGCTATGCTGTAAACATGTATAATCGTTGCCTTATGACATTTTAGATTTGAGTGATTTATACTATCTCGGTATACTACCGATCTATCCCAGTCACTTGATTTAAACATGTTTTTAGATTTGGATTGTATTCTGTAAACATCTATAGTCGATTGGACGAATCTAGTTGCGGCCGATTCAATGCATATTGCATCGGCACAATATCAAACGATACGTCATCGACCGCCAGCCGATCGGCTATCGATCTAACATTGTTTTCTCCTTTTAGTTTCTTGTTGGTTGCAGGAACAAACCAACTGGCACACCTATGAACCTGAAGTAACAGATTTGAACCCTACTAGAGTAAAGCAAATCTCTAAGGCCAGTGCATGGGAAATTTTCTCATCAACAGTTGGTGAGGAAGAAGAGATTACTAGCCAAGCCCAGGCTCCTATAGCCGATGAGCTTAAAGAAAAGCTCTTGTATATTGCTCATCGACTGGAAAGCTCACTGCATCACTTGGTCACCAACTGTGGGCCAATCAAAGCCAGATTCGAAGAAATTGAAAGCCAGCTTCCAGACGATGTAGCCGATACTATCTCGCTAGCTGCCCACCTCGATCAACATTGGCATAAGCTGGAAAGGGCACGGCAACGGATGGCTGACAAGAGGGCAAAGGCCAGTCTCGAAGCTATGATCGAAGCCAATCAGTAGTCCGTTATTGCCAAAAAAGCCAAACTGGATGAGATGGTTGCCGGGCCAACTTCCATTGGATCCAACATTGATCGGCTGAAGAAAAAAGAAGCTGAACTTATCGCCGAGTTGGAGAAGTGCAGGGCTGAACTGGCATGTGAAGAGCAAAAGCTAGCCGATCTCCCAAAGGCCACTGAGGAGCAAAGGGCTAAATTAAAATCTTCAATACAATATCTGGGAGATTTGAGGAAATCACTGAAGGTGGTTCCAGGAACCGATGCGGTCGATGCCCAAACGATAGACAAGATTGAGCAAATTACGCAACACGCGATATCGGCCATCCATGATTTAACCGGCAACTAAGCCGATCTTGTAATAGGGCTAGCTCTTTTGTAACCTCAGAACACTTGCATTATATTCTCTTGTATGTATCGGCTCCTTTTGTATCAGCAAACTTCAACCTCATGTTGTGTAATATAACATATGTCGATTCAGAAATTTCCCTTGTCTCTAAAAAAATCAAAGTCCGCAAAAATTTTGAAGTCCACTGATGATTTATATATGTATGTGCCCCCTAATTTTTCAATGTTGACCTTGATCATTGACAAAATTATAAACTGACTAAAGACAATCAAAATAAATCAGCCACCACATATCGGCTCTGCACAACAGACTTAAACAACCTGAAAATTTCAAGGGACAAGACTTGTGTTTATTTTCTAAAGGTGATGTGTATAAGCATAAATACATCGGCTATCATGTATCGGCATAAACTGAGCCAAATCACGAGTTGATCCAAATACTAGGATAATATTTCTTTAAATATTTTCCATTTAAAGCCCTTCAAAACACCTCTCCATCCAATCATTCTAGCATGTAGGCTCCCTTGGAAACGCATTTGTGGATCTTAAAGTGCCCTTCCAAGTTAGGTGACCACTTGCCGAATTTATTATCTCTTGTACCAATCGGCAAGATTAATTGCCAAACTAGCTCACCTTCTGAAAATGATTTAGGCACAACTTTCTTGTTATAATGATGAGCAACCCTCTCTTTATCCCTGGTCATCTTTTCCAAAGACTGCATCCTGGACAAAACCAAGTCTTTCGACTCATCCACCATTAGATTGTGATAATCATCGGCTGTTAACTCATCTTGCAATTGAATCCTTCTTGAGCCGATGACGCTTTCCCATGACAGTACAACTTCATGCCCATATACTAATTTATAAGGAGGCATTTGGATTGATCCATGACAAGCCATCTGATAGGACCACAGTGCTTCGGCCAATCGGCTATGCCACTGCTTGGATATTCAGAGATCTTCCTCTTTATCAGTTTGATCAAACTTTTGTTGGATGCTTCTGCCTGTCCATTAGCCTGTGCATAATATGGTGAAGAATTCAGCAAGTTAATCCCCATGCTTTCTGCAAATTGGACGAACTCATCCAAGACAAAGATAGACCCCTGATCGGTTGTAATTGTTTGGGGGACACCGAATCGGTAAATGATGTGTTCTTTGACAAACTTGATTGCATCCTCAAAATAAACTTTTTTCAAAGGAATTGCCTCCACCCACTTTATAAAATAATCGGTTGCCACCAATATAAACGTGTATCCTTTACTCGAGGGTGGATTAATCTTGCCGATCATATCAATTCCCCGTCCTCTGAATGACCAAAGCTTGATAATAGGGTTCATAGCCGACGCTGGTGCTCTTTGAATCGCTCCAAATCTCTGAGTCTTGACAACCTTTGTTATATTTGAAACAATCTTCCAACATCGTCAGCCAAAAATATCCTGCTCTTCAGAGTAACCATTTCATCTTATGAGCCGATTGATGAGGACATTAAATTCCCTCATGCACATTCCCATCACAACCTTGGCTTGATCGGCACTCAAACATTTAAGTAGTACCCCATCAATCGTCCAATAATAAATGTCATCACCGAGCAAAACATATGTCAAAACCTTGTAACGCAATTTTCTTGAAGCCGATTGAGAAGGATTCTTCAAATAATTAGAAACATCATACCTCCAATCATCGGCTATGATCGTTGAAACTTCAACTTCAATATCTTTAGTCATCGGCTTGTAGCCTGATGCCCCTTGAGCCAAGTCGTTTGCTTCCGCATTCTGCTCTCGAGGGATATGTTTGAAAGTTACTAGCCGAAAACCATCCATCAATTCTCGGCATTTTTGATTGTAGATCATCAATGTGTCATTTTTGCATTCATATTCTCCTGCTAATTGGCTGATGACCAACAAGGAATCACCCATAATCTCCACAGCATTGGCTTCAACTTCTTTCAAAAGTTGTAAACCTTTGAGGACTGCTTCGTATTCAGCTTGATTGTTTGTAGCGTAAAGCGCAATAGTATAAGCAAATTCAAAACTCGCCCACCTGGGTGATATGATAACCAAGCCGATGCCATAGCCATGAGTGCAAACTGATCCATCAAAAAACAATGCCCAAGGCACCATGTCGATCGAGCCGATTGAATAATCCTGGTGTTCAACAATGAAATCGGCTATAGCTTGACCCTTAACTGCCTTGGGTGCTTGATATCTTAGGTCAAATTCTGTCAAAGCAAAAATCTACTTCCCAACTCGTCCTTTCTAAACTGAAGCCGATAGCATGTATTTGACTACGTCGGCTTTGCAAATAATGGTGCACTCGTTGGATAATAAATAATGCCTCAACTTTGTAGAAGAAAAATATAAGCACAAGCATAACTTTTCCACAGGAGAGTACCTTGTTTCTGCATCCAAAAGCCTTCTGCTGAGATAAAATATTGCTCTTTCCTTGCCTTCAAACTCTTGGATCAAAACTGAACCGATTGATTTTCATCGGCTGACAAATACAACTTAAAAGGCACTCTCTTCTGTGGAGGGATCAAAACTGGAGAGGAGCTTAAATAATCCTTGATGTTGTCCAAAACTTTCTACTACTCTACCCCCCAAGTAAACTATTGATCAGCTTTTAGCCTTAGCAAAGGCGTGAACATCTCCATCTTCTGAAATAAATTAGCAATAAAACGCCAGATGAAATTTACCTTGCCGATCAGATTGCAGCTGCTTCTTGTCCTGTGAAGGTTGAATACTCTTGATTGCATTAACACTTCTTTGTGTGACTTCAATCCCCCTCTCATGAACAAGAAAACCCAGAAATTATCCAGCCGATACACCAAAAGCGCATTTAGTGGGATTCATCTTCAAGCCATACTTTCTAGTCCTTTCCAAAATCTTTCTTAAATCGGCTATATGATCTTTAACTTCTTTCGATTTGACAACCACATCATCAATATAGATTTTAACCAAGAAGCCAATTAAGTCATGGAAAATATAGTTCATGGCTCTCTGATAAGTAGCCCCAGCATTTGTCAAACCGAATGTCATGACAACCCATTCATATAAGCCGATTGCACCAGGACACCGAAAAGAAGTTTTATGAATATCTTCCTCAGCCATAAATAGTTGATTGTATCCAGCATTGCCATCCATAAAACTTATAATCTTATGTCCTGAAGCAACATCCACCAATAAATTGGCAATCGGCATGGGGTACTCATCCTTAGGGGTAGCTTTGTTTAGGTCTCGAAAGTCGATGCACACCCTAAGCTTGTCTTTTTCTTGATAACTATAACTATGTTTGCAACCCACTCAGCGTATCGACATGGCCGAATAAAACCTGCATCATATAAACGAGTGATTTCGGTCTTAATTGCATCATACATATCGGCTTTAAATCTCCAAGGAGGCTGTTTGTACTGCCAATAGCCTGGCTTAATAGGGAGCCGATGCTCGACAATCGATCGGCTAGGACCTGGCATCTCAAAGTATTCCCAAGAAAAATAATATTTATATTCCTTTAGCAAATCAATAAGCTTGGTTCTAAAATGAGAAGACAAATTTTTACTAATGTATGTCGGCCTAGGCCTATCTCCTGGACCTATATCAACCTCTTCAAGCTCGTCGGCCGACATAAAATATTGTCCTAGTTTGCCATCTAGATCGTCCATGGTGTCCTTGGTGTAGACGCTTGAGCCCTCCACGACACTCTCAAAGTAATAATTGAGGCTCTTCGCCTCCAATTGGTTGTATAGTAGAATCGGACACCTTTAGAAAATCAGCCTCCCAAACCTTGCCGGACAAGAAATCGATGCCGTCGATTTCCCAAAGGGTTAAATCGGCATTGGCTACATCTACTGACCTGTCGGCTAGAACGATTTTGATCTTGTCACTTTGCCATTGGATCAAGCTCTGGTGCATTGTAGAAGGGATGCAACAATTGGCGTGGATCCAATCCCTCCCCAGCAGTAGGCTATATGACCCCTTCCTGCCGATGACAAAAATGGTGGTAGGCACTATCTTACTGTCGTCGGTCAGCTCCAATGGGAATCGAAGTTGTTGCCTGCCTCGTAATACTCCTCTTCCTGTCGATCATGTTTTCTTGGATGCACTCCGTAGACTCTGCCCGTCTCTCTTTCTTCATGACCCTTCATGAATTTGACCAAGCTATCCATCTCTCGGGGGTGATGATCGGCTGATCGCCGACTGGCATAAACCATGTTAACAGGAAAAGGGTTCCCATCAACCTTCATCGGCTTCTTTGGGTCTTCAAATTTAATTTTCCCTGCCTCTATAGCCGACTGGATTTGCTGGCGAAACACATTGCAGTCGTTCGTACTATGGGAATCAGTGTTGTGCCACTTGTAGTATTTTCTCTTTCTCAACTCAGCCGATTGGATGACGTGATTGGCCAGAAGTTGGATCTGTTTCTCCCAAAGCAGCAGATTGAAGATTTTGTCGGCTTTAGTAATGTCAAAATCATACTTCTCCTCTTTAGCCGAATTCTTCACCCATTGGCAGGTTATGATCTTTTTGTTCCTAGCCTATTCGGCTGCTGCCACTTCGGTTTCACTATCAGTTGAATCGGAGTCAGAAGCGTAGGCTACGTGGCTAACCTTCTTAAAGTCTTTCTTGGCTTCCTGGAAACGTTGCTCATGGGCAGTGATTTTCTGGGCCAAGTGCGCCGAGCTTTCAAAATCTTTAGCCAAAAATCTCTTCCTCATGGGTGTTAACAACCCTGGAAGGCAAGATCGGATAGTTGGGAATCGAATAGCACCAAGCTGTAGCACCGATTTCTCGTGTATCTGAATCTTTGGATATAATCTTGGACAGATTCGTCGTGCTTTTGCTTGATGGCCATTAAGTCAGATAGCTTCATCTCGTGGATGCCGGTGTAGAAGTAGCAATGAATCTGTTTTTCCAAATCAGCCCAACTCTGAACAGAATTGTATGGAAGCGAAGAAAACCAAGTAAATGCCGATCCAGAGAGGGAAAGGGGAAAAAGCCTAACCCTCAGGGCGTCTGTAGCCGATGCTCTCTGCACTGGGCTAAAAATCGGTTAACTTGCTCATAGGTAGAAACATTGTCCTGCCCTGAGAACTTAGAAAAATTCGGTACTTTGCATCGGTTGGGTAATGGAACCCTCTCAAAATATTCAGGATATTGGTACCGATACATGTTGCCAGAATCCTTGGGCTTGAGACCGAACTGCTCTCTCATCACATCGGCAATCAGGTCCACCCAGGGCTTGCTTTGTTGATGTGCTTCTTGCGCTTGCTGCTGTATCGGCTCGTATTGATCAAACTTGAGCGTTCCCTGCCTATACGACATCTGAGGTGAGTGAGGCTGATATTGCTGGTTGAAGTTGCCTCCTGCGCACTGCTGAGGAGATTGATGCATCATGTGAGGCTGCTGATCATGCAGAGGCTAAGAACCGACAGGATGTTGAGGGAAACTTGATGGGTAGGATCCTATCGGCACCTTGGGCAAAACAGGTGGCCGATTTGTGTTGAACATGGCCTCCGTTCCAGAGACATCCGAGGAATCTCATAGCTCGTATGCTGAGGTTGTGGCCTCATCAGGACCCTGGGTTGAAATTCTGGCGGTTTTGATGCCGACGGTGGCACAAATGGCTTGAGGGGAACCGATCCTGCCGCGATCGGCTATTCTGGAGGAACCCCTGAAGCAGTTGGCAACACATCTATTGCCAAGGCCCTGTACTATGGAAATTTGCCCTCAAGGAGGAATACTGGGCCCCTGGCTTGGTGTTCAGCTATCCTGGAGTCGACAACTGTACTAATCATGTTGAGGGTGTTGACCAATATTCCATACTGATTGATCAAAGCATGATGGACAACATAATCGATCATGTCTTGCAGATTGTTTATCTCTGGTCCTTCCTCCTGTTTGATTTCTTGTTCTTTGCCCTTGCTAGAGCTTGCTCCAGATTCATCCTGACCTGGGATCTTGACCTTGTATTTTTGGACGATTATCCTAGATCTGGTCAGAGCAAAAGATTGCAGATAATGACTCTGCAACTGGTCTATCAACTCCTCGTACTTAGCATGCTGTTCCGGAGTTAGCTTATCCATGGTGATCGGAACAACATTGTCTTGGTCAACCTCGAAGGTCTTGATATCAACAATTACGTCTTGCTCGTGTCTTGAGGTCCCACCGGGTGTGCCAAAAGCGTGTTGATGAGAAAATTTCCCACGCACTGGCCTGAGAGATTTGCTTTACTCTAGTGCAGGACCAAAGTATTGATTTGAGGTTCGTAGGCGTGCCAATTGGATTGTTCCTGCAACCAACAAGAAACTAAAAGAGAAAGCAAAGTTAGATTGAAAGCCGATCAGCTGGTGGCCGATGACGTATCCCTTTAGTGTTATGCCGATGCAACTTGCACTGAATTGACAGCAACTAGATTCGTTCGATCGGCTGTAGATGTTATCGGAATACAATCCAAATCTTAAAGCATGTTTAAATCAAGTGACTGGGATAGATCGGTAGTATACCGAGACAGTATAAATTACTTAAATCTAAAAATGTCATAAGGCAAGGATTATACACGTTTACAGCATAGCCGAAGAGATAAACCTAATGTGTATCAGCAAATACTCCGATACTGCTGTATACAAAGATATCATAACAGACTAAATATATTAAACAAGAAGCAATCAAATATTAAGATGCCTTAACAGATTGATAACAAGCTTAACATATTTATGAGATCTTAATATAAAGGGTAGATTTAACATATCAAGCAAAACTAAAACCTGCAAGATGGTTAAATCAGGTAAGATCGGCTGAAACCCCGATACTATCTCTAATAGCAATCATGAAGCAAATTAGATCTTTACGATTCTAAGAGTGACTTAATAGATCGAACCTAACCGATGCAGCATTAAGTACCAAAAGAAGCATAGGATCTAAATTAGCTTATTGAAAGCCTTTCAAGATGGTAAATATACTATATAATCTAGATTAACATTGAAATCTAAACCTATCGGTTATCGTCTAGCAATTGATGCTAACCGATTAGGGTTTAGACTCCAATATCGATCTAAATTATATAGCATATATGATAACTGTGTGAGTTACGATAACAAGATTAGAGTATCATGATGATGGAAGCACTAATCCCGAGAACACAAGCCGCTTGTAACAATAGTTACCTCTCGTCGGAGATCGAAGCCCGATGCAGCCCAACTTGAAACAAGAACTTGTTGATATTAAACTAAAAGGAAAAGGTGGCGATGTGCCTAAATTGTATTGATCGAGTGTTGATTGATTTAGATTACATGGTCTCGGATCTTATTTATACCCAATTACAAACACAGTACTTGTAGGGCATGAGTCTTATCCTAACACTGTTTAAAATATGATAATTATCTAGGACAAGGTCCCCCCAACGTAATTTGTAAGGAAACTATAAAAAATATCCTAACTTAAAGATACAACTGCCTTTTCAGGACTTTATCCATAGATGACAACATCTCTGAAGCACTGGAAACCGAATCTAATAATGATCTTCATGCTTTCCCACCAGAATCGGTCACATTTAGTTACCCCAATCGGAATCGCTATGTCAGACACCTTATCCGATTCGGTCTCAGCCGATTGGCTCCTCAGCCGATTCAGACTCAACCGATGCGCACTCTGTTTCTGAGAATCACACGTTTCTCCAATTTCGCTTCAATTGTAGCTTCAAACCCGGGGATTAGCTTGCCAAATTTGGTCGTCAACAAGAAGATGATTTGGCTAAAAAGCGTGAGAGGGTTGAAAAATTGACCGATGAACTTTTCTTAGTCAATGGCTCAATTGCTAGTATAAAGGATGTGAATAACACACTTCAAGAGAAAGTTACGGTGTTAGACTAAAACCACAAAGCTCTTGAAGTGCAATTTGACACTCTATGGACTAGTTCTTCTCCATCCAATGAGGCCCCTAAGTAATCCAATGTGTCCATTAGCAATGGGAATGCTAGGTGCTATAATTATTATTTAGATACCTATGCTACTAACCTTGAAGCTATAGAGGCTCTCAAAAAAAGAGAATGAAAGGTTGGCACCTTGATGAACTATGGGTGCATGAAGACCTATCACTCCAAAGATGCTCTCTACAAGACCATCACCGCTCACACCAACATGGACGTGCATGGACTTGGTTTCTCTGAAGAAAGTCAGTCGTCCAAATGGATTGTGGTGAATGGAAAGCAATGCTTGATGTTTGTCAAGAAAGAAAGTTCCCCACAAACAAACGAGGTGACTAATTCCTCGGCTAACCAGGGTCTGAAAGTTCTGGGTAAGTAGCCAAGAAGTTCTAGTCCGGAGTTTCTATGGGACAAAAAAATCGCCAGGACGTTCCGACCTATTTACCAAGAAGTTACGGGCCACTGGTCGGTCAAGGGGGCTGGCAAGAAGTTCTAGGCTTCACACTAGGAAGTTTCGATCATAAGGTCTTTTCTATGACTCATATGTGATTGCCAAAAATCATAAGGGTAAAGTGGTTGCTTACTCCAACGGTGATCACAATGGTAAGTACTAAGCTTGTGTGTAGGTGCCAAGACACTTGTGGCTAATATTCTAGGACCCAAACTTTGACTAGTTTGGGTACCTAAAACCCAAGCTTAATTCTTCTTTTGTAGGCATATTCCTCTGATGGATTGAGTTGGGTGGTGGATAGCAGATGTACCAACCACACGACAGGGAAGAGGAGGGAACAGGAGTATGTTTACAAGTCTTGCAAGGAGAGAGGAAACCGCGAGAATATTGTTTTTGAAGATGATGGTAAAGACAAGGTAATGGGCTTAGGTAAAATTGTCATCTCCAATAATCAATATTTTTTTCAATGATCTCCTTGTCAATTCATTAAGCTACAATCTTTTATCTGTTTCTCAATTATGTAAGATGGGTTTCAATTGCTTGCTATCGATGTGTGGGTCGGCAGTCCTCCATGGGGGCTACCCGAGGAGGTGAAAGAGTAGTCGGGACGTCTCACCAATGGATCTGATGGTCGACTCAAGAACAATGCGAGCCAAGGTTTTTAGAAAGGTTCGGCCCTCTGGGAGGATAACAAGCCTACGTCCTGTCTTCTTTATTGGGGTGGAGTATGAACAGAGTTTGACTACAATGGACAAGGTCAAAGCCAGGGAGAGTCCCCCAAGGGCGAACCTCTGTCCTCTCTTTTATAGTCTAAGGGGGGCAGTTTCAATGGACTTGACACGCAGGAAAGCTTGGTCCTAAAGTACAAAGCAAGTACAGTCTAAAACTGAAAAGCAAAACAGAAATTATCTTGGGATTTGTTCGCCGTGGGCATCTTGTGCATAGTCCTACCTCGGGATCCGCCGTGGCAGGTACTGTAACACCCTGAGGTGTTTTCCCTTTTTAAAAAATCCTTAAGAAAATCGTAAAAGAAAAATCGTTAGAATTAACTGGAGAGAATTAATAATTTTAAAATCCAAATGTTAAATGGAAATGGCATGGTAGGATTTTTCCTAAATTCTACATGTCAAAATACGCTAACAAGATTTTTAGTGAAATTTTCAGAGCACAAGAAATAATTTTTAAGCAATTAAAATCAAAATCGGAATAAATAAATCCTGGGAAAATCAATTTCTCTCTCCTCCATCCTTTCCCGCTCTTTTTCCGGCTGTGGGCCGTCGGACCAAGCGGACGGCCCAATCCCTCCCCGCGCGCAGCCCGTCCTTTTTCCGCCCGCGCGTCCCTCTCCCTCTCTTCCTCGCGGGCCGACAGAACGCCGCAGCCCGTTTAACTCTTGCGCCGTGAACAAGTCCAGTCAGCCTCCCTCTTACCCCTGGACGCCGATAGGTGGGGCCCACCTGTCAGGCCGTCGTCCCCGATCCCGGCCACCTCGGCGCCATTTTCGCCGCCTCCCTCCGCTTGGATCTCGCGCACCCGTTTTCCCCGCGCTCCGGGATCCCACCGCCTTAACTCCCCACCGTGCCCGCCGGCATTCAAAGCACCGGCCGCCGCTCCCGTGCGCCCTAATGGCCGGATTCCATTCCGGCCATTATTTCCCCCAAACCGCGCCGGCGAGAAATTCTGCCCTCATCCGGTCGCCACCGACCTCCCCATCCCCTATTTAAGCACCACCTCGTCCTTCCCGAGCTCCCCACACCTCCACTCAAGCCTTCCTCTCTCTCCATCGTTCCCGCGCCGTGCGCCCCTGCTTCGGACTTCGTCGCCGAGGTTCAGCCGTGTTTTCCCGCTGCTCCGAGACGCTCCGAGCTCCGCCGACTCCTCCCTCCTTGTCGCCGGTGCCCGCGCCACTTCGGCCACCCCTTCCCGAGTGGTTCCGCCGTATTCCTCGCTGTCCGCGCCGTCGTCCCCTCCCCCTCTGGCGACCCGCGGTGAGCACTGTCGAAACTTGGTTTCGGCAATATAATTTCTGGGGTCGCAGTCGAGATCGCCAAGCACAATGGGTTAGAAGAAGAAGGAGATTTAGACAGGTTCAGGCCCTCTCGTGAGGTAATACCCTACTCCTGTTTTGGTGGATTCGATCCGCCGAGTGTCTTTATTGATCTCGTGATCTAAAGCTCTCGCTTATGAAGTCGTATCTCAGATCTAGTGTTGGATCTCTGATATCCCTCCAGGGACGCCCCTTACCCCCCTTATATAGTCTTGGGAGGAATGGTTTACAAGTCGGAAACCCTATCTTATTCTAAGTTGGTTTCCTCAATCTTACCAAACCGGGACTATAGGCCGATTGCCTTATCTCTATCGGCAACCGTAACACCCAAGTCAAGTTCGGCTTACAAATATAGCGGCGCAATCTATCCCTACCTCCAGGATAAGCTTGCCATGTAGATACCCGATTGCCACAATCTCCACAAGAGCCCCGAGTCCTTTTCGGCCGACGAGACAACTCGGCTTCAGACCAAAGCAGCACTCAACCAAAAAATTTCTTTGACCGAGTGCTTTTGGCGCCGAGTGATTCCATCATCTCTGCCTGAATCTTCCCGAGTGTCTCCAAAGACTGTGAAGGGCTGAAAAAATATATAAAAATTTCTCAAAAATAAATATCTAGGTGCATCTCCTGATGCACCTAATTAGGTGTAGCCCCCGACTATGTGGTTAGTCAAAAATAGGCTAAGCATATAGTCAAGAACCATAAAAATCATCTTCATGTAGATGCCTAGCTCATGCTAAAGCAATCATAGAAATCTCATTACTCAGCAAGTTCATACTTATCCGAGTGAATTTGTCCGAGTCATCTCAGAACAAATAATTCAATCATCCCTCATGGGTAAAAAGCACTCGGTAAGCTCTTGCTCATCCGAGTGGATTTGCCCGAGTAATCCCGGAATAAATATTTCATTCATCCCTCATGGGAAAACAAGTTTTTTCAATCATATGAAAAATATGACCAAGTTATTAAATAGCTTTTGCCATAATACTGGTCTCAATCTATAAAGATCTTCACCAAGGTGGAAAACAAACAGCATTGGTAAGATTACCCGACCGAATGCCAAAAAACCAAACAGCCCTTGTTCACCAAGGCAGCTATAAAAACTCAGCTGTTGGTCACCTTCCAAATTGCATCGTGCCAGCTTCTCATGAAGTCAGGCAAACCGCGGTATGGAAGGATCTTTAAAGGTATAGGGCATTCGGACACGCGCATATTGCCAGGGCAAATCTGCTTAAGCTCATCCGCTTAAGTCCCTAAGGACACGTATCAGACCACACCTTAGCTGGGCCGTAGATTTTCTTATGGGCTCGGCCCACTCACCAGAAAACCTAGCGCAACCCTCAAATCTTTCTATAAAGATGCGAGGTCATCCCCGCCTCTTCATCTTCCAAACGATTCCCCTTCTCACGGCACTGTTCAACAGTTCACCGCGGAGAACCCTAGACTCGCGCGCTCCCAAATCCATCCATCTAAGAGCTCGCTCTCTGCAACAACCAGCCTCCACAGCCAAATCTCCCACATTCCATTGCTCAAGATCCAACTTTTCTCAGCCAGATCCACTCCCCAACAACCTCGCTCTCATGGCGGAGGAGAAGAGGATTCCGTTCGACCAATGGGCCACCTGGGATGTGAGGGAATACACCCTCAAGGAGATGGTAAAGCACGGCGTGCTTTCGCCGAAGGAACTTGTGGGATGGCGCCCGGCGGCAGGGGAGGACTTCCCGACCCCAAACACCGGTGAGCTCGTTGTTTTCACTTCCTTTTTCTATTGCGGGTTCAGCCTTCCCACCTTCGAGTTCTTCCGAGGACTTCTGGACTATTACGGGCTTCATCTCTACCATCTGAACCCCAACTCGATGCTTCACATAGCTCTCTTCATTCATGTGTGTGAAGCCTTTCTTGGCATTCTTCCTCACTTCAATCTATTCCGTCGTATGTTCTATCTGAAACCCCATCCGAACAAGGACCAACCTTGCGTCGTTGGTGGGGCAGGCTTCCAGCTTCGCGGATCTCTCCGCAAAGACTACTTTTCTCTCCCTTTGAAATCTTCCAACAAGGGCTGGCACGCGGGCTGGTTCTATATTAGCAATCTCGAACCTAGTCTGCCCGCCTTTGTCGGTCTTCCCCCTGTCCCCAAGCCGTCTTGGAGCACCGTGCCGGTAGCCCAAGATTGGGATGAGGCCAACAATCTGCTCGCAAAGATCCTGACGATGAAGAAGAGGGGTCTTCGCGGGGAACAAATCACTCGACACTTCATCAGGTGCCGACTGGCGCCGATCAAGGAGCGGTCGAAGCCGGCCTTCGAGTATGAAGGCGGGACGGACCCCAATCGGGAAGACCCAGATCCACTCACATACGAGATCCTGAAGATTCGGATGTACAAACTCTTCTCATCTGGGATATCGGTCGAGCGGGCCCTCATTCTGCCAGTCCTTCCATTCAGCATCCACCGGCCTCCTCCTCCGGTAAGCCGACTGGTTGCTTCAAAATATCTTTCAATCTCGACATCTTGTCTCTTAATGTTGCACTTTCTCTCTTCTGCAGGAAAACGCCTCTATCACCTCCATGCCATACAAGGTGGCTCATGACGACGCGCCGCATCGCCCCGCCAAGAAGCCGGCTGGCGGGATCAAAATCCAGAGCGACCCAGTCGGGAAGCGGGCGGCGCCGAGTGGAGACTCGAACAAGCGCGCGAGCAAGAGGAGGCTGATCATCGAGGATTCGGATGACGACGTCCCGGCTCCTCCAGTCGAGACCCCGCCTCTAAGGCGATCGCCGCGGACGGCACCGAAGATCCGCCGATCATCCAGGTATGCTCTGAAACCGAAGTCCTGAACTCTTTCGCGGAAAACTTTTCTTTATCTTTGCTGTATTCACTTTCGCAGGAGGCCCCAGGACATCGATCCTGCCGGAGGGGGTGAAGGGCCAACTCCGGCCGCTGCCCCCGAAGTGCCAAGGCCGGTAGAGCCAAAACCCCGGAGCCCGCAACCGAGTGCGAGCGTTCCGGAGAAACATCCTTCGCCTCCGAAGGAGGACGCCCCTAGGAAGGAGCCCCCGACTGCCAGTCGGGACATCCCGGCTGGAAGGCAGTCATCAGCCGGGAAACCCGAGGCTGCGGCTCAAGCACCCCCGACTGGGGGTCACTCGGCACAGAGCCCGAAGAAGAAGAAAAGCCCGGCCGCTCCACCTAGGCAGGCAGCCACCGAAACCGGTAAGACTTGCTTCGAAGCATTCCTTCGTTCTTTCAATTTTGAATCTTTCATGTCTTCATTTGTCTTTCTTGCTTGTCAGCCACGGTAGAAGAGATCCCCAGGTTGCAGTCTTCTGAGACCTGGGTTCCCCCGATCAGAATCGAGTGGCGGGATTCGGAAGGCGAGAGACAGGGCATCATCCTAGATCGGCAAGCCGAAAAAGATGAAAGGGATGCCCTCGTCGAGAGCCTGAATGAGGCGACCCGACTGCTCAACGTAAGACTTTTGTCTTTCTCTTTGATTATATTATCGTTATCTTTTAGTCGATCACTCCACTGCTTTCGCGTGCAGAAGGAATATTGCCGCTCAATGGCAAAATCTGAAGTGCTGGAGAAGCTGGTTCCCCACTTAAACTCCTTGGAGGACATTCAGCGACAGCTGAAGGCCACTCGGGAAGAGGCCGCATCAAGAGAGGCCGCTTTAAGGAGGGAGATTGCGGAGCTTCGGGAAGCCAACCTCGACCTCCGCGGATCTATTGGGAGTAAGCCCGCCTCTCCCAGCTTCATCATGATTCTTATGTTGATCTTGGCTATTGATAATCTTCTTTCGTTGTAGAAAATTCTTCGGAGGTCCATTCGCTTCAAGTCCAGCTGGAAGCGGTCAGCCTTGACAAGGCCGAGATGGAGGCCGAATTTGAAGGTGATCTTCTTTGAAGTCGAATTCCGTGTGCTGCTTTATATCCGAGTGCTTTGAATGATCTGGGACTTTTGGCAGCTTATAAGATGAAGACCCGAGCCCAATACGACGTCTTGCTTGGGCGGATCAAATCCAGCGACGAGATACGGGAAGAGGTCGCCAATGCCGCCACGCCGATCTTGCTGTCCTTGTTCGATCAAGGAGTTGGGGCCAGCTCGCTGGAGCCAATCGAGATCTTCGACAAGCTTCGGCTGGCTCCCGAACGATACCTGAAGAATATCCCGAAGCAGCCAGCATGGGCGCTGGTCTGGCTCTTGCACAGACCAAGTCCCTCTACCCCCGAGTGGATATCCACTCGGTCGGGGAAGGCTTTGCTGACGGAACGACCGACGAGCAGGCCTTGGACATGCTAAGTGAGGCGCAGGAGGCGGCGAAGAAAATATCCCTTGATGTAGTAAACAACTTCAAGCTCTGATTTGTATTCTGACTTTGCTTTGTAAATGTCATGTAACCGTAACACTTTGACGTGAAAATTTGTGACTATTTTTAGTTTATTTATGTCAATGCCTTGATTCGAGCTTTTGCGTGAAATTTCTTAAGTAGTTTTCGTCTGGCTGTCATCAAGCCTAGGCTCGATTAGGTCATCGGAAAACTCTCAGTCCTTAGACACTGAGCTCGAGTCGAAGGACATTAGACAATGATAAACCAAATTATGCACAAAAGTTGATGAGGAAAACTTGAGCTTTATTGACATGTGTATCAGCCCCCGACTGCTAGCTCAAGAAGTCATCTTGCTTGAGGTTGGCAGTCAAGGAAAACATGAGGCCTTAGCCAAATTAGGCATAAAATCATCGAAGATGCTCGATGTTCCAGGAGTTCTCCACCATGGATCCGTCTTCGCGCTTTAGCCGGTAAGAACCGGGCCGAGTCACTTCGGCGATTATATACGGTCCTTCCCATAAGGGGGATAACTTGTGTCGGTCTTTGGTGGTCCGGATCTTGCGTAGGACCAGTCGCCAACAATGAAAGCTCGTGCTCGCACGTTGCGACCGTGGTATCTTCGAGCCCTTGAAGGTATTTGGCCGATTGGATGAGAGCGCCTCACGGGCCTCTTCCAATCGGGTGAGGTCATCCACTCGGTTGGGGTCGTAGCGTTCATCGTTGAAGCTGCGGACCCGGAGGGACTCATACTCCATCTCGTTTGGCAACATGGCTTCTGCGCCATAGACCAAAAAGAAAGGAGTTTGGCCGGTGGCCCGACTGGGTGTGGTTCGCAGCGACCATAGAACCGAGGGAAGTTCTTGGACCCACTTGCCGGCGTAAGGGCTTAGCCGGTCGAAAACGCGAGCCTTGATGCCTTGAAGGACCATGCCGTTTGCTCGCTCGACTTGCCCATTGCTTTTAGGGTGAGCTACTGATGCATAGCAGATTTTGATTCCGAAGTCTTCGCAGAATTCCTTGAAGATGCCTCCCGTGAATTGGGTCCCATTATCAGTTATGATTCTGTTTGGGATGCCAAAACGGTGCACGATGTTGAGGAAAAAGTCTCGTGCTTTGTCGGCAGTGATTGTGGTGACCGGCTTGGCTTCAATCCACTTGGAGAACTTGTCGATTGCGACGAAGAGGTGTGTGAAACCTCCTGGAGCTTTCTTGAAAGGGCCAACCATGTCCAGCCCCCATACCGCGAACGGCCAGGAAAGTGGGATTGTTTGAAGCTCCTGGGCCGGGACATGGCTTTGTCGGGCAAAAAACTGGCAGCCTTCGCAGGTTCTTACGACTTTATCCGCGTCGGAGACCGCGGTGAGCCAGAAGAATCCTTGCCTATAAGCTTTGCCGACTAGAGTGCGTGCCGCCGCGTGGCTTCCGCATATGCCCGAGTGGATATCTTGGAGTAATTGTTTCCCTTCTTCGGGTGTGATGCACCTCATTAGAATTCCGGAGGGGCTTCTTTTGTATAGATCGGAGTCGACCATGACGTATGCTTGGCAACGACGCCGGACGCGTTCTGCTTCATCCCGGTCATCCGGCAGCTCTTGCTGGGTTAAGAATTTGATGAGCGGCGTCCTCCAGTCGGTGTCGGTCATGGCGACTTCGTTGGTGGTTTGTTCGTTAGGAGCCGTCTTTGCCATGACTGTCGGTTCGTAGAGATGTTCGACAAAGACGTCTGTTGGGGCAGCTTCGCGCTTAGATCCGAACTGTGCTAGCTCATCGGCAGCTTCGTTGTTATGTCTCAGGACATGTGAGAGTTCTAGCCCATCAAACTTGTCCTCAAGCTTGCGGACCTCTTGTCGGTAGGCCTCCATAGTGTCATTTAAGCAGGACCAGTCCTTCATCACTTGATTGACGACCAGCTGGGAGTCGCCTTTCACAATAAGCCGACGAATCCCGAGTGAGACTACGAGGCGCAGTCCATGTAGAAGAGCCTCGTACTCGGCGACGTTGTGTGAGGCGGAGAAGTGGAGGTGAAGGGCATATCTTAGCCTTTCCCCAGTCGGGGAGATCAGCACGACTCCTGCTCCCAAGCCGGTGATCCTCTTGGATCCGTCGAAGTGCATGGTCCAGTGTTGGAGGTCTTCTCGAGGCACGTGTTCTTGCTGTTCAGTCCACTCGGCCAGGAAGTCCGCTAAGGCTTGTGACTTAACGGACGTCCTGGGCTTAAAAGTTAAGTCCAGCGGCATCAGTTCTAGGGCCCACTTGGCGATGCGCCCGGTTGCCTCGCGGTTGTGGATGACATCGCCGAGTGGGAAAGAGGTGACGACGGTGACCGAGTGACCCTGAAAGTAGTGTGCCAATTTCCTCGCGGTTATTAGAACACCATAAAGCAATTTTTGTACCTGAGGGTAGCGGATTTTGGCTCCTGCCAATACTTCGCTAACAAAGTAGATTGGCCTTTGAATCTTCTGGGCCCGACCTTCTTCTTCGCGTTCAACCACAAGGACCGTACTAACCACTTGGTGAGTGGCCGAGACGTACGCAGCGGGGTTCCCGGGCGAGGCGAAGCCGACGGGCGGCGTGGTAAGGAATTCTTTGAAATCTTCAAAGGCCTTGTCGGCTTCCGCGGTCCACTGGAAGTCGTCTGTCTTCTTTAGCAGTCTGAAGAAGGGCATGCCTCGTTCGCCGAGTCGGGATATGAAACGGCTTAGCACCGCCATGCAGCCGGTGAGCTTTTGGACGTTTTTCTGATTACTCGGGGGCTTCATGTTTAAGATAGCGTTGATCTTCTCTGGATTTGCCTCAATGCCGCGATGTGACACCATAAAGCCGAGCAGCTTGCCTGATGGGACGCCGAAGGTGCACTTCTCCGGGTTTAACTTCATTCTGAAGGCCCGGATGTTTGCAAAGGTTTCTTCTAAGTCGGCGATCAGGTCTTCTTTCTGCTTGGTCTTGATGACAACATCATCGACGTAGGCTTCAACGTTCTTGCCGATCTGCGTCTGGAAACATCTTTGGATCATGCGTTGGTATGTGGCTCCGGCGTTTTTCAGGCCGAAAGGCATGGTAATGTAACAGTAAGCCCCAAACGGCGTGATGAACGATGTTTTCAAGCAGTCGGATTCTTTCAAGCTGATCTGGTGATAGCCCGAGTAACAATCCAAGAAACTTAGGAGTTCGCAGCCGGCTGTTGAGTCGACGACTTGGTCGATACGAGGCAGCCCGAACGGATCTTTGGGGCAGGCTTTGTTGAGGTCGGTGTAGTCAACGCACATGCGCCATTGCCCCGTCTTCTTGCGGACCAGGACTGGGTTGGCTAACCAGTCGGGATGAAGGACTTCTTTAATGAAGCCGGCAGCCAAGAGCTTTGCAAGTTCTTCTTTGATCGCGTCTTTTCGATCCTGTGCGAACCTGCGTAATCGTTGTTTTATTGGTTTGGCGTCATCTTTGACGTTCAAAGAGTGCTCGATCACCTCCCTAGGAATTCCGGGCATATCGGATGGTTTCCAAGCAAAAACATCTTTATTATTTTGGAGGAAGGTGACGAGCACGCTTTCCTATTTGGGATCTAGGTCGGCGCCGATTACGGCAGTTTGGAGGGATCGACGAATCAAGGGAGATCTTCTTGGTCTTGGCGTCGCCGGATCCCGATTTGGCTATCTTCTTCGCGGGGACTTCGCCCTCTGCCGAAGTCGATGCAGCCAATCGGACTTCTTGTTGGCCAAGTAATCTCTCGCGAGATTGGGCTATGTCGCAGCTCTCCTTGTCGCAGGTGAAGGCTTGCTTCACGTCGGCGAAGAGTGATGACGCCGTTGGGACCCGGCATCTTCATGCGAGAGGTAAGTGTAGTGAGGGATCGCCATGAACTTGGCAAGCGCAGCCTTCCGATGATGGCATGATATGCTTTTCGAAGTCGGCCACCTCGAAGGTGACGTTCTCCGTTCGGAAGTTCTCTCGGGCTCCGAAGGTGACTGGGAGGGAGATATGCCCGAGTGGTGTTGAAGACAGCCCTGGGATGACTCCGTGGAAGGGGGCTGAGCTTGCTTTCGTTCGGTCCTCGGGATCTGCATTTCATTCGTGGTCTTGGCGAACAGATGTTGAGGGCGCTGCCCCATCGATGAGGACGCGCTTAAGCTCGATATTGCGGACCACGGGGTCCGGGACGAGTGGATAGCGCCCGGATGAACCACTCGGTCGGGATGATCCGAGCGATCAAAGGTGATGGCCACTTCCGACCATCGCAGATACGAGGGACTTCGGGTTGAGCCGCGTTGACCTCTCGGTCGGTTAGCTTTTGTTTCCTCTTGGACTCATAGGCTAGCGGACCCCCGAAGATGTGGTTGAGCTCCCCAACTGGGTCTTGAAAAGGTTCGGCATTTTCAGCCGCGTTGTTCTTCTTGGCGCCGGATGGGCCGGCCTCGTCGATCGGCTTTTGTTGAGCCGCACACGCGTCTTGTTCGCGACCGCTTGTAGATAAAGCGATCCTTCGCCGCGTGCTTATGATTCGGATGGTGGGTGCATTGGGCGTTCATAATGGCGTCGTAGGCGGTGACTCGGGACGGCGTTGAGTATTGGAGGTTGCGGCAACTAGGTCTTCGATCGGCGCTTGCGATCTTTCTCGGCCCTGGTTGCCGTTGTTGCCGCCATCCTTCTTAGGATTTCGGCTTCCTCCCGCTTGCTTGTCCTCCCTTCGTCGGGCCGGTCTTGACGGGCGGCCTTAATGGCGTCGTTGGATTTGGCGTATGAATTCGCCGTCTCGAACATTTGTTTCACCGTCTTCGGTGGCTTGCGCCGAACTTGCCGATAAGCGGCTCATCACGGACTCCCTTCGGAAGGCGGCGATGATGATGTCATCGGTGATGTTCGGGATCTTGTTGCGCTTTTCGAGAAACGACGAATATAATCCTTCAGGGGTTCGTCCGGCTTCTGGATGACATTGTAAAGGTCGAAGTGTGTGCCGGGCCTCTCGAAGGTGCCTTGAAAGTTGGCGATGAAGTGGTCCCTCAGCTCGCTCCACGAACCGATTGAGCCTCTTGGCAGGCTCGTGAGCCAATTTCTGGCTGAGTTTGCGAGGGCCACGGGGTAATTGGCCATGCCTTTGTTGTCGCCACCTGCAGCTCGGATGGCAAGGGTATATACAGTTAACCAAGATTCAGGGTCGGTCTTGCCATCGTACCTTTCAATCCCTGTGGGCTTAAAGCCACTCGGCCAGTGCACTCGGCGGAGTTCCCGAGTGAAGGCTGGTACTCCGTCGTCGCCGCTATCGGGTGATCCCCTCCGATCTTCCTGAGTGCGTCGGTCGCGCTCCTGGTAGCGGCGATCGAGGACTTCCCGCAGATCACTCGGCGGGGTCTTCTGTTGGCTGGTTGGGTAGCTGGTACTGTTGCGGCGGACTCGGTGGTGGACGGGTGGACGTCCGTTTCGTTTGTCGCGGGAGTCGGCCGTCTGTTCTTGGTACCTTGGTGTGGACTCGCGAGGTGGGCCTCTTGGCCTGGTTGACGACCGAGCCGGCTCGGGCCTCCTGTAGTCTCCTGACTTTAGAGGCGGAAGCCGGCTTTTATCTGGCGTTTCGGCCACGGATTCAGTCAGCCTTCGCGCCGAGGTGGTGGGATGGCCGTTAGCCGTGGCAGCGACGATGGTCTTGATCTTATCCAGTATAGGAGTCACGTTGGCCGGAGCCGTCTCCATGACGGTGTCCAAGAGCGTGAGTGCGGCGACAGCGTTCTGCTGTGGCGTCTGGAAGATGTTGGTGTTGCGAACCCGTGTTTGGAGGATGGCCTCCTGGGCAGACCGTCCGGCTGCACGTAGATCCTGCTTCCTTTTGTCAGCCTCGTCCTTGCGTTGTTTATCCTCCTCGGCTGTCTTGCGCTCAAGCTCCACTCTGGCTCGCTCCTCTTCGGCAAGCCTTCTGGCCATGGCTGAGTCGGACTCATCTGGCTCAGCCATGAGGACGTCGTAGCACTTCGGCTCACAGTCCATGTGGCAGTCGGAGTTGTCGGCTTCGTCGGAAGGGATGCCGTAGAGATTGTCGAAGCCGGCGGAGCTGAGGTATCCGTTGAGCTCTGAAGATGAGCAGGAACCGAATGACGGGAGGATGACAGCGACCTCCCTTGATCCTGGGTAACCCGGATCGGGATCATTCCAGTCCGAGTCAGAGTCTGGGGGAGTAGGCTCCTCCGAGTGGATGGCCGCTAACTCGGGGGAGAGGATTTCGCTGTAGATCTTGGCGGCGTTTGGTAACCCAAACGGCACCGAGAGGTCTTCATCTGAGTGGATTGCTTCCGTCGGGGAGGCGAGAAGATTGGCGCAGATCTCGGCGGTATCCGGTAATCCGAATGGTGCCGAGTGAAGTCCGTCGTCGGAGAAGGTGGATCGTATCTTGGTCTTCAAGATGTTGTCGAAGATCTCGGCGCTGTTGGGGAGCCCGAATGGCGCCGAGTAGGTCTTTCCCTCCGACTGGTTCGAATCCGAGTCGAAGGAGGAGTCGTCGGCGAAGTTGGCGGCGAAGTCGCCGAGTCTTGAGGGAGATCCCATCACGCTTGTCGGCGAGATTGTTGAAGATGTCTCGACGCGCGGCCCCTACGGCGCGCCAACCGTCGAAACTTGGTTTCGGCAATATAATTTCGGGGTCGCATCGAGATCGCCAAGCACAATGGGTTAGAAGAAGAAGGAGATTTAGACAGGTTCAGGCCCTCTCGTGAGGTAATACCCTACTCCTGTTTCGGTGGATTCGATCCGCCGAGTGTCTTTATTGATCTCGTGATCTAAAGCTCTCGCTTATGAAGTCGTATCTCAGATCTAGTGTTGGATCTCTGATATCCCTCAAGGGACGCCCCTTACCCCCCTTATATAGTCTTGGGAGGAAGGGTTTACAAGTCGGAAACCCTATCTTATTCTAAGTTGGTTTCCTCAATCTTACAAAACCGGGACTATAGGCCGATTGCCTTATCTCTATCGGCAACCGTAACACCCAAGTCAAGTTCGGCTTACAGATATAGCAGGCGCAATCTATCCCTACCTCTAGTCGGATAAGCTTGCCATGTAGATACCCGATTGCCACAATCTCCACAAGCACCCCTCCCTATTTCCCCTCTCGGCCGAGTGCGCGCCGCCGTTCCCGAGTGCGCACGGCTCCGCCCACGCAAGAGCCGCGGTATTCCGCCACCCGCGTCGCCGCCCGAGTGGCGCCGGTCGGTCTCCGGCCGCCGTGTGCCATCGCCGGCCGATCACGCCACTCGAACCCCTTCCCGACCGTCCGATCTGCCTCGGCAGATCGGGGCCGTCCGTCCCCGCTGGCCCGCATGGCACACCGCGTGGCCGCCGCGTCAGGCGCCACGTGTGCGCCACGTGGTGCACCGCTCTCCCTCTCGGCCCGTGGACCCGGTCCACCGTGGACCGATGCTCCCGCGGCCGATGACGCCATCGCTGACGTCAGCCCTAGCGCTGACGCAATTCCGGGATTTATTGCGCAATAAATTAATAAGGATTTTTCTATTTTAATTAAAACACAGATAATCTTCTAAAAATCATATCTTTTCAATCCGACCTCCGTTTTAGCCCATTCAAATTTCATTAAATTCACAAAAATGTCAAGAATCCATTAAAAATGGTTTTGTTCCCTGTTTGAGTAGCTTTTTAGCCTGTTTTGTTGAAGTGCTTGTTTGCCGTGTAGATCCCGGTAGTCCCTCCGTCCCAGTTTACTTTGAAGTCGTCGCGGAAGTCCCCCAAGCCGAAGAGCAAGGCAAGTCATGCTATATTATTGATCATATTGCTCCCATTTTGCTAAAACACATGTTTTACTCTATGAAATTGCATGTACTTTATATTGTCATTTCATGGGAAATAATACACCTTATGCTTAGTTTATGCCTTAGGTTTGACACCCCAAACCCTTTGATCAAACTTGGGAAAATAATGTGATTAGATTTCAGAACTAGGTTATGCTTAGCCTGGCTTAGACTCACTAGCTCACTAAATGAATCATTTTCTCACTTAATGTATCTCTCCCGGCCTTATGTTCGGAGGATTAATGATTATAGATTCATGTGAACCAGACTAATAACTAAAATATGACAAATGGTGGGCTATGGGCGCTATGGTTTTGGTTAGCGGTGCCCATGGCAATTAAGGACCGGTTCACGGGACCCCTCGGAAGAATGACCGTGCAAACCACAAGCCGAAATGGGTAAGGTGGGTCCCGTAGTGTAGCCTCTCCTAGCTGATGAACCCATCGGCAAGGGTGAGCGGGATGGAGTTTCAGTCGGCCCCGGTATAAGGGCTGGGGCAGGGATTCACCGAGGCACTCGGGCTGCCCACTCCTGTGGTCCGGAGTGGGGCGAAACCTTGGTGGGGTTCGCTTGGTTAGAGGGGGTTATACGAAAGGTCCTATCACGCTTCCTTTCGAGGTACCGCGGTGGTATTCCGCGCACGGGAAACCGTGTTGTGGGGCGTGTCTTGTGGGTACAGTTGTACACCTCTGATCAGAGTAAATCTATTCGAATAGCCGTGCCCGCGGTGATGGGGCAATCGACCGAGCTCTCCGTGATTAGTCTCACACTTTTTCACCCTAAGTTATGGAACATGACTAGTATAGGTGGATGGTTTGGTCCTGTCGCAACGTGGGGATAACGTTGGACAGCGTTGGTTTCAAGATGTTTTAATTACTCAATTTACTGTTGTTTTGACTGTGTTCAAAATTCGCATTGTTTGGAAAAACTCCTGTCGTTTGCGCAAAAGCAAACCTTAGCCAGACCTTTGTCTCCCCTGCATTCATTCTTCTCCTTTTCCGGCGTGACTTGTTGAGTACGTGGAAGTACTCATCCTTGCTTCTTCACCAGAACCTGAGCCAGAGGTTGAAGACGAAGATGAAGTGGAGTAGGCTTTGTCCTACACTCTGGAAGCTGCCTGTGGAGTGGTCGAAGCCACGTGGCCAGCGTCAAGCTTAGGCTTAGGCCCTTTCTCTTTTTTCCGCTGCTCTTTTGTAATCTTTTTGTATTGTTTCTAAGACGTGGAACTGTAATATCAACAATTGTCGTATGTGTACCCTGGCTGGTCCTGGACAGGGATTTTAATACACATATAGCTTCGGAAATTCGGGTCTGAATTTCTGGGCGTGACAAGTTGGTATCAGAGCCAATTTGCAGAACGTAGGAAAAGCCAAACGAAAAAACCTTAGGAGCCCTCTGAATCTTTTCATATGCATAAGCCCTGGCTTTTGAAAATGGTTTCGAGAAAATGGGACTTCTTTCCTCAGGATTGGGGAAAAATTTTAAGTTTCTCTCAAAGCATTTTGAAAACTTGGTCAAATCTAAGGGATAGGATTCTAGAGTTAAAATTTGGAAAAACTCATTTGATCTCTTATTCAGCCGCCAAGTTGAGATTTTCTAAGGGATCAAAGTCCTATGTCGAGATAGGAGGGAATGGTCGCTAATTTTATATAACTAAGCATCTATTTTTCAGCATCATCTAGGGGATGTCCTCAGGAGGTTTTAATTAGTTTCATAAAAATGTTTCTCAAAAACCCTCTTTTTCTCGTTTACTTTACTTGAGTCCTTTATCGTTTGTCTAATTTGGGTTTGAGCATGCATTGATCCCCTACCTTGTCTTCTCTAGATGGCAGGCCGTCCAGTCACCCACAACGGTCACGGTTTGAAGGGTTTCGTCGCGGAGCTAGCGAGAATGGACTTGGCAGTAGGCTATCCGGATGCACCTGAGTACACTGTCGTCTCACCATTCGGCAGTGAGTTGCCTCACCAAGTCCGCTTGGAGGTGCACGGGTTCGTCGGCACCAATATTCCAAACATGGTGGTCACGGCGTCAGGAGGAACAGATGAGCATGCCTGCCAAGAGGCGGCTTATCTAATGCTGGCTCGGATGAGGGAGATGCATGACTACCATCTCCGCCACTCTGCCCACCGGTACCATCCTCGGCGGGGAACTTCATCAGCAATCAACACCTTCCAGTCTGCTGAGGGGGAGAACGACACCACCTTCTCCCACATGAGGACGGTGATTGAAGGGTTGGATAAGATGCATGCAGAGCTTCACATGGCGGCAAAGGCTCTGAATGACCAGAAGATCTTAAAAATCAAGAGCTTGAAGGATGAGGTGGATCGACTCAAGAGGGAGATCGCCAGTCTAAAGGGGCTTCCACCTCCCAACATCCTTCAAATAAGGATCACGCCGCGGAAGAACACCAAGGCTCCGGTGCGGATGCAGCTGGCGCCCAGGGTTCCACCTCCTGCACCACCGCCTTCCCCAGTCCCCGTCCCAGTACCAGATCCTGCTCTTGCTCTGGTCCCTGCCCCAAGCAGAGGAGGAGGATGGATCTCGGTTTCCGAGTAGCAGGCAGGCAAAGTGGCGCAGCTCCAAGAGTCCGGACGGAAAGACGAGTTAGCCACTCTCGAAGCCGCTCGAAGGAAAAGGAAGACGGGAACTCCCTTGGAAGTGGTTTCGACTCCTCCGACCGTGGAAGCCGTTCCGACCCTTAGAGCGTCGCCACCCTTAGTTTACCGTTTTCCTAGTTTTTCTGTTTGCTTTGTTGCTGTATGTTAGGAGTGCTGTTTGTGAGTAGTGGTCAACCTGTATCAAGTGTGGATATGGGTTGCCCAATTAAGGATGTTGGGTGTGTTTTAAGTGTTTTAAGTCAAGAAGAGATCAAAACAAGTAATAAAGATCAACTTCTCTGTTCAATCTGTTTTACTCCTTCCCCCGCCTTGTTTGTTTCGCTTCTTCAGATGGTGAACACCAGGAATGGTAGCAACAGCAATGAGTCAGCTGAGAAGAACACCCGTGCTAATACCAACAACCCACCTCCTCCCCCTGAGAACATCACTTTGGCACAAGTCCTAGCCAACCAGACCTAGATGATGGCTGCAATGATGCGCAAATGCAACGCTGAAGATCGGCAGATGCGTTGCAAATGATGCAACGGTTTCAACGGGAATCAGCATCGCACGACCATTTCGCACCACCACCTCCTCCACAAAACAAGCTGTCAGAATTTCTTCGAGTCCGACCCCCAACTTTCTCCAGCACCACCAACCCCATGGAGGCTAATGACTGGATCATTGCCATAGAAAAGAAGTTGGACCTTCTCCACTGCACAGACCAGGAAAGGGTGTCTTTCGCCACCCACCAACTCCAAGGTCCCGCCTCAGCCTAGTGGGACAATTTCTTGGTTACCCCTCGGGCGGATGCACCCGCAGTTACTTGGGCAGAGTTTTGCCACCATTTCCAGAAGGCTCACATCCCCGGAGGGATAGTAGCCCATAAAAAGAGGGAGTTCAGATCCTTGGAGCAAGGCACTCGAACCGTCACCGAGTACCTGCACGAACTTAATCGCTTAGCGCGATATGCTCCAGAAGACGTGCGTACTGATTGCGAGCGTCAAGAGAAGTTCTTGGCCGGGCTGGACGATGAGTTGACGGACAAACTCATCTCCGGTGAGTATGCCGACTTTGAAAAGTTGGTCGACAAAGCCATCCGTCAAGAAGACCAACGCAATAAAATGCTCAGAAAACGAAAGGCTACCCAGTTTAGGCCACATCCTCAGCAAGGGAATTCCCAGCGGCCGCGTTTCACTCCGGGAGGTCAGAGTGGACCTACCACTATGATCGTTCGTCAGCATCGCCCATACCATCTAGGGAATTTCCAATCTAGCGGAAGCCGTCCTGGGCAGCCGCAGCGTAATCTGGCCCCGCGTCCGCCAACAGCGCAGCCGCCACCGTAGTCCAAGCCAATACCACCAAAGAAGGACTCGGGATTCAAACCGGGTAACTGTTTCAACTGTGGAGAACCTGGACATTTCGCAGACAAGTGTCCAAGACCAAAACGTGCACCCAGGTTCATCCAAGCAAGAGTGAATCATGCTTCAGCAGAGGAGGCACAGGACGCACCGGATGTCATACTGGGTATGTTCCCTGTGAACTCCTTTAATGCATCAGTCATGTTTGATTTGGGTGCAACACATTCTTTCATATCAAAAGCATTTGTGGGAAAACATGGGTTGTCAGTGTTAAAAATTAAGATACCCATGCGGGTCCAAACACCCGGGAACCGTTTGAACACCGCCCACTTTTGCCCTTCAATGGCAATACAAATCCAAGGATTCCCCTTTCTAGCCAATCTTATCCTCCTAGAATCAAAAGGCCTGGATGTCATCCTTGGGATGGATTTGTTAACCCGTCATAAAGGTCTGATCGATTGCGCAAGCCGCACGATCTCCTTAACCAATGACGAGGGGAAGAAAGTAATTTACTGCTCCCCTAAACCACTGAGGATAGTAGCAAGTCTGAATCGAATCTCGGCTAAGGAGAATCCCGAAGAGAAAGGAAAGGATCAGGCGAAGTTAGAAAATATTCCTGTGATTTGTGAATACTCGGAAGTCTTCCCAGAAGACCTAACCACAATGCCACCTGAAAGAGAAATAGAGTTTCGGATTGACCTAGTCCCTGGCACTGCTCCGATCCACAAGAGACCCTATAGAATGGGAGCCAATGAGTTGGCAAAGGTCAAGAAGCAAGTAGATGAACACTGAAAGGTTATATCCGCCGAGCACATCGCCCGGGTGCGCCGTCATTTTTGTGGAGAAAAAGGATAAGACCAAAAGGATGTGCGTCGACTATCGCGCACTCAACGAGGTCACTATTAAGAATAAATACCCTCTCCCTAGGATTGATGACCTGTTCGATCAATTAAAGGGAGCAAAAGTGTTCTCCAAGATAGACCCGCGGTCAGGCTATCATCAGCTAAGAATCCGAGAAGAAGATATTCCCAAGACTGCCTTCGTCACTGGGTACGGTCTGTACGAGTGCACGGTCATGTCCTTCGGACTTACAAATGCCCCAGCCTTTTCATGAATTTGATGAACAAAGTGTTCATGGAATTCCTAGACAAGTTTGTCGTGGTGTTCATCGATGACATCTTGATCTATTCGCAGTCAGAAGAGGAACATGAGCACCATCTCCGGTTGGTAGTTGAAAAGTTAAGAGACCACCAGCTCTATGCTAAGTTTAGCAAATGTGCTTTCTGGTTGAAGGAAGTGCAATTCCTCGGCCATATCGTGAATGCCCAAGGAGTCGCAGTGGACCCTTCCAATGTAGAAGCCGTGACCAAATGGACTCCACCTAAAACCGTCACCCAAGTCAGAAGTTTTCTAGGACTTGCGGGTTATTATCGTCAGTTCATCGAAAACTTCTCCAGAATTGCCAAGCCTTTGACACAGTTGTTAAAGAAGGATGAAAAATTTATATGGACTGCCGAGCGCAACCAGAGTTTTGAAACACTCAAGAGAAAACTGGTGTCCGCACCCGTGTTGATCTTGCCAGATCAAACCAAGGATTTCCAAGTCTATTGAGACGCATCTCACCAGGGGTTAGGCTGTGTGTTGATGCAAGATGGAAAGGTGGTCGCGTATGCTTCTCGCCAATTGAGACCTCATGAGTCTAATTACCCAACACATGACTTGGAGCTAGCAGCAGTCATCCATGCTCTGAAAATATGGCGACATTACCTCGTCGGTAATCGCTGTGAAATATATACAGATCATAAGAGCCTGAAATATATTTTCACCCAACTGGATTTGAACCTCCGTCAGCGACGATGGTTGGAGTTGATCAAGGATTATGATCTCAGTATACACTACCATCCTGGCAAAGCTAACGTGGTAGCTGATGCCCTGAGCCGAAAGAGTTATTGCAACTCTATTCGCATGGAAGGGAGATGTGAACAGCTACTACAAGATCTAGAGCACCTCAACCTGGAAATTGTTAGACTCGGATTTGTGGCCGCTCTTGAGGCCCAACCCACACTCTTAGATCAAATTCGCATAGCTCAAGCCTCGGATCCAGAAGTAGTTGAGCTTAAGAAGAATATGAGAGTGGGAAAAGCTCGTGACTTCACGGAAGACGAGCATGGAACCATATGGATGGGAAACAGGATATGTGTGCCAGAAGACAAGGAATTGAGAAAGTTAATCCTTACTGAAGCACATCAGAGTCAGTACTCTATCCATCCGGGAAGTACCAAAATGTACCAGGATCTTAAGGAGAAGTTCTGGTGGGTTAGCATGAAAAGAGAAATAGCAGAGTTCGTGGCACTATGCGATGTATGTCAGCGAGTAAAGGCAGAACACCAGAGGCCTGCTGGATTATTACAGCCACTTCAAATTCCGGAATGGAAGTGGGAGAAAATCGGGATGGATTTCATCATCGGTTTACCCCGGACATCATCAGGTCACGATTCTATCTGGGTTATAATCGACCGCCTCACTAAAGTGGCTCATTTTATCCCAGTACTTACCACCTATACTGGCAGGAGGTTAGCAGAATTGTACCTTGCAAGAATTGTGTGTCTTCATGGTGTACCTAAGAAGATAGTATCTGATCGTGGTAGCCAGTTCACCTCCAGGTTTTGGCAAAAACTACAAGAGGAACTTGGCACCCGGTTGAATTTTAGCACAGCCTATCACCCGCAAACCGATGGTCAGACGGAACGTGTAAACCAGGTTTTGGAAGATATGTTGTGAGCTTGTGCTCTGGATTTCGAAGGAGCTTGGGATAAGAGCATGCCCTATGCAGAATTCTCTTATAACAACAGTTATCAGGCCAGCTTACAGATGGCACCTTTCGAAGCACTTTATGGACGAAAGTGTCGAACCCCGCTTTTCTGGGATCAGACCGGCGAATGTCAGCTATTCGGGACTGAAGTGTTAAGTGATGCCGAAGAGAAAGTCAGAATCATAAGAGAAAGGCTGAAAGTTGCACAGTCTCGTCAGAAAAGTTATGCAGACAACCGCCGTAGAGAGCTAGTTTTTAAAGTTGGAGACTATGTATATCTTCGTGTTACTCCATTTCGGGGAGTGCACCGATTCCAAACCAAAGGCAAGTTGGCACCACGCTATGTGGGACCATATCGGATTCAAGAACGACGAGGTGAAGTGGCATACCAACTCGAACTGCCACCCTCCATGGCAGGAATCCACGATGTTTTCCACGTCTCCCAACTCAAGAAGTGTCCGAGAGTTCCGAAGAAAAAGCTAGTCCGATCGATTGAAATCCGGGAAGATCTAACTTATGTGGAGAAACCAAGACGGATACTCGAAACCGGTGAACGGAGGATCCGGAACAAGGTCATCAGGTTCTGTCGAGTTCAGTGGACTCATCACTCGGAAGAAGAAGCAACCTGGGAAAGGGAAGATGAGCTAAAGGCCGCTCATCCCTATCTGTTTGCCAGTACCTCCGAATCTCGGGGTCGAGATTCAGTTTAAGGGGGGTAGGTTTGTAACACCCTGAGGTGTTTTCCCTTTTTAAAAAATCCTTAAGAAAATCGTAAAAGAAAAATCGTTGGAATTAACTGGAGAGAATTAATAATTTTAGAATCCAAATGTTAAATGGAAATGGCATGGTAGGATTTTTCCTAAATTCTACATGTCAAAATACGATAACAGGATTTTTAGTAGAATTTTCACAAGACAAGAAATAATTTTAACCAATTAAAATCAAAATCGGAATTAATAAATCCCGGAAAAATCAATTTCTGTCTCCTCCGTCCTTTCTCGCTCTTTTTCCGGCTGTGGGCCGCCGGCCCGAGCCGACGGCCCAATCCCTCCCCACGCGCGCCCGTCCTTTTCGCTCGCGCGTCCTCTCCTCTCTCCTCGCGGCCGACGAAGGCCGCGGCCGTTTAACTCTTGCGCCGCGAACAAGTCCAGTCGGCCTCCCTCTTACCCCTGGACGCCGACAGGTGGGGCCCACCTATCAGGCCGTCGTCCCCGATCCCGGCCGCCTCGGCGCCATTTCCGCCGCCTCCCGCCGCTTGGATCTCGCGCACCCGTTTTCCCCGCGCTCCGGGATCCCACCGCCTTAACTCCCCACCGTGCCTGCCGGCATTCAAAGCACCGGCCGCCGCTCCCGCGCGCCCTAATGGCCGGATTCCATCCCCGGCCATTATTTCCCTCAAACCGCGCCGGCGAGAAATTCCGCCCTCATCCGGTCGCCACCGACCTCCCCATCCCCTATTTAAGCACCCCCTCGTCCTTCCTGAGCTCCCCACACCTCCACTCAAGCCTCCCTCTCTCTTCGTCATTCTCGCACCGTGCGCCCCTGCTTCGGACTTCGTCGCCGAGGTTCAGCCGTGTTTTCCCGCTGCTCCGAGACGCTCCGAGCTCCGGCGACTCCTCCCTCCTCGTCGCCGGTGCCCGCGCCAGTTCGGCCACCCCTTCCCGAGTGGTTCCGCCATCTCCCTCGCTGTCCGCGCCGTCGTCCCCTCCCCCTCCGGCGACCCGCGGTGAGCACCCCTCCCTATTTCCCCTCTCGGCCGAGTGCGCGCTGCCGTTCCCGAGTGCGCATGGCTCCGCCCACGCAAGAGCCGCGGTATTCCACCGTCCGCGTCGCCGCCCGAGTGGCGCCGGTCGATCTCCGGCCGCCGTGCGCCATCGTCGGCCGATCACGCCACCCGAACCCCTTCTCGGCCGTCCGATCTGCCTCGGCAGATCGGGGCCGTCCCCGCTGGCCCGCATGGCACACCGCGTGGCCGCCGCGTCAGGCACCACGTGTGCGCCACGTGGTGCACCGCTCTCCCTCTCGGCCCGTGGACCCGGTCCACCGTGGACCGGTGCTCCCGCGGCCGATGACGCCATCGCTGACGCCAGCCCTAGCGCTGACGCAATTTCGGGATTTATTGCGCAATAAATTAATAAGGATTTTTCTGTTTTAGTTAAAACACAGATAATCTTCTAAAAATCATATCTTTTCAATCCGACCTCCGTTTTAGCCCATTAAAATTTCATTAAATTCATAAAAATGTCAAGAATCCATTAAAAATGGTTCTGTTCCCTGTTTGAGTAGCTTTTTAGCCTGTTTTGTTAAAGTGCTTGTTTGCCGTGTAGATCCCGGTAGTCCCTCCGTCCCAGTTTACTTTGAAGTCGTCGCGGAAGTCCCCCAAGCCGAAGAGCAAGGCAAGTCATGCTATATTATTGATCATATTGCTCCCATTTTGCTAAAACACATGTTTTACTCTATGAAATTTCATGTACTTTATATTGTCATTTCATGGGAAATAATACACCTTATGCTTAGTTTATGCCTTAGGTTTGACACCCCAAACCCTTTGATCAAACTTGGGAAAATAATGTGATTAGATTTCAGGACTACGTTATGCTTAGCCTGGCTTAGACTCACTAGCTCACTAAATGAGTCATTTTCTCACTTAATGTATCTCTCCCGGCCTTATGTTCGGAGGATTAATGATTATAGATTCAGGTGAACCGGACTAATAACTAAAATATGACAAATGGTGGGTTGTGGGCGCTATGGTTTTGGTTAGCGGCGCCCATGGCAATTAAGGACCGGTTCACGGGACCCCTCGGGAGAATGACCGTGCAAACCACAAGCCGAAATGGGTAAGGTGGGTCCCGTAGTGTAGCCTCTCCTAGCTGATGAACCCATCGGCAAGGGTGAGCGGGATGGAGTTTCAGTCGGCCCCGGTATAAGGGCTGCTGGGCTGCCAGATTCACCGAGGCACTCGGGGGGGCTGCCCACTCCCAGGGTCCGGGAGTGGGGGCGAAACCTTGGTGGGGTTCGCTTGGTTAGAGGGGGGTTATACGAAAGGTCCTATCACAGTTCCCTTTTCAAGGTACCGCGGTGGTATTCCGGCGCACGGGAAACCGTGTTGTGGGGCTGTGTCTTGTTGGTATAGTTGTACATCTCTGATCAGAGTAAATCTATTCGAATAGCCGTGCCTGCGGTGATGGGGTGATCGACCGAGCTCTCCGTGATTAGTCTCACACTTTTTCACCCTAAGTTATGGAACATGACTAGTATAGGTTGATGGTTTGGGCTTGTCACTACGTGGGGATAACGTTGGACAGCGTTGGTTTCAAGATGTTTTAATTACTCAATTTACTGTTGTTTTGACTATGTTCAAAATTCGCATTGTTTGGAAAAACTTCTGCCGTTTGCGCAAAAGCAAACCTTAGCCAGACCTTTGTCTCCCCTGCATTCATTCTTCTCCTTTTCCAGCGTGACTTGTTGAGTACGTGGAAGTACTCATCCTTGCTTCTTCACCAGAACCTGAGCCAGAGGTTGAAGACGAAGATGAAGTGGAGTAGGCTTTGTTCTACACTCTGGAAGCCGCCTGTGGAGTGGTCGAAGCCATGTGGCCAGCGTCAAGCTTAGGCTTAGGCCCTTTCTTTTTTTCCTGCTGCTCTTTTGTAATCTTTTTGTATTGTTTCTAAGACGTGGAACTGTAATATCAACAATTGTCGTATGTGTACCCTGGCTGGTCCTGGACAGGGATTTTAATACACATATAGCTTCGGAAATTCGGGTCTGAATTTCTGGGCGTGACAGGTACCTTATGCGCAGTCTTGTCGGGTGATGTCATCTTCTATCGGCCTGTCCCTCGTTTGTCCTGTTTGCAAGGCTTGCGATGGAAGCCTGCTTCTCTATCCTGGTCGGGACCATGTGGGGAGGTCGGGCAAGGAGCCGAGGCCGGGCCTGGGGGCCGTGGACGGGCTTGCAGACCACGCCCGGGGTCGGGCTTCTGACCCCGTCCAAAGATGTCCAATCCGGTCCGCTTGGCCTCCTTTCTTTGGTTTCGGCTACCCCGAGGTGGCACCCTCCACATCCTCTCTGTGCACCATCCAAGGATACATCACACCGTCCAAAGGGATCACCCGCTGACAACATTCTTGGAGATATCCAAAAGGGAGTAGCCACTCGCTCTCGAGTTGCTAGCTTTTATGAGAATTACTCTATTGTCTCATCTTTGGAACCAATCAGGGTAAAGGAAGCACTTGGTGATCCACATTGGGTGATAGCTATGCAAGAAGAATTGAACAACTTCACATGCAATCAAGTATGATCATTGGTGGAGAGGCCCAATCAAAATGTGATCGGTACCAAGAGGATCTTTCATAACAAACAAGACAAAATGGAGTAGTTACTCACAACAAAGCCCGGTTAGTGGCACAAGGGTTCACCCAAGCCGAGGGGTCTTGACTTTGGTAAAACTTTTGCGCTAGTTGCTCATACTGAGTCCATTCGTATTCTATTAGCCTATGCTGCTAAGCATGATTTCAGGTTGTATCAAATGGATGTGAAGAGCGTCTTCTTGAACGAACCAATTTTGGAGTTGGTCTAAGTGGAGAAACCACCCGGCTTTGAACATTCCAAGTATCCAGACCACGTATACAAGCTTCATGTGGACCCCCGTTATTGGAACGGGAATCATTCATGTTCATAGTACCATTTCCCTGGATCGAGTAGTTTGGTACCCACGAATACAGTACTGAATTATCAGATGCAAAGTGCACGAATAGTCTTACACAAAAAGTATTACAATAATAGGCCCGAAGGAAATATCCAATACATATAGGACCTACCGGTCCGGATACAACCAAAAACAAAAATCTAGATAAGATAGGAGACGAAAGGCAGCAGCATGCCGATCGCCTACAGGCAACGACTGGGGACTAAGACCTATTGCGCTCCATTGTCTTCATTCATCCTGGTAGTATGCGTATGGGTCCTCCAGGTCTTTCATGCCTACATCTGTAGGTTTGCGCGTATAGTAAGGATGAGTATCCACCGTACTCAGCAAGCCGACACGGAATGATGCTCATGATAGGGTCATGCAAAGGGTGGTTGTGGTTTGTTTGCACAAAGCCAATTTTTTCAAATCATTTCACAAACCTAACATCTAGCCAGTCAAGTTTTAGTTTCAGAGTATATTAAATCGGTGACGGTTCTGTCTGCCATCCATCGTGATACCAAGGATGGTTTCCCGTCTTCGGATCGTCATGGTTTTCTGGGGAGTCTACCCCTTCTCGCAGGTCGAGAAGTTGAGTCTACCAGCACACAAAATCATTATGCATACCAACCCATCATTTTAAAACTTATGAGTCTAGCCACAGGAGAAACTTGTCACGTCGCTCATTAACCGCGAGCACGGCTATTCGAATAGATTGATTTACTCACACTGCAATGGATGTACACTTTACCCGTACTCCGCAACCACCCATTGAATGAGCCTACATCCCTTTTATATGGGACGGTCACGGCAAAGCTTTTCGATAACCTCACTTTGGCAGTACCCGCTCCATGAACTTAAGTCCTCATGCACTCTAACCGTCGTTTCCTAGCAGTGAGAGGAGTTCTGGCGTTCCCGGGATAAGGGGTAAAACTCACTTAATCTTTAAGTCATCGTTAAGTTCAGTTTATTATTCACATAAAGACGTTTTGTCTTATCACAATCACGGGCACTCTACCATTGGTAGGCCCAGGACACTCTACCTATTGGTAGGTCCTTAACTCAACACCTACACATGAACCACTATGCAGGGATACTGCCTCCGCTCGGCTATCTACTCCGCTAGGTCTATACCCATTCGAGAAGTATGGTTGTACTGGCTCGTTCTAAGTTGTAAGTCCTATGGCTCGGTCCTTAATTGACCAGGGAAGGTACTAGCCTTTGCTGGAATCCACCCAAATCCTTCCATTTGCCCCAGTCTAAAACATTGGTTTTTAATTTTTGGTTTTCATAAAAACTCATTTCATCATGTTCTAGGCAATGTGGCGCTTATGTCTCCACATGCCGTATTCCAACTACCTTCCCTAAGGTAGCTGCCCAAGCATATAGCTCTTTGTAAAAGTATGAGTATGCAAGATTCCAGTATAAGCATGGCTAAGTATTTTACCGAAGATATCCTCCGGTTATATCACATCGAGGGTTACAAAGATTATATCTAAAGGTAAGCAATATCAAGGAATGGTATATCAAGCATAGGTATTTTGTGTATAGCATGCATGTTTGAAAATTAAATCAACATCATTTCGCAAAATAGGATCAATATATTCAAAGGGGAGTGTTGACTTGCCTTGCTCGCGACCTTCTTGACTTGTGTCTTCAGCGTACTCAACGGCTCCCTCGGGTTCTATACATACGTGCGAAGATCCAATTGAATTCGATCAGAATTCAAATAAAAACCATTAAAACCAAATGAATCGCAAAAGTGGTCCCTACCGCGAATCTATGGTTGTAAACGGATTAATGATCGGGTTTTGCTAAAGTCTGAGTCGAAACGAGTGAGTTGCATTAATTTGAACTTTTAGGTTTTCTTTGATTTAATTTATATGGGGTGGCCTTATCCCCAGTTAATGTAAGTCTATCGGCGTTATAACCAACGATCCGAAATTGTCTATTTTGACGAAAGGGTAACGAGAGTGTTTACATCGATTTCCTGGTTGAATTCTTAACCCTCCGGTGAGCTTGGTGTCGCGGTCTACCGATAATTGGGTTGGGAAGGATTAAATATAAAACATATATGTATATAGATATATATGTATATATAGGGAAGGGTTGATTAGGAATTATAAACATAGTTTTGAAATTCTTATAAAGGTTCTTATGTGTAAATACAATGTTAGATGAATAAATGAGTTTCACGAAAGATAGGAATTTTGGAGATGGGATAAGTTAAGAAGTTTGAATATGAAGTTCATAATTATTTGTAAAAGAAATTTTGGAAAAGAATAAATAATAATCTCTTGAAAAGATGTAAAATTCCTTGTAAATAAAGTTTAAGGATTCAAAAGAGTAAATATTTTTTTATGATTTTTACTAGGCTTATCCTTATTTTTAATCCCCTAAATAATTTATTTCAGGAAAACCAATTTTATTACTTCACATTTTCCTAAATAATTCCCTTTTTATTTCTTTCTATTTCTTTTCCTATTTTATTTTTTCTTTTTCTTTCTTTTTTCTTTTCCTTTTCTTTTTCTTTCTTTCCTTTTTTCTTTTCTCTCTCTCTTCTCTGTTCTTCTTCCTCAGGGCCGGCGTCGGGGAGATGGGGTCGTCAGCGGCGAGGGAGGGCTAGCTCTAGGAGGCAAAGGGGTTCTACACCATCTAGGAGCTACATGATTCCATTCCATGGCTTGGCCGGGCCAGAGAGGCGGCAGGGCATGCCGGCGACGGCGAGGTGGCCGTGGCGGCGGCGGCGTTCGTCGCCGTGGTATTTCGGCAGCGGCACAACCTAACTAAGGGGCTTGGGAGCATCTACAAGGTGTGGGGAAGCTAGCTATGGCAAGTGTTTGGCCGGAGAAGCACGGCATTGGCTGGCGACGTGTGCGCGCGCGCGCCGAACAGGAAAGCGCGGTGGTGCTCGCCGGCGGCGTGCTCCGTGATGGTTTGGCTCGAGAAAACTAGGGGGAAAGGAAGCTATTGACATGAGGATTGTATCCGTACCTTCAATCGGAGAGGAAATCGGCCGAAGATGACGAATTTTGGAGAATCGGCCTCAGGCGGCTACAGCTAGGGTTCTTCGGTTCTCGATCAAATTGGACAGCTCAGTGCGTAATAGGTGGGGGAAATTTGGGGGAATTGGAGAGGAGTGATTCACGAAGAGATTTGGTATACAAAGTTTGATCTATCGGGGCCTTTTATAGGGGTTCTATGTCGGTATTGGTTCGGGCGAGGCCGGCGGCCATGGCGCGCGCGCGCGCGCGCGCGGCGTGGCGCGTGAGTGGCGACGCACGGCGCGACGTGGAACAGGCGAGCGACATGACGGGCGCGGCACGGCGCGCGACGCCGGGGGCGGGCCGGGAACGCGCGCGCGCGACGCGTGGTGTTGCGGCGACGTGCGCGACGGCGTGTGCGCTCGGGCGGCGCGGGGGTATGGGCATGGCGTGCAGCGCACGGCGCGGGCGTGCGCGCGAGTGGGGGGCGGTACGACGCGGCCTGCGGGCGCGACGCACGGCGCGCGATGGCGAGGCGGTCCGGGGGCCCCGGTACAGCGTCGAACGGATGGCGTGCAATGAACAGTGAACTTTTTTGTTTTCCCGAATTAATTCCTATTTTCTTCCTATTCCTTCTTGCTTTTACTAATAAAATTAAAATATGATTTTGCCCTGACAATAATTAAATTTTAAACTATATTTTCAATCCTTTTGCCCACTTTTATTATATTATATTATATATATATTATCTATTTATCTTCCAAAATATAATTTTGATTCAACATCAACCCTAGGCTTCCCTATACATCTTTTTATAATTTTATTTAAATATTATTCATTTTATTTACTAATTATTATCACTTTCTCTCAAAAATAAGGTTTTGATCCAAAAATAAACTTTTATTAACCCTTACCCCTTTCTATTTGTATTCTTTTATAATTTTTTTATTTCTCATCTTTGTTTTGGAATTTTCTTACTTTTAGGATTTTTAACATATTCACTTCTTCCATTTTTTAAATAAATTGTTATTCTATTTATAATACGCAACAAAAATTGGCAAATAAGAAGCAACAACATGACGAGATGCAAAAATACCAAAAGTTTTTGTAAGTTCCGATTTTTAATTCCCGATTTTAATTTCTCCGATTTTCGGGTGTTACACTTCACAAGGTGCTCTATGGGCTTAAGCAAGCCCCTAGAGCATGGTATGAATGCCTTTATGACTTTTTTCTCAAAAGTTTGCTTTGAGATAGGCAAAGCCGATACTACTCTCTTCACTAAGAAATTTAAAAATTACTTGTTTGATTACTTGTTTGTTTGACAAATTTATGTCGACGTAATTTTTGGCTCAACTAATGTTTCCTTTAGTGAAGAGTTTAATAGGATCATGACCAAGAGGTTCGAGATGTCCATGATGGGTGAGCTCACATTCTCACATTCTTCCTTGGGCTTCAAGTCAAACAACTCAAGTAAGGAATCTTCATCTACTTGAAGGACTTCTCAAGAAGATTGGGATGGAGGACTAAAAGCCCATCAAGACTCCCATGCCAACCAATGGACACCTTGATCTTGATGAGAATAGTAAAAGTGTGGATCAAAAGATATATTACTTCATGATTGCTTATTTGTTTTATCTTTGTGTATTTAGACCCAATATTATGCTTAGTGTGTGCATGTGTGCTCGATTCCAAGCGACACCTAAGGAATGTCATTTGGTTGCTGTCAAGAGAATCCTTCGGTATTTGGTACACACTTCTAATATTGGCTTGTGGTATTCAAAGGGTTACAACTTTGAGCTTATTGGCTCTTCCGACTCGGATTATGCCGGGTGTAAGGTTGACCGCAAGAGCACCACCGGTACTTGTCAATTCCTTGGGCGGTCCTTTATTTGTTGGTCCTCCAAGAACCAAAATCCCATTGCCTTATCTACCGCCGAAGCCAAATACATAGCCGCCGGACCTTGTTGTGCTCAACTCCTTTGGATGAAACAAACCCTCCAAGACTTTGGCTATATATTTTCTAAGATTTCACTCCTATGTGACAATGAGAGTGCCATCAAGCTAGCCAACAACCTCATCCAACACTCAAGAACCAAACATATTGATATTCGTCACAATTTCTTAAGGGATCATGAGTCTAAGGGAGATATTGTCCTTTCCCATGTGAGAACCGAAAACCAACTAGCCGACATTTTCACAAAGCCTTTAGATAAGAAGAGGTTTTGCAAGCTTAGGAGAGAGCTTAATATCTTGGATTCTCGCAATATTTATTGATGAATGATTGGCTAATCAATAGTCAAGCATAAATCATAATAAATGTAAATTAAAATTGACCTTTTGTGTCTTGAGATCTCTTTTTGAGTAGAAGTTGATCTTGATATCAGGAATAAAGCTCAAACATTCCTCCTTAGCCCAAAAGTCCTTTTGTTAAAATAATTTGCGAAAATTGTTATGTGCTTGTTTTTGTTGCGAAATCTTAGTGTTTCCTCTCCTTGTTGTGATGCAATGTAACCATGGCTATGTATTGCTTGCTTGTGTGCCGGTCATTTGCATTATAACCAATTACATGTCCTTCTCGTCCATCATTCCATCTTTCCTGCGTTGCTAGAAATTTTCTGACCCCAGCCAAGAACTTCCGGGCAACATTCTTTGCCAAAAATTCTTTTTGACCCAGAAGTTCCAGTCCCTGTGTTGACGCTAAATTCGTACCACCGCAAGATGTGTTGACGTCGAATCACACGCTGGCCTGAGAGATCTGCTTAGCTCCAATGCAGGTCCTAAAATTGATGAATCGCAGGCGTGCCAGTCAGTTTGATCCTGCCACTGACAAGATATGCCAAAAAGCAGAGCATAAATCATATGGGCCGATAGGCCGATAATCAAAATAGCCGATCTGTTGACAGCCAATTGTGTGATTCCAGCCCGGCCGATCTGTTGACAACCGATTGTGTGATTCCAGCCGATGCCGATGTCCAAATAACTCATCGACTGAAACCTCGACGAAACCCTTAGTGGCAGCCAACAGGTAGGCTAGATATTACGGTTCTAATCATGACTTAGTAGGTCAAACTGAATTGATGCAGCACTAAGTATGAAAAGAAACGCAATATCTAGACAATCAAGCCTTTGACTAATTTTCAAGGTGGTAGATGCCTAAGCTAATCTAATCTAATATAATGATTTAGCCGATATCGGTAGAAACCCTAAAACGAGAGACAACCGATAGAGCCAAATCGAGATACTAGGACTGGATTCAACAGAAACATATGATAAGACCGGCTAACCCTTCGGTGAAACATTAGTATGAACCTATCGGCTTAAAGAGACTTAGATTATCGATAACAATCTAGTAGGTCGGACCTAACCGATGCAGCACGAGATTGTATATGATAATCTAATACTCGACGAGCCGATAGATCTGTATAATATGATGGATATAACAAATCTACCTAAAGCAACATTACGTTTACAGAAACATCGACTTGATCAGAATATCGGACCTAACCGAGAAATTCCTAACTAAGCCGATGTATCTATGAACAGTAATGAAACTAAAGATAGATATGATATACCTGGGCCGGCGGGACCTTGGACTTACCCCTTGACCTGAGATCAAAGCCGATGCAGCCCCGCGTCGGGTGCCAAGCCTCGCCGGATGATGAACAAAGTGAAAAAGGTAAAAAGGTGGTGATGCGCCGAATTGTATTGATCGTGAGATTGATTACATGAACCCCAGGCTTACATATTATACCCACGGGCTAACAAAGATTCTAACAGATTATGATCAATCTTTCCTAACGATAAAAGGAAACAAACCGAGTCCTTATTGGACAATAACAAAGTTCCCTAAAGATAAAATACAAAGCTAACAAATTCTTCCTAATTAATAGATACAAGCCGTACCCTTCTTGAACTCGGTGTCTTCTGGATAAGATCTTCCCAAACCGAATCTAACAAGAATCTGGCTACTGAAAATAATAGAAAAACCTCCAATCGGCTGATGTAGAACTCTAAGCCCATACTAGCTTTGAGCCGATATGAACCCAGCCGATTGGGACTCCGAGGCTTACCAAATTCTGGCGTTAACACACAGCCAGCTAGCTCCTTGATTCATCCATTTTTTTAACCCATGCACTCCATTTTTTTTGTTGATTCCTATTGCAGTAGGTATCATGCCTCGACAAGGAGAAAGTGGTTGAAGGGGGCAGTGATAGCCGGTCTATGCCTAGGGATCAACCCAAACAGCCAAGAGTCTCCAAGAGTCAAGCTCTTGTGATTCGTGATCAAGGAAGTAAGGGAGGGGTGCTACTCGTGATCAGGCACGTGGTTCTCGTGCTCAGTCTTCAAGGCCTCAGCCGGGTGAGCCACTGTCATGCCCAGAAATTTAGCCAAATTTCTAGTTTATTTTGTTTATAAGTCCCTATCCAGGAATCAGCTAGGGTACACAAAATAACAAGTCATTATATAGGTCTAAACAAAAATAAAGCGTAAATACTTACAATAGAGATGCTTAGTTCACACACCGAAAAGAAAGTAGCAGTAGAAAAAGACAATCATAGCGGACCTTCAGCTCCACTCCACAAGCAAAACTCAACTGGAGTATAAGCCTTGGTCTTCTAACTTCGTCTTTGACTCAAAATCACTACACTTCTGAAAGTGAAAAATATAGCAAGGTTGAGTACAACCACCTCACTCAACAAGTCACACAATTGATGCAGACGTGCAAGGGGAGACAAAGAGGGGCTTGTGGCTATTTGCATAAAGGCAGTTGTAAACATTTACAGTTTAAAACAGAGAAATTTTGGATTGATTAAGTCAAGGTTAATTATCAATTGAACAACGCTGCCCCACGTTGAACAGGCCCAACCAAACCACCTGAACTAAACCAGTTTATTAAGCCAAGTTAATAATTAATAGCGTGAGACTAATCACGGTGAAGTTGGTCAATCACTCATAACCGCGGGCATGACTATTCGAATAGTTTTACTCTGGCCAGAGGTGTACAACTATACCCATAAGACAGAATCCACCATATGTCACTGTGTCTGGTGGACACGTCACATACGAGTGATTATGACAAGACCCTTCGCATAACTCCCCCTAACCAATCGTACCACACTGCAGGTCTCACCCCCACCCCTAAGCCAGGGTGGGCAGCCCCTCATGTGCCAAGGTGAATCCGGCAGCCACATAGACCGTCGCAGGGTCCATCCAAACTCCATCACGCCCACCCTTTCCTGGGTACATCAGAAATGAAAGAGCTATACTACAAGTCCAGCAGTTGTCCATTCTTGCTTGTAGTAAGTATGGTAAGTATTCCAGGATTTCCCACGAACCGGTCCTTAATTGCCATGGACACGTGTTAACGACCAAATTTGGAAAGCAAATCCCCAAGTTTGAAGCAGGGATTGAAGCGGAATTGGAGGAAACATATGATCTGCAGAAACAGAGACTACATCGGCTGAGTCCGAATCGACTACGGAGCCAGTCGGCTGAGTCCGAGTTGGACCAGGATGGCCGATAGCCGATTCCGATTGAAGATCGACGAAGGGGCCAATCCCGAAGGAAAGCTTAAGAGATAACTATTGGATTCGGTTTCCAAAGTGCTTCAAAGATGTTGCCATCTACGGATAAGGTCCTACAATGGCAATTATATCTTCAAGTTAGGATATTTTGTATAATTTCCTTTATAGATAATGTCGGTTTGTTTACGGATTTAATCTGTAATAGGAATCGTGTCCATTATGGACTCATTGTATATCCGGGTATAAATATGACCCGAGACCTTGTAAAAACATAACAACACACCTCAATACAACTTCAGCGCATCGCCAACCTTTCTGTTTTTACGTTTTCTCGACGAGTTATTTCTTTGATCTCGGGCTGCATCGGCTTTGATCTCCGAACAAGGTAATTTCTTGTTACAAGTGGCTTGTATCATCGGGGTTAGTGCTTCCATCGTCATGATACTCTAATTCTGATGTTATAAACTGCTTAATTTATCATATGCGGCATATAATCTAGATCAATATCTAAATCTATCTCGCGATCGGCTAATATCTCTTTGAGGGTAGTGGCCGACAAAGCTAGATCCAGAGGTTGATTTAGGTTATATGGCGTATCTACCATCTCAAGGAGTTCTCATTAGCCTAAATAGATCTCGTACCTCTTTTTGTACTTAATGCTGCATCAAGTTGATCTATTAAGTCGCTCTTAGAGTTATATAGATCTATTCGGTTCAATGTTTACTGTTAGAGATAGTACCAAGGTTTCAGCTGGTCTTACATGTTTTGATCATCTTTTATGTATCATTACTACTAGATGTATTAGAACTTCCTTTTATATAAAGATCTTAATCTACTTAAATGTGTTAAGCTCGGTATTAATCTATTAGGTTATACTAACAGCCAATCGATATTAGTTTAGCGCATTTAATTTAGATTAATATCTTTTTATAAAACATATTAGAGTACTAGCCGATTTACATTAGATCTGCGACATCGGCTAGGTTATGAATATGTATAAGTATTATTCTAACGTGCTTTTGGATACAAGTGGTTTATACTGTCTTGGTATACTACCGATCTATCCCAATCACTTGGTCTAAATGTACTTTGGGATAACAATTATATATTTATTGATATCTATAGCCGATCGAGTAGGATCTAACCCTAATCAAACGCCTATTCTTTGTTTCTTGTTGGTTACAGGATCAAACCAACTTGCACGTCCGCTCAATCACCAAAGGCGACCAATTTTGGACCTGCACTGGAGCTAAGCAGATCTCCCAGGCTAGCACGTCGAAAAAATTCTCATCAACACGCTTTTGACACGCCCAGTGAGACCCTAACTTCCGAATCCATCACAATGGTGAACATCTCATCGGCTGATCTCGACCAAGACAACATCATCCCAGTGACTATGGACAAACTGTCGGCTGAACACCAGGCCGACTACTAGCAGATGGTGGAGCGGTTGCAAGCACATTATTTGCAATCCTTCGCCTAGACCAGATCTGGGTCAATCGTCCAGAAATACAAGTTTATGATCCCCAAAAACTTCGACGCCTCCTCCAGCGAGGACAATAAAGGAAAGAAGAAGATGGAGGACATCAAGCAGGAACAGGACGATTCGGGGTTGCACACACTTCAAGACCGGATCTACTTGGCTGTCCACCATGCGCTTGTCAACCAATCAGGCATCCTGGTCAACACTCTGAACAACATGATAAGCACCGTGATTGAGTCAAAGATAGCCGAGCAACTGCTAAGGGGGCCGACTTATTTCCCTGACGGCCAGTTCCCACCTTACAGGATGCTGTCGACCCACGGATTGCCAGTCCCTCCACTCGGGCAGCCGACTCCTCAAAGGGGAATCCCAATCCAGCCGAATGCACAGTCATGAGCTGTGCGGCCACATCCCAAGGTTCTGGTTCGGCAGCAATCTCAACACCAGGGCCTCGGTGTCCCAGTGACAACTCAGGAGCAGGCGAAAGACATGTTCAATGCCAATCGGCGATCCGTCATACATAACGTGCCAATTGGTACTACTTGCCGGATCCGCCTCATAACTCCGGCAGCAATCGGCCTCTCCCCGAGCAAACACTACCATTTGCCTCTCGGCCGCCCCCTGCCATGAACCAGGTTCAGCATCAATTCCCAGGAGGCAACTACGAGCAACACTATCGGCCTCAGACACCACCAATGCAGTATCGGCAAGGACCCGTCCACCACGAGCAATACGAGTCGATGCCACAAATGCAAGAAAACAAGCCTTGGGCTGATTTGATCGCAGACGTTATGCGTGATCAGTTCGGCCTCAAACCGAAAGACTATGGCAATATGTACCGGTACCCATACCCAGAATATTTCGAGAGGGTGCCCCTGCCGAACAAGTACAAGGTGCCGGATTTTTCAAAGTTCTCTAGGCAGGACAACATCTCGACATACGAACATGTCAGTCGATTCTTAGCCCAGTGCGGGGAAGCATCGGCCACCGACATGCTTAGGGTATGCTTGTTCCCACTATCTCTCTCGGGGTCGGCCTTTACATGGTTTTCATCCCTGCCCAACAATTCGGTTCAGAGCTGGGCCGATCTCGAGAAATAATTCCACAAATATTTCTATTCTGGCACACATGAGATGAAGCTTTCGGACTTGACCAGCATCAGGCAGAAGCACGAAGAATCGATCCAAGACTACATCCAACGATTCAAGGACATGAGGAATCGTTGTTACAGCCTGGTGCTTTCAGACTCACAACTAGCCGATTTAGCCTTCCATGGTCTCTTGGCCCCCATCAGGGAAAGGTTTTCGGCTCAGGATTTTGAAAGCTTGGCCCACTTGGCCCAGAAGGTGATAGCCCATGAGCAACGTTTTCAAGAATCCAAAAAGGCCTTCAAGAAAGTCACCCACATCGCCTACGCAACAGACTCAGATTCAAGTGACAGCGATACGGAGGTGGCGACAGCCGAGTGGACCAGGAACAAAAAGGCAATCACGTGGCAATGGTTGAAGAAATCGGCTAAGGAGGAAAACTATGACTTTGACATAACTAAAGCCGATAGGATCTTCGATTTGCTGCTGAGGGAGAAACAAATATAGCTTCCGACCGAAGAGCTCAAAAAGAAAAAGTATTGCAAGTGGCACAACACCACCTCCCACAGCACCAACGATTACCAGGTCTTCCGCCAGCAGATTCAGTCGGCCATCGAGGCAGGGAAGATCAAGTTTGAGGAATCAGCTAAACCGATGAAGGTTGACGGCAATCCCTTCCCTGTCAACATGATCCAAGCCGGCCAGAGGTGAGCTGATCAACAGTACAGCATGGCGCACAGCTCAGCCAAAGCCCAACAAACAACCGTGGCCGACTCGGACCAACAGGAGCCATCCAACAAGCCAACTGCAACTAACACCACGCCAATCAACATGGTCTACACCAGTGGCCGATCAGCCGATCATCGGCCCAGACAGGCGGACAGCTGACTTCGGTTCCAGCTGAGGGTTGAGGAGGAGGAAGAGGCCCGACACGGCAAACCATACCTCGGAGAACACCTGATCGGCTAGGTGTGGCGTATTTTTGCCGCCATGATGGTTGTGATCCACATTGGCGCTGCGAGTTCTTCCGATTTAGGTGGGAATCGGGGATGAGGCTGCCCACCCTTGAGAACTGCCCGGCCTACAGCGAGTACAAGGAGGACGAATATAGAGATCCATCGACAGAGAGCTCTAGCCGATTCGTCCCTCGAGCCGTTCAACTCAACCAGCGCAAGCTTTCTGTCTACGAGCGGCTCGGCCCAATTCACCAGGACTTCTTCCAAGAAGAGGATGAAGAAGAGGCTAAAGAAGAGCAATCAGCCAACCCCCGATGGTGCCCTTCGGACCTGTTCACCAAGACTCAGAAAAGGAGAATTCAAAGGCTGAAAAGCAAAGGACAGGAGGAAGAAGTCCAGCAGATGATTCAGCATCAGCAACGGCGAGGTAGGAAGCAGTGGCGCGTCAAGAAGCATACGGCCCCAACCGATGAGAGCCCAACCGACAAGGCCAGGAGGGCAGCAAAAGGAAAAGGAGTAGCCTCTGCATCGGTCAACATGGTGTTCATACTACCAGCCAAATTTGAGGTTGTCGAAGCCAATGCAGACACCGTTGAAGACACTTTGGCCAAGCTAGTACTGTCCTCAGAGCATGCCATCTTTGGAAAACCCGAGGGGACCAAAAATTGGCACTTGAAGCCCTTATATGTTAAATGATTCATGAATGGGAAGCAGATGTCAAAGATGCTAGTCGATGGAGGGGCTGTTGTCAACCTCTTGCCCTACGCAACCTTTAGGAAGCTAGGCAAAGGAGCCGATGACTTGATAAAACCAACATGGTGCTCAAGGACTTCGGCGGCAACCCATCGGAGGCCAAGGGAGTTTTAAACGTTGAGCTGACCGTCGGCAGCAAAACGATGCCCACAACATTTTTCGTCATCGACGGGAAGGGATCGTACAGCCTACTGCTCGGAAGGGATTGGATCCACGCCAACTGCTCTATCCCTTCCACAATGCATCAAAGCTTAATCCAATGGCAAGGAAATAAGATAAAGATCGTGCCAGCCGATAGGTCAGTCAACGTTGCTAACACCGACTTAACTTTATGGAAAGTCGACGGCATTGATTGCCTGTCCGGCAAAGTTTGGCAGGCCAATTGTCTCAAGGTGTCCGATTCTAACATGCAGCCAATTGAGGACGAAGAACCTCAATCGTTACTTTGAGGGCATCGTGGAGGGCTCGAGCGTCTACACCAAGGACACCATGGACGACATCGACGGCAAACTAGGGCAAGATTTCATGTCAGCCGATGATCTAGAAGAAGTTGATATAGGTCCAGAGGATAAGCTTAGGCCGACATACATTAGCAAGAATTTGCCTTCTCATTTTAGGACCAAGCTTATTGATTTATTGAAGGAATATAAAGATTGCTTTGCTTGGGAGTATTTTGAGATGTCTGATCTTAGCCGATCCATTGTTGAACATCGGCTCCCTATTAAGCCTGGATATCGGCAGTACAAACAGCCTCCCAGGAGGTTTAAAGCCGATATGTATGATGCAATTAAGGCCGAAATCACTCGTCTATACGATGCTGGTTCCATTCGGCCCTACCGATACGTCGAATGGGTTTCAAACATAGTTCCAGTGGTGAAGAAGAATGACAAACTTAGGGTATGCATCGACTTTAGAGATTTGAACAAGGCTACCCCTAAAGACGAGTACCCCATGCCTATAGCTGATTTGTTGGTAGATGCCGCCTCTGGCCACAAAATTATAAGTTTTATGGATGGCAATGCTGGTTATAATTAGATCTTTATGGCCGAGGAAGACATTCACAAGACAGCTTTCAAGTGCCCGGGATTAATCTGCTTATACAAGTGGGTCGTCATGATGTTCGGCTTGAAGAATGCTGGAGCCACATACCAGCGGGCCATGAATTATATCTTTCACGATCTAATCAACTTTCTAGTGGAGATCTACATTGCTGACGTCGTTGTCAAATCTAAAAAAGTGAAAGACCACATAGCCGATTTAAGAAAGGTATTGGAGAGAACAAGGAAATATGGCATAAAGATAAACCCCATAAAGTATGTGTTTGATGTGTCGGCTGGCCAGTTCTTGGGGTTTCTTGTCCACGAGAGGGGAATCGAGGTCACACAAAGAAGCATCAATGCTATCAAGACTATTCAACCTCCGAAGGACAAGAAGCAATTGCAGTCTCTGATCGGCAAGATAAACTTCATCAGGCGCTTCATAGCATATTTGTCAGAAGAGATGGAGCCCTTCACACCTCTACTACGGCTGAAAGCCGATCAAGCATTTACTTGAGGGGCAGAGCAGCAGAAGGCCTTGGACAATATTAAAGATTATCTAAGCTCCCCTCCAGTTTTGATTCCTCCACAAAAGGGAGTGTCGTTCAAGTTATATCTCTCAGCCGATGAGAAGTCTATCGGCTCAATTCTGATTCAGGAGATCGAGGGTAAGGAAAAGGTAATTTTTTATCTTAGTAGAAGACTTCTGGATGCAGAAACAAGGTACTCTCCCGTGGAGAAATTATGTTTGTGCCTATATTTTTATGCACAAAGTTAAGGCATTATTTGTTATCCAATGAGTGCACCATAGTTTGCAAAGCCAACGTGGTAAAATACATGCTATCGGCTCCAGTTCTAAAAGGGCGAGTTGGAAAATGGATACTTGCTTTAACAGAATTTGATTTGAGGTATCAGGCATGCAAGGCAGTAAGAGGACAAGCCATAGCCGATTTTATAATGAAACACAGAGATGATTCAATCAGCTCGGTTGATATCATGCCTTGGACTTTGACTTTTGATTGCATCGACTTCGAGTTTGCTTTTTCCATTACACCTCATGCAACAAACAATCAAGCCGAATATGAAGTCGTTCTCAAAGGATTACAACTGCTCAAGGAAGTTGAAGCCGACGCTATCAAGATAATGGGTGATTCACTGTTGGTCATCAGCCAATTATGAGGTGAATTTGAGTGCAAGAACGACGCGCTGATGATCTACTGTCAAAAATGTCGAGATCTGATGGACAGCTTTCGGCTAGTAACCTTGAAGCACATCCCCAGGGAGCAGAACTCAGAAGCGAATGATTTGGCTCAAGAGGCATCAGGCTACAAGCCGATGACAAAGGAGATTGAAATAGAAATTGCAACCATCGCAGCCGACGACTGGAGGTTTAATGTTTACAGTTATCTGCAAAACCCTTCTCAGTCTGTTTCAAGGAAATTACGCTACAAGGCTTTACGATATGTTTTGCTCGATGAAGACTTATATTATCGGACGATTGATGGCATGCTACTTAAGTGCCTAAGTGCTGATCAAGCCAAAGTTGCTATAGAAGAGGTGCATGAAGGAATTTGCGGCATACATCAATCGGCTCATAAGATGAAGTGGTTACTTCGGAGAGCTCGATATTTCTGGTCGACTATGCTAGAAGATTGCATCAGGTACTACAAGGGCTGTCAGGATTGCCAGAAGTTTGGAGCTATCCAGAGGGCACCAGCATCGGCTATGAACCCTATCATCAAGCCTTGGCCATTCATAGACTGGGAAATCGACATGATCGGCCAGATCAATCCACCCTCAAGCAAAGAACACAAATTTATATTGGTAGCGACCGATCATTTTTCCAAATGGGTGGAAGCAATTCCCTTGAAAAAGGTTGACTCCGGGGATGAAATCGAATTTGTTAAGGAGCATATCATATACAGATTCAGCGTCACTCAGACTATCACTACAGATCAGGGATCTATCTTTGTCTCCGACGAGTTTGTCCAATTTAGTGACAGCATGGGGATCAAGTTGTTGAATTCTTCATCATATTATGCTCAGGCTAACGGACAGGCTGAAGCTTCGAATAAGAGTTTAATCAAGTTGATTAAGAGGAAGATCGCTGAGTACCCAAAGCAATGGCATAGCCGATTAGCCGAATCATTGTGGGCTTATCGGATGGCTTGTCATGGATCAATCCAGGTGTCTCCATACAAATTGGGCTACGGACATGAAGCAGTCTTGCCATGGAAAAACATCATCGGCTCAAGAAGGATTCAATTGCAGGACGAGTTGACAGCCGATGATTATTATAATCTGATGGTGGATGAATCCGAAGACCTAGTTTTGTCAAGGATGCACGCTTTGGAAAAAGTGAAAGATGACTAGAGATAAAGAATGAGTGGCTCGCCAGTACAACAAGAAGGTTGTGCCTAAATCTTTTGAAGAAGGTAAGCTTGTTTGGAAGTTGATATTGCCGATCGGCTCAAGAGATAGCAAATTTGGCAAGTGATCACCTAATTGAGAAGGGCCTTTCAAGATCCACAAATGCGTCTCCAAGGGAGCCTATATGCTAGAAGGATTAGATGGAGAAGTGTTTGGAAGGGATCTTAATGGCAAGTACTTGAAGAAATATTACCTCAGTGTTTGGATCAATTCATGATTCGGCTAGGTCCTTGCCGATCCATGCTAGCCGATGTGGTACACACATCACCTTTAGGACGTTTTTCACTCGAGTTTTTCCTCCTAATTTTTTCAAATCGGCTGAATCTAGCCGACAGCTGATGGCCAGTTCCATCTTATAATTTTATCAATGCCGGAGGCAACATTGAGAAAATTAGGGGGACACATATAATACAAAGTCAGGAATAAGAATTACAAAGTCAGGAATCAGAAATAGCGGACTTACAAAATTTTTTACGACTTTGAAATTTTTGAGGCATTCAAGACATGGGAGACGAATGAGTCGGCAACAGACATATGGATAGTATTTAAGGCACAACAAGCCAATTGCAGGAGTTATGTATACAAGATAAAATAAAAGCGAGGCTAAACCCTATTACATCCCCAGAAATTGATCTATGGCCGATGTCGCCTCTTCTTTGATGGCTTTGACTTCTTCGACCATCGCCATGTCTTGTGCCTCGATTCCCGGGATCATTCTGACTGATTTGTGGAGTTCTCCCAGGTACTTGATGGTGGAAGTCACCTTAACCTTCTGTTCTTCAGTTGCCTTGGGGAGATCAGCTAGCACTTGCTTTTCTGCCGCAAGCTTAGCCCTGCACTACTCGAGTTTTGCCAGCAAGTCAGCCTCTTCTGCTTCGAGTTGGCCGATCTTAGTCTGTGGAGCCGACGGCCCAGCCACCACTTCATCCAACTTGGCCTTCTCGGCCACTATGTTCTCCAGGGTGGCATTGATCGAGGCCGCCAGGTCGGTTTGAGCTTGTCGGTCTACCATCCTTTGCACGGCTCACTCAAGTTTGAACCGGTGCTGATTGATGAAGACGGCTCGGGAAATTTTTTTGGCAAAGTCATCGAGGAGCCGACTCCGAATATCGTTGAAGCACGCTCGGGCTAGCTGTAACATCCTGAAAATCGAAGAAACCGAAATCGGAACGTAAAAATCGGAACTTTCAAAAACCTTCGCTTGTTGCTTCTTCTCGGGTTTGTTGCTTCTTATTTGCCGCTCGGTTGCATGAATTTAGACGTGATCAATTTCCCTTTCGGTGTTTTTGGATAATTTGGGGTTGTCAAAATGGAGGTACGAAAGCCGCATCGGGGTTTTAAAAAGGAAATCGGGAAAGCGCGATTTATGAAAACGCATTTTGGGAATTATAAAACAAAATTTTTGGTTGGGAGAAGATAAATTAAGACACAAAATAAATAATAAAATTCTCGAGTCGTACTCGAAATCCGGGAAAGTTTTGGAAAAATATATGAGAGGATATTGAAATTTGAAAAAAAGGGATTTTAAAAATAAATAAATATGGAAAATATTGTGGGAAAATAAAAATGGAGAAAGGTTGAAAATATTGTGTTAAAAATTATTTTTGAATTAGAGGAATTTATTTTGGAATTTTTAGAAGAAAAGAAAATAGAAAATGGGAAATTAAAATAGAAAATCGGGAAAATAAGAAAGTACACTGTTCATTGCGCTAGAGGTGCTCGACGCCGTACCGGCCCCGGCCGCGCGCGCCGCCGCGCGTCGCCCGGCCGTACCGCGGCCGCGCACGCGCACGCCACGAGCCACGCCGAGCCTCGCGCGCCCGCTCCCTACCCCCGCGCGCAACGCGCCGCGTGCGCCCGACCGCGCCGACCCCGCGCGCCCGCGCCGCCGCGCCCACCCGTGCACGCCCGCCCGCCGTCCGCACCCGCACCGCGCGCCGCCGCCACGCGCCGTGCCGCGCCGGACCCCCACGCCGTGCGCGCCCGCGTGCGCCGGACCCCGCCCGCGCCGCGCCCTCGCCGCCGCGTCGCGCCCGCCGTACCGGGCCGACCCCGCACGTCGCCACGTTGCGCCCGCTGTACCCGGCCCTCCTCCATGCGCCGCCGCGTGTCTCCACCCCGCGCCGCGCCGAGCCGGCCCTCCTCCTTCCACCCCGCGCCGCGCGGCCGCGCTCGGCCGCGCCTATAAAAGGGCGGCGCCCGCCCCTTTGTGCCGCACCACCGCCGTTTCCTCCCCTCTCCCGAAGCGCCGCCGTCGCCGCCCTAACCACCGGAGCCGTCGCCGCCGTGCGCAAACTCCCTCTGTGCCCCACTGCTCCTCCTCCCGAGCTCCGTCGCCGGTAAGCCCCCTTGCGTCGCCCTTTTGTCACGCTGCCGCCGCCTCTGTTTCGGCCGGTCACCGGTCGAACAGTTGGCGGCCAATGAATAGTGCCGGCCAGTGAAAAAAAAAATTAGAGAAAAATTTTGGAAAATTTGGAAAAATATTTTGGGGAGACTTGAGGAAAATTTTGGGCAAAAATAAATTATTTTCTTGCATGTTTTCTGAGTGCAAAGTTTGAAAATCGAAATCGGACTTTTTCCGGAATTTCGTTTCGCGTCGTTTTTAAATCCGGACTCCGTTTAATCCCTTCTCGCCATTTAAATAGGCTTCTCTTTTGTGCTCAAACATTCAAACCTCGAGCACGAATTTCCTCCGCCGACATTTCAAACCTAAATTCTCAAATTATTACGATCGCCGTCTTTGCGAAAACCCTAGGAAACCGACTCGATTCCAAAACTCGGATTTTCCTAACGACCCTTGTCCTAACTCAAGTAGGATCTTAGGCAAAACATTTGGAGTCGTTTTCATGACCTTTATGGTTCTTTTCGATCTCTCGGTATTTTATTGAATTCTAATTGAATTCAATTGATCTTTCGCACGTACGGGTAGCACCTGAAGAAACCGGCGTCGACCCCGCTGAAGATACCACCCCTCAAGTGTGCGAGCAAGGCAAGTCATCACACTCTTTGAACATATTGATCCTACTTTGTGAAATGATGTCGATTCCAAATTACAAATTGCATGCTTTACACAAACAGTACCTATGCTTGATATACTCTGCTTTGATATTGATCACCATTAGAATTTATTCTTTGTAACCCTCGATGTGATATGACCGGAGGCTAACTTTGGTAAAAATGCTTAGCCCTGCTTACCCTAGATCTCTTCATACTCATGATTTTGCAAGAAAGCTTTGTGCTCGGGCAACTACCTTAGGGAAGGTAGTTGAAACACGGCCTGTGGAGACATGAGCGCCACATGGCCACGAGAATGTTGAACTAAGTCTGATGAGAATTAAAAATGCTAAATAACTGTTTTAGACTGGGGCGGCCGAATGATTTGGGTGAATTTCGGAAAAGGCAAGTGCCGACCCTGGTCAATTAAGGACCGAGCCATGAGATAGCCGGGAAACGAGCCAGTACAACCGTACTTCTCGAATGGGTATAGACCTAGCTGACTAGATAGCCGAGCGGAGGCAGTATCCTTGCATAGATGGTTCTCTATGATGCGGTTACGGGATGAGAATGAGGCTGCGGCCTTTGTTGTGAATGGTGGAATTAAATCAATATTAACTAAACTTAAAGATTGAGGAAGTTTTCCCTTACCCGGGTGCGCGAACTCCTATCACGCTAGAAAAGGACGGCTAGAGTGCATGAGGGCTTAAGTTCATGGAGCGTCGCCAAAGCAAGGTTATCGAAAGGCTTTGCCGTGACCGTCTCATGAGTTGGGACGTAGGCTCATTTGTTGGGCTGTCGCGGAGTACGGGTAAAGTGTACATCCACTGCAGTGTGAGTAAATCAATCTATTCGAATAGTCGTGCTCGCGGATATCGAGCATCGTGACAAGACTTTCGCTTGGCTAGACTTTAAACTTAAAACTGCTGGGATGGGTTTGCATGATGATTTCATTCGCTGGTGGATCAACTTCTCGAGATGCGAGAAGGGGTAGATTCCCCAGAAAATCATGACGAATCGGAGGCGGGACGCCATCCTTGGAATCACGATGGATGGTAGACAGAACCGTCGCCGGATTAATGAACTATGGAACTAAAACTTGATTGGCTAGTTGTTAGGCTTGTGAAAAGAATTGTGAAAATTGGCTTTATGCAAAAGATCTCCAGCCATTCCTTGAATAACCCTATCATATGCATCAATTCTGTGTTGGCTTGCTGAGTACGGTTGGTACTCACCCTTGCTATACGCACAAACCTTCAGCTGATGGAAATGAAGAGCCGGAGGATCCCTACGCTTACTACCAGGAGGGTGAAGGAACTGATGGCGCTTACTAGATCTTAGCTCCGGTCGTTGCCTGTGGCAAATGACATGTCGCTGCCTCTATTCCGCTGCCGTATCTAATTTCTGCTTTTGTGTTGTACTCGGACCATGAGGTCCTGTGTGTTGAACATTGCCTTTGGGCCTATTGTTGTAATAATGTCGCCGTAAGACTATTCGTGCATGTGCACCGGATTATTCAGTACTGTATTTCGTGGGTACCAACTACTCGATCCAGGGAAATGGTACTAAGAACACAAAAGATTCCCGTCTCAAAAACGGGGGTCCACAGAGCTGGTATCAGAGCTATGCGACCGTAGGCTAAGACCAAATGGCGCCCTACCCCTGACTAGTTGGCTAAAGGGAAATATCCCTACATAGGATCATTTCTAAACAATTATTTCCAAAAATACAAACATACCTTTTCTACATCTGTATTTCCTTTTATTTACCAAATGATTATAATAGCTCTCTCCCTCTAACCCTAAGTTGCCTTCAAGAGCAGATGTCGAACCATGACGGAGCTTGGGAGGTCACTATCCCACGAGACGAGGGGTTTGTGGCACAGCTTCAGTCCCTGCTGTGGTGTTTAAGATACCCGGAACCACCCGCCTACCAAATCAAAAGGCATGGCTCCGAAGGATATCCAACTTGGGAGGCGGCCGTTTCCATAGAACCCCGCATGGAAAGTGAAACATCTTTCTGCTTCCACACCCGCTATCACCGGGATTTAGCAGAGGCAGCCATCCAAGATGCGGCCCGCGAAGCATTTCTTCGCCTTAATGCGATACATCGTGCCGAACTCACGGTGACAGAGTTCGTGCATCATCCCTATCACGAAGAAGGCAACCTAGTTTGCACCGTGGAGGCCACCCCCTGTTGCTACAACCCGATGGTCACACGTCTATCACGTTGGGCGGAGACGGCAGATGACTGCTACGAGGAGGCCTTGCTTGAGATCAACGACCAGCAGTCATGCCTCAATGATCTGGTCGAAAGCCACCAGGGCTGTGGGGATCAGATAAACATGCTGCAGACTCAGCTGCAAGCCAATGGTGCCCAATATGAGCAACTCTCGGACCGCTACATGGCCCGTGGGGAAGCCCTGATAGAGCTGGAGGAGCAGCTCAGGAAGAGCAAGCAGCAAGTCGACCAGCTGGAGGAGCAGCTGCGCACTCGCCCTGTCCACGCTACAGGTACTTCCACCGAGATTGTACCAACACCTCCTGCTCCTGTGCCCGACCACTATTACCTTATGACTCCAGCATGCTTGGATACCTTTCAAGCCATGATGGAGCAAGCTTTTATGTTGAGCACGAGCTGCGCCATACCCGATAGACCCCACGCCCACGTCCATGGGACCCACCTCGAGCTCCGTAGCAGTGCCATCCGAGCCTGGATCGGGAGAGGAGAACCCCATCCGATCCACACCGACTCGGAGTCCGAGGCGTAACCTATGGAGGTCAAATGGGAGTCCAGCGATACCGATCCAATGGAGGAGGAAGCTCCCACTCGTCGCCTGACTCACACTGGAGGCCCCCTCACCCGCCAGACCGCTCGCAAGAGTACGCGGCCACCGAGCAGAAGATTCGGCATGACCCCGAGGCCACCACCTCCGAGCCATGGGGCCTCCGATTTGCTTCAGACGCACGGACCACCCACTTCTCGCACTGGCTCGTGCGGATGGTTGGACGACTAGGCGGGAGGACCACCCCAGCTTGATCTCGCTCTGGACGGCTCGGCAGCAAGAATCCCACTCTATTCCCCTTAACTAGTTAATGCAGTTAAACGATGTAGTTGTTGTTATCATGCCATGAAGGACTGTGCATGTACAGTCCGTGTACCCCTTTTATGTAATATGATGGACCTAAGCATCGATTTGTGGTATCTTAATTCGAGAGCTTACTATTATTTTACCATGCTTGTTGATTGAAGATCATTTAAAAAACAACTTGAAGAAAAATTCCCTAGGAACCATGACCTTAACAGTCCGATCTCTTAATTCATCTATCTTCTTCGGATGGCACATCGCCGCAGAGCCGCAGCAACCAACGAGAACCCGCCGGAACCCAACCCCTCCACTCGGCGGAGGTTATGGCTTTCGACCCACTGCTCCAAGCAATTGCCAACAACCAGGGAAGTCGAGGAGGATCAAGTCTAGGAGAGTTCATGCGAGCTAAGCCACCAACCTTCTCCACGGCCGAAGAACCCATGGATGCTGAGGACTGGCTGAGGGTGATCGAGAAAAAGCTAACTCTCATCCGAGTTCGAGAAGCCGATAGAGTGGTCTTCGCCACTAACCAGCTAGAGGGTCCCGCAAGTGACTGGTGGGACACCTACAAGGAAACTCGAGCTGAAGATGCCGGAGAACCGACATGGGAAGAATTCACGGCTGCGTTCCGTGAGAATTTCGTGCCATTGCGGTTATGAGGATGAAGAAAAACGAGTTCCGCAGTGCGTCAAGGAAACACCTCGGTACAAGAGTATCTCGAACAAGTTTACCCAGCTTGCCCGTTACGCCACAAGTGACCCGACGACGAGGAAGAGAAGATGGATAAATTCATTGAGGGACTAAATGACGAGCCGAGAGGGCCGATGATCGGGCAGACCACACCGGTTTCCAAAGCCTCATCAACAAGGTCGTTCGGCTTGAACACGACAAAAAGATGGTAGAAAATAACCGCAAAGGAGGCTCGCTATGGCCCGCCCATTTCGGGGAGCGCCACAACGTCCCAAGGGAGCCACCCCGTCGGATGGAAGCCAAACGTTCCGGCAGCCGGTCGTTCCCCGCCCCGACCATGTCGCGGCCGCCTACACCTCGCTTCGTACACCCACACCAACCCTAGCCGCTCCAGGGAAGAAGGAATGTGAGCCGCTTCAATTGTGGAGAATTCGGGCACTACTCCAATAGCTGCCCAAAACCACGCAACACTCCCGTGCGCACCGGCGCCAATGCAACGCCCGTCCGAGGAACCCCCACCCTGCTGCGGCAGACGCGGTGCTTCGGACCCCGCTACCCAACGAGGCCGCCACCGGGTTTCGACGTGGCCAGTGAATCATGTGCGGCGAAGAAGCTCAGAGGACCAAAGCGTGATGGGTATGTTCTCTATCAACTCTACCCCGCTTAAAGTCTTATTTGATTCTGGAGCCTCGCACTCATTCATATCTTCCCAAGTAAGCAAACAACACCACCTACACCAAGTAGCACTTAAGAAGCCTATGTTGGTACACTCACCTGGGGGAGACATAACCGTACCCCATGCTTGCATCAATGTGCCCATACGGATTAGAGACGTGGTATTTCTTTCAAACCTTATGGTGCTATCACCCCAAACCATTGATGTCATACTCGGGATGGATTGGTTGACCAAGAATAATGGAATTATAGACTGCAGTCGAAGGGAAGTCACGGTATCCACCCCATGGGGATCACCGATGAGCATAACTATGGATCAAAATCCGAAGCTATGCGAACAAGCTGCGGGAATATTCACCATGCTACCTCTAGGCGGAATGCCAGTAGTACAAGAATACCCGGACGTGTTTCTCGAGGAATTGCCCGGAATGCCCCCGGATCGCGACATAGAGTTTATCATCGACTTAATGCCTGGTACTGCCCCCATATCCAAGAGACCTTATCGAATGCCGGCCAACGAGTTAGAGGAACTCAAGAAGCAAATCCGAGAACTACAAGAGAAGGGATTTGTACGCCCCAGTTCTTCTCCCTGGGGAGCCCCAGTACTCTTCGTCAAGAAGAAGGATAGGAGTATGAGGATGTGTGTGGACTACCGATCGTTGAATGAAGTGACTATCAAAAACAAGTACCCACTACCTCGAATCGATGACCTATTCGATCAACTTAAGGGTGCGCAAGTGTTCTCAAAGATTAATCTTCGGTCAGGATATCATCAGTTGAAGATTAGAGCTGGAGATATTCCTAAGACGACGTTCTCTACACGTTACGGCTTATACGATTTTACAGTTATGTCCTTTGGATTGACCAATGCCCCGGCATATTTTATGAATCTGATGAACAAGGTATTCATGGAATACCTGGACAAATTCGTAGTGGTATTCATCGACGATATACTTATCTACTCCAAGAACGATGAGGAACACGCGGAGCATTTACGGCTGGTACTGGAAAAGCTACGAGAGCACCAGCTATATGCAAAATTTAGCAAATGCGAGTTCTGGCTCAAGGAAGTCGCTTTTCTTGGCCACGTGGTTTCAGCCGGAGGAGTAGCAGTAGACCCCGCCAAGGTCGAAGCTGTCACGGAATGGAAGGCACCCAAGTCGGTGACGGAAGTTAGGAGTTTCTTGGGCTTGGCCGGGTATTATCGACGGTTCATCGAAGGGTTTTCCATCGTAGCCCGACCTATGACTCAACTTCTGAAGAAGGAAAAGAAGTTTGAGTGGAACGAGAAGTGTCAAAAAGCTTTCGACCAACTAAAAGAAAAGTTAACCACCGCCCCAATCTTAACCTTACCTGACAACCGGAAGGATTTCGTGATGTACTGTGATGCGTCTCGGCAAGGACTTGGAGGCGTGTTAATGCAGGATGGGAAGGTCGTAGCGTATGCCTCGCGACAGTTAAGACCCCACGAGGAGAATTATCCCACACACGACCTAGAATTAGCCGCGGTTGTTCACGCATTGAAGATTTGGAGACACTATCTGATCGGGAACCGCTGTGATGTGTATACCGATCACAAGAGCTTAAAATATTTCTTTACTCAGCCTGATCTCAACCTACGACAGAGACGATGGTTGGAGTTGATCAAGGATTATGATCTAGGAATCCATTACCATCCCGGCAAGGCAAATGTAGTGGCCGATGCGCTGAGCCGCAAAGCCCAATGCAACCACATGGGATTGGGAGGTATGACCGTGAGCTCCAAGAAGAAATGGCTCGACTTAATGCACCCGATTCCTCACTGAGAAGTGAACTCACTGGAAATCCAACCCCTTCTGAGGACTCAAATAGAAGAAGCCCAAAAAGGGAATGAGGAAACCCAGGAAATCAAGGAACGCATGGCCGCTGGACGCGCTAAAGAGTTTTCAGTAGACGACAAGGGAGTCCTATGGTACAAGAAAAGAATCTGCGTGCTCGAACGAGGTGGTTTGAGAGGATTGATCCTAAAAGAAGCTCACGAATCGGCATATTCGTTACATCCCTAAGCACGAAAATGTACCAGGATTTGAAGGGAGAATACTGGTGGCCCAATATGAAGAGAGATGTAGCCGAATACGTAGCCGTGTGCGATGTGTGCCAAAGGGTGAAAGCCGAGCATCAACGACCAAGAGCTTGCTGCAGCCACTCAAGATTCCCGAATGGAAATGGGACGAGATAGGCATGGATTTCATAGTGGGACTACCCAAAACTGCGACTGTTACGATTCCATTTGGGTAATAGTAGATCGGCTCACCAAGACCGCGATTTATTCCCGTAAAAACTAACTACAACAGCAAGCTAGCGGAACTATACATGAGTATGATTGTATGTCTCCATGGTGTACCAAAGAAGATTATATCGGACCGTGGTACCTAATTCACGTCCCATTTTTGGAGCAAAGTCCACGAGGCACTCGGAAGTCACCTCGCCTTCAATACCGCTTATCACCCACAGACTGACGGACAGACTGAAAGGACAAATCAAGTACTAGAGGATATGCTGAGAGCCTGTGCGTTGGATTTCACCAAGGATTGGGAGAAATGTTTGCCGTACGCCGAGTTCTCCTACAACAATAGCTATCAAGCCAGTCTGAAGATGTCACCAAACGAAGCTCTATTTGGTCGCCGATGCCGAACCCCATTAATGTGGTCAGAAACCGGTGAACGAACCGTATTCGGGCCTGACATAATCAAAGAGGCCGAGGAAAAAGTTTGCCTAATCTGGGACCGATTACAAGCTGCTCAATCACGACAAAAGAGCTACGCGGACACCCGCCGAAGAGAATTAGAGTTTAAAGAAGGTGACTACGTATATTTGAAGGTCTCACCACTACGGGGAACTCATAGGTTCAAGGTCAAAGGGAAACTCGCACCAAGATACGTGGGCCCATTCTTGATAAACGCTAGGAGAGGAGAAGTGGCCTACCGCTTGAACGCCCGAGAACCTCTCCGATGTCCACCCAGTATTCCATGTGTCGCAGCTTGAAGAAATGTTTGCGGGTACCAGAAGAGCAAGCCCCTTTAGAAACCATCCATGTCCACAGTGATCTTACCTACCCGGAGCATCCAATCAAGATATTAGACGAGGCAGAAAAGAAGACACGGACCAAGTCATGGCGCATGTACAAAGTACAATGAAGCAATCACACGGAAGAAGAGGCTACCCGGGAGAGCGAAGAGTTCCCGAGGACAGAATACCCACACCTACTCACCACCGGTAAGAAATCTCGGGGACGAGATTTATTGTTAGGGGGGTAGGTTTGTAACATCCTGAAAATCGAAGAAACCGAAATCGGAACGTAAAAATCGGAACTTTCAAAAACCTTCGCTTGTTGCTTCTTCTCGGGTTTGTTGCTTCTTATTTGCCAGCTCAGTTGCATGAATTTAGACGTGATCAATTTCCCTTTCGGTGTTTTTGGATAATTTGGGGTTGTCAAAATGGAGGTACGAAAGCTGCATCAGGGTTTTAAAAAAGGAAATCGGGGAAAGCGCGGATTTATGAAAACACGTTTTGGGAATTATAAAACAAAATTTTTGGTTGGGAGAAGATAAATTAAGACACAAAATAAATAATAAAATTCTCGAGTCGTACTCAAATCCGGAAAGTTTTGGAAAAATATAGGAGAGGATATTGAAATTTGAAAAAAAGGGATTTTAAAAATAAATAAATATGGAAAATATTGTGGGAAAATAAAAGTGGAGAAAGGTTGAAAATATTGTGTTAAAAACTATTTTTGAATTAGAGGAATTTATTTTGGAATTTTTAGGAGAAAAAAATAGAAAATGGGAAATTAAAATAGAAAATCGGGAAAATAAGAAAGTACACTGCTTCATTGCGCTAGAGGTGCTCGACGCCGTACCGGCCCCGGCCGCGCGCCTCCGCGCGTCGCCGGCCGTACGCGGCCGCGCACGCGCACGCCACGCGCCACCACCGCTCGCGCGCGCCGGCCCTACCCCGCGCGCACCACGCGCCGCGCGTGCGCCCGATCACGCGCGGACCCCGCGCGCCGCGCGCCCGCGCACGCCCGCCCGTACGGCCCGCACCCACGCACCGCGCGCCGCGCGCCACGCGCCCGTGCCGCGCCGGACCCCCACGCCGTGCGCGCCGCGTGCGCCGGACCCCGCCCACGCCGCGCGCCGGCCGCCGCGCCGCGCCCGCCGCACCCGGCCGACCCCGCACGTCGCCGCGTTGTGCCCGCCGTACCCGGCCCTCCTCCATGCGCCGCCGCCGTGTCTCCACCCCCCGCCGCGCGCCGAGCCGGCCCTCCTCCTTCCACCCCGCGCCGCGCCGCGCGCGCTCGGCCGCGCCTATAAGGCGGCGCCCGCCCTTTGTGCTGCACCACCGCCGTTTCCTCCTCTCCCGGCGCGCCGCCGCCGCCCTAACCACCGGAGCCGCCGCCGCCGTGCGCAAACTCCCGCATGCCCCACTCGCTCCTCCCGAGCCTGCCGTCGCCGGTAAGCCCCTTGCGTCGCCCTTTTGTCGCGCCGCGCCGCCTCTGTTTCGGCCGGTCACCGGTCGAACAGTTGGCGGCCAATGAATAGTGTCGGCCAGTGAAAAAGAAAAAAAAGAAAAATAGGGAAAAATTAGGAAAAATTTCTGAAAAATTGGAAAATTATTTTGGGGAGACTTGAGTAAAATTTTGGGCAAAAATAAATTATTTTCTTGCATGTTTTCTCGGTGCAATGTTTGAAAATCGAAATCGGACTTTTTCTCGAAATTTCGTTTCGCGTCGTTTTTAAATCCGGACTCCGTTTAATCCTTTCTCGCCATTTAAATAGGCTTCTCTTTTGTGCTCAAACATTCAAACCTCGAGCACGAATTTCCTCCGCCGACATTTTCAAACGTAAATTCTCAAATTATTACGATCGCCGTGTTTGCGAAAACCCTAGGAAACCGACTCGATTCCAAAACTCGGATTTTCCTAACGACCCTTGTCCTAACTCAAGTAGGATCTTAGGCAAAACATTTGGAGTCGTTTTCATGACCTTTATGGTTCTTTTCGATCTCTCGGTATTTTATTGAATTCTAATTGAATTCAATTGATCTTTCGCACGTAAGGGTAGCACCTGAAGAAACCGGCGTCGACCCCGCTGAAGATACCACCCCTCAAGTGTGCGAGCAAGGCAAGTCATCACACTCTTTGAACATATTGATCCTACTTTGTGAAATCATGTCGATTCCAAATTACAAATTGCATGCTTTACACAAACAGTACCTATGCTTGATATACCTTGCTTTGATATTGATCACCATTAGAATTTATTCTTTGTAACCCTCGATGTGATATGACCGGAGGCTAACTTTGGTAAAAATGCTTAGCCCTGCTTACCCTAGATCTCTTCATACTCATGATTTTGCAAGAAAGCTTTGTGCTCGGGCAACTACCTTAGGGAAGGTAGTTGAAACACGGCCTGTGGAGACATGAGCGCCACATGGCCACGAGAATGTTAAACTAAGTCTGATGAAAATTAAAAATGCTAAATAACTGTTTTAGACTGGGGCGGCCGGATGATTTGGGTGGATTCCGGAAAAGGCAAGTGCCGACCTGGTCAATTAAGGACCGAGCCATGAGATAGCCGGGAAACGAGCCAGTACAACCGTACTTCTCGAATGGGTATAGACCTAGCTGACTAGATAGCCGAGCGGAGGCAGTATCCTTGCATAGATGGTTCTCTATGATGCGGTTACGGGATGAGAATGAGGCTGCGGCCTTTGTTGTGAATGGTGGAATTACATCAATATTAACTAAACTTAAAGATTGAGGAAGTTTTTCCTTACCCCGAGTGCGCCAGAACTCCTCTCTCTGCTAGAAAAAGACGGCTAGAGTGCATGAGGGCTTAAGTTCATGGAGCGGACGCCAAAGCAAGGTTATCGAAAGGCTTTGCCGTGACCGTCTCATGAGTTGGGACGTAGGCTCATTTGTTGGGCCGTCGCGGAGTACGGGTAAAGTGTACATCCACTGCAGTGTGAGTAAATCAATCTATTCGAATAGCCGTGCTCGCGGATATCGAGCATCGTGACAAGACTTTCGCTTGGCTAGACTTTAAACTTAAAACTGCTGGGATGGGTTTGCATGATGATTTCATTCGCTGGTGGATCAACTTCTCGAGATGCGAGAAGGGGTAGATTCCCCAGAAAATCATGACGAATCAGAGGCGGGACGCCATCCTTGGAATCACGATGGATGGTAGACAGAACCGTCGCCGGATTAATGAACTATGGAACTAAAACTTGATTGGCTAGTTGTTAGGCTTGTGAAAAGAATTGTGAAAATTGGCTTTATGCAAAAGATCTCCAGCCATTCCTTGAATAACCCTATCATATGCATCAATTCTGTGTTGGCTTGCTGAGTACGGTTGGTACTCACCCTTGCTATACGCACAAACCTTCACCGATGGAAATGAAGAGCCGGAGGATCCCTACGCTTACTACCAGGAGGGTGAAGGAACCGATGGCGCTTACTAGATCTTAGCTCCGGTCGTTGCTCGTGGCAAATGACATGCCGCCGCCTCTATTCCGCCGCCGTATCTAATTTCGCTTTTGTGTTGTACTCGGACCATGAGGTCCTGTGTGTTGAACATTGCCTTTGGGCCTATTGTTGTAATAATGTCGCCGTAAGACTATTCGTGCATGTGCACCGGATTATTCAGTACTGTATTTCGTGGGTACCAACTACTCGATCCAGGGAAATGGTACTAAGAACACGAAAGATTCCCGTCTCAAAAACGGGGGTCCACAGAGCTGGTATCAGAGCTATGCGACCGTGGGGGTCCACACTAGCCCACACTCCATGACTAGTTGATCTACGTCAATGCTGAGCCGACGATGGATGTCTTGAAGCTTCTCTTTGATGTCGTCGGCTATGGTGGCTGGTCCTGGCTAGTGGCCACTTCTTCTTCACTGATGAACTCTTTTATGTCAAAAGGGAGTAGATCAGCTAGAGTCAGCAGAGTAAGTCAGAGAAGTTGAAACAAAAGCATGACAGTCGATCCCAAATTTTTGAGGAAGAAGGGAAGCAAACTTACTCGTACAGCAGGGGCTGGCGCAACTACTTCTTCGGTGTGATGGCTGCCCGTAGCCGACGGAGTTCGCTCGCTCGATGGCCGCTCTTCAATCTTGGTGCGTCCCAGCCGATGGCCGATGGAGCATATCCGCATCTGTTCACGAGCACGCCCAAGCGATACTCAATGGCAATGCCAGAGTTACTCACTGTGGGGGGATCCAAATCTGTCGTCTGCAAGAGGAAAAATGTTTAAAGTGTTAGCAAGAGACGACAATCGATTGATCAAAGGGAAAGGTGCTTAAGGACAAAATACTTACAGAGGGGATTTCATCTGGCAGGAGGGTGGTGAGGTACATGGAGGTGCGCTGATGGAAGATATGTTGCTTGATCTCCACCCACCACTTGTCATAGATCGCGCTCCTCTTGTGGGCCAACTCCAAGATCCCGATGCTGCCGAGGGGTGGGATCTCTATCTCCATTAATTTGTTCATCACCAGCTTTGAGTCGATCACCCCTCGGGTCTCAATCTTGTCGGCACAATAGCAGCCGATCGGCAGTTGCCCAAGCCCAAGCTGTCTTCTAGCCGACATCGGGTAATAAAATTCATAAGTCTTTATCACATTGTGGCCTTGATGTACACCAGTCGGCAAGATACATGGAGTGAGTGTTGTGGTGAAGATTTCTCTACACTTGGGGTATTTGTTTGAGTTGATCTCATCCAAGTTTAGGTCAATCGGCAATTCAAATTTCCTTCGGTCTTCATAGAAGAACCAAGTCCGATTGCTTTTGGCCAGGTCGTCATAGAAGGAGATGAACCACTCGGCCAGCAGCTCACTTGATTGCTTTGATCCAGTGTGAGTGGTTGTGGCTTCCCCAAAGGACATGCATCTCCTGGTAGCTACTTCATTTCCCTCATCGTTCTCAATCGGCTCCAGGAGGGGGAAGCGGGCGTCAGCTGGTCTCGACCGACCAGATACTTTCTGCGTTAACAGCACAAGCCAAAGTTGCAGAAACCACCAAGGGTCTCCAGTGCTGATGGTTACGTTGGCTGCGATCTTGGATACGGCTTGGCTCAGCATTTGATAAAGGTAGCCGAGGAGGAATTTGCCTCAGGGGAGTTTTTTATTATAAACCAAGGCTTTGGCTAGTACTTGTCAGTTGGCTATGGGACCGCAGCTCGATCCGCAGAATACGAACTTCTCCAACCACATCATTAAAAAGGCAGTGTACTCTCTGGCATTAATCGGCCCGGTTCCCATATTCATGGCTACATACCCGTTCCAGCCCCCAATTGACTTGGTCTTAAAAGAAACCTGGCCCTTGCTGTCCAGTTGACTGGGGTTAGCCGATGACATGATGTCAAGTCCTGTTAGCATAAAGACATCGGCTAAATTTGGGATCATGGGACCTTGCTAGAGAAGGAAGGCATTCAGTGTGTTGTTCCAAAAATATGTGACAGCCGACACTAACGGTTCGTCCTTGGGCATGTCGGCTATGGATAAAGCAAGGCATTGAGCTATTCTGATTTCTTTCAGTGACTCTGTTTGCTAGCCTGCATCCTTTTGTACCATGAAGGCTAAGATTTGTTAGTTGAAGGCCACGATTTAAAGGTGCCATTCTAGTGGCCTAGGTTTGGGTTTCTCATCCTGTAGGCACTCTGTTGATTTCGGCTATGATAAACTCGGTGGGATCTTTATTGCCGATAGGCTCTAAGTAGTATCTCTCGTCGCTAATTAGGCTTGGAATTACTACTTGATGTGCGAGATGCTACAATCGAAAAACGAGGCGGGTTTCAGATTTGGAAAACCTAAAATTCAGACCTACGGCTGAAAGGAGAGAAAAGAAAAGGATTGGCCGATTGGGCATACCTCGGGGAACTCGGCGGGAGGAGAGCCTGATTGAGCGACGGGGGTTGCCATTGCTTCGATTGAGGCTGCCGAAGAGACGGGATTGCCGCGGCGGAGTTGAGGAAGCCGAGGAAGTCACCGGAGAACTCGAGGACGTTTGCTGGCTTGTGGATTTGTGTTGACGGCGTGAGTTGTTCGGTGTAGAAAGACGTTATTTAAAGAGTTTTCATAATGGCCGAAACAGACTTGACCTAGGGTTGTGCTAGAAATAGGATTATACAAAATACGCAACATTATCAATGTCGCAGACTTGGGGCATGTGTTAACGACAAAATTTGGTAAGCAAATTCCCAAGTTTGAAGCAGGGATTGAAGCGGAATTGGAGGAAACATACGATCTGCAGAAACAGAGACTACATCAGCTGAGTCCGAATCGGCCACGGAGCCAGCCGGCTGAGTTCGAGTCGGACCAGGATGGCCGATAGCCGATTCCGATTGAAGACCAAAGAAGGGGCCAATCCCGAAGGAAAGCTTAAGAGATAACTATTGGATTCGGTTTCCAAAGTGCTTCAAAAATGTTGCCATCTACGGATAACGTCCTACAACGGCAATTGTATCTTTAAGTTAGGATATTTTGTATAGTTTCCTTTATAGATAATGTCAGTTTGTTTAGGGATTTAATCTGTAATAGGAATCGTGTCCGTTACAAACTCATTGTACATCCGGGTATAAATATGACCCGAGACCTTGTAAAAACATAACAACACACCTCAATACAACTTCAGCGCATCGCCAACCTTTCTATTTTTATGTTTTCTTGACGAGTTCTTGCTTTGATTTTGGGCTGCATCGGCTTCGATCTCCGAACAAGGTAATTTCTTGTTACAAGTGGCTTGTATCGTCGGGGTTAGTGCTTCCATCATCATGATACTCTAATTCTGATGTTATAAACTGCTTAATTTATCATATGTGGCAGATAATCTAGATCAATGTCTAGATCTATCTCGCGATCGGCTAATATCTCTTTGAGGATAGTAGCCGACAGAGCTAGATCTAGAGATTGATTTAGGTTATATGGCATATTTACCATCTCAAGGAGTTCTCATTAGCCTAAATAGATCTCGTACCTCTTTTTGTACTTAATGTTGCATCAAGTTGATCTATTAAGTCGCTCTTAGAGTTATATAGATCTATTCGGTTCAATGTTTACTGTTAGAGATAGTACCGAGGTTTCAGCCGGTCTTACGTGTTTTTGATCATCTTTTATGTATCATTACTACTAGATGTATTAGAACTGCCTTTTATATAAAGATCTTAATCTACTTAAATGTGTTAAGCTCAGTATTAATCTGTTAGGTTATACTAACAGCCGATTGATATTAGTTTAGCGCATTTAATTCAGATTAATATCTTTTTTATAAAACATATCGGAGTACTAGCCGATTTACATTAGATCTGCGACATCGGCTAGGTTATGAATATGTATAATTATTATTCTAACGTGCTTTTGGATACAAGTGGTTTATACTGTCTCGGTATACTACCGATATATCCCAATCACTTGGTCTAAATGTACTTTGGAATAACAATTATATATTTATTAATAACTATAGCCGATCGAGTAGGATCTAACCCTAATCAAACGCCTATTCTTTGTTTCTTGTTGGTTGCAGGATCAAACCAACTGGCACGCCCGCTCAATCACCAAAGGCGACCAATTATGGACTTGCACTGGAGCTAAGCAAATCTCCCAAGCCAGCGCGTGGGAAAATTCTCGTCAACAGCACGACAAGCAAAACCATGCACCCACAACCCACCATTAAGCCATATTTTAGTTGGATAATTACGACCAATAAAACATGGCCATGAGTCTCGAGCTTGGAGCTTGTCAGATACTAGAGTGAATAATGTAATTATCTCATTAACTGAACTAGTGGTAATTAAGCATGACTAAGCATATATAATTCTAGCAAGGTCACCTAAGTGACTCAAGCCAATCAAATTATCACCCAGGTTCGACAACGAATAGATATCAAGTAAACATGGCACAAGCAAGCGGATGGGTAGTCCCAATTCCCATATAATTAGCAAAATATGCAATTTATTTGCAAACGGTGAAACATTTTAAAAATTTGGCAAAACATGCTTCAAGGAGGAATGTGTGACTTGCCTTACTTCTTCAGACAACTTCTGAACTCTTTTCCTCACGAGTGCAAACTTCAAAAACAGCGGAATCTACATGCTGACAAGCAAAACAAGGGAAAACGCTAATAAAGACCAAATAAACATTACATAAAAGTAAACAAACATGTAGAGCTCAATTTTAGATAAATTTTGCAAGTTCAAAGGTTCAAATTGGAGTTCGTATGAATTAGATATGAACTTTAGAAGTTTTGATCCATTTAAATGAATTTGTGAAAATTAAACCAATTTATTGCACAATTAATAATTATTTTCTCAAAGGAAACATGACTTATTGCGTCAGCGATGGGAGCCGTTGCCGACACGCGGCCCCATGCGTCAGCGGGTCAAATGGAGCGATCCACGGTGGATTGGGTCCGCGAAGGCGCGGGTGTTGGATAACGCGGAGGCTACAATTGCATAAAACAGAATTTTTCTACCGTGCAATCGAGGAAAGCTTGCAAGTAAGGGTCTATAGATTGTTACCAAGTGACGTGTAGGGCAGCGAAAAAATTACGTTGGAGTAGTCGACCCAACGTACGCACATCAGGAAGTCTTGCCGACCTCGGACAACGCTTTGCCAACCTCGGACAGCGCCTCACCCGACCTCGCCGACCTCGGACAACGCCTCGCCCGACCTCGCTCCGATCTCCCGATCATCTCCCCGATCACGTCGCTGACCATAATCCGATCTCCCGACCAGCTAGCCGACCACGTCGTTGACCATGATCCGATCTCACCGAATCTGTTCCGATTCGCGACTTAAAACTCGACGTAGCGATGTCTCTACCGGTATCCACACATCCAGAGAAGGAACGCCGAACACCCGTGTGCTAGCACGCAATGCACGGCTAGGGTTTTGGCTGAGGCGTGGACTAGGGTTTCTGTGGAAAAGTAGATCTGTCTTAGAGGTTGTGCACCTTGATCTCCACCCCTTGCCCTCCTTATATAGAGTTGGCCAACTAGGCCTAAAGGCCCATCGTGACTCTATATTCGATCGGATCTCTATCCGAACTGAGCCGTACCTGACTCAAACTCGAATACCTGTTCCACCCCATTAAGTGTGCGACCCTGTAGGTTCATGCAGACTTGGTTCCAACTCGAGAATGCTTCTCGGTCGACCGTCAACAGCGGCCCCTAGCAGAACGTATTGACACCAAAGTCTACAAGAAGATCAAATCAGCTAAACCTGTAATATGTGCACAAATCCCTTTGCTTCACGATACCATTAAGCTATAGGCAAGACATGTGTCATCCTATCAATAACTTAATCATTCACTCGATCAGGTATTGGATTATATATCTGTTGATTGACTCCTCAATCAACTCGGCATGGCCATGCACTTCCATAATCCATTACATGAGAGGCCCAGGGATATCTCTCCTATAGGAGGGGCAAATTCCATCTTGATCATTCACATCCCTTTACATGTTTCATAGCAAACCCGAAGACTATTTTTATAACTACCCATTTACGGAATAGTGTTTGGTAGTCCCTAAGTAAGCCACTACACATGTGAGAATCCATGATGATCTCAGGTCTAAGAACTTTGCACCAACACTACTTGAGACCAACTAATGGCACATTAATTCCCTGTAGTGTCTCAAGGTGGGTCTATCCAACAGTGTGTTCTCTAACACATGTTCACGTTCATTGATTTGGTATCTTTATACCATGATCTATGAGACATGATCATCAATCAATAAACATGTTGATCTTAGAATCATAGAAATGATATATGGTCAGGGATCATTTAAAAATAGATTCACACATAAAGAGTCTCATAAATAAGTCACATACTTATTGATCAATACAAGTTGTCTATTTCATGAAATAGAATAACACTTTATTCATTAGTACATAAACATTGACCATGATATCTAACATCTCCATGTTGCCTCTAGGACATATCACTAACAACGGGTGGGTGCACCACATGGTGCATACGTGGCGCCGACGGGGCACCAATGTTGCAGCCACGTGGGTGGTCACATGGACGGCCCAGATCTACCCGACGGCAGATCGGATGGCCATGGGGGAACAGGGCAGCGCCCGCCGGCCGATCAGCCGGGAGGCGACGGCGCCCGGCCCGATGGTCATCGGCGATGGATTTGGCAGCAAAGTGGGTTGGCGTCCATGGCGGTTGGCGCAACCGAAGGTAGGGGACGGACATGATAGGTGGGCCCCACCTGTCGACGGGACAGGAGAGAGGAGGGACATGAAATGGACTTCGCGAGAGGGAAGAAGGCAAACGGGCCAGTGGACTGGGCCGCGCTGAGGAAGGAGAGAGGAGGGGGCAGCTCTGGCGGATTGGGCCGCGAGGGAGAAAAGAGGAGGGACACAAAGTAGACTGAGAGGATGGGCCGAAAAAGGCCCGGGAATAGGAAGGGATTTCTAATTTGTTTTGCATTTAATTAATTGATTAAATGAACTTTGTGTTATTAAAATTACATCTTGAGCTCCAAAAATTCACGAAAAATTTAAGAGAGTACTTTAGGGCTTGGATAATATTACAAAAATATTTCCATCCATGATTTTTAAAGAAAATTTCAATTTCCTCACTAATTTCACTTGATGATTCATTTTAACTTTTAATATAAGTTACTACAAATGTATTATTAAATTATTATTTATTTATTTTTTCTTTTAATCCCAAACGAAAATCAGCGTGTGACAACCAGGATCTTATGAGAACCCTATTCGTCTGTACAAGACTAGAGGATATGTTGTTGACTTCAATCATCACATCGGAAGAAAAAAGATCAACTATTTTAAGAACATTGCTAGGTGTGGTCATGATCGCTTGGTGGATCCTAATACTGTGAAAGTTGATCTTTGGATCCTCGCTTTCGCACGTTCTTTTAGCTGGACAAGTACAAATATGTGTTCATGACAAAGAATCCAGTGGTTTAGATGAGGTGGCTTGATTAGGATTATATGAAATGCAAGAAGTCTACCTATTTCAATGATCTTATGAAGGTATGCCTCCACAAGGATCTTGGTCACATTCTGAGCTTAGAGCATGATTGGAGCAATGAGATGATTGGATAGTTCTATGCCACCGTCTTCTTTGGTTCCACAAAGAAAGGTAACCCCTATATGAAGTGGAGGACTAAAGGAAAACCCTACAGAGTCTCTATGTCTCAGTTTGCCACCATTCTGGGTTTGGATCCGAATGACTTGAACCGGCCAAATCTTCACAATGAGGAGCCTTTCCCAATGGTTCGCACTAAGTTCATGTGTGCTCCTGATGCTCCTAAGGATTGCCTGGGAACCACCAAGGGTCTGCTTCCTCAATACAAGCTCATGTACTCTATCTTCAGATGGACTCTTCTTCCCAAGGTTGGTGATGCCACTGCTCTCCCTGCTAGACATGCTCACCTCCTTAGTCGCATGTGCTACAATCAGCCTCCCTTTAGTGTGATGAAGCTTATATGGTTTGAGATTTTTCAACACTGCTTATGATCCCAAGAGAGGTTGTGTTTATGCCCCATATATCATGTAGATGATTGTGGTTGTTACTGGTCACTACTACCTCTTTGATGGCACCCATCGTCCTTTTCATCCTCATGTGCCTGCAGCTCCCTCAGTGTCCAAGTCCACTCCTACTACTTCTGCTACAGGTACATCTTCTGCTCCTCGCCGCTCTTCTAGCTCTAGTTCTCCCCTTAAGAAAGCTCTTCAGTCCATCTTCTGCAAGTGTGCTAAAACTGCTAAGAAAGTGAAGAAAATGGAGAAGAGACAGAAAGAACTTATGAGAGATGTTGGGAAAGTGGTGTCAGATGATTCTGAGGATGAGATCTATATGGATCCATTTGTTGCATATGAGGCTGCCAGGGACATTACTGCTAGTGAGGGTACCTCTGCTAGCCCTTAATCTTTTGTTGAGCTATCATCTCATTCTCATGATGATGAGTCTGAAGAAAAGGAAGAAGAGGGGATGCAGAGGAGGATGAGATCCAGGAAGAGACAGCCCCAGTTGTTGGTCCTGCCATTAGAGATGGAGCTATTATTACTTTGGATAATGATGCTCAAAGTGGTGATACGGAGATTCTCGACTACTCCGATGGCGCGTGATACCCTACTTCCCCTGCTTGTTATCTCTTTTTGGTGCCTTAATACCAAAGGGGAAGAAGATTACAGAATGAAGGGGGTCACATCTCTCATTTTTGTAGCTATCTTCCAGCCGATCGGAAGTTCTGGGCCTTTGGTCAGGAAGTTTCGACCGTGCTGTTATGTTATGCTCTAAGTTTTTTCCACTTTTACTCCTTTGGACAAGTAAAAATTCTCTGTTTGCTGGGTTGTAATGACTGTTAGTTTTCAAGCCCTTCTAACTTAGTTTATCTTAATGCAATGTGTGATATTCATGGCAATTTGGTACATTGTTATTTTATCCCTTTATTTTGTGCTTTTCATGTCATATGCATTGGTTATTCTTATCCTTCACACTTTGTTGTACCCCACGAGTGAGAAGTGTTGAGCAAAACTCTCCACACTTATCCCTTCAATATATGCATATGAGATTCACTCTTATTTCCTATATGCATACATTATAAGGGGGAGTTTTCTCTCATCTCTTTTCATTCAAAAATCAATTTATATTCATTCTCTTGTAAGCTTTGATCGGGTTGTCATCAATCACCAAAAAGGAGAAAATTGAGAGTGTGTCTAACCCCCTATGTGGGTTTTTGTGATTAATGACAAAACGGTTAAGGGACTAATGTGTTTATTGAGATAAATACAAGTAATTAGTCTTAAAGGACTTAGGTGTGCAAAGTGTGTGCAAATGAGACCTCCCAACAACAAATGCAAAGCGGCGAGAGGACTCAAAGATTTATTTAAATTTTTTTATTTTTTGCTCCCGAGTTTATAAAAGTCGTACTATCAAGAGGGGTTTCAAACGATTACCTGAGATGATCTAAGTACTTAAAGTCAAAATCCATAAAAGAGAGATTTTTTAGCACAAAATTTGAAAAAGTCTCGAGGCAAGACAGCAAGTGTTGGCCAAAAGTTCCTGGCACCTTGCCCGGAACTTCCTAGTGCCTTCACCAGTCAAAATTTTCCTAAGTGTTGGTCGGAAGTTCCTGTCACCCTGCCCAAAATTTTCTAGCACCTTTAGAGTTCAAAAATGTGAGTAATAGCTTCATGATGTCAGCGCGAACCTATATATTTCCCACTCCCTCCACAGCTCATTTTTTACCATTCCACTTTCGTTTTGTCTCCTAACTTCTCCCATGGTATTCTTGCCTCCTCCACCTTGTTCTTGAGCCTCCCAAGTAAGATTGAGTGAGAATTGAGGGTGGTGGTGAGGATTGGTGATGATGAGAGGGCTAGGATGACTTGAGCACTTAGTGATTCTCATTGGACTGCTGTTTGGTGCTTATTACTCTTGGAGGGTGACCTCCTATATGGTTAGCCATCGCCCGCGAGCTTCCTTCGATTTGTGGATTGACCCCGGCAAATTTAAGAAGGTTATCCTCACCTCTGCAAGGAAATAAGGTAAATTGAGTAAGAATCCTCATCCGTGGTGTTCGCTAGGAGTTCAAGTTAGAGATATTTATGGTCACTTGAATCCTAGTGGAGGACTAGGGATGTTGGATTGAAAACCGAGGACTTTTTCTTAGGGTTTTGTTTAGTGAGACAAGGGGTTAATCGATACCGAGCTCTTCGAAGTTTTTTGACGGAGAGTAGGATTCTTGTAATCCAAATTTTGGGAAAAAAATTCTCTTGTCCCTCTTGTGTATGTTTTGAGCTCTCTCTTGCACTTCTTTGTTTTCTGTTGATTTACTTCATCTTCAGCACTTTGACAAGTCTTGTGATTCATCGAGAATTCAGACTTATGCCTTAGAGTACTATAACCTCAAAAGTTCTTAACTAGAATGCCAGAAGTTCCGAACAACTTTAGCTGCTAGGAACTTTCAGGCCCTGTTGAATTTAACCACTACGATTGAAGAAGTTTTTAAGAACACCTATTCACCCTTTCTAGATGATATCTATGTGCTTTCAAGTGTGTTCACCGTAACAAAATTGATGAGGTGGAAGGAAAATTTTAGGAGAGGTAGTGTGAGCCAACGACTAATTAACCGTCGGCTGCACACGCGCTCCAAAGCGAGAGAGAAGAGACACGAGACGGTTGTGGGGTCCATGATAGGAGTAGAAGCTTGTGTATTGGAGGATGACGGTCTGACAGGTGTGAGAAAATATTAGAAAATTGAGAAGTAATTTTTGGGGAATAGCATGAAGGCAAGGCCATATTGACTGCTGCAAGTTAGCATATCGTACTCCTTTCGTCCCATGAAAACCCAACGTAGTACTTACTCCGTCCAAAAAATAAGAGACATTTTGGTTGAATAGGCCAATACAAATATATACAAAAATATGTCTATATTTATAATACTAGAAACCTCATTCAACCAATATCTTTTCTTATATTTTGAGACGAAAAGACTACTTGATATTAACACCTTCTAATATTACGAATTTAAGAAGCCTCTGTTCACATTCGTTGTATTAAGATATATCAACATCTGATATTATAAGTTATTTTTTTGTGACGGAAGGAGTACTACTTTGATGATTTGGTAAGTTTTGGAGCTAGTAACATGTTTTCCTATTAGAGTACAAACAAAAACAAAACAAAAAGGAGCTGAGGTTAAGGCCAGCTGCTAGATGGAACATTTGTAATTTTTTTTTTCGTCTCATAATAAATTTATTTATAACTCTTTTCATTTGTCACAAAATAATTTTATTTTTAAGTAATCATTATCGAAGTTTGTAAAAGTAAAAAATAATTATATTGAAAGTAGATAATGTAAAAAAATAATTGTATTAAAAACAAATAAATTAGGGGTATTGTGGTCTTTTAGTTTTGTATTGATATATGTGAAATGGATAAAAAAAATAAGTTTATTTTGAGACAAAGGAAGAGAGTACTACAAAACGGCCAAAATGGCTTTAGCCGACAGCAGAATAAACCAGAAACAAGCTCAGCTCAGCTAGCCTGAGAGATCGAGTAGCCATGGCATGCAGCTACGAGAATAACAATGACCCCAGCGCAGGCCGGCATAGGCACAGCGTACGCCATGACCGACAGCAAACGGCCCGGCGTGATCGGATCGGATATTATACAGGAAACAGACATCCATCCCTCCGCTTCCTCCTCGCGACCCAGAGAGCAAGAGGAGAGAGGCGATAGTAAAAGAAAGCATCATGCATAAATATGCGTACTACGTGCTTCTCGATGCGGGCGATCGAGATGGGGACGGAATATTTACGTGCGTGTTCCGAGGACGACACCACCACCACCACCATGGCGCAATGCATGTCTCTCTCTCTAGATTTCCGTATCTCTCATCTCATCTCTCTCGTGGTATATGTAGAGTTAGCTACTAGCGATTTTGGCGATGGATGGACGGATCGATGCATGCAGCCAGCGTGCTCCGTCGGAGGCATGGACAAAACAACGAGGGCCTCTCTCCCTCTCTCTCTCTTCAAAGTCTCCACCAACCCCGAGCACCACACTAACATAAGGCTGCACCCATTCTGCAGCTAGCTAACTAGTATAGCCAATACTCCAGTCCGTGTTAGCCAGCCATTGGTTGGGCATCGTGCATGAGAGAATCGAATCCACCTGCCGTTTCAGCTATACAGCAGTACCAGTACCTTCCTTCCTTCTTAAGGCTGCATGCATGTACTCTCTCTCTCTCTCTACAGACTACAGTTAGCATGCACACTGATCTGGTGGCGAATGTATCTGCCGTCACCGACCGGCCGGCCAGTCTAGCTAGTTTCGCCATGTCTCTCTATCTTTTTCGTTCTCTGCTCGCTTGACTGCACCAGTGTAGCTATGGGAGTAGTGGTGTCGTTGTTCCATATGGCTGCCTCGCATGCGTGGCGTGGTCTCTGAACAACACCCCCCCCCTCCCCCACCAAATACGCCTGGCTTGCTTCTCTGAAAACAGTTCAGATTTCAGAAGCAAGTTTGAACAAGCAAGAGCTTAGCAATGGATGCGTACGATTGTCGATTAAGCGCTCGATCATGATGGCCCAATCACGCTGCATATATTACTGCATAAATCTTGATTGAGGTGTGCTTACTGTTGGTGAATATAAATACTCCTACTAGTACTAGCTGACAGCCTGACATGCTAGTGTTAGTGCTACTACTATGGATTACCCATTTTAGACAGGCATTGATGACCTACTCCTAATCTTGATCAGCTTGCGATCGATGCGACGGGAATTGGGAAGAAGGCATGTGAAATAGTAGAAGCAGTAGGGCTCGCAGCACTAGATGCAGGTATATGTGCAACACATTTTATGAAGCACTAGATAGAACTTTTTATGCTGTGCTATATACTATATCCTGTAAGTTCTATGTTGGGCTAGCACTCTCTAGCTCATTTGGTAGACAGGCACAATTGAGTAGATATATACTTGTGGGGAAGCAACTAATCAAAAGGTGCTGTCAAGTTATATTAGACATATATGTATATAGGTATATAAAATACTTTTGATCTGTGATAATGCTGTGAAGCACACTCGTGAATCTATAGGTGTTATGAAGGCCAATTGTATATGTTGGTTATTACCAACCAGAGAATACCAACAATATATAGCTAGATTGACTCAGGTCTCATGCACTAGTACTACTCAAGTCTAACTACACCTTGTTGAGCAAATAGACCTAAAAAGCATTTATCAAGCAGATTTGGATCATCTGATGAATACATATAATACTATATGCATGGGTCATAGAACAGTTGCATAGTGGAGTACACTGGGGCATGACACATGTAAATTCAAGTTCCAAAATTACCCAGTAAACAGGGTTAACTAAAGATCAGCTCTGTATATAGAGCATTAATCCCTTCCTACAATTAAATTAAGATGCCTAGGACTGGAATTCATGGCCCATCTTTAGGTCATATATGCTTGGGAATAATGTCTGCTACAGTACAATATCTAGTAGGGAAAGTATATACGTGTCGTCCTTATCATGCTGTCTATCAGCAGTCTTAGTAGTACGACAACATGAGTGCCCCAAATAAACCCAGATCAAGGACTGCACATAGCATATGCATGCATTATGACGATCAGAATCAAGACAAATTTGAAACCAAACAAAAGAGCTCCACCTTTTGCAGTAAGTTCTTGCCATCTACTACAATCAAGCCCTGTATTTTGCATTTCAGAGTACGTCGAAAGTGAAATTTGCAGCTGAGATAAGTCCACGAGTTTGCAGGGAATGTAAACCTTACAACCATACATGGATCAACCTGAACGAAACCGACAACAGGTACACACTTCTCATAGTACAGCCCCATCTATGCATTGATCACGACTTAACACTATACCAGTTACCACCAAACCCTAAGTAAAAACCTAACGAGTGAACAGTAAAAAGGTTACTTGATCGATCCCCACCGATTAACAAAAACATCAGTAATTAAAACACCCTTGATTAACCCCCTCGGAGTTCTCACACTGATTAACCGAAACCACACGAGATGATTAAAGCTAAACTGAGAGCTAGCTACACTAGCTAGTAATGCATATGTATGACACGAGACGTCGTCGACGTCGCCGTCGCCGTCGTCTATCTCATGGGAACGCGCCGTTGGGAGTGGGCAAGTCCGGCCACGGCACCGACATCGCCGCCGGGCCATTCCAGTACTGCATCTCCGGCGCCGGGAGCGACACGGGTGGCAGGTCCATCCCGACCGTGTTGCTCGTCGACACCACAGCTGAGACGCTCGACAGTGCCGACGGGAGTGAGGTCACCGCGGTGGTGCAAGGGAGGGAAGCGGAGGCGACGTCGTACGCCTGAGGGCGCCCCGCGTTGCTCACCACAGCATGCAGCTGGTCGCTGTAGTAGCTCGCCGCCGGCGAGGACGACGCCGACGAGGGAAGCTTGAGACCGAGGCTTGACAACACGTCGTGGTGGCCCAGCGTTCCCATGCCAAGCTGAGAGTCCATGTGCGGCGGTGGAGTGACCGGCCGGGGCGCGGGCTGCGGCCAGAGCGACGCCGCCGTGCCGGCGCCGGCATTGGGAGCGCCTGGCAGGATCTGGAGGTGCCCCATGGTGTCCAGACCAAGAAGCCGGTGGACATTGCTGCCGCCGTGGCCCTGCACTCCCCTGGCGCTGTTGAGCAGCGCCATGAGGTGCGCGGTGGCGGCCTGCTGCCCGGAGGCCCAGGAGACGGGCCCGCCGCCGACGCCCATGCCGAGCCCAAGCGGCGGCCCGGCCTTGCACGACATGGCCGGCTTGGCCACCGGCGCCGGCATGGGGCGCGGTTTGCGGCAGCCTCCGCCGATGGGGACGTTGCGGAGCGCGCCGCCCTTGGTCCAGTACCGGCGGCACGTCTTGCAGAAGTGGCGCGGCTGGGTGAGATTGTAGTTGTTGTAGTAGCAGAACTTGGTGTTCGACGAGTTGCACCGCGGGCACCGCAGCGGCGCCTGCTCCGCCGCGCCACCCTGCCCCTGCCCATGCGGCGACGAGGTCGCCGACGACGACCTCTGCTGCGTCGCCTGCGCTGACGAGCGCGACGACGTCGACGACGACGACGTGGGCGACGGGTTGGACACGATAGGCTGCAGCACCACCGGTAGGGAGGCGTGATTCAGGGCACTGGCGCCCTTGAGCTGGTCCATGGCTGTCCCTCCAAGGAGTTCTTGGATCATGGTGATGAAATGGATGGATGATGTAGAAATCACAAGCTCAAAAGGCTTCTTGAAGCTGAGAAGAAGGCAAAGGCAGTGAGGTGTGTTGGCTTTCAGAAGCTTTGTGGAAATGGATCAGAGATGATGGTGTTGGGTGGGGTAGTGGTGGTAGTACTTGGGGTGGGGGTGATGAGGGTTTATAAAGAGGATGGTGGATGGTAGCTAGGGCTAGAAGAAGCTGCTTTCTTTCTGTGCCTTATTTGTCATGTTCAGAAGATAAAACTTGTCTTTGCTCTGTAAATTATTGGCTGGTTGCATGGTAGCATGGATTAGGGTTCTAGATGTGTTGTAGATGGGGGCCGCTTTGCAGTTCCTTGGAATGATGAATGGTGGGGTTTGCACTGTCTTACACTGTCATGTTTCTAGTTCTAAATGACTGGGTAGCTTGTTTGTTTTTATCTTTTCCGTACTTATGTTGGTAAGTGGAGTACTAGATAATCATCGTTTTTTACAGGTTAAATACTTCGGTTGGTGCATTGGTCGAGTTTTTATAAGTGGTTACTTCTCTTTTTTTTTACTATGAATCATATCACCATCTTGCAGTTTCTTTCCTACCTAGGTAGGAGTAATATTCAAATGATTCATTTTGGGTTCAGCAATGTACAGTACCAAGGGCCACCAACTTTACCTCACGTGCCAAACGTTCCTAAATCCAAGTTGTAAAGGTTGGATTTTCAGGGAAAAGTAAAGGTTTTGAAACAAAACTTTGAAGTTTTGATTGTTGTGAATTAGTGGTATATTAGGGTTGAAAAACCTTTTTTAGGTGAAAGTAAACAAATTCATGAAAAATCTCGATCAAAAGATCATTTCTTTTTATTTTGAAAGGTGCATATAGATGAAAGGTACCAACACTGTAACATATTTAATGTTCAACAATGACGAGATAACATCGCAAAAGACCTTATTTGTGTAACTAATTAATGTGCATTGTAGACAACATGACAAGCAAAAGGACTTATAGCCTAGCGATTACAGTGCTCAAGTAGCATCTTCATGTCATGGGTTCTTGTCGAAACTTGGTTTCGGCAATATAATTTCTGGGGTCGCAGTCAAGATCGCCAAGCACAATGGGTTAGGAGGAAAAGAAGATTTAGACAGGTTCAGGCCCTCTCGTGAGGTAATACCCTACTTCTGTTTCGGTGGATTCGATCCGCCGAGTGTCTTTATTGATCTCGTGTGTCTAAAGCTCTTGCTTATGAAATCGTTTATCCCTCAAGGGACGCCCCGTACCCCCCTTATATAGTCTTGGGAGGTGGGCTTACAGATCGGAAACCTCATCTTACTCTAAGTCGGTTTCCTCAATCTTACCAAACCGTGACTATGAGCCGTTGCCTTATCTAATCGGCAACGTAATACCCAAGTCGTAGTTGGTTTACATATTTGATAGGCACAACATATCCCTATCTCTAGTCGGATAAGCTTGCCATGTGGATACCCGGTTGCCACAATCTCCACAGTAGCCCCCAGTCCTTTTCGGTCGACGAGACAACTCGACTTCAAACCAAAAAGACGCACCAAAAATCTCTTTGGTGAGTGCTTCGGCACCAAGTGATTCCATCATCTCTGCCGAATCTTCCCGAGTGGCTCCAAAGACTGTGAAGGGCTGGAAAATATCTCAAAAATTCTCAAAAATAAATATCTAGGTGCATCTCCGATGCACCTAATTAGGTGTAGCCCCGACTATGTGGTTAGTCAAAAACAGGACTAAGCATATAGTCAAGAACTATAAAAAATCATTCTCATATGAATACTTAGCTCATGCTAAAGTATTTATATAAATCTCATCACTCGGTAAGCTCATGCTCATCCGATTGAATTTGCCCGAGTCACCTCAGAACAAATAACTAAACTAATCCTTATGGATGAAAAGCACTCGGTAAGCTCATGCTTATCTGAGTGGATCTGCCCGAGTCATCTCGGAACAAATATTTCAATCATCCCTCATGGGTAAGAAATCAATTCGCTCGGTAAGCTCATGCTTATCCGAGCTGATCTTCCCGAGTCATCCCGGAAATTTGCCCGAGTCATCTCGAAACAAATAATTCTCATATAAATGCTTAGCACAAGCTAAAGCAATCATAAAAATCACATCACTCGACAAGCTCATGCTTATCCGAGTAGTTCGCCCAAGTCGTCTCGGAACAAATAATTTATTTAGCCCTCATGGGTAAGAAATCAATTCACTCGGCAAGCTCATGCTCATCCGAGTTAACTTGCCCGAGTCATCTCGGAACAAGTAATTCTATCGACCCTCATGGGTAAGAAAATCAATTCACTCGGCAAACTCATGCTTATCCGAGTTGATTTGCCCGAGTCATCTCGGAACAAATAGCTTAATCAACCCTCGTGGGTAAAAACACTCGGCAAGCTCATGCTCATCCGAGTTAACTTGTCCGAGTCATCTCGGGACAAATAATTTAATCAACCCTTGTGGGTAAAAACACTCGGCAAGCTCATACTTATCCGAGTTAACTTGTCCGAGTCATCTCGGGACAAATAATCTCATCAACCCTCGTGGGTAAAAAACACTCGGTAAGCTCATGCTCATCCGAGTTAACTTGTCCGAGTCATCTCGGGACAAATAATTTAGTCAACCCTCATGGGTAAACAAATTTTTCAGTCATTCAAAAATACGACCAAAATATTAAATAGCTCCTGCCATAATATTGGTCTTAATCTAAAAAGATCTTCACCAAGGTGGAAAAAATAGCATTGATATAATCATTTAATCAAATGCTTTAAAACCAAATAGTTCTGTCATCGGGACGGCCATGAAAAGCTTAACTATTTGTCACCTTTCAAATTGCATCGTGCCAACTTCTCATGAAGTTATGCAAACCGCGGTATGAAAGGATCTTAAAGGCATTGGGCTCGTGACACGTGCATATTGTCAAGGCAAATCTGCTTAAGTTCATCCACTTAAGTCCCTAAGGACACGTGTCAAGCCACACCTTAGCCGGGCCGCAAGTCTCTCATGGGCTCACCCAATCGCGAGATAACTTGGCAAAAACCCTCAAGTCTTTTACGAAGCCTCGAGGTCATCCTCGACACTTCATCTTCCCTAAAAATTTCCTCTTTCGCAAAGACTGTTCACCGGCTCTCCGTGGAGAACCCTAAACTCGTGTGCGTGCAAATCCATCCATCTAGGAACTCTTGTTCCATCACGGCCGTCTTCCGCATTCAGCCTCTAAGATTCCCTTGTCGTCCGAGGTTCAGTCGGGAGTAAGTTTAATCATCTTGGTCTCTTTATGCCTCCGATGTGAACTTGTAGGTATCTAGCTTATTTATGTTAATGCCTTGACCCGAGTCTTCATAGAAAATTTCTTAAGTAATTTTCGTCCGACTGTCACCAAGCCTAAAAATTGATTAGATCATCAAAAAATTCTCAGTCCTTATCTATTGAACTCGAATCAAAACAATAAACAATGATAAACTAAATATAAACAAGTTATCAAAGAAAACCATGCTTTATTGACACGTATGCGGCCCCGTCAACTCAAGAAATCATATTGCTTGAGGTTGGCACTCAAGAACAACATAAAACTTACGGCAATTTAAGCATAGTATCGTCGAAGATGTTCAATATTCCAGGAGTTCTTCACCATAGATCCATCTTCGCACTTTAGTCGAAATGCTCTTGGCCGAATCACCTCGCGATTATGTATGGTCCTTCCCATAGTGGAGATAATTTGTGATGGTCCTTGATGGTCCGGATCTTGCGTAGAACCAAATCATCGACAATGAAAGCTCGCGCCCGAACATTGCGCTGTGGTATCTTCTAAGTCCTTGAAGATATCTTGACGATTGGATCAAGGAAGATTTTCTTCGTTTTGGCGTCGCCTTGTCCCGACTTGGCTATCCTCTTTGTAGAAATTTCACCCTCTTCAGATGTTGATGTAGCCAGTCGGATTTCTTCCTAGCCACGTGATCTCTCACAAGATTGGGCCATATCGCAACTTTCTTCGTCGCAGGTGAAGGCTTGTTTGACGTCATTGCGCAGGTGATGACGCCGTTAGCCCAGCGTCTTCATGCGAGAGGTAAGTGTAGTGTGGTATCGCCATGAATTTGGCGAGTGCGGCCTTTCGATGATCGCGTGGTAGGCCGTCTTTGAAGTCGACCACCCCGAAGGTGGTATTCTCCGTTCGGAAATTCTCGCGAACTCCGGAGGTGACTGGGAAGGCGATGTGCCCGAGTGGTGTGGGCTACAGCCCCGGGATCACTCCATGGAAGGGGGCTGAGCTTGCCTTCAACTCAGTTCTTAGGATTTGTATCTCATCCGGGGTCTTGGCGAACGTAGATTGAGGACGCTGCCCCCATCGATGAGGACGCGCTTCGCTTGATGTTCCGAACCACCGGGTCGAGTACCAAGGGATCTGCCTAGGTGAACCACTCGGTCGGGATGATCCGAGCGATTAAACGTGATGGCCACCTCCGACCATCGTAGATGTTGTGGGACTTCGGGTTGTCGCGTCGACCTCGCGGTCCATCAGCTTTTGCTTCCTCTTGGACTCATAAGCCTGCGGCCCCCGAATATGTGATTCAGCTCGCCCACGTGGCCTTGAAAAGGCTCCGAATTTCCAGTCGGGTTGTTCTTCTTGGTTCTCGATGGACCGGTTTCATTAGTCGGCTTCTTGTTTAACCGTGCCGCATATTGCTCTGAGAATTGCTTGTAGATGATGCGTGTACTGAGCGTTCACGATCGTTCATGATCGCGTCGTAAGCCGCAACTCGGCGACGGTGTTGAGAATCGGACGTTGTGGCAACCAGGTCTTGGTGCCGGCGCTTGCAATCTTTCTGGGCCTGATTGTTGCTGCCGTTATCCTTCCTCGGATGCCGGCTTCCTTCCGAGTGCTTGTCATCCCTTTTGTCAGGCCGGTCTTGGCGTGCCGCCTTGATTGCATCGTTGGACTTGGCGTAGGAGTTCGCCGTCTCGAACATTTGTTTCACCGTCTTCGGTGGCTTGCGCCCGAACTTCCCGATCAACAGTTCATCACGGACTCCCTTCTGGAAGGCGGCGATGATGATGCCATCGGTGATGTTGGGGATCTTGTTGCGCTTTTCGGAGAAGCGCCGAATGTAATCCTTCAGAGGCTCGTTCCGGCTTCTGGATGACGTTGTATAAGTCAAAGTGTGTGCTGGGCCTCTCGAAGGTGCCCTGGAAGTTGGCGATGAAGTGGTCCCTCGGCTCGCTCCACGAGCCGATTGAGCCTCTTGGCAGCTCGTGAGCCGTTCTGGCTGAGTTGGCGAGGCCACGGGCAAATAATTGGCCATAGCCTTGTTGTCGCCGCCTGCTGCTCGGATGGCGAGAGTATACACGGTAAGCCACGACTCGGGGTTGGTCTTGCCGTCATATTTCTCTATTCCTGTTGGCTTAAAGCTATTCGGCCGGTGCACTCGGCGAAGCTCCCGAGTGAAAGCGGCATTTCGTCGTCGCCGCTATCGGGTTATCCCCTCCAATCTTCCCGAGTGCGTCGGTCTCGTTCGGTAGCGGCGATCGAGGACTTCCCGTAGATCACTCTGCGGGGTCTTGGTTGGCTGGTTGGATAGCCGGGTTGTTGCGGGCGACGCGATGGTGGACGGGTGGACGTCCGTGTCGTTTGTCGCGGGAGTCGCCGTTTGCTCTGTACTTCTGCGTGGACTCGCGGGGTGGGCCTCTTGGCCTTGTTGTCGACCGATCGCTCGGGCCTCTTATAGTCTCCCGACCTTAGAGGCGGGAGTCGACTTTTGTCGGGCGTTTCAGCCACGGACTCGGTCCAGCCTTCGTGCCGAGGTGATGGGGTGGCCGTTAGGCGTGGCTGCGACGATGGTCTTGATCTTGTCGAGTATCGGAGTCACATTGGCGGGTGCCGTCTCCATGACGGTGTCCAAGAGAGTGAGCGCGACAACGCGTTTTCTGTGGCGTTTGGAAAATGTTGATGTTGCGAACCCGCGTTTGAAGGATGGCCTCCTGGCGGATCGTCCGCTGTACGTAGGTCCCGCTTCCTCTTGTCGGCCCTCGTCCTTGCGTTGTTTCTCCTCTTCGGCCGTCTTGCGCTCGTGCTCAATCTTGGCCCGCTCTCCTTCAGCAAGCCTCTTGGCCATGGCTGAGTCGGACTCGTCCGGCTCGGCCATGAGGACATCAAAGCACTTCGGCTCATAGTCCATGCGGTAGTCGGAGTTGTCGGCTTCGTCGAGGGGATGCCATAGAGGTCGTCGAAGCCGGCGGAGCCGAGGTATCCATTGAGCTCCGAAGATGAGCAGGAGTCGAATGATGGGAGGATGATGGCGACCTCCCTTGATCCTGGGTAGCCCGGGTCTGGATCGTTCCAGTCCGAGTCAGAGCTTGGGGGTGTGGGCTCCTCCGAGTGGGTCGCCGTCGACTCGGGGAGAGAAGTTTGCTTGTAGATCTCGGCGGCGTTTGGTAACCCAAACGGCATCGAGAGGTCTTCGTCCGAATAGATCGTCTCCGTTGGGGAGGTGAGAAGATTGGCGCATATTTTGGCGGTATTTGGTAATCCGAATGGTGCCGAGTGAAGTCCGTCGTCGAAGAAAGTAGATTGTATCTTGGTCTTCAAGACGTCGTTGTAGATCGTGGCGCTGTTCGGGAGTCCGAACGGTGTCGAGTGGATTTCTCCTTCCAACTGGTCTGAATCCGAGTCGAAGGAGGAACTGTCGATGAAGTAGGCGGCGAAGTTGCCGAATCTTGAAGGAGATCCCATCACGCTTGTCGGCGATATTTGTTGAAGAAGTCTCGACGCGCGGTCCCCTACCTCGCGCGCCAACTGTCGAAACTTGGTTTCGGCAATATAATTTCTGGGGTCGCAGTCAAGATCGCCAAGCACAATGGGTTAGGAGGAAAAGAAGATTTAGAGAGGTTCAGACCCTCTCGTGAGGTAATACCCTACTCCTGTTTCGGTGGATTCGATCCGCCAAGTGTCTTTATTGATCTCGTGTGTCTAAAGCTCTTGCTTATGAAATCGTTTATCCCTCAAGGGACACCCCTTACCCCTCTTATATAGTCTTGGGAGGTGGGCTTACAGATCGGAAACCCTATCTTACTCTAAGTCGGTTTTCTCAATCTTACCAAACCGTGACTATGAGCCGTTGCCTTATCTAATCGGCAACGTAATACCCAAGTCGTAGTTGGTTTACATATTTGATAGGCACAACCTATCCCTATCTTTAGTCGGATAAGCTTGCCATGTGGATACCCGATTGCCACAATCTCCATAGTTCTACTCTTCACGGGAGTTAATTTTAGGCCCTTGTGTAGGAAGGAGGGGGACAATTGATCTAATGGGCCCTTGTATATGGGTAGGAAGGCTAGTCCCATGTGTGGGGGCTGTGAAGAAAGATCAGAGGCGCATTGTGGGAGGAAACGCTGGTTCTAGACTTGGAACTCACAGCGTGTGCGTGTAGATTAAATTCGATTGAGGAACAACCCCTCAATGGCGGCTTACATAGGCGCGATATATTTTCTAGGAGCCGACGCTCGGATGAGGTTGTTACAACAGAATTTTATCTAAAGCTAGCTCATCCAATCACCGAACAAATCCTGAACACACACATTTACATGATAAGACTTATCTCTTAACACTCCCCCTCAATCTAAGCTTCCTAGATTAAGATTGTTCTTGAAAGCTTCTAAGCGCCATACCGACAACGGTTTTGTAAAGCCATCGGCCACTTGATCCTTGGTAGAAATATACTCGATGTCAAGTAACTTCCTAGTAACTCTTTCTCTCACAAAGTGATAATCAACTTCAATATGTTTGGTCCTGGCATGAAACACTGGGTTAGCTAAAAGATATTTAGCTCCAATATTATCACACCATAGTTTAGCTGTTCTTGGTGCTGCAATTCCTAATTCACACAATAGAGTTTGTATCCACAAAATTTCAGCTGTCGCATCCGCCACTGCCTTGTATTCTGCTTCAGTGCTTGACCTAGATATCGTTGCTTGTTTTCTTGCCTTCCAAGAGATCAAATTAGACCCTAAGAATACAGCAAATCCTCCAGTAGATCACCGATCATCTAGACATCCCGCCCAATCTGCATCAGCAAAGGCACTAACAAGAAGAGACGATGAGTTACATATCTTTAGTCCAGTCTTCACAGTATGCTTCAAGTATCTTAAAATTCTTTTAACAGCAAGCCAATGAACAGTTGTAGGAGCATGAAGGAATTGACAGACCTTATTTACTGCAAAGGATATATCAGGATGTGTTAGGGTTAAATACTACAAACCACCTACAATACTTCTGTAGTTAGTGGCATCCTGAGGTCCTAGGGGAGAACCTTCATGAACTGACAATTTTTCTGACACAACTAGTGGTGTATTGACTGGTTTGCAGTCCTTCATTCCAACACGTTCCAGAACCTCACGAGCATACCTTTCCTGAGTTAATAGAATTCCATCCTTTACCTTGTTTACTTTTATCCTGAGGAAGAAGTGGAGATCACCCAAATCTTTGAGGGCAAACTCCTTGCTTAGATCCTGCAACAGACATGTTGTAGCCTCCTGTGTTGAACTAGCAACAATAATGTCATCAACATAAACAAGCACAAACATTGTAACCAATCCCTTCTGGTAAAAGAAAAGTGAAGTATCAGCCTTTGAGGCCTTGAAGCCAAGTTGGCATAATTTACCACTCAACCTGGAGTACCAAGCTCTTAGTACTTGTTTGAGACCATGCAGATCTTTATCCAGCTTGCAAATATATCCTGGCTTGGTTTGATCTTCATAGCCAGGTGGTTGTCTCATATATACCTCTTCCTCTAAAAAACCATGAAGAAAAACATTTTGTATATCCAGTTGACGCAAGGTCCAACCTCTAGAAACAGCTACAGACAGTATTGTTCTAATAGTGGCAGGTTTCACAACAGGGCTAAAGGTATCCTCATAATCAATCCCATATCTTTGCTTAAAGCCCTTAGCAACTAACCTAGCCTTGTATCTTTCTAAACTACCATCAGACTTTCGCTTAACTTTATATACCCATTTGCAATCTATAACATTAATCCCTTTCCGAGGTGGAACTAGATGCCAAGTTTTATTTTTAACCAAGGCATTATACTCAACATCCATTGCTTCCTTCTAGTTCTTCTGTCTAACTGCTTCTTCTATAGTGTGTGGTTCATCAGAACTTACCAAGCAGCCATACCGTATTGTTCCATCCATATAAATCTTTGGCTTGGAGATGCCATCACGCAACCGTGTGCGCGGTCCTGCAGAAATGACAGCAGTAGAAATATTAGCATCATCTTGCGCCGATGCAGAGGATCCTTGATCCAGTGGTGGCACATGGGACTCGGTCATGTCAGCGTCGGCATCAGTACTCCCCCCACACGCACATGATTTGCAGTGTCTGGCTGCTGCTCCGAGGGTGGTGACCGAGCGGGAGATCGGCCGGACACAGGTGACGTGTCAGCCGTGGAGGGGCGAGAGCCGTGCGCTGGAGCGGGAGTCGTACAACTCGGTGATGAGGTGTCCCTGGTGGAGGAAGCAGATCTCTCACCCGGAGTTAAATCATGTTAGTGATATGTCCTAGAGGCAACATGGAGATATTGGATATCATGGTCAATGTTTATGTATAAATGAATAAAGTGTTATTTAGTTCCATGAAATAGACATCTTGTATTGATCAATAAGTATGTGACTTATTTATGAGACTCTTTATGTATGAATTTATTTCTAAATGATCCCTGATCATATGTCATATTGTTGGAACAAAATATGATTCTAAGATCGGAATGTTTATTGATTGATGATCATGTCTCATAGATCATGGTATGGAGATACCAAATCAATATACATGGACATGTGTTAGAGAACATATTGTTGGATAAACCCGCCATGAGACACTACAGGATTTAATGTGCCATTAGTTGGTCTCAGGTAGTGTTGGTACAAAGTCCTTAGACCTGATATCATCATGGATTCCAACATGTGTAGTGGCCTACTTTGGAACTACCAAACGCTCTGGGTAGTTATAAGTAGTCTTCGGGTTTGCTATGAAACATGTACTGGGATGTGAATGATCAAGATGGAATTTGCCCCTCCTTTGGAGAGATATCTCTGGGCCCCTCGAGGTAATGGATTATGGAAGTGCATGGCCATGCTGAGTTGATTGAGGAGTCAATCAACAGACAGATAATCCAATACGGTTTGAGTGAATGGTTAAGCTATTGAAGGGATGACAAACATCTTTTCTATAGCTTAACTGGTATCATGAGGCAAAGGGATTTGTGTACACATTACATGTTCAGAGTCGATATTATATTCTTGTATACTATGGTGTCACTATGTGTTGCTAGGCGCCGCTGTTGACAGATCGGCTGAGTTGGACCCGAGCCGACGATCGGCTGAGTTGGACTCGAGCCGACAGTCGACTGAGTTCGACTCGGGCCGAAACCGACTATACCTGAACCTACAGGGTCGCACGCTTAAGGGGATAAGAACAGGCATTCGAGTTGGACTCGGATATGGCTCGATCGGATAGGGATCCGATCGGATAGAGTCCTATGGGCTTACGAAGTCTGGCCAGCCAACTCTATAAGATTCGGATGGGATCCGATTCAAAATAGAGTCCCGATGGGCCTCTAGGCCCAACCAGCAACTCTATATAAAGGGGTGAGGGGTGGAGAGCTGCTGCATGCAATTTTGGGAACCGAATCAATATGATCACGCGTGTCTTCAGAAGTCGGCGAGATCAATCTCCACGGAAACCCTCCCCACCTTCGAGCCAAAACCCTAGCCTTGCATCTTGTGTTAGCACACGGGTGGTAGGCATTCTGTCCCCGGACGTGTGGATACCGGTAGAGGCGCTGCTACATTGCGGTGCTATTCGTCGACTATGAATCGGCTGCGGTCAGAGGCATCGGAGCAAGGTGGCTGTGGCAGATCGGCTGTGGAATCGGCGAGTCGGCTGAGGTTGGATCGGCTACGTCGGATCGGCTGTCAGCGAATCGGCTGTGATCGGCTGACACTGTTTTGGATCGAATAGCTCCTGATTGGCTATTTCCGCTGCATACTCCAATCGGTAACAATCTATCGACCCTTACTCGCAAGTGTTCCTAGTTTGCATAGTAAAATTTTTTTGTCATTAGCTATCTAGCTTCCGCGTAACCCTTCAAATCACCTGGATTCCTGGGAACAAAATCTTTAGACAGGGATGCATCAGTGGTATTAGAAAAATCAAGCAAATGATCAGCTATTAGTTCCACCCCATGTGACAAGGAAGAAGGAGGCACAAGATGTGAAGGCAACAGGGATATCTCAGATCGAAGACGAGAACCTGCATTTTTGTGGAGCTCGGAAAAAGGGAAAATAGTTTCATCAAAAACAACATCTCTAGAGACATAGACGCGCCCATATGAGATAGAATCCCTTGTAAAAAGAGCTATATCCAAGAAAGACACAGCGTTTGGATCGATACTCAAGCTTATGCTTATTATAGGGTCGTAAATTGGGCCAACATGCACAACCAAAGACCCGAAGGGAGGAATAATTAGGGTTCTGTTTATGTAGGCGCTCAAGAGGGCTATCATCATTGATCACCTTGCTAGGCATTCGATTTATAAGAAATACAGCGGCTAGGAAGGCTTCATCCCAGAATTTCAATGGCACAGATGCATAGGCTAGAAGGGACAAACCAACCTCAACAGTGTGATGATGTTTCTATTCAATAACCCCATTTTGCTGGTGTGTATGAGGACAAAAGACATGGTGAGTGATACCAATTTGGCTAAAGAAATTATTAAGCCTTTGGTATTCTCCACCCCAGTCAGTTTGCATAGCAATTATTTTACAATTAAACATCCTCTCAACCATGGTTTGAAACTCATGAAATTTCTGATATACTTTAGACTTATACCTAAGAAAATAAATCCAGGTAAATTTACTGAAATCATCAATAAAGCTGACATAATATTTTTTCTGCCAACAGAATCGAAGGTAGGACCCCAAACATCTGAATGAACAAGCAGCAAAGGAGCAGTGGATTTACTCACAGATCTATTATAAGGAAGTTGATGACTCTTAGCCTGTTGACAAGCATCACAGACTGACTCTTTATTTAAATCAAAGGAACAAGGAAGATTATTTCTACTAATAATTTTAGAAACAGTCTAAAAGGACGGATGACCAAAACGACTGTGCCATCTAGACATAGAAGGCTTCACTACTCCATAGGCTTGCTTCACTGACCAATTTGAAGATAGAGGAGATGGTAGAAGGTAGAGGCCCCTGTGGCGTTGCCCTTTAAGGATCGTTTTCTTCGTGACCTGATCCTTAATAAAAAATGGCGACAGTGAAATTCCAAGAAGGCTGAATTATCTTTAGCAAGGCGATATACGGAAATTAAATTCTTTGTAGCTCTAGGAACATGAAGGATATTTTTAAGATACAAATTTCGATATGGGGTAGGAACAACAGTATGACCAATATGTTTGATTTCCATACCTGCACCGCTTGCGGTGTGAATCTTGTCGTTCCCCTTGTACTTTTCCCTCATTGTGAGCTTGTCGAGTTCACTTGTAATATGATCTGTCGCTCCTGTATCAACATACCAATTTGTATTAACATTATAAGAGTTCACAGCAGCCACTACATGGCATTCCTCAGGAACAAAGTGCTCATCGAAGCGATGCTAGCACTTGGAAGCCGTGTGCCCTTTCTTGTAGCAAACTTGGCACAGAGGCCTTTCATCTGTACTACTGTCTTGATTGCACGACGGTCCTTGGGCAGGGCGCTGCTGACCACCACCGTGGTGGCGCTGTCCAGAGCGGCCACGAGAGAAATTCCCGCGACTATCAGGATTGCGTCCAGGGAAACCACCACGATTTGTCTGTGCGCCTCACCCCCACCTGTTCGCCACATGCGCAGAGAGGCCGGTCCTATCCTGTAGCTCAAGCCGGGTCTCAAAAGATAGCAATTGTGAGTAAAATTCAGAAACTAAGATTGGATCTCTTCGGGCGGTAATCACTGTCACCACCGGATTAAACTCTGAATCAAGACCATTGCATATGTGAGAAATTAATTCCTCATCATCCAATGGTTTTCCTACTGCTTGCATCTTGTCGGCGTACCCCTTCATCTTGGCGAAGTAATCAACAACAGAAAGATTGTTCTTCTTTGTTGTTGTAAGAGCGAATCGAACGTTCATCGTTCGAGCACGGGTTTTCACGGAGAACATGTGCTCCACTTGTCCCCATGCCTGTGCCGCCATGCTTGCAGCAGCGATTTGAGCCAAAACATCTTTTCCAACTGAAGAAAAGATCAGCCCAAGAATCTGATGATCTTGAGCGTACCAGGCTTCATACGCTGGGTTCGGGACTGGAGTGCCGGCGCCGGTTGAATCATCAGCACTGACGGCAGGTTCCTTCTTCTTCTCTGCATCGTCATCGACTTCTTTCTTGATGAATTCTTTCGCCGGGATTGTGGCTTTGCCACTGATATGGCTCTCCAGACGTGCGCCGCAGATGGCGGCAAGCATCTGTGCCTTCCAGAGAGCATAATTGCTCTTGTTCATCTTCTCCGAAATCTGAAAACCAAAGAGGGGATTGATGGTGTTGTAACTGGATGTCATGATCTCGTTTTTGCTCTCAACTCGCACCGCTCTGATACCATGTGAAGAAAGATCAGAGGCGCATCGTGGGAGAAAACGCTGGTTCCAGACTCGGAACTCACAGCGTGTGCGTGTAGATTAAATTCGATTGAGGAACAGCCCCTCAATGGCGGCTTACATAGGTGTCACCAGGTCCCACCAGGCGTGCCAAAAATGTGTTGACGAGAAAAATCAATACGTCGCCCTGGGAGATCTGCTTAGCTCCAGTGCAGGTCCTAGAATCGATGAAGCGCGGGCGTGCCAGTCAGTTTGATCCTGCCACTGACAAGATATGCAAACAGTAGAGCATAAATTATATCGACCAATAGACCGATAATCAAAACAGTCGATCTGTTAACAGCCGATTGTGTGATTCTAGCCGATGTCAATGTCCAGATAACTCGTCAGCTGAAACCTTGACGAAACCCTTATTGGCAGCCATAAGGCAGGCTAGAGACTACGGTTCTAATCACGACTTAGTAGGTCAAACTGAATTGATGCAGCACTAAGTATAAAAAGAAACGCAATATCTAGAAATCAAGCCTTTGACTAATTTTCAGGGTGGTAGATGTCTAGGCTAATCTAATCTAATATAACGATTTAGCCGATATCGGTAGAAACCCTAAAATGAGAGACAACCGATAGAGCTAAATCGAGATACTAGGACTAGATTAATAGAGACATATGATAATACTGGCTAACCCTCCGGTGAAACATTAGCATGAACCTATCAGCTTAACAAGATTTAGATTATCGATGACAATCTAGTAGGTCGGACCTAACCGATGCAACACGAGATTGTATATGATAATCTAATACTCAAGGAGCCGATAGATCTGTCTAATGTAATGGATATAACAAATCTACCTAAAGCGACATTACGTTTACAGAAACATCGACTTGATCAGAATATCGAACCTAACCGAGAAGTTCTAACTAAGCCGATGTATCTATGAACGGTAATGAGACTAAAGATAAATAGGATATACCTGAGCCGACGGGACCTTGGACTTACCCCTTCGCCGGAGATCGAAGCCGATGCAGCCCCGCGTCGGGTGCCAAGTCTCGCCGGATGATGAACAAAGTGGAAAAGGTAAAGGGTGGCGATGCGCCAAGTTTGTATTGATCGAGAGATATGTTACATGAACCCGGGGCTTACATATTTATACCCACGGGCTAATAGAGAAACAGAGATCCTAACAGATTACAAATCCCCAACTTTCCTAAAGATAAAAGAAAACATACCGAATCCTTACCGGATACTAACACACTTTCCTAAAGATAAAATAGGAAACTAACAAAATCTTCCTAATTAATAGATACAATTGTCTTTTTAGGACTCTATCCTTATATGGTAATCATCATGAACCACATCATCTTGATCTGACGGTGTCTAAAATATTGTCATACCGAAATCGGCTACATCGGCTTGCCTTGTCTAATTCGGTATTAGCCGATGGACACCTTAGCCAATTCGGGCTCCGGGGCTTACCAAATTCTGGCATTAACAATAGGTGCGATATATTTTCCAGGAGCCGGCTGTTGATGAGAAAAATCTCTCACGCGCTGGCTTGGGAGATCTGCTTAGCTCCAGTGTAGGTTCGTTCTTGGCTACCTGTGATGATCTAGGCGTGTCAATTGGTTTGATCTGCTAACCGATAAGAAAGAATAAATAGATACATGCGTTAAGGTTAAAGTTAGATCCTACCTGATCGGCTTAGGAAACCAACCTGCATATAATTGCTTTCTCGAAGCATATTTAAACTAAGTGACTGGGATAGATCGGCTATGCCAAGACAGTATGAATCACTTAACCTAAATGTACACCAAGACAATAAATATATGCGTTCATAACCTAGCCGATGCTGCAGGTCTAACACGAATCGCTAGTACTCTGATTTATCTTATAAAAAGATATCGATATGACCTAAATGCGTTAAACCTAGATCAATCGGCTGTCGGCTGATGCCAATGGACTGATACTGGTTTAAGGCATTTAACTAGATTGAGATCTTAATATAAGAGGCAGCTCTAATAGATTTAATAAAAATAATACTAAAAGAAATATTAAAATAGATAAGTCGGCTGAAACCCCGACACTGTCTCTATAAATTTACATATAGCCGAATAGAGCATAATACTTCTAAAAGCGACTTAATAGATCATGGGTGATGCAACATTAAGTATAAAAAGATAGCATTGGATCTATATGGACCGATGTAAACCCTTCAAAATGGTGGATACAACATATAATCAGGCCAACATCTAGATCTAGCTCTATCGGCCGCTGCTTCCTGAGAAGGACAAGCCGATGGCAAGATAGATCTAGACATTGTTCTAGATTATATGTCGTATATGATAACTTACGCAGTTAATAGCATTAAACCTAGAGTGTCATAATGATGTAAGCACTAGATTCGACGAAATAAACCACTAAACGACAAGCATTTACCTTAATTGGGGGTCAAAACGATGCAGCCCGAAGCCGGATCAAGAACTCGTCTAAAAGAAAATAGGAGGCGATGCGCCGAGATTGTATTGCTTGTGATTGATTCATTGTTTACAGGGGTCTCGGGCCCTATTTATACCCAAGAATAAAACTACCTGTGCAAGACACGATTTCTATCTAATCTACTATACATGGTACGACAATATCTCGGGACATGGTCCCATGCCGCATTACAATATAAAACCTAAACAAATTCCTATTTTACAGATACAATTGTCGTTACAGGACTCTATCCATATATGGCAATATCTTTTAACGCGTAATTTGGGAACCGAATCAAACTCCTTATCTCCACGCTTTCCATCGGGATTGGTCCCACTTCAACCCTGACTCAGAATCGGCTATCGGCTGTCCTAGTCCGATTCACTCTCAGCCGACTGGCTTCGTAGCCGATTCAGACTCAGCCGATTCTGTTTCCGCCTGTTCTCAGATTGCATACCTTCTCTGATTCCGCTTCAATTTCTGCTTCAAACCCGGGGATTAGGTTAGCAAATTTGGTCGTTAACACCGGCGCTCGGATGAGATTGTTACAACAGAATTTTATCTAAAGCTAGCTCATCCAATCACCGGACAAATCCTGAACACACGCATTTACATGATAAGACTTTTCTCTTAACAGGGGCACCAGGTTTCATGGGCTTTTTTTGGTTGTGTTTAGTTTAGACTTCTTCATTGAAACTAGCCAAGAGCCTGTGCGTCACAACGGATAGCAATTTCAGCTTATTAAGTTGATTAAGCACATATTTAGTACATTTATTGAATAAGTTGATAATAATAGTGCTAGAGATTGTAAGACCAAAATGTCAATAGTAAGGTAGGGTGACAGACTTGGACAGATCACTACTAACATTTTAGCATAAGTAGTATAAAAAATCGTGGAAGTGGTCTTTGCTCCACCGGTCGAGTTGTTTTTGAAAATGTGTGACTTACTATCTACTATATATTTTTAGGGTGTTTACTTTAGCATTCTCAATTTAGCAATACGGAAATTGGTGCGCATATTCTCATATTTTCGATCACTGCTAATAGGCATGTAAGTTGTCATGATATTTTTCCAGATTGAACAGTTTCTAGTTTCTGCCATTTCCAACGAGTCAGATGGACGCCGATATCACAACCCTAAATTGGTGATCAATGTTACAACAAATTTAGTCAAACTAACCCAATTATTTCCTGCGCAATCGCGGTAGAGCTGGATTAAGGGCCGGCTCGGAAGGATGAGATGCGGCTGTAGCAAGCCGTTGTGTTGGTTTCTTTGGTGTTGTTGACTTGTTGGTGCTGGTGGCTGCTCGCAGCCACATTACAAGTTGCCGTACAGGACCTAAATCTGATAGAAAATATAACTTTTTTTCAGGGAACTTATTTGATATATTAAATGCTCTTACTCTAAGCTTCAGATCATTCAACTCTTACTTCTAGCTAGCTTGTTCTATAACACATTTTAATTTGATGTTCTATATATCTATAATGTACCAAAAACTACAAATTTAACGTACATGCCCGTGACCACATAAGACAATACAGCTCTACATGAAACGTCCTTGTATTCCACTCGTACGTGCGTATGTTAATTTGTATAAGGAAGTGGATCCCATGCAACATGCATAATCACATTCTGTATTTAACACGTCTTGATCATCAGTATTTCAGTACGATAGCTGCTTGCATGTTTCGATCTGGCCGTGTAGGGCCAGCCCAGCAGCGTGTGCGCTCTCATGCATGGCGCCCCGTAATTCAGACACAGAGCATTCCAGGAAAATTGATTCGATCATCACATACATTTTCTAAACCGAAAGTACATGAGAAAGATAGCAACATGCTTATATCGAGATGATTAATTGATGGCAACAGGTTAATAATGGTTAATCAAGGGATGGATCTAATCATGCAGTCAATGGGAGAGAACGCTTGGAAGCACAAGAGTACAAGGCCATGTGTCGTTGCCCAAGCAGCTGGCTTAACTCAAGAGCTAACAAACTATAACAAACTTAATTATATGCAAGAACAGCATATTTATTGGGTGCTCGATTTGATGATTTGCGACCTTGTGAGAGCTCTACAACTGAAATGGCCTTGTCACTCACTCGCATGGTCGGCTGGACTGAACTGCAGCCTTGACTCCTCGAGAACATCCAGAATTCTGTGACTCATGCATGAGGTGACACCTTTTGACCCCCCTTTTGCAATCTGGTTTGAACAAGCTTGCTTGCCAATTGTGTTTGTGTGTGTGCATGTAACTGTTGATTGATCATCTGCCAATGTTTTGGCGACATGCATAGCGTGATGTCTTGCGCTTTCATTCATTCAGTCGTCAGTTTCCCTGATCACTACTGAATGATTACTACTACAAGTTCCTTTAGCGAAATCATCACGACCAGGCTTGTCACATTCTGAACAGTAGCCGTTCCACAAAAGAAAACATTGCTGCTAGTATGAGCCTGGCTGATCACGGAAGTGTATTCTTCATGATGCGATGGAGAAAGAAAGAAGGGGAAAGGACGAGACTATGATAACAAGCCAAAAGCCCTGAACAGAGAGTAATTTAGGGCCTCTTCTAAACAGCTGCAGTTCCGTTGTTTCTTGGGTGCACACCTCTACACTTTCTCGCTCTCCGAGGGCGTTAGAGCCTGCATTGCATGTTCTGAAAATTCAGAAGTTCAGAGTACAGCACGGTTTTCCTTAGCTAATCTTGGTTGTATATTAGATTGACGTTGATGACACTATTACAGAATTTAGGCTCCTGTGAGAGATGTGAGAATCCATGGGATCTTTTTTGGATTTTTACCAGAATATCAGTTCAATACCCGTGTACTCGTTGCTGGTACAAGCCCACAGTACAACTGGCTTTGTCTGCACAGCAAACCGCATACTCCTATATGTTTCGGACAAACGCTGGCACGCGCGCAGTGCTGCTTCCTACTGATGCTTCTTCGGTTGCTAGCTTCGTCTTCCGTTCGAGCTCTGCTTCTGCCAGCCAACGTCGCAGAGATTGGCCGTTGGCGTCGTCCTCCTCCCTGCCAAGCTGCCACAAAGCGAAAACAGCATCCGAACCGGTCGCCCGGTCTCGGTCGGTCAGGGCGTGGCCCACTTCCCGATGACCTGAGCCCACCGCAGCTAGTAGTAGAGTACTGTACGTACACAGCTCCTAGCAGTAACGCCTATCATCATCACGGCCATATACTTCGGTTCTTCCACAAATTGGGGAGAGAAACCATGCCATGCCACTCTAGTTCGCATTTGCCTCGCATTATACTAGTATTTCGCATGCTTGCAACATGGAGCTTCCAATTTTTTTTCTGCCAAACTCGTTTGATCGGCTGAATCGAACGGGTGGATGAGAAACGGCGGCGGCCGGCAAGAAAACGATCGTTTACACCGCGCAGCACGCGACGGCGCCCAGTCAAACCGTTGTACGCGACGAGGAAAAAACGGCCCCGGCCGCCCGCGCGCGAGTCCGCCGTTTGCAGCGTGGCGTGCGCCCGTGCCGTGCCGCCCGGGGACACGGCAGCACGCAGACGCAGGACGCGGCCCGACCGACAGCGCGGCCGTACCCGGCGAAAACGACGGCGGGCGCGGCCAGATTCTGCTCCTCCTCAGAGCATCTAGCTAACCGGTGGTTACACGGCCGGTGCGGCGCCGGTGGCACGCGCGCGCGGCCGCGGCTGCGCGCGGTCGCGGAGCCGAGTGTGTACGTCGATTGTTCGGGGCCGACCCCGTTCAAAGGCAGGCAGGGAAACAAAAGCGGTAAAGTGACACAGGCCTAAGCTAGTGGCCAGTAAAAGAGAAGCTAGCGAAGCTAGTAGTACAGCCGGCTAGGGGGGTGGTAGCCAGTAGTAGTACAGGACAGTGCTGTGTGTTTGTGCCGATTGACTCCTAGAAACCCGGGCTGCTACTAGTCCGGCTCGGGCCTGCTTTACTACTATGGAGTACCTTGTTGCCTTGCTGCTTCTCTTCTCCCGGACATGGCGACCGATCATGGGCACGAGATAGCGAGATTCTCTCTCTCGTAGTATATGGCGTATAATGATGGTAGGAGTACGTACCTAGGAGTAGCTATCCCTGCTCCGTCATTCGATTCGACGTACGTGTTCTCTCATCCACCGAGTCGGTAAATAGTACTTCAATTAAAGATTATTGCAAAAACCATACTCCATCAAGTTTCACATACTTCCCTTTCTTTGCCACAGTAGTAATTTATAAAGGCTTACACTCTTCCATAAAAAAAAACCCTGCCATCAAGTTTTAAAGTACAAGTACTTAGCTGAATCGGAAAAAAACTGTTTTATGGTGTCACTGCGAGATTGGGAACTGATCGAGCATCAAAAGGTTCCAAAGTAAGAGTAGCATCAATAATAAAGTGCATGTGATGAAAAGGACATACATATATATATATATATATATATATATATATATATATATATATATATATATATATATATATATATATATATATGCTTTGTGTGGCGCGCCATGGCCATCCGTGTGGCGTGGCCGAATATCTAATTTGAAAACTCAAATTAAAAATCAACCGTTCAAATTGTTCATATATTAATATTGCCTTGTATACTAAATTTTACATTTTTTTAAATTTTTACTATTTTATCAGATAGGTCAAAAATGCAATAAAATAGATACTCCAGAAATCGTTGGATTATTGTATTTTTGACCTATATGATAAAATGGTAAAACAATTCAAAAATATAAAATTTGGTATACAAGGCAATATTAATATATAAAACAATTTGAACGTCGGATTTCAATTGAGCTTTGAATGAGATTCGCCACGCCACACGGATGCATGCGCGCAGCCACACTAACCTCTATATATATATATACACACACTAATATACGACATGCATGCATCCGCATCTCCCTGTAGTACGTAGTATTATCAGAGTCCGGGCCGGCATGGCACGCTGGAATGCCGCCGAATGCACGTCACTCACGCCATGGCGATCGATCGATCGATGCCGCCTGATAGATGCATGCATGCAGCTAGCTGACGACCACATCGGATTGTCGCGCGGCCGGCCGGTCATTCCTTGTGTCTGCCGCGCACTTCCGGTGCCTGGGAACCGACGGACGAGTCGATGGATGGACGGACGGATCACGGATGGATGCAGCAGCCGGAGCGAGCCTCGTACGCGCCAATGCCCCCAGCTGCTGCTGCTCGCTTGTCCACCGTGCCTGTCATTCAGCGGTGAGCTGAACGACGCGACGTGACATGAGGAAACAAACTCTTGTACCATCCGGTGCCTTGCTTTTTCATGTCATTCTTCTTCCTCCTTCTTCCTCTTCCTGCGCGGGTGCTCCCCCGCGCGCGGGGATCGATGCGCGCGTCAAGAAGAATATCGGGGTGGTGGGTGGGGCGCGCGGTGTCTTTTCGTCGGCGAGGGAGCGCGCGAAACGGAGGAGACGACGACGACGGGGGCGGGGCCGGGTGCGGATTAGGGGAGGAGAGATGCTGTGGATGGCCGGCCCGGCTGGGTGCTACGGTCCTAATCATGATGGGTCAAGCTGGGGATTCGTGCCATCTGCTTTGGGCTGTTCAAAAAGGCACCAACTGCAAAGGCACGCGCTGGCTGGCTACCTTACCTCTCTAGTTGCCCGCTCCCTTGCCGACCCAAAAGCTCAGCTTCAAACAAGCCCTTTGTGGCCATTTTTCGTCTTTCCTCTCTGCAAACCTTGGCACAGAGGTCACATGGTTTTGATTGAGCAAATCACATGCACTGATCGATCTAGTACTACTAGGATTTAACATTGGTGATCGTGATTGTTTACGTAAACCGTAACGATGAATTTAGAACTAACTCTAGTGATCTCGATGGTCGGAGTAACAAATTGGCGCGGGATACGTCACAGCTTTATCAGATCACCTCGCGGCGCTTTTGTTCTGTCCTCGGAATTCATCACGCGGGGAAGAGAGGCAGGCAGGGGCAGAAGCAAGCAACAGCCGGCATGGTAAAAACAAACTTGGTGTTTCCAATCCATCGATCGGGGCGCGCTGCCAGAGGCAACAAAGATTCGATCGGGAGACGCCATCATCACGCGAGGAGAAGACACACCTCCTCCTGCCTATCAGCATCGCCCTCCAAGAACATTCTCATGCATCAGATCTTTGCCCAATCTTTTTGTTTAATCGATCGCTACGTACTCCTCGCTAGCTATAGCTAGCTAGGGCCCTGTACGTACCAGCAGCTAGCATGGCTGTGTGCCTCTGTACATGTGTTTGTGAGATTGGAAGGAATCAAAGACCAAATCGATGTATGCCATGCACAGTAGTACTAGTAGCAGTGAGCCAGTCACTGGTGCCTGCCTCGGACGGCACGAGCTAGAGAAGAGAAAAACAGATTACGCCCATAACGTAATCAACGTTACGAACTCCATGCCGTTTCCCAGTCACGGTAGCCAATGCTGGGATCGATATATGCGGCCGTTATATTATACTACTCTACTGATGGGCCTGTAGGCAGGCCGGCATGAATCATTCGCGATGTGAAAAGAAACGGCGATCGGAATCCTACTCCAAAGCGAGAGCGCGACATGATTATGTTCGGCCAATGCGCGCTGGGATTCGGTGTCATTCCGTTTCAAAACACATGCAAATCTCTCTCTCTCTTTCCCATCATCCATGTGGCCATGGAATCCTGGAACTTGGTCGATCGTTGTTTTTTTCTTCTCTGGTTTTGCGTAGAATCTGAACAATTTTACGTGACGTGTGTTGTGTGTTTGGTTGCGAAAATTTTAGGGCGGCTGCGGGGTCAGCAATGGAGATGGTCTGACTTAGAGAGACGAAGCGGAGGAGCCCATTGGTCATGACGCGGATATTGCAGCCCGTAGGCCGTTGGGGGCAGTTAGGCCGTGCGGCTACGTGGATCGTTGTCCGGCCTGCGTGCGTCTCACGGTCTCAGACCTTCTAACTGTTGTTCTTGTTCGGCCGGAAATGTTTATGATGTCTTTTCATTCTGGCTCTCAGACTATACTAGTTTCAACCCTGGTAATGTTCGGTTCATTTCCATAGAAAGAAGTTATGAAAATAAGAGGAGGCGGTAAATCAAATATTTTGGATATGAAAAAAAAGTGAAGTACGAATTAATTCTTAGAATACATTTATAGCACAAATAAAATACAAAACCTGTGGAAATTTATATCCATTCCCACCCGTCCGGCCCAATTTAGGCCCACACAAAATTCCCTCAATCCTCAGATCGCAACGTGCGGAGAGGCAGAAGCGGGATCCACGCCTCGACGGCGCCGCCATCGCAAGACGGAGAGCAGCTACCAGCCCACGCGGCCGTCTTCGAATCACTCTGCCGTTCAAATTCAAATTACTCCATAGTACCGTTACTTCTCCGTCGAATCCCAAATTCGCAATTCCCCACACTCCCCCAATCCTGAATCCCCCAATCCCTCAGCCGCCTGCCTCTCGCACCGCCGCACCATCGACTCTTCCTCTCCCCCAAATTCCTCGACCGCCTCGCCTCGCCTCGCCTGAGCCTCCAACGACCACCACCCCGGCGTCCGATGGAGAAGCCGGAGTGGAGCATGGGCGAATTCGAGATCGGCAAGTACATCGGCGAGGGTAAGTTCGGGAAGGTCTACCTCGCCAGCGAGAAGCAGGTGCGCCTCCAAGCCCTGGCCCTAGCCCACAACACCTTCGATTTCCTCTCGATTTCGGCTTTGTGGGAGCTAATTTTGCCCGGAGACGACTGCGGGTGGTTTCAGAGCGGTTACGTGGTGGCGCTATATTCAAGGCGAAGCTGGAGAAGTACAGGTTCCACGCGCACCTGCAGCGGGAGATCGAGATCCAGCACGGCCTCAACTACCCCAACGTGCTCCGCCTCTTGTCCTGGTTCCACGACGCCGAGCGCGTCGTCCTCGTGCTCGAGTACGCCGCCCGTGGGGAGCTGTACAAGCTCCTCCGCACAGTCCGCCGCTTCTCTGAGCACCGCCGCCACTGTGAGACCCCCTCCCCATGTCCCTATTCTTAGGTGCTATATTTCCCCATTTTCTTTTGTGTTGATAGTTTTTGTTGCAGTTTGCAAACAATTTAGTGCAGTAATAACGATTAGGTAGACAAACTTCTGTTCGTCAATAACTTTTATGACCCAAACAATTCGGAAATTCATAACCGGCATAAACATTGTATGCTAAATTCTGTAGTTCGACAGACATATAGTCTTATTTTCTTCCGATGTCAATCTTTTGTAAGTCATTCATGCTACTGGGCTCTGCTAGAATTTTCTACAATCTCATCGGAGCACTTTCTTTTACTTTCATTACATGAAATAAACTAAAGCATAGTCACCTTTTTTGTCTACAAAATCCACCTCAAAGAGTAACACAAATGCTTTCAGAGATGAATTCATGAAACATCGTGAGTGCCTGTTTTCCATAACGATAAAAATGAACATTTTCTTCACTATGAGCTCTGAACAGAGTGACATGCACTGGCCTTGCCATGTATGATATCTAAGGCCTTATAATTATGATGTACATATTCTGCTTTCCTTCTGATTTTCTAATGTTCACACTATATTTTGTGATGACCCTGTACCTTGTTTATTTTTAGTATGTTGCCAGCCTTGCTGGTGCACTGGCATACTGTCATAAGAAGCAGGTTATCCATAGGGACATCAAGCCAGAGAATTTACTCCTTGATATTGAGGTTGGTTCTTTTATCTGCAGTTTTGCACCCAACACCATCTTTCATAAAGTGTTGCAAGTGAATTGAATGGTGTCTTTCTCTTAAAGCAAGAATTGAATTGTGTTATTAGTTTGAAGGTATCTTGGGCTTTTTATTCTTTAATTTGTACTGTCTTTGTCACAAGTTTTACAACTTGATGGTCTCAGATATGCACATGTGAATATAACAGATTCATGATCTTTTAAATTTCCTCACAATTAGAATCTATAGCTGATATGGTCTCTTAATGAAACATTTTCTTTGCAACTTTGCATATCTGATTGATTCATATTTAGTGCAAATTATATAGCTTTGTATGTGTGAAAAATATATGGACTGTCAAATTTGACTTGATGGAAGTGCCAACTTTTTAAATGGAAATGGTAAAACTTGAAACACATAAATGCAATTTCTAGGAAGGTGTAGGATCGAGATGTCGACTAGAGAGGGGTGAATAGGCGATATAAAGCTAAATGACACTAAATCAAAACTAACCTAAATTGCTAGGCTCGGTGAGGGATAAGTCCAACTAAGCAACTAAGTTACGTTTTGCAATCCTAGGGTGATAGTGGCTCAAATATGTCTCTACAAATATAAATTGCACAAAAATAATGCAATAAGTAAATGGGAAAAGAGAAAAAAGTTTTTCACCGAGGTTCGAAAACTCGCTGGTTTCCTAATCCTCGTTGAGGCGAGCCCAACTTCGTCAAGGGGTGGGCAAGACGGGAGCCGGCCCACGGAGAGGACTATCTAAGCCTCGATCACTAGGGGTAGTTCTTCCTTTACTCCAAAGGTGGTGAACTCTAAACCACTCACAAACCGGCGACGGGTCTCCTCCACAATCTTATCGGAGAGGTCACCGGACAACTCCTCCACAAGCCGTCTAGGAGGCAACAACCTCCAAGAGTAACAAGAAATGACGCGGCTCGAAGATGATCAAGTCACACTAGCTCTACAATAGAAGCAATGTACTTGACTCTTGGCTAAAATAACCCTCAACCACAACAATAGATAAACACTAGCTCAAGTGAGTGGGAGAGATGCAAGGGGTGTATGTAAATAAAGTGAGTGCCAAGAGAATCTCTTTGCTGTCAATGGGGGGTATTTATACCACACCAAGAAAACAAGCCGTTGGGGACAAAATCCACCAACTCTGCTGCCTGCCGGTCAGACCGGCTAAGGGTGGCCGATCAGACCGGCCTAAGATGTAACGGCTAGAAAACTAGTTGTTATAGTGCATTTAATGCACTGATAGCAGGGGGCCGGTCAGATAAGAGACCAAATGGCGGTTAGACCGCCATCGGCTGGCCTAACCGAATATGGCTCGCGGCTCGGATTGCCGAGCCGGAGGGGTTGACCAACGGAGAGGGCGGCCGGACCGAATACAAAGCCACGGTCGACCGGCCCAGACGAGAAAGCAATAAGAAATTGAAGTGAGCCAAATCTAAATACAAATGACCTAATGTGGCATTTTGATCATCTCTTTGCTTAGGTCATTACCCCTCTTGATAGTACAACAAAACTATAAATAAATTCTATGAAATTTGATCGCCCTAGCTCCTCGATCAATTAAAATAAAACCGCTAGTTTTACCGTCTTCAATCCTTTCGCTTTGCGCCATCGAAAATAGTATTAGATGATCATCCATGCACTCTTATTGTGCGATTCTACCTTAAATATATGTAACTCAAAAGAATCGTTAGTCCATAATTAGTGCTTGTCATTAATTACCAAAATCAACAACAAGGCCTAGATGCTTCAGTCGGTCTGACCGGCAAGCAGCAGAGTTGGTGGATTTTGTCCCCAATGTCTTGTTTTCTTGGTGTGAGGTATAAATACGCCCCATTGGCAGCAAGGGAGGCACTTACTTCATTTGCATACACCCCTTGCATCTCTCCCACACTCCCTTAAGCTAATTAAGGGACTCTCTTGGCACTTACTTCATTTGCATACATCCATTGTTGTGGTTGAGGGTTGTTTTAGCCAAGAGTTAAGTACATTGCTTCCATTGTAGAGCTAGTGTGGAACTTGATCATCTCCGAGCCGCGTCATTGCTTGTTACTCTTGGTGGTTGTCGCCTCCTAGACGGCTTGTGGAGGAGTTGTCTGGTGATCTCTCCGAAAAGATGATGGAGGAGGCCCGACGCCGGTTTGTGAGTGGTTTGGAGTTCATCACCTTCGGAGTGAAGGAAGAACTACCCCTAGTGATCGAGGCTTAGTTAGTCCTCTCCGTGGGCCGGCTCCCGCCTTGCCCACCCCTTGACGAAGGGGGCGTGCGGTGGCTCCGTGGTTGAGCGGTGGAGTTGGGCTCGCCTCAACGGGGATTAGGATACCGACGAGTTTTCGAACCTCGGTGAAAAACTTCTTTGTTTCTTGTCCCATTTACTTATTGCATTTATTTTTTTGTAATTTACATTTGTAGAGACATATTTGAGCCACTATCACCCTATGATTGTAAAACATAACTTAGTTGCTTAGTTAGACTTGTTCCTCACCGAGCCTAGCAACTTTGGTTAGTTTTGATTTAGTGTCATTTAGTTTTATATCGTCTATTCACCGCCCCTCTAGTCGACATCTTGATCCTATAAGTGGTATCAGAGTTTGGTCTCTCTTGATTGGGCTTTACCGCCTAGAGAAAAGATGTCGAACGAGGTGAACCATGTAGGGAAGGCTCCCATGTTCCATGGCACAAATTACTCAACTTGAAAAATTAAAATATCTACTTACCTTAAGGCTATGAGCCTCCATATTTGAAGTATTGTGGATGTAGGCTTTGCTATCACCGGCTCGCCCTTGCTGAAGATTGATCACCGCAACCTCCAACTCAATGCTCAAGCAATGAATGCTTTATTCAACTCTTTGAGCCAAGAGGAGTTCGATAGAGTGAGCAACCTTGAGACCACATATGAGATTTGGAACAAGTTGGCAGAGATCCATGAGGGCACAAGTGAACACAAGGATGCCAAGCTTCATTTTCTCAAGATCCAATATGTGACATTCTCCATGTTGCCTCATGAGAGTATGAATGACATGTATGGAAGGCTCAATGTCATTGTCAATGATCTCAAGGGGCTTAGGGCAACCTATATCGATCTTGAGGTTGCCCAAAAGATGCTTAGGGCTCTACCGGAGAAGTATGAGACCCTTGTCATCATGCTCATCAACTTCGACATGTCAAGGATGACACCCGTAAGTCTCTTGGGGAAGATCAACACCAATGACATGTATAAGTTGAGGAAAAAGAAGATGAAGGAAGCCTTTCCATCCAAAAAGTGCTTTACTCTCCAAGCTGAAGTGAAAAACAAGGACAAGAGCAAGGTTTATGAAGCCGGTGATGACTTGGAGGAAGAGATTGTCCTTTTTGCTATAAGGTTCAATGATCTTTTGAGAAGAAGAAAGGAGAGAGAAAAAGGCTCTAACTCAAATAGAAGAAAAAATAGGAAACCCAACACGACTCTCCAACTTGAGGTGCTTTAAGTGTGGTGAGAAGGGACATTTTGCTTCCAAGTGTCTTTCAAAGGATGATGATAGAGATAAGTCATCCAAGAAGAAGAGTGGAGGCTACAAGCTCATGAAGAAGCTCAAGAAGGAGGAAAAGAAGATTGATGCCTTCATTGGGAAATGAGACTCAAATGAAGAGAGCTCCGCTTCTTCCGGGTCCGAAGAAGAAGAAGGTGATGATGATGCAAGCTCCAAGAAGAAAAAGATGGTCGTAGTTACTATCAAGAAGGCTCCATCACTCTTCGCTCCACTTTGCCTCATGGCAATGGGCTCATCTAAGATAACATCTCTTAGTGATAGTAAAAGTGATGATGATGGTGATGATGTTTTCATGATGAGCTTTGTGAGTATGTTTGAGGAGTTACATGCGTATATTGAAAATGAGATTGTCAAGTTCAAGGCCCTAAAAAAATTATGCTTCTTTGGAGGTCTTGTATGAGGAGGTAAAGACTTCATGAGAGACTCATCATTTCTCATAAAAAGCGTAAGTAAGCTCATGACACCCTTCTTTTCACTATCCAACATGGAGCTCACATTGATGTTGGCATATCTTGTGAATTGCTTGATGATAGTGCTACTTGTCATATTACTCATGTTGCATCATCTAGAATCTCTACCTCTTATGATGATTTTATGGATATGCCTAGCTCTAGCACTAGCTCTTGTGTTTCTATTTGTGATGCCTCACTTGTTATTGAGAACAATGAGCTTAAGTAGCAAGTGGCAAAGCACAACAAGAGTTTGGAGAGATGCTTTAAGTGTAAGAACATTATTGACAAGATTTTGAGTGTGCAACGGTGCATCCTTAATAAGGAGTGACTTGGATTCATTCCAAAGAAGGGTAAGAAACCTTCACACCGTGCCACTTGGTTTGTCAAGAGCAATGGTAAGTATTGCTCAGTGTCGTGAGGTTGGGCATTTGGTAAATGATTGCCTCGATGGTAAGCCTTTTAAGACATGCATGTTTGATTCTCATTATATGTTTAGGAAAGCTCATGATGGTAGTATTGTTGCTAGATATGTGGGTTCTCCTATACTTGGTGGTAAAAAATACATTTGGATGCCCAAAGCTTTAGTCTAACCTTCAAGGACCCAAACAAGTTTGGGTACCTAAAAGAGTTTGATCTTCTTTTGTATATGAACTACCGCACCGGTGAGAGCCATTGGGTGTTAGATAGTGGGTGCACTCAACACATGACCGGTGATAGGGCAATGAAAGAACAAGAGAAAGTGACATTTGGAGATAATAGCAAAAGAAAGGTAATTGGGTTAGGTAAAGTTGCTATCTCCAATGATCTATCAATCCAAAATGTCTCTCTCGTTTAATCTCTAAATTTTAATTTGCTTTCGGTTGCACAAATTTATGATCTTGGCTTGTCATGTGCTTTCTTCCCGCAAGAGGTTATTGTTTCTGGTCTTCATGACAAGTCTTGTGTTTTCAAAGGTTTTAGATATGAAAATCTTTATTTGATTGATTTCAACTCTAGTGAAGCAAATTTGAAAACTTGTTTAGTTGCAAAAACTTCATTGGGTTGGCTTTGGCATAGGAGGCTAACCCATGTTGGTATGAATCAATTGAGCAAAATTTCAAAACGTGATCTAGTTGTGGGCTTGAAATATTTGAAGTTTGAGAATGATAAACTTTGTAGTGCTTGTCAAGTCGACAAGCAAGTTGCATGCCCTCATTCTTCTAAGAGTATCATGTCCACATCTAGACCATTGGAGCTCTTGCATATGATTTGTTTGGCCCAATAACCTGTTAGAGCATTGGTGGTAGTAGTCATTGTATTATGATTATTGATGATTGATGATTAATCTCGCTATACTTGGGTGTTCTTTTTCTATGGTAAGTTTATCATTGTCGAGCTTTTCAAAAAGTTTTCAAAAAGAGCATAAAATGAATTTAGTTGCACTCTTGTGAAAATTAGAAGTGACAATGGTTTTGAGTTCAAAAATACCAATATCGAGGTTTTATTTGCATGCAACCATAATCACCACTTGCTATGCAACCAATAGGTTTTATTTGCATCCTCTCTTGAAAAAGACTTCATATGAGCTAATTGTTAGAAGGAAGCCAAATATTGTATATTTTTAAGTTTTTGGTTGCAAGTGTTATATTTACCGCAAGGGTGTTAGACTAACCAAATTTGAAAGTCGGTGTGATGAAAGGTTTTTTTCTAGGTAATGCCTCTAATAGCAAGGCATACCGGGTCTACAACAAAAGCAAAGATATTATGGAAGAAATCGCCGTTGTTCAATTTGATAAAACTAATGGCTTCCAAGATGAGCCATCTACTTTCGCTACGTCAAGTCAAGCTCAAGTTGAAGTGGAGGAGGACAAGGCATAAGATCCACCTATGCCACCAAGAATACACATCGCTCTTTTCAACCCCCTAAGGATAAAAGACAACTCCAGTCATTGATCGGAAAGATAAACTTCATTAGACGGTTCATAGCTAACCTCTCAAAGAAAATGGAGCCGTTCACGCCATTGCTTTGGCTTAAGGCCGATCAGATATTCACATGGGGGGCAGAGCAACAGAAGGCGTTAGACGACATAAAAAATTATCTAAGCTCCCCTCCAGTTCTAATGCCCCCACAAAAAGGAGTGCCATTCAAGCTATACCTGTCAGCCGACAAGTCAATCGGCTCCGTTCTGATCCAAGAAGTCGATGGCAAGGAAAGGGCCATTTTCTATCTTAGCCGGCGGTTACTAGATGCAGAGACCAGGTATTCACCCGTCGAAAAGTTATGTCTGTGCCTCTATTTCTCATGCACAAAGTTAAGGCACTATCTGCTGTCCAATGAATGCACTGTAACTTGCAAAGCCGAGGTAGTCAAGTACATGCTATCGGCTCCGGTGCTCAAAGGGAGGATCGGAAAGTGGATATTCGCGCTGACCGAGTTCGATCTGAGGTATCAGGCTCCAAGAGCAGTAAAAGGACAGGCCCTAGCCGATCTCATTGTGGAACATAGAAATGACTCAATCGGCTCCGTAGAAATCACGCCTTGGACCCTGACTTTCGATGGCTCAGTGTGCAACAACGGCTGTGGAATCGGCTTAGTTCTTATTTCACCCAAGGGGGCAAGCTTCGAGTTCGCCTTCGTCATCGACCCCCACGTTACGAACAACCAAGCCAAGTACGAAGCCGTTCTCAAAGGGCTAATCCAACTCAGGGAGATGGAAGCTGACGCGGTCGAGATAATGGGAGACTCGTTGCTCGTCATCAGTCAGTTGTCAGGACAGTATGAGTGCAAAAATGACGCACTGATGATCTATCATTAACGGTGCCGGGAGTTAATGGAAGGCTTTCGGCTAGTCACGTTGAAGCATATTCCCAGGGAGCAGAACACGGAGGCCAATGACTTGGCTCAAAGGGCATCAGGCTACCGGCCGATGCTAAGAGACATCGACATAGGCGTCGCCACCATCACAACCGACGACGGAGATTCGACGTCTACAATTACCTCAAAAACCCTTCTCAATCGGCCACAAGGAAACTACGATACAAGGCACTGCCGACGTATTGCTCGACGAAGATTTATACTATCGGACAATCGATGGCATACTGCTCAAGTGTTTGGGCGCCGATCAAGCCACAGTGGCCATCGGGGAGGTACACGAAGGAATCTGCGGCACACATCAGTCGGCACACAAAATGAAGTGGCTACTTCGCCGAGCCGGGTATTTCTGGCCGACAATGCTGGAAGATTGCTTTAAATACTATAAAGGATGCCAAGACTGCCAAAAATTCGGCACGGTGCAACGAGCCCGGCATCGGCCATGAACCCGATCATTAAACCATGGCCTTTCGGAGGGTGGGGCATGGACATGATCGGCCGATCAATCCACCTTCAAGCAAGGGGCACAAGTTTATACTAGTGGCCACAGATTATTTCACAAAATGGGTAGAAGCGATCCCCCTCTGAAAAGTGGATTCTAAAGACGCAACCGAGTTCGTCAAAGAACACATCGTCTACCGATTCGGCATTCCGCAAACGATAACGACCGACCAAGGGTCCATCTTTGTTTCGGACAAATTCATTCAGTTCGCCGACGGCATGGGTATCAAGGCTTAACTCTTCGCCGTATTACGCGCAAGCCAACGGTCGGCCGAAGCTTCAAACAAAAGCTTAATCAAGGCGATCAAAAGAAAGATATCGAGCATCCCAAACAATGGCACACCCGATTGGCCGAAGCATTGTGGGCGTATCGGATGGCATGTCATGGGTCCATCCAAGTTCCTCCATACAAACCGGTCTATGGACACGAAGCGGTACTTTCATGGAAAAGTGTCATCGGCTCAAGACACATCCAGTTACAGGACCAACTCACAGCCGACGACTATTATAACCTCATGATGGACGAATCGGAGGATCTCGCCTTATCCAGAATGAGAGCTTTAGAAAAAGTAACAAAAGATAAGGAACGGGTAGCCATACATTACAATAAAAAGGTCGTCCCTGAATCATTTGAGGAAGGCGAACTCGTTTGGAAGCTCATACTCCCAATCGGATCCAGAGATAACAAATTCGGCAAATGGTCACCGAATTGGGAGGGGCCTTTCAAGGTCCACAAATGCGTCTCCAAAGGAGCCTACATGCTTGAAAGGACTAGATGGGGAGGTATTCGGAAGGGCCCTCAATGGAAAATATCTAAAGAAATACTACCCAGCGTGTGGATCAATGCGTGAGTCGGCTATCGTCACAATAGGCCGACCCACGACAGCCGATGCCTTATAAGGCATCGCCTTTAGGCACTCACAAATTTTATCGACATCGAAGCTATCAACAAAACTTGGGGGCATACACATACACATAGTCGAAGAGACCAACAGTCAAAGCCAATTCTTGACTACTCAAGCCAGGGAGTTGAAGAAACCTCAAGTCAGATGGAACCCAGGAACATTAAACCGCGTTTTATTCGGAGTCGACGCGAAGCCGTATTGGATTACATGTTTGCCAGGTACTCCCTAATGGCCACCAGGGCTCGTTTGACGGGCTCCGCAGTTTCCATTTCCAGAGCATCCAGGATCAGATGCTCCAACCGAGTGACCCTTATGTCGGTGGTGGTGATCAGCAACTCGTTGGCGAGTTGGGCTGCCTCCCTCCCCCCGGTCAAGGCGCGCGAGCGTCGGGTACGCCATGGGGGCGGCAGGAATGCCGAGAGATGGAAAGGTGGCTCCGGCCGGGTGACGAGCCTTCAACTCCCTAAAGCGCTTCAGGTGCGCCCTCACCCGTCGGTCCTGGCTGACCGACAGCTCGTACGACGTCTCCATGATTCCCTGGATCTCCCGAAGCGGGTGCGGCGGCTGCAATGGATTCCGTCCCTGAGTTTTCGAACATAGAAATCGGTGAGAGTAGAGGAGTTGAGAAACCACCTGGTTCACCGACGAACTCGAAGACGCCATGAGAAGCCTAGCCGAAGAATCAAAGGACTAGGCGTTTCACTATTGAAAGTTCGTCGCCTTCGGCCGTGAATTATTCGGAAGAGCCGGGGAGCCCATTTATAGAAAGAAAAGATACGGTTCTTAGATGTGAAAGGTCGCTGCCAACCCGGGAGTCAAAGAGATCATCATTATGAGCGTCGGGAATCGTTGAAAGCCAGCGACTGCGCAAGTATGGATACCTATCGCACAGGGCTCACGGGTTCCCGGAGTACAGATTCGAGGGGATCGGCCTACGAAGACAGGGCAACGACGTAATCGGGTATTACCGGCCGATGGCTAGAGAGTCGAATAACCGAGAGATAGACGTTGAAGGTTGGGGCGTCATGTCTGAGCGATTTCGAACTAGACGAGTCAAGACGCTGCACATGACCAAGGGGCAGTCCTACATACAGACATAGCCGATTGTCTCTACAAGCACGATTAATACAGGCTGTCCGGTTACATCGCAAAGCACATGTTGGAGAAACATAAGCCGACCTCGTAGGGTCAGACATTTTACAATCTTCATTTCTTTAGAAAATCGGCTATCGCCGATAGAGCTGTCAGCCTAACCTGGTCGACCTCGCCGATTGCCCTGAGGTCGTCGGCCTCGGACCCCGCCACCGATCGAGCACTCTGCACCAAGCCCCGCAAATGCGCAACGGCCGCCCTGATACTTTGACGCTCAGCTTCAACCCTGGCTGGCAAATCGGCCATATACTCTTCATGGACGTCGATCTTGTTTGTAATCTGAACGAGATCGGCTACCAATGGTCCCGGCGGGCACGGAGTTGTTCGAGCTTGGCTGCCGGCTCTGTTTTTAGGCGGTCGAAGGCGGCCTTTCGGGCTTCAATGGTGTCTTTGGTTGATTGGATGGCAGCCGACCGCGCCTGACTCTCGCGCCGATCGACTGCTTAGGGCTCGTTCGTATTTTAACTGGTAGGCTTCCATGAAGGTCGCTGGCACGATGGCTTCAGCTACAGCATCCGGCAACTGGTCTTGGATATCCCTGAACCATGTGCGTATGGAGCCACAATCGACCACCAACGCATCTAATGAGGCTTCCAGTCGGTTGCCGATATCAGCCAGGGTGGCCTTCAGGTTCTCAGCCGACACCGCAAGCGTTTCCTCGCCAGCATCGCCGGGTTCCTCGAACTCCGACAAGTCGAAGTTGAGGAGATCGGCCACGCGCTGCAGAAGAAAGAAAGGATCAGGGGCATGGTAAAACCAATGGTTGGGACTGGTCAGCTTACCGTCGGTGCCGTCGTCGGGACTATTGGTTCGGTTGGATCATTCCCCGCGGCCATCTGGCTTTCTTTCCCCGTGTCATCGTCGCCATCCCCAACGGGCGTGGTACATTCGCCCGATGCCTGGGGAGCAGCCGGTGGAGATCGCGGGAGCTGCGAAAAGGAAAAAGGGATTAGCGGGCGAACTAATTGATTATCACAGGCAAAGGGGGAAGAGCCGATTACCGGCAGAGCAGGACGAGGGGCGCGACCGGCCAATTTCTTGAACTTTGAGGAACAGACAAATCAGATACAGGTGAACATCGCGAAACCAAAACCAACGAAGTAAAAACTTACGGGAGGACGTTTCGTCGGCGGACTTGGGGCTGGCGGAGCGTCAGTTGTGGCATTTATCGATTCAGGACTCGAAGTCCCGGTCTCGACCGTCGCCTGGACGGCTACTGGCGCCTCTTCATCGACAGCAGCGTCGAGGAATCGCTCGACGGCTGAATCTAGAAGAGGAAGGGCGTCGGCGGGCGATCGATTCATCTTTTCACCCTTTTGGGGCGGCGCAGTGATGAACGCGGCGGTGGTGCCGTTTTCCTTTTTGGCGCGATCGGATGGCGCACTGCCCTCGCAATAAAGATGAAAGTTTGGCGCCCCCGATGGCCGACGGAGCAAGGCCCCCATGTCCAAAACGCTGGTTTGTATTTGATGGGCGCCCAGTCGCTACCGTCGGCCGCTCCGTTTATGTTTCTGCAAAGTCGAAGTACGAATGTTAAATCGGGCGATGCGGCCGATGAATGAATCGTAGGAAAGGAGTAATCGGCGTGAGTAGAGATATACCGAGGGGATCTTGTCTGGCAGAAGCAAGTCGATGTAGCAAGATGGCCGTTGGTGAAAAATGTGGCGTCTAAGTTCGGACCACCATCGGTCGTAGCGGCGCTTCTCCTCGTCGGCGGGGTGATTACGCCGCACCGCCGAAGGTAGGACCGGCTATGTTCAGCAACCAGTTCATCATCAGATCTTGGTCGACCGCTCCTCTGGTCTCGATCTTATCGGCGTAAAAGAAGCCGATGGGAAGTTGCCCGAGGCCGAATTGTCTCGCCGTCGATACGGGTAGTAGAATTCATAACTCCGGCGTCGATCGGCCTTGGTGAACCCCGGTCGGCACAATGCAGGGAGATAAAGAGGCGAAGAACAGTTTTCTACACCTTGGGCTGTTGGCTGAGTTGAGGTCATCCCATTTGAAGTCGATCGGTAGCTCAAAAGATCCTTGGTCGGGGTAGAAATACTAGGTGCGGTTGTCGCGGGATAGCTCATCGTAAAAGGCGCGAACCAATCGGCCAACGGCTCGTAGGTGTCTTGAACTTTGTATGGCGCGGGCCTTTCTCCATAGTTCGTGCATCGCCTGGTGGTGATCTGACCGCCTTCTTCATCTTCGATTGGCTCTAGCCTTGGGAACCCGGCGTCTGCCAGGCGGGGCCAGATTTGGAGAAACCACCACGGGCCATCGGTGTTGACTGGGGCGTTGGCGGCTATTTTCGTGGCGGCTTGATGCAACATTTGATATGTGTAGCCGAGGAGGTATTTTCCCAATGCGAACTCTGTTCGTCGGCTAAGATTTCGGCCATTATTTGCCAATTAGCGGTCGGCCCACGGCTCGATCCGCGAGAACATATTTTTCCGGCCACATCATCGAAAAGCGTGTATTCCCGGTGGTGACGGTTCCATCTTTCATGTTTTGGGCAATGAAACCACTCCATCCACCGATGGCTTTGGTTTTGAACTGGTGTTGACCTTTTCGGTTCAAGACACATGGATTAGCCGATGATTCGATGTCCGGCCAGGTTGTCATATGTACATCGGCTAGTGTGATGGTCATCGGCCCTTGCACGAAGAGGAAGGCATTAAAGCTGTCATTCCAAAAGTAGGTTGCGAGATAGGAGTGGTTCGTCTTTTTCCATGTTGGCGGTGGACAGGTTCCAAGCATTGGGCAAGCTTTCTTTCTTCCCATTGGGTGTACTTAGCCGATTGTATCCTCTTGTACCATTCGGTCCAGTGCGTCGATGAAGCGGCCAAGCCTTGAACGTCCGTTCGAGTGGGAAAGAGATGGTTTGGCGGTGTTGAAGGGTATGCGGTTGGTTTCGGCTATGATTATGTCGGTTGGTGCAGTATCGCCGATAGGCCAAGGAAGTACTTTCCTCTTGTGTCAAATTGGGGATGAGCACTTGGTGAGAAAGGTGCTACAGTTTGAAGAAGGAGAAAAAGGTACTGATCAGAGGTGATGGTGTTTTATAGCTTGGAATGAGAAAAGTATTAATTAGTAAGAATACGGGATAAAGTACTATTGAAAATTACCGAACGGACTATTGGTATAGGGGTGTTTGGAGGAACGAGTTGAGGGTAAAATTATAGAGCAAAGGGAATACACGAAGGAACTCGTTCGTGGTAGCGGCTGGGCGATTCCGGTGACGGCGCGGTGGGTGTTGCGGTCGCGGCTGGCGTGATGGTGGTGGCCGGCGAGTTGGAGGTGCTTGAGGTCGCAGCGGAGGCCATTGGGAAGGTCGGAGACGAAGATGGGGTTCGAAGAGTATGGAAAAGGTGTCGAGCGCCGATGGAGTCGCCGGAGGAGAGAAAGAGAAGGGCAAGAAGTTTGTTTGAGAAGGAAGCCGAGCGCACGATGAGGGCGTGGGTGGTTCGACCGAGGAAAGTGGATATTTAAAGAGCCCTTGGGGAAAAGCCGAGACGATTCGGGCCAAGAAGGGAGTGGGAGTTTGAATAGGTAAACTAATCCGCAACACTTTATGTTACGGACTTGGGGGGCATGTGTTAACACTGGAATTTGGTGATGAGGTTCCTAAGTCCTAAGAAAGCAAGGTGGAATCGGATCGGCTGAGCTCAGAAGTCGTATCGGCTAAAGGAGTGATCGGCTGCAGGGCTGGTCGGCTGAGGATGGGTTGAATGGGACAGCCGACAGCCGATTCTGAGTTCAGAAGAGATAAAACCGTGTCCAATGCAGAAACTTGAGGATAAGTGGGGATTCGGATGTTAATTGCGCGTTTAAAGATATTGCCACCTATGGATGGAGTCCTGTAATGGCAGTTGTATCTGTAATTTAGGAGTTTGTTAAATCGTTAGTTGTAATGCATTATGGATCTCACTAGGGATGATATGATGTTTTAAAAAGTAGTTTAGATAGAGTCCGAAGTTGTTACAAATATTTGTATCTTGGGTATAAATAGGACCCGAGACCCTCTGTATGAAAACGATTCAATCAATCTAATATTCGGCGCATCGCCATCCTCTTCCTTTTAGACGAACACCCTGTTTGGCTTTGGGCTGCATCGTCTCGATCCCCAAACTCAGGTAAATGTTTGTCGTTAGTGGTGAGATTACTTGTTTCTGATGCTTCCATCGCAATGACACATTGGATTCAATAGTTTTACTACGACATATATCATATAGTGCATATGAACCAATTCGGTGCTTAGATCTATCTTGTAGTTGACTCATCTTTTCGAGGGTATGTGGTCAACAAGGTTAGGTTTAAGGGCTCGTTGGTTCGTATGTAGTATCTACCATCTTACGGAGTGTAAGTTGAAAGTAATAGATTGGATGCTTCTTTTGATACTTAATGCTGCATCAAGACTGAACTATTGAATCGTCTTTAGAATCGTTGGTAATCTATTCTTTTGGACTTACATTATCTGGGGATAGCGTCGGGGTTTCAGCCGACCTTACTTATCCTAATGTTTTTTCTTTTAATATAAATGTTATTAGATCTGTGATAGGGCTGTGTGTCATGTCTAGATTGTGCTCGCTTACATCTTTGATATAGGAATGTTGCGTCTGCATGAGATTCATTGGAATATTAACCGATTTGGTGTAAGTTTCCCAGCATCGGTTGGTCTGTTGATCTGTATATTTATTATTCTTCGTTATATTTGGATCGGATGACTGATGATCGTCTTGGTATAGCCGATGCGCTTTGGTCGTTTGGCCCAAATATGGCCTGGAATAGCATATATACGTTCATGGATTTCCTCGGCCAATCCCGCGGGGACTTGACCTAACGCTTAACGAACACTTTCTTGTCTTTTCTCTTATTGATTGGCAGATCAAATCAACTGGCATGCTCTACACATTGTAGGCAGCTAAGAAGGACCTGCACTGGAGTCAAGCAGATCTCCCAGGCCAGCGTGTGTGAGATTTCTCGTCAACAGCAGCACGTCGTCGAGGCGGGCCTCTCCGTCTGTGCCATCAACCCATCCTCGGTGCTCATCTGGCCCAACAACCATGGCTTTTGGGTCGACGAGTACGATGCCATGGGACTGTCCCACTGCCTCGACGTCGTCTGGCGCTGCGTCTCCGTCTTCATCGATGATCGCCGCGCTGCCAAGTCGCTCGACCGCCCCTACGCCCCGACAAGGATCTTCCTCAAGGAGACCTCCCTCGTGGCGTGCCTGGGCCTCACCATGGATGACATCCAAGAACGGATGACGGCGAGGCTATGCCACCTCGGGATACGCATCCACGCCGTGGAAGAGGACGAGAGTGTCTTTGCCGTCTTTGCTGCGAGAGGTGGTCGGCATCGGCGGTGGCGGCGAGGAGAGGAGGGGGCGCGGGGGCGGCGGCCTCCCCCGGCGGCGCCCTCGGCGCGGCTCAGTGGCATCGCACGGAAGAGAAGAAGAAGGAAAAAGAAGGAACGAAGATCTCCCGTGATTTTACAAAAAGTCCCTAAAAGTTTTTGGAAATTAAGTCATCATTATTGACTCAGCCTTGGCGCGTCACGTGGCATGAGATTTTTGCAAAACCGGGTCGGACAGTCGAAGATGCTATAGGATATCCGGTTTTCTAGTTAGATGGTTAAATATAAATTTTCACGATAGTTTGATTGCCAATTATGAACTTCTTCCTTAATTGTGCTACTAGATCTTAAGTGGTCCATTATGCCAAATTTTATTTGTTTGGTCTATTCGGTTAACCGATGGTGCTACACGAATTGACCAGACAAAAGTTTAGTCTTTCAACGCCTAAGACCGAATTAGTGAGCGAATTTTTTGGTCTCGATCTTTTTGTCGTTTTGGTCTTTTCGGTTCGATCTTTTTCTGTTTGTTCCTAATACATAGTGAGCTTGTGTGTATAGGATAGGATCCCCAGTCTATGGCCTTAAACCTCATCACTTATCAATGATCGCGTCTTCATACCCTAAGTGCCATGTTGTGGAAAAAGTTATTTACCGAAATATAACAGTGGTAAGAGTGTATAGTATCAAAAGTTAACGATTTTAGATTTATAGCACTGAAACCAGCTTCCACATATTTGGTCTAGCTCGGTGTGGTTGCGCTAATGATAATCTAGCTCTATGCCGTTACATGAGAAACTAGTGCAGGTAGACCTTGACCGAGCAACGTAGAGAGGCGATTATATCGTAAAAGTCAAATAATCATAGGTCTCATTTAGAATCAAAGAACTTTGAAGAAATATTGTGAGAATGGGACTAATTTCTGTAAAGTTCTGGGAAAATCCCTGCCTTTCAAATGAACGGAAGTGCCTAAAAGCAAACAAATCTCATGGGCCTCGCTAATCCAGTTATCTGGGCCCACCAGTCAGCGTCTGATTTACTCTATTAACAATCCCACAATCCTCCGTCTTCCCCATTCTTCCCTCCGTGAAGAGATCTCCATCCACCTTCGGGGAAGGTAAGCCTCGAGCCCTCGACTCGAGACCTACCTCTCTCCGAGCTCGAATCCTTCTCGAAGCTTCCGGATTCTTCCACCCCTACACCGGGCCATGGCTTCCTCCTCTCCCCTGCCCTTACTCTGCCTCCTCCTGCTGCTGCTCCCCGCCCCCTCCGCCTCTGCTTCGTTCTCCTTCGCCACCGATTCCTCCAACGCCTCCCTCTCCACCTTCAGCGACAGCGACCCGGAGCCAGAGCTCGCGCGGGAGCCTACTTTCCTCGAGGAGGTCATCGATGCCGTATCGGAGAAGTACGACTGGGATCCCGACGCGGAGGTCCGGGTCTGGCCGCTCGACACCGACGCCGCCCGGGTCGGCGCCGTGCAGCGCTACGAGTTCCGCGCCCGGGCGAGATCGGCGTCTGCGCTGGTGCGCCTCGCTGACGAATCCGTGGAGTGGAGGCGCCCCGCCGCGCCGGCTGTGGAGGAGGTGGACGGGCCGGACGGGCTCGACATCGTCCCCGGCGATGGCGCGTTGGGGTTTCGCCCGGGCGTGAGGGACGTGGACCTCGTCGGGCCAGTGGAGGTGAGGGTTGCAAGCGGCGGGGATGGTAGCTCCATCGAACTGCAGTTGCCGTCGGTGAGTGGAGTTGACTTGACATTGCTTTCTGATTTCGCTTCGGATCGGTTACTTGCATATTAGGGTTCAAATGATAACTGCAGAAGTTGTGTTAATTCTGGCCTTGCGTGATTAAGACCAAATTACAGAACTGATCTAGTAGCTGTAGTTCCATCGTAGAAGTATAAGTACCTCTCACTTTCTCTAGTTGTTGGTGACTAAAATTTGCTTGTTGCTATTTCATTTGAATGCTAGATCAATAGAATCCCATGTTGAGCTTGTATGCTGCCAACCGATTTCCATGTATTGGAACAGGGCTTTCAAGTATTATATCGTTTTATGCTGAAGGCTAAACATAAAGTGCAACACTTCCATGTATGTGCAATACCATATGAATCCCTTCACGTACTAATAGATGCAATGATGGACTGCTTTTTTTCAATTGATGCTATGTAATTTATCTTGAATGTGACTTTCTGGCTGCTTAGGCTGGAGTTTAGCTTAACGACAAAATATAATATTGGATGGCAGTTGGAACAGAACACAAACATTTTCTTTACCATATATTTGGACACTACTAGTTGTTCTGCATGGAATGGAAGGGTCATGCATGGATGGCATAACTAGGCATGCGGATGTGTTTTTGTGGTTAATCAATGACCAAATGTGAAGCCTATAAATTCTGTTAGCAAGAGAATGCAGTTCTTTAATGTGCATTTGGAATTCTAGAAATGTTATTAGCAGCACAACTCAGTTGTGTAAATGACATTTTAATACGTGCTATTCTATTTGATAGATAGTTGTATCATGCAATTTAGAAAAAGGCTATTAACATATAAATAACAAGGCAGATGTTGCAACTCAGTTGGCAGGGTTTCTTGTTTAAGAACTTTAGTAGAGAGATTTTAGATATTTGATTTAGGGTTATGCTATTGGTGTTTCTTTGTATGCAATATAGTAGTAATATACAAAATAGTTGTCTGTACATAACAGTCACCAACATTACTTACAGGACTATTTTTTTCCATATCCTGTAATCTGGGCATGTTTTATGTAACTAAAAAGGTACTTTTATTTTTTAAAGATCAGTCATCTGTTTTATGCAATCTATGTTTTAGCAACTTTTAGCATTTGGCAACATATGTTGTAATCCCACCTTAACTGCTTCAGATTCTTATGTCGCACTTCTTATGCAGCGGAATGCTACCTATGCAGGACTGAAGAGGGTAATTGTTGCTGCTGGCATTGCATTGAAGGTTATTGGTGCGCGGAAAGTTATCTTTACCCATCCTCACAGTATAGGTCTTTTAACAAATGGAAGCCTATTGGCTAGTAATAATGATCCAAGTCGAATATGGCCTCTCAGCTATGCAACTTGTCCTCCTATACTTCAAGTCAGTGTGGTAGGATCAGTCATGGTAGTTGTTAATGAAAGCAACGTGTTTGGAGGCCGGAGATCACATGACACTGTGGAGTTATTATCAGAAAAATGTGAGGTGGATGTAGCAAACCGGTTGACCTCAGTTTGTGTGTTCTGTTCAATTAGTTCAAGACTGCCAAGGCTAGATAAAATATTGAAGACTTGGTTTAGCAATAAAACTCAGGATAGCAAATCTATGCAGTTTATCCAAGCTAAAGTGACATCAATACCTTTGATAAAATTCCGTTTGGAGCTTGAGAGGGACATCACTGAAGAGGATGGCATTTGGGAAAATATTTTAGAGTGGAAAACAGTACCTATGGTCCAGCGCATCCCACTTGACGTTGTAGCTAGGGTTGAAGAAGAAGGCAGGCTGAAGGCTATGTCAGTGAAGAAGGTTAAAAAACCTTACCTAATAGTGGACGCTTCTTCTTGGAGCAGCTTGACTTCAAATATTTCTTTCACAAAGTTCATGTCTTTTGTTTTGCCACCAGAACCGTTGACACTGGATGTGAAGTGGTGATATTTTCTGGTTCCCGTTTACTGATAGGGTTTATAGGAAATTGCACATATTTACCAAATCCATGTATAATTGACTAGGCTCAAAGAAGTTGTACCTGAAAATGGTGTTTGAGTGTACTACTATATTAAAATTTTGGATTGTCCCTGACTAACTGTGTTGTTTCAACCTTATTCTTCATAGATGTTAGTTCTCTTGTGCAATATCATTGCTTACATGCTGAATCACATCAGTATTACGGTATTATTTTGGGTCTGTTTCTAATGTGGCAAGGAAGATTGAGACTAGACTTGCTCCAGTTTGTGGTGGAACTCTAGTTTGTGGTGTTGCGCCAGCTTGTATGTAAGGGCCCGTTTAGTAAACTCCAAAAGTTAACTAAGTTGTACCTGAAAATGGTGTTTGAGTGTACTACTGTATTAAAATTTTGGATTGTCCCTGACTAACTGTGCTGTTTCAACCTTATTCTTCATAGAAGTTGGTTCTCTTGTGCAATGTCATTGCTTACATGCTGAATCACATCAGTATTACGGTATCATTTTGGGTCTATTTCTAATGTGGCAACGAAGATTGAGACTAGAGTTGCTCCAGTTTGTGGTGTTGCGCCCGCTTGTATGTACGGGCCCGTTTAGTAAGCTTGGGTAGGAAGGAAGCCAAGTTGTGAAATAGTCTAAACCCGGCTTCACCTTTCTAGTTTATCTTGTGAAAGTGTTTCATCCAGCTCTTTGTGAAAGTGTTTCATCCAGCTCCGCTTTCATTTTAGATAGAGCTGTTCACCTTTCTAATTTATTTTGTGAAAGCATTTTATCTAGCTTCACTTTTATTTTAGCCCCACTCTTATTTTAGGTGAAGCTGAAACTATTTGACTGAACTTCTAAGAAAGACTTCAGCTTCAGAAGAGATGAAGATGGAGCCATGCCAAATAAGCCCTAAGTCTAGGATTGCCCGTTAAATGCAAAGAAATCCATGATAATACCAAATTGGATCCTCAAATTCATTCGCTGGCTCACAGCGAGTGTCCAAAGAACAATTGAGTGGTCCCACTTTGCAATGTACAAGAGCAATATTTACTATCATGCCGGTACAAACCTGTTAACGCCAAAATTTAAGAAGATTCCTTGACGGATTCGATTAAGTGAAGAGATCAACTATCCGATAGAAATTTATCTAGAAAAGATTAAGTTCAAGATGAAAACATGAAGACTACGACGACATAGCAACTTAGTTTATCCTATTAATTATGTAGAGTCGGTTAAGTTTTCTTTTTATCTTTAGAAAATTATGTTTAATGTCCGATGAGAACTTTATGTTTTTTCTTTTATTTTTAGGAAAGTTTGTATCATGTTTAATTAGGACTCATATCGGTTCGTGGGTATAAATATTTACACCCAGGGTTTTTTAATCTATCTCCAGATCAATACTATTACTTTCGGCGCATCACTACCCTAGTCTTCTAGGTTTTATTTGGATGAGTTTTTGTTTTCGAGCATAGGCTGCATCGATTGAGTTCGACCTCCGACAAGAAGTGAGTTTCATCATCTTCGCTTGCGCTGACGTGGCTAGGACTTCCTTGATTGAGTCTGATATTCTAATCGGGCCGACGCAAATGTTGCCCATTTGGTATATTATCTCTATCTTTAGTTTCATTACTGTGTATAGTCACATCGGCTTAGTTAGGATTTTCTCGGTTAGGTTCGATATTCTGATCAAGTTTATGTTTCTTTAAACATAATATCACTTTAGATAGATTTGTTATATCCATCACATTAGACAAACTTATCGACTCATTGAGTATTAGATCATCATATATAATCTTGTGCTGCATCAGTTAGGTCCGACCTACTAAATTGTTGTTGATAATCTAAGTCTTGTTAAACCGATAGGTTCATGCTAATGTTTTATCGGAGGGTTAGCCGATCTTATTTGATGTGTTAAATTTCTCTTTGATGGTTTACTTGGTTAAATCTAAGATATTTGAAGGATGAATAAAATATCTCAATTCTTCCATCAAACATAATAAGACATTCGACGCTCCGAGAAAGATAAATGAGACCTTGCTGGGCCTTTAGCCTGCCAGTCAACTTCAGCCTGAGATGTGCCCGTCAAACCACTCGATGGCGACGACCATATGTGTTACACTTCTAGGAGACCCTACTCAAAATGGCTAAAGATCTACATTGTCTCAATTATCTTTAACTCATACTCATGTTTAATATGTTCCTAGCAAAAGAAACACACTAAAGACTTTCATCCAAGCATATGATATCTCTAACATAAGAAGTTCTAAGTTCTAAATCTTAGAGAGTTCATATATCATAGTGCTTAGATACATATGACCGATCGGCCTAATAATTAGGTTCGCGGAAGCTTCTTCTACCCAAAGATCTTTCATGCAACTGACTAGGGTAGACCCTAGTAAGAACCATCCTGGAAGAATAAAGCATCCCCTGCAAAATCATCCTCCTCAGGAGTAATCTCACATGTAGTCAAGTCTATGCATACAACAAAACAATATATACAAAGCAAGAGTCAGTACAATAGATTGTACTGGCAAGCACCAGGCAAGCCTAACACACTGCATGCAGGGCATATTTCAAAGTAAAGCTCTCTTTGGGTACTTTTAGCAGAAAGCAAGTTTTGTTTTGCTAAACCAATTTAAAATTCAGATTTTCCTTTAAGTAAATTTCAACAAACATACACTTAGCAAATGGGCATCAAAATAGATGATAATCATATATAACATAGCACCCTATTGCCATCCAAGGCAACAAGGACATAATTCACAAGTTTCATCATATTTTGAAAGTTTAGAATTCAACACTTGGAAGATTAAAACGCAAGTCTATACTCATGACATATTCACACGCCGCTCATAACCGTGAGCACGGCTAATCGATTAGTTTTAATTCTGCAGAGTACGTACACTTTACCCACACGATGTGATATAATAATTATGCAAAGCATGGCACGCGATACATAAGTATTTGATTTATTACTCACAACAAAGCCCTTCCAAGGATTCATGATTTAGCTTTACACCAGCATGATATGTGTTTCCTCCACCCTAGTCACACTGGAAATATATGAGATAAAACCGTTAAGTGGCGGGCTCACGCCTTAAACTTAACGCCGTGGTGACGAACACGACAGGAACCCACCCCGTGGCACAATATCGTTGTATTGGATAGACTTAGTGTTGATGAGAAATTCGATTCCCACGCACTGGCCTGAGAGATTTGCTTTACTCTAGTGCATGTTCAAATTGGTCGCCTTTGGTGAAGCTTGGGCGTGCCAGTTGGTTTGATCCTGTAACCAACAAGAAAACATAGAATAGACGTTAAGTTAATAATAGATCCTACTGGATCAGCTAAGGGAATCAATAAACACAGAATTGCTATCCCAAAGCACGTTTAGACTAAGTGATTGGGATAGATCAGTAGTATACCGAGACAGTATAAATCACTTAAGCCTAAAAGCACATTAGGATAATAATTATATGCATTTATAACCTAGTCGATATTGTAGGTCTAATATACATCGGCTAATACTCAGATATATTTTATAAAAAAGATATCAATCTTGAGATAAATGCACTAAACCTAGATCAAGATCGATGCAACCCGAGCAAAAGCAAGAACTTATCAAGAAAAGTAAAGTAAAAGGTTGGCGGTGCGCCGAAGGTGTATTGATTGTGTTGTTGTTTTTACAAAGATCCATCGGGTCTTATTTATACCCGGATACACCGACATCCGTGTAGGACACGGTTTCTACCTTATCTACTATTTACAGTACGAAAATATCTCGGGACACAGTCCCATGTCGCGTTACAAAAGGAATATCTATACAACTTCCTAATTTATAGATACAATTGCCGTTACAGGACCTTATCCATAGATGGCAATATCTTTAACGCACAATTTGGAAACCAAATGCAACACTTTATCTCCAAGTTTCCTCTTCGGAACCGGCTCCACTTCTATCTTCATGCGGAATCGGCTATCGGCTATCCTGGTCCGATTCGGACTCAGCCGACTGGCTCCATAGCCGATTCGAACTTAGCCGATGAAGCCTCTGTTTCCCTGCCGATCGCTTCTCCTCCAATTCCGCTTCAATCTCGACTCTGAACCCGAGGATTTGGTTACTAAATTTGGTCATTAACACATGCCCCCCAAGTCCGTGTTATGATAGTATCGTGGATTTGACGCAATTCAAAATCCCGCGCAACTCTAGGTCGAATCTGTTTCGGCTGTCACGAAAAACTCTTTAAATAATGCCCAATCCGCACCGAACTATTCCATGCTGTCACTTGTGGACCCCCGATTTTGAGTCGGGAACCTTTCGTGTTCATAGTACCATTTCCCTGGATCAAGTAGTTGGTACCCACGAATGCAGTACTGGATAATCAAGTGCACATGCACGAATAGTCTTACAATACCATTATTACATAAATAGGCCCGAAGGCATTGTTCATCCCACAGGACCTTATGGTCCGAATACAACATAAAAACGAGTTTAGATAAGGCAGCGGAAAGAGGCGGCGGCTTGTCCATTGCCACGAGCAACGGCCGGGACTAAGGTCTAATATGCGCCGTCGGTTCCTTCGCCCTCCCGGGTAGTACGCGTAGGGGTCTTCGGCTCTTCATTTCCATCATTTGGAGGTTTGTGCGTATAGCAAGGGTGAGTACCAACCGTACTCGGCAAGTCAACACGAATTGATGCATATGGTAGGGTTATTCAAAGAACACGGCTAGAGTTATTTTTGCGTAAGGCGGTTTTCACAATTCTTTTCACAAGCCTACCGACTAGCCAAAAACCAAGTTTTAATTTCATAGTTCATTAATCCGGCGACGGTTCTGTCTACCATCCATCGTGATTCCAAGGATGGCTTCCGTCTCCGATTCGTCATGATTTTCGGGAGTCCACCCCTTCTCGCGATCTCGAGAAGTTGATCCACCAAGAAATGAAACCATCATGCAAACCCATCCCGGTATTTTTAAGTTCAAAGTCTAGCCAAGCGAAAGTCTTGTCACGATGCTCAATATCCGCGAGCACGGCTATTCGAATAGATTGATTCATTCACACTTGCGGTGGATGTACACTTTACCGTACTCCGCGACGGCCCAACAAATGAGCCTACGTCTCAACACATGAGACGGCCACGGCAAAGCCTTTCGATAACCTCACTTTGGCGTACCGCTCCATGAACTTATGCCCTCATGCACTCTAGCCGTCCTTTTCTAGCGGTGAGAGGAGTTACAGGCGCACCGGGGTAAGGGAAGACATTTCCAATCTTTAAGTTTAATTAACGGTAGTTTAATTTCACCATTTATAACAAAGGCCGCAGCCTCATTCTCATCCCATAACCACATCATAGAGAACCATCTATGCAAGGATACGCCTCCGCTCGGCTACCTAGTCGGCTAGGTCTATACCCATTCGAGAAGTACGGTTGTCTGGCTCGTTTCCGGCTATCTCATGGCTCGGTCCTTAATTGACCGAGTCGGCACTTGCCTTTTCCGGAATCCACCCAAATCATCCGGCCGCCCAGTCTAAAACATTTGTATAGCACTTTCAATTTCCACCAAACTTAGTTCATCATGGCCATGTGGCGCTCATGTCTCCACATGCCGAATCTCAACTACCTTCCCTAAGGTAGTTGCCCAAGCACAAAGCTTTTTCATAAAGTCATGAATATGCATGGTCTAAGTTTAGCGGGGCTAAGCGGTTGACCGAAGTTATGCTTCGGTTATTTGTATCACATTGCGAGTTACAAGGAGTAATTCTAAAGGTAAACAATAGCAAGGTATGGCATAACAAGTATAGGCAACCCGGTAAAGCATGCATGTTTAGAGTTTAAAATAACATCATTTCGCAAAGGGGATCAATATGTTCAAAGGGTGTGAAGACTTGCCTTGCTCGCACACTTGAGGGTGGGGTCTTCGCGAGGTCGTTGCGGTTTCTTCGGGCGCTACCCGTACGTGCGAAAGATTAATTGAATTCAGTTAGAATTCAACAAAATACCGAGAGATCGAAAAGAACCATAAAAGCCATGAAAACAACTCCAAAAGTTTTGCCGAAAATTTCTACTCGAGTTAGAACAAAGGTTGCGAGGAAAATCCGGGTTTTGGAATCGAGTTGATGACCTAGGGTTTTCGCAAGTCGGCGATCGCAATAAATTTGGAAATTACGTTTGAAAATATCAGCGAAGAAAATTCGTGCTCGAAATTTGAGGGTTTGAGTACGAAAGCGAAACCTATTTCGATGGCGGAAAGAATTAAACGGAATCCGGATTGAAAAACGATGCGAATGGAAATTTTGGAAAACGCCCGATTCCGATTTTCAAACATTGCACTGAGAAAACATGCGAGAAAATAATTTATTTTTGCCCAAAATTTTACTCAAATCATTCCAAAATATTTTTCCAAATTTTCCAAAATTTTTCCTAATTTTTCCCTATTTTTCTTTTTTTTTTTCTTTTCTCTATTCACTGTGCCTTGTTTCATGCCCGCCGCGTGCTCGATCGGTGCCGAGGAAAACAGAGGCGGCGCGCAGAGAGGGACAAAGCGGCGCAGTGGGGGACTTACGGCGACGGCGCTCGGGGAGGAGCAAGGGGCTCGGGGACCGGCTTGCGCGGCGGCGACGGCTAAACGGCGGCGGCTTTTGGCGGTGGCGCTCGGGAACGGCGAGATCACGGTGGCGGTGCGGTGGAATCGGCGCGGCGCGGCCCTTTATAGGCGCGGCGCGGCGCGGGCGCGAGAGGAGAGGGGGACGGCTCGGGCATGCGCGGCGCGGCGCGACACGCGGCGCAGCTGGGGGGCGGGTACGGCGGGCGAGACGCGGCGGCGAGGCGCACGGCGCGGCGGGGTCCGGAGCGGCGTGCGCGCGAGGTAGGGGCCGGAGCGCGGCTTGCCGCGTGGCGGCGGCGCGCGCGGCGCGGCGTCCGGTACGAGCGGGCGCAGCGCGCGGGCGCGGCGCGCGGCGCGCGGGTCGGCTCGGCGCGGCGCTCGCGCGCGGCGCGGCGCGGCGCGGCGCGCGCGCCGCGCGGCGCGTGGCGCGCGGGGTGGGGCCAGGCGCGGTTGGGCGCGTGGCGCGCGCGTGCGCGGCGCGCCGGGCCGGGCGGCAGCGCGGCCGCGCCGGCGGGCGGTACGGCGTCGAGCATCTTGTGACCAATGAACAGTGCGATCCGTTAATTTCCCGATTTTCTATTTTCTTTTCCCATTTTCCATTTTCTTTCCTTCTAAAAATTCCAAAATAAATCCTAATATTGTAAAAATAATTTTTAACTCTATATTTTAAACTTTTTCTTGACTTTTATTTTCCACAATTATTTTTCATACTTATTTAAATTCTTTTTCCAAATTTTCATAATTCACTCATTTTTAACAAAATCAAATTCCCACATTTCGAGTACGCCTCCGAAAATTTTACTATTTATTTTGTATTTTAATTTATCTTCTCCCAACCAAAATTTTTATTTTATATTACTCGAAATGCGTTTTCACAAATCCGCACTTTTCCGATTCTTTTTAAAACCACAGTGCGACTTCCACCGACATTTTGTCAACTCCGAAAACTCCAAATATGCCAAAAGGGAATTGACCACGACTAAATTTATGCAACTGAGCGGCAAATAAGAAACAACAAACCCGAGAAATAGCAATAAACCAAGGTTTTTGAAAGTTCCGATTTTTTACGCTCCGATTTCGGTTCTCCGATTTTCGGGATGTCACAAACCTACCCCCTAACAATAAATCTCGTCCCGAGATTTCTTACCGATCTTGAGTAGGTGTGGGTATTCTCCCTCGGGAACTCTTCGCTTTCCAGGTAGCCTCTTCTTCCGTGTGATTGCTCCATTGTACCTTGTACATGCGCCATGACTTGGTCCGTGTCTTCTTTTCCGCCTCGTCTAGTATCTTGATTGGATGTTCCGGGTAGGTAAGATCACTGTGGACATGGATGGCTTCTAAAGGAGCTTGCTCTTCGGTACCCGCAAACATTTCTTCACTGCGATACGTGGAACATTGGGTGGACATCGGAGAGATTCTCGGGCGTTCAATTGGTAAGCCACTTCTCCTCTCCTAGCGCTTATCAAGAATGGGCCCACGTATCGTGGTGCGAGTTTCCCTTGACTTTGAATCTACGAGTTCCCGTAGTGGTGAGACTTTTATATACACGTAGTCACCTTCTTTAAATTCCAATTCTCTTCGACGGGTGTCCGCGTAGCTCTTTTGTCGTGATTGAGCCGCTTGTAGTCGGTCCGGATCGGGCGAACCTTTTCCTCCGCCTCCTTGATTATGTCGGCCCGAATACGGTTCGTTCACCGGTTTCGACCACATTAGTGGGGTTCGACATCGGCGACCAAATAAAGCTTCGTTTGGCGACATCTTCAAACGGCTTGGTAGCTATTGTTGTAGGAGAACTCGGCGTACGGCAAACATTTCTCCCAATCCTTGGTGAAATCCAACGCACGGAGCTCTCGGCATGTCTTCTAGCACTTGATTTGTCCTCTCGGTCGCCGTCGATCTGCGGGTGGTAAGCGGTACTAAAGGCAAGGTGTGCCGAGTGCTTCGTGAACCTTGCTCCAGAAATGAGATGTAAATTGGGTACCACGATCCGATATAATCCTTTTGGTACACCGTGGAGACACACAATCCTACTCATATATAATTCCGCTAGCTTGGCACTTTTGTAGTTAGTTTTCACGGGAATAAATCGCGAGTCTTGGTGAGCCGATCTACTATTACCCAAATGGAATCGTAACCGCGCGAGTCTTAGGTAGTCCTACTATGAAATCCATGCCTATCTCGTCCCATTTCCATTCGGAATCTTGAGTGGCTGCAGCAAGCCGGTGGGCGTTGATGTTCGGCTTTCACCCTTTGGCACACATCGCACACGGCTACGTATTCGGCTACATCCCTCTTCATATTAGGCCACCGGTATTCTCCTTTCAAATCCTGGTACATTTTTGTGCTCCGGGATGCAACGAATATGCCGATTCGTGGGCTTCCTTTAAGATCAATCCCCTCAAACCGCCTCGTTCGGGCACACGAGATTCTTTTCTTGTACCACAAGATTCCCTTGTCATCTACGAAAACTCCGAGCGCGTCCAGCGCCATGCGTTCCTTGATTCCCAGGTTTCCTCATTCCCTCTTTGGGCTTCCTCTATTTGAGTTCTCGGTAGGGGTTGGATTTCCGGTGAGTTCACTTCTCCGTGAGGGATCAGGTGCGATTGAGTTTAGCCATTTCTTCTTGAAGTTCGCGGCCATATCTCCCAATCTCATGTGGTTGCATTGGGCTTTACGACTCGCGCATCGGCCACTACATTTGCCTTGCCGGGATGATAGTGGATTCCTAGATCGTAATCCTTGATCAACTCCAGCCATCGCCTCGTCGTAGGTTAAGATCAGCTGAGTAAAGAAGTATTTTAAGCTCTTGTGATCGGTATACACATCACGGTGGTTCCCGATCGATAGTGTCTCCGGATCTTCAATGCGTGTACCACCGCGGCTAATTCCAGTCATGTGTGGGGTAATTCTCTTCGTGGGGTCGTAATCTGCCGAGAGGCATACGCTACGACCTTTCCATCCTGCATCAATACTCCTCCCAATCCTTGCCGGGATGCATCACAGTACATCACGAAGTCCTTCCGGTTGTCGGGTAAGGTCAAGATTGGGGCAGTGGTTAACTTTTCTTTTAATTGGTCGAAGGCTTTTGGCACTTCTCATTCCATTCAAACTTCTTTTCCTTCTTCGAAGTTGAGTCATAGGTCGGGCTACGGTTGAAAACCCTTCGATAAACCGTCGGTAATAACCGGCCAAGCCCAAAAACTCCGAACTTCCGTCACGACTTGGGTGCCTTCCATTCCATAACGGCTTCGACCTTGGTGGGGTCTCTGCTACTCCTCCGGCTGAAACCACGTGGCCGAGAAAAGCGACTTCCTTGAGCCAGAACTCGCATTTGCTGAACTTGGCATACAGCCGGTGCTCTCGTAGCTTTTCCAGTACCAATCGTAGATGCTCCGCGTGTTCCTCATCGTTCTTGGAGTAGATAAGTATATCGTCGATGAACACCACTACGAATTTGTCCAGGTACTCCATGAATACCTTGTTCATCAGGTTCATAAAGTACGCAGGGGCATTGGTCAATCCAAAGGACATCACTGTGAACTCGTATAAGCCGTATCGTGTAGAGAATGCCGTCTTAGGAATATCTCCGGCTCTAATCTTCAACTGATGATATCCTGACCGTAGATCAATCTTGGAGAACACCTGCGCACCCTTAAGTTGATCGAATAGGTCATCGATTCGAGGTAGCGGGTACTTGTTCTTGATAGTGACTTCGTTCAGCGATCGATAGTCCACACACATTCTCATGCTCCCATCCTTCTTCTTGACGAAGAGCACTGGAGCTCCCCAGGGAGAAGAGCTGGGGCGAACGAATCCCTTCTCTTGTAGTTCCTTTATTTGCTTCTTGAGCTCCTCCAACTCATTGGCTGGCATTCGATAAGGCCTCTTGGATATGGGGGCAGTGCCAGGCATTAGATCAATGATAAACTCTATGTCGCGATCCGGGGGCATTCCGGGCAATTCCTCGGGGAACACGTCCGGGTATTCTTGTACTACTGGCATTCCGTCTAGAGGTAGCATGGTGAACACTCCCGCAGCTTGTTCGCATAGCTTTGGGTTTTGATCCATAGTTATGCTCATCGGTGATCCCCACGGGGTGGATACCGTGACTTCCCTTCGACTGCAGTCTATGATTCCATTATTTTTGGTCAACCAATCCATTCCGAGTATGACATCTATGGTTTGGGGCGATAACACCATAAGGTTTGAGAGAAACACCACGTCTCTAATCCGTATGGGCACATTAATGCAGGCATGGGGTACGGTTATGTCTCCCCCAGGTGAGTGTACCAACATAGGCCTCTTAAGTGCTACTTGGTGTAGGTGGTGTTGTTTGCTTACTTGGGAAGATATGAATGAATGCGAGGCTCCGAATCGAATAAAACTTTAACGGTGTAGAGTTGATAGAGAACATACCCATCAATACGCTCGGTCCTCCCGTGCTTCTTCGCCCTCACATGATTCACTTGGCCACGTCGAAACCCGGTGGCGGCCTCGTTGGGTAGCGGGGTCTGAGAGCAGACCTCGTCCGCCGCAGGGGTGGGGTTCCTCGGACGGGTGTTGCATTGGCGCTAGTGCGAACAGGGGTGTTGCGTGGTTTTGGGCAGCTATTGGAGTAATGCCCGTATTCTCCGCAGTTGAAACACTCACATTCCTTCTTCCGGAGCGGCTAGGGTTGGTGTGGGTGTACGAAGCGTGGTGTAGCTGACTGTTGACATGGTCGGAAGCGAGAGGACGTCCGTTCTTGGGGACATTTGGCTTCCATCCGACGGGGTGGCTCCCTTGGGGCGTTGTGGCGTTCCCCGAAATGGGCGAGCCATAGCGAGCCTCCTCTTGCGGTTATTGTCTACCACCTTTTGGTCATGCTCAAGTCGGACGACCTTGTTGATGAGGCTTTGGAAACCGGTGTGATCTGCCCGATCATTGGTCCCCTCGGTTCGTCATTTAGTCCCTCAATGAATTTGTCTATCTTTTCTTCTTCGTCCGCAGTCCTTGGTGGCGTAACGGGCAAGCTGGGTAAACTTGTTCGGATACTCTGTACGAGGTGTTCCCTTGACGCATCTGCGGAACTCGTTCTTCTTCATCCTCATTACTGCAGCCGGCACGAAATTCTCACGGAACGCAGCCGTGAATTCCTCCCATGTTGGCTCGCCGGCGTCTTCGCTCGTGTCTCCTTGTAGGTGTCCCACCGGTCACTCGCGGGACCCTCCACCGGTTAGTAGCGAAGACAACTCTATCCGCTTCTCGGACTCGACGAGGGTTAGCTTCTTCTCTATCACTCTTAGCCAATCTTCGGCGTCCATAGGTTCCTCGGTCGTGGAAAAAGTGGGCGGCTTAGCTCTCATGAATTCTCCCAGACTCGATCCTCCTCGACCTCCTTGATTATTGGCAATCGCTTGGAGTAGTTGTGTCTGCATAGCCATGACCTCCGCCAGGGTGGAGGGGTTAGGTTACGCGGGTTCTCGTGGGTTGCTGCGGCCCTTCGGCGATGTGCCATCGAAGAAGAGAGATGAATCAAGAGATCGGACTAGTTTATGTCATAGTACACGGGAATTTTTCTTCAAGCTCCTTCGAATGGTCTTCCATCAACAGACAGGGTGAAATAATAAGCATACGAATCAATACGTCTCAAGGCGATGCCTAGGTTCATCATATTACATAAAGGGGTACATGGACTGTACACACACAGTCCTCCATGCCGGATGGCGATAATAATTATATCGTTCAACTAGATCAACTAATTAAGGGTAAATAGGAAGTCTTCTGGCCGGGAAGGTCCTTCCGCCTAGTCATCCAACCATCCGCAAGAGCCAGGCGCCGGAAGTGGGTGGTCTGCCGCTGAAGCAAACCGAAGTCCCCACGGCTCGGAGGTGGTGGCCTTGGAGTCACGCCGAATCTTCCGACTCGGTGGCCGCGTACTCTTGCGAGCGATCGGCGGATGAGGGCCTCCCGTGTGAGTCAAGCGACGAGGGGGAACTTCCTCCTCCATTGAGTCGGTGTCGCTAGACTCCCATTTGATCTCCATGGGCTCGCCTCGGACTCCGTATCGGTGCAGATCTGGATGGGGTTACCCTCTCCCGATCCCGGCTCGGATGGTGCGGTACGGAGCTCCGGGTGGGTCCCATGGATGTAGCAGAAGTGGGGTCGACCGGGTAGGGTGCGGGCTCGTGCTCAACATGAAAGCTTGCCCCATCATAGCTTGAAAAGTATCAAAGCTTGCTGGAGTCATGTGGTAATGGTGGTCGGGCACAGGGGCAGGATGTGATGGTACAGGCTCAGTGGAAGTACCTGCAGCGTAGACAGGACGAGTGCGCTTGTTCCTCTAGCCGGTTGATCTGTGCTTGCTTTTCTGAGCTGCTCTTCCAGCTCCACGAGCCTCCCCTCGGGCCATATAGCGGTCCGAGAGTTGCTCATACTGAGCACCATTGGCTGCTGTGTGCGGCATGCTTATCTGGTCTCCACGGCCTTGGTGGCATCGACGGATCATTGAGCGTGCTGCGATCGTTGATTTCGAGCGGGGCCTCCTCGTAGCGATCGTTCTTGTCTACGCCCACGCGATAAACGCGTGACCATCGGGTTGTAGCGCGGGGGTAGCTTCCACGGTGCGAGACCGGGTTGCCCTCTTCGCGGTAAGGATGATGCACGAACTCTGTCATTGTGAGTTCGGCACGGTGTTCCGCATTAAGGCGAAGGAAGGCCTCGCGAGCTGCATCCTGAATAGCTGCTTCTGCTAGGTCCCGGTGGTAGCGAGTGTGGGAGCAGTAGGATGTTTCACTTCCCATGCGGGCTTCTATGGATACGGCTGCCTCCCAGGCTGGATACATCTCGGAGCCATGTCTCTTGGTGTGATAAGTGGGCGGTTCCGGGTATCTCAAGCACCATAGTAGAGGCTGGAGTTGTACCACGAACCCCTCGTCTCGCGGGATAGTGACTTCCCGGGTTCCGTCGTGGTTTGACATCTCTTACGAGGCAACTTAGGGTTAGCGAGAGGAGCTATCATAATCATTTGGTAAAAAGAAATACGGATGTAGAAAAGATATATTTGCATTTTCGGAAATAATAGTTTAAAACTGATCCTACTGTAGGGATATTTCCCTTTAGCCATCTAGTTAGGGGTAGGGCGCCATTTGTTCTTAGCCTACGGTCGCATGGCTCTGATACCAGCTCTGTGGACCCCCGATTTTGAGTCGGGAACCTTTCGTGTTCATAGTACCATTTCCCTGGATCAAGTAGTTGGTACCCACGAATGCGATCTTGGATAATCAAGTGCACATGCACGAATAGTCTTACAATACCATTATTACATAAATAGGCCCGAAGGCATTGTTCATCCCACAGGACCTTATGGTCCGAATACAACATAAAAACGAGTTTAGATAAGGCGGCGGAAAGAGGCGGCTTGTCCATTGCCACGAGCAACGGCCGGGACTAAGGTCTAATATGCGCCGTCGGTTCCTTCGCCCTCCGGGTAGTACGCGTAGGGGTCTTCGGCTCTTCATTTCCATCATTGGAGGTTTGTGCGTATAGCAAGGGTGAGTACCAACCGTACTCGGCAAGTCAACACGAGAATTGATGCATATGGTAGGGTTATTCAAAGAACACGGCTAGAGTTATTTTTGCGTAAGGCCGTTTTCACAATTCTTTTCACAAGCCTACCGACTAGCCAAAAACCAAGTTTTAATTTCATAGTTCATTAATCCGGCGACGGTTGTCTACCATCCATCGTGATTCCAAGGATGGCTTCCCGTCTCCGATTCGTCATGATTTTCCGGGAGTCCACCCCTTCTCGCGATCTCGAGAAGTTGATCCACCAGACAAATGAAACCATCATGCAAACCCATCCCAGTATTTTTAAGTTCAAAGTCTAGCCAAGCGAAAGTCTTGTCACGATGCTCAATATCCGCGAGCACGGCTATTCGAATAGATTGATTCATTCACACTTGCAGGTGGATGTACACTTTACCCGTACTCCGCGACAGCCCAACAAATGAGCCTACGTCTCAACACATGAGACGGCCACGGCAAAGCCTTTCGATAACCTCACTTTGGCGTACCCGCTCCATGAACTTATGCCCTCATGCACTCTAGCCGTCCTTTTCTAGCGGTGAGAGGAGTTCGGCGCACCGGGGTAAGGGAAGACATTTCCAATCTTTAAGTTTAATTAACGGTAGTTTAATTTCACCATTTATAACAAAGGCCGCAGCCTCATTCTCATCCCATAACCACATCATAGAGAACCATCTATGCAAGGATACGCCTCCGCTCGGCTACCTAGTCGGCTAGGTCTATACCCATTCGAGAAGTACGGTTGTACGGCTCGTTTCCGGCTATCTCATGGCTCGGTCCTTAATTGACCGGGGTCGGCACTTGCCTTTTCCGGAATCCACCCAAATCATCCGGCCGCCCAGTCTAAAACATTTGTATAGCACTTTCAATTTCCACCAAACTTAGTTCATCATGGCCATGTGGCGCTCATGTCTCCACATGCCGAATCTCAACTACCTTCCCTAAGGTAGTTGCCCAAGCACAAAGCTTTTTCATAAAGTCATGAATATGCATGGTCTAAGTTTAGCAGGGCTAAGCAGTTGACCGAAGTTATGCTTCGGTTATTTGTATCACATTGCGAGTTACAAGGAGTAATTCTAAAGGTAAACAATAGCAAGGTATGGCATAACAAGTATAGGCAACCCGGTAAAGCATGCATGTTTAGAGTTTAAAATAACATCATTTCGCAAAGGGGATCAATATGTTCAAAGGGTGTGAAGACTTGCCTTGCTCGCACACTTGAGGGGTGGGGTCTTCAGCGAGGTCGTTGCCGGTTTCTTCAGGCGCTACCCGTACGTGCGAAAGATTAATTGAATTCAGTTAGAATTCAACAAAATACCGAGAGATCGAAAAGAACCATAAAAGCCATGAAAACAACTCCAAAAGTTTTGCCGAAAATTTCTACTCCGAGTTAGAACAAAGGTTGCGAGGAAAATCCGGGTTTTGGAATCGAGTTGATGACCTAGGGTTTTCGCAAGTCGGCGATCGCAATAAATTTGGAAATTACGTTTGAAAATATCAGCGAAGAAAATTCGTGCTCGAAATTTGAGGGTTTGAGTACGAAAGCGAAACCTATTTCGATGGCGGAAAGAATTAAACGGAATCCGGATTGAAAAACGATGCGAATGGAAATTTTGGAAAACGCCCGATTCCGATTTTCAAACATTGCACCGAGAAAACATGCGAGAAAATAATTTATTTTTCCCAAAATTTTACTCAAATCATTCCAAAATATTTTTCCAAATTTTCCAAAATTTTTCCTAATTTTTCCCTATTTTTCTTTTTTTTTTTTTTTCTATTCACTGTGCAGTTTCATGCCCGCCAGTGCTCGATCGGTGCGAGAGGAAAACAGAGGCGGCGGCGAGAGGGGACAAAGCGGCGCAGTGGGGGACTTACGGCGACGGCGCTCGGGGAGGAGCAAGGGGCTCGGGGACCGGCTTGCGCGCGGCGGCGGCTAAACGGCGGCGGCTTTTGGCGGTGGCGCTCGGGAACGGCGAGATCACGGTGGCGGTGCGGTGGAATCGGCGCGGGCGCGGCCCTTTATAGGCGCGGCGCGGCGCGGCGCGAGAGAGAGGGGGCGGCTCGGGCATGCGCGGCGCGGCGCGACACGCGGCGCGCGCTCGGGGGCCGGGTACGGCGGGCGAGACGCGGCGGCGAGGCGCACGGCGCGGGCGGGGTCCGGAGCGCGTGCGCGCGCGAGGTAGGGGCCGGAGCGCGGCTTCGGCCGCGTGGCGCGCGCGCGCGCGCGGGTGGCCGTGCGGCGGGCGCGAGCGCGCGGCGCGGGCGCGCGGCGCGCGCGCGGGTCGGCTCGCGCGGCGCTCGCGGCGCGTGGCGCGCGCGGCGCGGCGCGCGCGCGTGCCGCCGGGCGCGTGGCGCGCGCGGGGGGGCGGCGCGGTTGGGCGCGTGGCGCGCGCTGCGCGGCGCGCGTCTGGCGGCGGCGCAGCGCGCGCGCGCGGCGGCCGTACGGCGTCGAGCATCTTGTGACCAATGAACAGTGCGATCTGTTAATTTCCCGATTTTCTATTTTCTTTTCCCATTTTCCATTTTCTTTCCTTCTAAAAATTCCAAAATAAATCCTAATATTGTAAAAATAATTTTTAACTCTATATTTTAAACTTTTTCTTGACTTTTATTTTCCACAATTATTTTTCATACTTATTTAAATTCTTTTTCCAAATTTTCATAATTCACTCATTTTTAACAAAATCAAATTCCCACATTTCGGAGTACGCCTCCCGAAAATTTTACTATTTATTTTGTATTTTAATTTATCTTCTCCCAACCAAAATTTTTATTTTATATTACTCGAAATGCGTTTTCACAAATCCGCACTTTTTCCCGGATTCTTTTTAAAACCCTGGTGCGACTTCCGCACCGACATTTTGTCAACTCCGAAAACTCCAAATATGCCAAAAAGGGAATTGACCACGACTAAATTTATGCAACTGAGCTGGCAAATAAGAAACAACAAACCCGAGAAATAGCAATAAACCAAGGTTTTTGAAAGTTCCGATTTTTACGCTCCGATTTCGGTTCTCCGATTTTCGGGATGTCACATCACTGCATCCTTGAGCCCTAGCCCAAAAACCTTTTTGCTCCCCTCGGCGATCCCGTCGGAACCGAAGCGTGACCTCACCGGCAAACCCCTCTGCGGTGGTGATCTTCCCCGGCGATGGCGTCCACCAGCACCCCTTCCGACGCGGCCCAGACGGAGTACCCTGAGGTATGTCTCATCGGCTGTAGCTCCCCTTTTACTGTGATTTGGCTATTTTCCTTCTGTAATCGTGCCCTTCTTTATTCTTCAAATGTAGCACCTTTCCCATCAAATCGTAATCCAAAATCTTCTTCATCCCGACCAGTTTCTGTTAGGGCCGATCGGCAACCTGGATCCTAGTGAACTCATTAATGCCGAAACCAATCGGACCCCTTTTAGATTTTCCACCCTAAATCTAGCATATTGGTCTGGTACCTTTAAGTCATGGCCCTCTTGGTATTTAAGGATATCGGCTAGGAAACAAGCTCACTGGGACGAACTGGGAATAGGTCAATGCCTAGCCCTAACCATAGCCGATATGCCTAAGGACGAGCCCCTTCTGTCGGCTGCAAGCTATTTCTGGTCAGACACTTTGAATGCATTCCTGTTTAGACAAGGGCCGATGACATCGATGCTCTTAGACGTGGTCATGCTCACGGGGCCGGATATTACCTCAACAGTTGACCCCATCGGCCTCAACATCAAGTGCCATCACAACTTTAAGACCAAGAGCATAGGGGCTGGAGTGGCTTCATAAACATGAATAATAGAGATGGCCCGATCTCTGACAGGGAGCATGGAGCTTTCCTTCTCATGTGGTGGAAAAATTATTTTACGTGGATCAAGCCGCGGGTCGACTAGCAACGGCAAGACATAGTGAAGCCTTGGTAGACAAGAATAAAATCCCCTTAGGAAAATACTTGGTCGGCTATCTATATCAAACACTAGGCAATGCATCGGCTAAGCTTGCCTCCAAGCAAACTACCAACACCGGAGGCCCTTGGTGGTTATTGCAGCTATGGCTAAATCTCCATACTCATAAAGTTGCTCAGCGGCCAAGCCTCTTTGAAGCCGATTTTCCTCTTGCTGAACCACGATTTGAAGATGACGAAGAGGTGACAACTCACCGATGCCTATCATTTGGAGAGGCAGCCTCCTCATATTCTGGATCTAAGCTTTCGGCTGAGCACTTCAAGAATTGGTTCAGCAATTTCTACAACGGCTTCCCAGCTGATTTGGCTATATGGTTTGCCTATGAGAAATTCGGGAAGTTTGAGCTGCGAGATGACTTTCGGCTAGATGAAATCAATTCTGAAAAATATGAGAAGCCGAGGAAAATTTATGTGATGGCCATATCTCCTTGCATCCTTCCAGTCGGCATCCATCAAGGGAGGAATGTGCAGAAGTCCTATGAATTTTACCATCCTATGATCGCTGCCAGACAACTTGGTATGGGCCAACTACCGATCGTCTTATTTTACTCGGACAAAATTCAAGCCAGAGGCAAGATTGAGGGAGCTATATGATGCATCGGCTGTTGGAGATCCCAGGCCCCCCTCTTGGCAGTATTGGAGATATTGAGTTGGCAATAACAAGGACAACTGCCTTTAGCCGATGGTGGAAGGAATGGAAGTTACACTTATTTCATCAATCGGCCTTAATGTACTTGACCATCGTCGACCCTGATCTGGTTCCATCGGTAAGCGTCTTCTCTCTTTAGCTTCTTTACTTCATCGGCAACCCATTTGCATATCTCATTCCTCATGCTTCGTCTTTGCAGACAATCGATGCCTCCCCTCCCCGTGTCAGCAACACAGGGATTACAGTGCATTATGCTTCCGGGTTGTTGCCAAATAGTGGCGGACTGGCTCCCTCTACAGTCGGCTTCCAAGCGCCGAAAGTGTCAACGTTGCTGCACGGCCAGACGCGCGAGCCACTTCGTCGGCAAAAGAGGAGCAAGCCATCGGCTGTGGCTGCCGAGAAGAAAAAGGCTGCAAAGAAGAAGAAGAAGAACCCAGCCGATGATTTGCCCCCCATTGACCCAGACGTAGATGCAGTCCTCAAGGAGGAAGTTAGGGATGAGGAGATGGACCAAGTTGTTGATGCTGTTGCAGCCGAGACGAGTTCTTCAAATCAATATGCCCGGACCCCATCTTCCGACAACCAACCTGTTGAGAAAACTCTGAGTCCCCCAAGGCGCACCGTCTGTCCTATGCCGGTAATCTCCCTTCCATTCCTTAATCTGCTAATGTTTTCATACATTCTTTTCTCACTATGACTTTTGCATTTGTAGAGAAAGAAGTTGGCTACCAAAAATAAGACGGCTCCTCCTCCCTCGGTAAGTTATATCATCTTTAACTTTTTAAAACAGTCGATTTCGACTTTGTGCTTTTCGGCCTCCTCGCGCCCCATCACTGCCCCCATGTGTAGAGCGAGCGTACGTGTGGGCTGCGGGCGGTGGTGATACGAAGATGAGGCCACCTCGATCCCGGTCACCCGAGTAAGTTTGCTCAGCTTTGTAAATCAGCCTATTGATCTTTATCAATCTTCTAACTACTCCCTGATTTGCAGACTATAGCCGATCTTCTGCCTTTTGACCTTTCAGAGTTCATGGACCTCGATAAGGATGCCGACAAGGCCATGGTGTTGTTGGATGAGGACCTAAGGGCCACACCGTCGGATATATCCAAGCGGCTGAAGAGCTCCCTCGACTCCTTGGTAGCCGATTGCGGCTCTATCCGAAATCGATTTGAAGAGACCCAAGCCCGGCTGCCAGATGAGTTGGCCGATATCATAGCACTGGCTACCTTCATGGAGGCGCATCGACATAAGTTTGAAAGGGCCAAGCAAAGACTAGCCGATCGCCGCGAGAATCAAACGCTGGAGGCCACCATTAAAGTCAACCAGCAAGAAATCATAGCCGATAAGGCGAGGCTTGACGTCCTGAAGACCGAGCCGAATGCCAAGCTGGATCGGCTTTGCAAGCACCGAGAAGAATTGGCGGCTGAACTCGCCAGGCTTGACGCAGAAATTATATCTGAAGAACAGCGCGTAGCCGGCCTGCCCAAGGAGATTGAAGACCAGAGGACGAAGATCAAGGCAGCAATATCATATTTATCCGATCTGGCCAAGGCGGTGAAGCCGGTCCCAGGGAGCGATGCAGCCGATGAGAAGGCCATCGAAGACATAGATGAAATTCGTCGCAAGGGTATATCGGCCATAACTGACTTCTTGTCTCACTAAGCCGATTGTAACTTTTGACTTCACGACTTTTGTAAATTGAACTCTCATGACTCTTTTGTAGTCGGCTTGCTTATGTGCTATACATCAATCTCATCTGTGTGTTAACGATTCGTCTATCTGCCTATTACGTCTTGAATACTTCAAAAATTTTCAAAAACCCAAAAAATTTTGCGAAGTCTCTTGTGTCTGATTTCTGAAAGTGTATTGTATATGCCCCCTAATTTTGTCGATGACGTCTTCAGCATTGATAAAATTAGTAATCCAAACAAACCAACACCTGTCGGCTAGATTGAGCCGATTTGGGAAAACCAGAGGGGAAAAACTTAGCAAGAAAATGTTCTAGAGGCGATGCATGTATATGCACAACACATCGGCTAGCATGAGTCGACCACAACTTAGCCGAATCACGAGTTGATCCAAACGCTGGGATAATATTTTTTCACATATTTGCCATTTAGGGCCCGTCCAAACACTTCTCCGTCCAAACCTTCTAGCATATAGGCCCCCTTGGAGATGCATTTGTGGATCTTGAAAGGCCCTTCCCAGTTAGGTGACCACTTGCCGAATTTGTTATCCCTTAACCAAATCGACAATATCAATTTCCAAATGAGCTCGCCCTCTTCGAAAGACTTAGGCACCACCTTCTTGTTATAATGACGGGCTACTCGCTCCTTGTCCTTGGTCACCTTTTCCAAAGCGTGCATCCTGGATAGAACTAGGTCTTCTGATTCATCTACCATTAGATTATAATAGTCATCGGCTGTTAGTTGGTCTTGTAGCTGAATCCTTCTTGAGTCGATGATGTTTTCCCATGGTAGAACTGCTTCGTGTCCATAGACCAATTTGTATGGAGGCACTTGGATTGATCCGTGGCAAGCCATCCGATAAGCCCACAGTGATTCGGCCAATCGGCTGTGCCATTGTCTCGGGTACTCAGCGATCTTCCTCTTTATTAGCTTGATCAAACTCTTATTAGAGGCTTCTGCTTGCCCGTTAGCCTACGCATAGTATGGCAAAGAATTTAATAACTCGATCCCCATGCTGCCGGCAAACTGAACAAACTCGTCGGAGACAAAGATAGATCCCTGGTCCGTGGTGATGGTTTGAGGGACGCTGAATCTTTATATAATATGCTCCTTCACAAATTCGATTGTGTCTCCAGAGTCAACCTTCTTTAAGGGAATTGCTTCCACCCACTTGGTGAAATAATCGATAGCTACCAATATGAATTTGTGTCCTTTGCTTGAAGGTGGATTGATTTGGCCGATCATGTCAATTCCCCAACCTCTGAACGGCCAAAGCTTGATGATGGGGTTCATAGCCGATGCTGACGCCCTCTGTATGGCTCCAAACTTTTGGCAGTCTTGACAACCTTTGTAATAATTGAAGCAATCCTCCAGCATCGTCGGCCAAAAATATCCTGCTCTCCGAAGTAACCACTTCATCTTATGAGCCGATTGATGTGTGTCGCAAATTCCTTCATGTACTTCTCTGATAGCAACCTTGGCTTGATCGGCACTGCGACACTTGAGCAGCACACCGTCAATCGTCCGATAATACAAATCTTTATCGAGCAGAACATATCGTTGAGCCTTGTAACGCAATTTTCTTGAAGCCGACTGGGATGGATTTTGCAGATAGTTGTAAACTTCATATCTCCAGTCGTCGGCTGACATGTTTGCAATTTCTATTTTGACTTCTCTCATCATCGGCTTATAGCCTGATGCCCCCTGAGCTAGATCATTGGCTTCTGCGTTTTGCTCTCTAGGGATATGCTTTAGGGTTACTAGCTGAAAGTTGTCCATCAATTCTCGGCATTTGTGATAATAGACCATCAGCGTGTCGTTTTTGCACTCATATTTCCCTGATAATTGGCCGATGACCAATAGTGAATCTCCCATTATCTTGATGGCGTCGGCTTCGACTTCCTTGAGCAATTGTAGTCCCTTTAGCACGGCTTCATATTCGGCTTGATTGTTTGTTGCATGGAATGTGATTGAAAAAGCGAACTCAAAGCTTGCCCCCTTGGGAAAATTATTACTAAGCCGATGTCGCACCCATTTGTGCAAACCGAGCCATCAAAAGTTAGAGTCTAAGGCATGATATCCACTAAGCCGATTGAATTATCTCTGTGTTCCACTATAAAATCGGCTATAGCCTGTCCCTTAACTGCCTTGGGTGCCTGATATCTCATATCAAACTCCGTTAGGGCAAAAATCCACTTCTCAACTCGTCCTTTTAGAACTGGAGCCGATAGCATGTATTTGACTACGTCGGCTTTGCATACCACAATACATTTGTTGGACAATAATAATGCCTTAACTTCGTGCATGAAAAATACAGACATAAAACATAACTTCTCCACTGGTGAATATCTTGTTTATGCATCTAGAAGCCGTCGGCTGAGATAAAAGATTGCCTTGTCCTTTCCTTCGACCTCCTGAATCAAAACTGAGCCGATTGATTTTTCGTCGGCTAACAGGTATAACTTGAATGACACCCCTTTCTGTGGAGAAATCAGGACTGGAGGGGAACTTAGGTAACTCTTGATGTTGTCCAAAGCTTTCTGTTGCTCTGCCCCCCCCAAGTGAATGCTTGATCGGCCTTCAGCCGAAGCAACGGTGTGAATGGCTTCATCTTTTCCGACAAATTTGCAATGAACTGTCTAATGAAGTTGATTTTGCCGATCAAAGATTGCAATTCTTTCTTGTATTTTAGAGGCTAAATCATCTTGATGGCATTGATACTTCTCTGCGTGACTTCGATTCCCCTCTCATGAACAAGAAAACCAAGAAACTTTCCAGCCGATATGCCGAACGCGCACTTTGTTGGGTTCATCTTCATGCCATACTTCCTTGTTCGTTCCAAAACCTTCCTCAGATCGGTTATGTGGTCTTCTACTTCCCTGGATTTGACGACAACATCATCGATGTAGATTTCCACTAAAAAGCCGATCAAATCATGAAAGATGTAATTCATGGCCCTCTGATACGTAGCCCCAATATTCTTCAAACCGAACATCATAACAACCCATTCATATAGGGCGATTGCTCCTGGGCACCTAAAAGCCGTCTTGTGGATGTCCTCCTCGGCCATAAAGATTTGATTGTAACCTGCATTGTCATCCATGAAACTTATAATTTTATGGCCAGAGGCGGCATCTACTAGCAAACCGGCTATGGGCATTGGGTATTCGTCCTTAGGGGTGGCCTTATTTAAATCTCTGAAGTCGATACACATCCTAAGTTTGTCATTTTTCTTCATCACTGGAACTATATTTGAAACCCATTCCGCATATCGGCAGGGCCGAATAAATCCAGCATCATATAGCCGAGTGATTTCGGCTTTAATTGCTTCATACATATCGGCTCTAAACCTCCTGGGAGGTTGTTTGTATTGCCGATATCCAGGCTTGATAGGGAGCCGATGTTCAACAATAGATCGGCTAAGACCAGGCATCTCAAAGTATTCCGAAGCAAAGCAGTCTTTATATTCCTTTAACAAATCAATAAGCTTGGTTCTAAAATGAGAAGACAAACTTTTACTAATATATGTCGGCCTAGTCCTATCTCTTGGACCTATATCAACCTCTTTTAACTCGTCGGCCGACATAAAGCCTTGCCCGAGTTTCCTGTCGTTGTCGTCCACGGTGTCCTTGTTGTAGACGCTCGAGCCCTCCACGACGCCTTCAGAGTAGTAATTGAGGTTCTTCGTCTCCAATGGGCTGTATATCAGAATTGGATATATTTAAGAAATCGGCTTGCCAAACTTTGCCGGACAGACAATCAATACCATCGATTTTACATAAAGGTAAATCGGCGTTAGTGACGTTGACTGACCTGTCGGTTGGCACGATTTCTATCTTGTCGCCTTGCCACTGGACTAAGCTTTGGTGCATTGTGGAAGGGATGCAACAATTGGCATGGATCCAATCCCTTCTAAGCAGTAGGCTATACGACCCCTTCCTGTCGATGACGAAAAACGTTGTGGGCATGGTCTTGCTGTCGACGGTCAGCTCGACGTATAAAACTCTCTTGGCTTCTGAAGGGTTGCCGCCGAAGTCCTTGAGCACCATGTTGGTCTTGATCAGATCTTTGGCTCCTTTGCCCAGCTTCCTGAAGGTTGCGTAAGGCATTAGGTTGACCGCAGCCCCTCCATCAACCAGCATCTTGGACATCGGCTTCCCATTGACATATCCTTTGACGTATAAGGGCTTCAAGTGCCGATTCTCGGTCCCCTCAGCTTTCTCGAAGACAGCTTGTTCTGGGGATAGTACCAGCTTAGCGAAGGTTTCTTCCACTGTATCTACATCAGCCTCGGCAGCCTCAAACTCCGCTAGCAAAATGAAAACCATGTTGACCGATGTAGAGACCACTCTTTTGCCTTTTGCCACCCTCTTGGCCTTGTCGGCTGGGCTCTCGTCGGCTGGGGCCGCTTGTTTCTTGGCGCGCCATTGTTTTGTGTCCTGCCGACGTTGTTGCTGTTGGATCATCCGCTGGACTTCTTCTTCCTGCCCCTCGCTCTTGAGCCTCTAAATTTTTCTTTTCTGTGTTTTGGTGAAGAGGTCCGAAGGGCACCATTGAGGGTTGACCGATTGCTCTTCATCAGCCTTCTCTTCGTCTTCTTCTTGGAAGAAGTCCTGGTGGATTGGACCGGCTGTCCTGCCTAGGCCGACGATCGGCCGATCAGCCAGTGGTGTGCACCATGTTGATTGGTGCGGCTGCATCTCCAGTCGGCTTTTTGTAGGATGCTCCTGAGTCGGCATTAACTGATTTTAGTGTTTCGGCTAAGCTGTACGTCATTCGGTACTGCCGATCAGCTTTCCTGGGGCCGGCTTGGACCATATTGACTGGGAAAGGGTTATCATCGACCTTCATCGGCTTAGCTGATTCTTCAAATTTTATTTTCTCGGCTTCGATGGCTAACTGGATTTGTTGGCGGAAGACCTTGCAATCGTTGGTGCTGTGGGAGGTGGTGTTGTGCCACTTGCAGTACCTTTTCTTTTTTAGGTCGTCGACCGATGGGATAACGTGGTTGTCCGGCAGCCGAATTTGCTTCTTCCTCAGCAGCAGATTGAAAATCCTGTTGGCTTTAGTGATATCAAAGTCATATTTCTCCTCCTTAGCCGACTTTTTCAACCATTGACAGGTTATGGCCTTCTTGTTTCTGTTCCACTCGGTCGTTGCCACGCCACGTCGCTGTCACTGGAGTCTGAATCTGTTGTGCATGCGACGTGGGTAACTTTCTTGACAACCCTTATGGATTCTTGAAATCTTTGCTCGTGAGCCGTAACCTTATGGGCCAAGTGGGCCAAGCTTTCAAAGTCTTGAGCCGAAAAACCTTTCACGGATTGGGGCCAAGAGGTCGTGAAAAGCTAAATCGGCTAATTGCGAGTCTGATAGCACCAGGCTATAGCAACGGTTCCTCATATCTCTGAAGCGTTGAATGTAATCTTGAACCGATTCTTCATGTTTTTGCCTGATGCGGGTGAGGTCCGACAGCTTCATCTCGTGGGTGCCGGAGTAGAAGTAGCCGTGGACTTGTTTCTCGAGATCGGCCCAGCTTTGAACCGAGTTGTATGGTAAGGAAGAAAACCAGGTAAAAGCCGATCCCGAAAGCGATAGCGGGAACAAGCCACCCTGAGCGTGTATGTAGCCGATGCCTCCCCACATTGAGCCAGAAATCGGCTGACGTGTTCGTAAGTGGACACGTTGTCTTGCCCGGAGAATTTTGAGAAATCCGGCACCTTGTACAGGTTTGGTAGTGGCACCCTCTCGAAGTATTCTAGATATGGGTACCGGTACATGTTGCCGGAATCCTTGGGTTTGAGGCCGAACTGATCGCGCATGACGTCGGCAATCAGATCGGCCCAAGGTCTGTTGTCCTGAGCTTGAATTTGCGGCATCGGCTCGTAGTGCTCATAGTGAACGGGTCCTTGCTGATACTAGAGTGGTGGTGTCTGCGGCTAATGCTGCTGCTCAAGGTGGCCTCCCGGATATTGGTACTAGAACCAATTTGCAGCGGGAGGTGGCTGAGACGCGATCGGCGGTGATTGCTCAGGGAGTAGCTGATTGCCAGCGGGATTATGATGTGGCACCAAGGTGATGTTGCCAATCGGCTCATTGGACATGATTAGCCGCCGATTGGCGTTGAACATGTCCTCCACCTGTTCCTGCGTCACTGTTGAGGCCCGTGGCCCTGCTGTTGAGGCTGTTGTCGGACCAGGATCCTGGGGTGCAGCTCTGAAGTTGATGCATGTGTGTTTGGTTGGATCGGAGCCCCTCTTTGAGGATTCGGCTGCCCTAGTGGCGAGATTGGCAGACCCTAGGTTGACAGCGTCCTATAGCCCGGGAACTGGCCATCAGTGAAGTACGTCGGCCCTCTTGGTAGCTGCTCATCTATCTTCGAGTCAACCACAGTGCTTATCACGTTGTTGAGTGTGTTAGCCAGTATGCCGCTTTGGTTGACGAGCGCATCATGGATAGCCGAGTCGATTCGATCCTGCAGAGTGTAAGGGCCCGAACCGTCTTGTTCTTGCTTAACATCCTCCATCTTCTTTTTTCCTTTCTTGTCCTCATTAGACATGTCGAAGTCATCGATGGAGAAATTGAACTTCTGGAGGACCGCCCCAGATCTGGTCTAGGTGAAAGATTACAGGTAATGTGCCTCCAGCCGCTCAACCATCTGCTTGTAGTCGGCTAGTTGTTCAGCCGACAGTTGCTCCATTGTCATTGGGACAATGTTTTCTTGATCGATCTCTGGAGTCTTGGTGTCAGACATCGCGTCAAACTTGGAAGTCTTTATTGGTCCCACCGGACGTGCCAAAAGCGTGTTGATGAGAAATTCGATTCCCACGCATTGGCCTGAGAGATTTGCTTTACTCTAGTGCAGGTCCAAATTGGTCGCTTTTGGTGAAGCTTGGGCGTGCCAGTTGGTTTGATCCTGTAACCAACAAGAGAACATAGAATAGGCGTTAAGTTAATATTTGATCCTACTAGATCGGCTAAGGTAATCGATAAACATACAATTGCTATCCCAAAGCACGTTTAGACTAAGTGATTGGGATAGATCGGTAGTATGCCGAGATAGTATAAATCACTTAAGCCTAAAAGCACATTAGGATAATAATTATATGCATTTATAACCTAGCCGATACCGCAGGTCTAATTTACATTGGCTAATACTCTAATATATTTTATAAAAAGATATCAATCTTGAGATAAATGCGCTAAACTTAGATCAATCGGTTGTTGATGTGACTCGACAGGTTGATACCGGCTTAAGGCATTTAAACAGAGTAAGATCTTAATATAAAAGGTCGTTTTAATACATCTAACAATATTAATACTAAAAAGATGATTAAAACAGGTAAGGCCGGCTGAAACCCCGACAGTGTCTCTAATGATAAACATTAAGCCGAACAGATCTTGATGATTCTAAGAGCGACTTAATAGGTCGGTTTGGTGCAGCATTAAGTACAAAAAAAATTAGATCTGTATAGGCTAATGAGAATCCCTCGAGACGGTAGACCCGCCATATAATCTAAGCCAACCCCTTGATCTAGCTCTATCAACTGCTGTCTTCAGAGAGAAATCAACCGATTGCGAGATAGATCTAGACATTGTTCTAGATTATATGTCACGTATGATAAATCAAGCAGTTTATAACATCGAAACTAAAGTATCATGATGATGGAAGCTCTAACCCCGATGATACAAACCACTTGTAACAAGAAATTACCTTGTTCGGAGATCAAGATCGATGCAGCCCGAGCAAAAGCAAGAACTTATCGAGAAAAGTAAAATAAAAGGTTGGCGGTGTGCCGAAGGTGTATTGATTGTGTTGTTGTTTTTACAAAGAGCCCTCAGGTCTTATTTATACCTGGATACACCGACATCCGTGTAGGACATGGTTTCTACCTTATCTACTATTTACACTACGACAATATCTTGGGACGCAGTCCCATGCCGCGTTACAAAAGGAATATCTATACAACTTCCTAATTTACAAATACAATTGTCGTTACAGGACCTTATCCATAGATGACAATATCTTTAACGCACAATTTGAAAACCGAATCCAATGCTTTATCTCCAAATTTCCTCTTTGAAACCGGCTCCACTTCTATCTTCACGAGGAATCGGCTATCGGCTATCCTGGTCCGATTCGGACTCAGCTGACTGGCTCCACAGCCGATTCGGACTTAGCCGATGAAGCCTATGTTTCCCCGTCGATCGCTTCTCCTCCAATTCCGCTTAAATCTCCACTCTGAACCCGGGGATTTGGTTACCAAATTTGGTCGTTAACACTTAGTCACCTATACTACCACGTCGGGGCAAATAGGAAGTTTCTTTGAGTTATCCGAACTCATTCTCCCCGGACTACCAAAATGTAAGGCTAGATCATAAATAATTTACTAAGCTTGGGCTATCCCATACTAGCACATACGGTTGTACTATATTCGAAATGAACTGACATTGAGTAAAGAACTTAAGTCAGTGTGAGCACTCTCTCCCCCTATCGACACACAACTAGTCGCCTTATGTGCACCACAACAGGCTCAAACCTAAAACCCAAATATCACATTTATACATTTTCAGTTCAGAATAATAAATTAATTCATTTTACATAGGTACATATTTATTTTGCCCAAATGGTAAGTAAACATGATACTAAGCAAGGCTAAGCATTTTCATAAACGTGTGTCCTCAACATCATACTTAGGGTGGCAAATTGAATTGCTTCTAAGGCTAGGAATGTTGGCTAAGGCATTTTGTGGAGTTTAAGGGATAATGCAAGATAAGGAGTTGATCATAAGTTTTACAAAATTTTAATGTATTAGAGTACAATTAACATGCATATTTTGCAATTATTTTCAAATAACCTCCAAAACATAGGTTCAATGTGATCAAAGGGGGAGGTGAAAAACTTGCCTTGCTCTTCCTTTGCTTGTTTAGCTAAATAGTAGGTTTCTTCATGATTCGACTGCAAATCGTCTAGACACACACATATGCAAAAATTCAAATTATAAACATACATAGAAAATCCAACATGCTCTAAATGAATGCTTTACAGGGGTTGTGTGTGTTTTGTGTTAACTTGACTTTTCTAAGACAGAATTTTTATTTTAATAGTTTTTATTTAAAAGTTACAAATTTCTAAAGTGTTTACATGTTAAATATAGAACTATATGCATGCTGATTTTTGAGGTATACATCTTCATGTTTTTGCCAAGTTAGACATTTTTATAATGCAGAGCATAAAAATATGATTCCAACAAATTTTAGTTAGTCAATGGAGTTAGGAGGAATTTTCTACAATTTTTAGAAACTTGATTGTGTATGCAGTGATTATTTCACTATACAACTTATTAATGTTGTTTATGTTATAGAAAGTGTAAAATTTTATATCACTAAATTAAATATCATACTTTGTTGATTCTACAGAAATTTAGTTCACTCCATTTGGAGGATAAATGAATTTTCTACAAGTTTTACAAGTTAGAACATATTTTATGTTATCTAGTCTTTATATAAAATCCTAGAAATAAATTTAATAATGTAAGTATATGTTTTATTCTACAACATTAAAGTTTATACTCTTATGAACCTACAGAAATTGGTTTTATATTTAAATGAGTTATATTTGATTTTATATGATTTTCACCAGTTCAATGTAATTCTCATTTTAAAAATTATTACTCGATATTTTCTTTTATATTTTCAAATTACAAAAACATAGGGTCTACTGTCAGTCTCTGGTTATTTTGCTAAAAGGCCCCTAGGGTTCTCAGGAATCAACCCAAGGTCCAAAACACGGGCTATAACCAAGTTCATTTAAGAGTCCTTAAAGTTTCTTCTATTTATAATTAGGTCCTAGGTCCACATTTCATACTAAGCAGTTTTACTAATTAAACCTTACAAGTTTTGAACTATTACTAAGCTGGATGCTTAGCGCCTAATGAAGTGGGGTCCACCTGTCAGTGGGACGTGGCTTGGACGAGGAGAGCAGCGGTGCCCCAGCGAGCTTCTCGCCGGCGCTGACGGTGAACGAAGGCTGTTCTCGCGTTGCGGCCAAAAGAGAAAAACTAGAGGGACTCAAAGCGAAGCTATTGGTAATTGTTTCGTTCAATAAGGTCACCAGAATCATCATCGGCGACGCCGGGTGCGGTAGTGGGTTTCGAGGTGACGATGCATGTTGTTTCAGAGGCCATATCTATGCGTGCATGTGCATGGTAAAGGTTCTAGGGACCACTAGAGAACTTACCAAGCAGTTGGTTGGCGTTGGCGAGGGGTGGTCGGCGGTGATGGCTTGCGGTGCTCCACAGTGGCGACTCTTCTTCTCGGACGAACGTCGACAGTGCACCTCTGGCCTTCCGCTATACAGAGAGGGCGCAGGCATCGGTTTAGATAGTTACAAGGTAGCTTTGGACGAAAGGAATTTCGTCGAAACTCACCAGAGAGGGAGGAAGAAAAGGATGGCGTCGGCGGCCGGAGTTGGGGAAGAAGAGGGGGATCTTCCCTTGCGGTTCACCTTGCGTCGATTCCTTCGGGATTCATGATCAATGGATGCTGGCGAAAACGTTGGCGAAGTGGCTCGGCCAAAGATGGACCGTGGAAGCCGGGCGACGAGTTGGGGTGATGCGGCGGCGGTCCAGAGCGCGACGAAGTTCTCGGGTTAGCACGGTCGCGTTCCCGGAGTTTGGCTGCACCAAATGAGGTGTTCTTGGTGGCGTTAGAGAAGGTACTGAGAGTAGATCTGAGAACGTACTTAGAACAAGGAGGGAGCTCACCGGTTAGCTGGCGACAGGGATCTCTCTCGCTGGCGACAAGCTTAGCACGTCTGTTCCTGGCGATTCCGAGACGGAATGCCTCGGCTATTTCGCGAAACAAGACAAGGGCGAGAGGGAGAGAGAGAGTGTGTCGGCTGGTCGGCTTAAAAGAGGTCGCCGGCGGAGGAAGAGAGAATGAGCCGCTCGGTGCCGCTGCCGACGTGTACTCTCGCGTGTGTTCTGGCCATGGGCCTGGAGAGAAAACAATGTGAGGCTGACAAATAGGTTCCACCATGCACCCTGGCCCACATGGCATTTTAGGGAGTGAGAGAAAGAAAATCTGAAAATTTCAGTCTGGAATCTGTGGTGAGATTATAACTTTGGGCTCCATTTAAAATCAGTTCCATGCAGAATTATAGGTTGAGCTCAATGGCTAAGTTGTAAAGCAATGTTTGTTCTACAGTCTGGTCAAATCTCACAGCTTGAAAGTCCATGGTCGAATTTTGGCATAGGGTCAAACAGGGCTCCAGAGATCTGTAAAAATTTCAGAATTTAATGTTTTTAGTTAGTTGTTTGGTCTATCTAATGGCTTGGTAAATTAATCTAAAATTCACATTTGGTTTCAAAATTTAGTAAAAGGTTTACACAAATTTTTCTCAGATTTTTGAGTTGTTTTAAACATTTTTCTTAAGTCCATTAGTTGAGATTTAGTATGGATATGCTTTTAATATGCATATGTACAACTTTTCAAAATACACAATCAATTCACATCTAATAATATTTCTAGACAAAATTTTAGTTTATCTTACATCATCCACCATTTCCAATGTCTTCCATACATTTCAAAATTGTGGTATGTGAGATATCGATTGGTTTAAATCTATCAGACAATTATCAACCTATGAAGTTGCAATTGTAAGTTGGATTTATTTCAGTCAATAGGCATCAATCATTGTTTCATCGGGGTTTCAGCCGATAAGTTATCTAGACGTTGCATCGGCTTATACGGATTATATACAAGTTGAATTTAGCTGATTACAGCAAAGATTTCACTGATCATCTTAATCATTTGGATTTAATAAAACTTCCTGCTTTAACCATTGGATCAATATTTATTGTATCATAATGTTATCGACAATATTTGTTTCATTATATTTATATCAACCGATTGGTTCATTATTTTACTACATTATTATTAACCGATTGTCTTTATATCATCTTGTCTTTATATCATCATTTATTCAAGTGTTTATATCATCATTTATTCAAGTGTCATGACATATAGTCAATCACTCAAAACCCTATCGACATACATCGACTATCGACATACATCGACTAGTATCGGCTATCGAAACCCTGTCAACATACATCGGCTATCGGCTATCATTTATTCAAGTGTCATGACATATAGTCTATCACTCAAAACCCTATAGACATACATCGACTAGCATCAGCTATCGAAACCCTATCGACATACATCGGCTAGTATCGACTATCAGCTGGCATCAGATATCGACTATCACACTATCGGCCAATTCTACATTAAGCTATCGACTGACACATATCTTTAGACCGATCAGCCTTACATCTTGTCAGTTACATGATCAAACTGACTGTCACGCCCGCATCTCATTAATATTTTAAGATCGACAATGGAACTAAGTAGATTTATCAAACTATTATATTATATGTCGATAATATATGTCTATCGACATAGTTCATGTCAAGATCTGCACTAGTATCGACATAGTTCATGTCAACACAGCCTTGACACCATTGGCCGCGCACGAATTTTTCATTAACAAAACCACACAGGAATAATACATCAATCCACCTTCAATCAACAGTTCAACACTGCATAAATTGACGAGGCTTGAGGAACAATGCATCATGCTTTCTATTCCTTTTAGATCAATATTTGAACATCATTTGATGCCCACTCTCCTTGTGTCTAAAACAGAACATGATCTTCATCCGGAGCTAAGCCTGCAACTATGGATGTTCATTTATCCGGAATTTATAAATATGAAGGAGGTTCCTTCTTGCATTACTGAGTACAGGAATAGCTGCCTTTAACCAAGCATCTGCCACCAGGGCAGGCAAAAAACCGAGTCAGCCCAGCTGCCAAAGGGTATTTAAGGCAAGGCGACATCCAGCAAAACAAAAATTTGAGAAAATGTGGCTCAGCTCACCATTGAAGCTCGGCCAAAAGAATGGATTGGTTTCTGGTCTGCCACAATAAATATTTCTCAGGAGATGCCTGCTGTGCAGTGAACTGCATCATGCTCAAAGACTGTATCTGTTATTTTCGATGGAGGCCAGTATCGAAGCACAGATCTCCCAAGAATGTTCTTCACAGGGAGAGGCCCCCTACAATGACACAGAAAAATAAGATACTTGTGGCAAACTGGCAACTGGGTTAACAGCTGAGGTAGTAACCAGCCATGAGATTTAGCATACCAATTATGCGAATCGAAGCTGTTGTTTCTGTTGTCCCCCAGTACAAACACGTAACCTTCAGGAACAGTCTGGCAAAAGTAACCACATTTGATAAATATGTATGCTCCACTATGGTTTTAGCAAATGAAGGTATCTATATCTACACTACTTAAATGTTAGTAGTGATGATGTCCATTCCCACATCACCACTAATACTAACATGTGAGCCACACAATCTATACCATTACACCATCTTTCAAATAGTCCTTTCCCGTTTCACTATTGCCTCTTCTCAAATTTCAAAATCACATACTTGTTCAATAAGAAAAATCATAGTATTACTTGAACTACATAAGTGCTTATTAATTGATTTAATAAGGTAGAAACTCAATATGTTTTCCGTTGCAACGCACGGGTTCTAGGCAAGTTAATATTAAAGCGATAAACTCATATTGGATCCCTATGAAGCAAATGAAGGATAAACACAAAACAAAATGCAGTCAATTCCACATTTCAGGCAACCTAAATGATGCCAAGACATCAACATCTTAATGTCTGATCTAACAGAGTTGGCACTTTATTCAAAGACCTGAAGCCATCAAAGTGTGACGCTAACTGAAGGCAAATAAGTAGTACATTACAACATCAAGTATATTAGTATCCAATATGAAGAGATGTTGTCATACCACTTGATCCATTTCATAGTTGAGTGGCTCCAGCACAAATTCCTCATCCTGGACTACCCCATTAACCAATAATTTACCATCTCGTACCTCATAAAAACAGGGAATACCGATGGTCATTACTCATGCAAATGGCAAAGAAAAGCATGAAAATTTAGGTGAAAAAAGGAAAACAAACAGGAGTCACTACCATTCGGATAAAAGCTTACTTCAACGGTATCCCCGCCTTTGGCCACAATTCTCTTGATGAATACATCTCCTGAACTGTACCCCAAGGCCTGAAAAGATCATTCAACTACTAGTCATAACACATTCTATTATGAAGTAAATCAGGCAACAGATAAAAGGGAGAACATACCTGCAGGACTGGGGAAGCATGGAAGATCACAATGTCCAAAACATTAGGCTCCCGGAAAACATATGAAACCTAATAACATAACAACATCAGAAAACACATTATATCACAAAATACTGCTACTCATGGAACAATGGGAATTGACTTTACCTTCTCGGCAAGGATTCGATCACCAACATCAAATGTTGGATACATAGACTTGGATGGGATGGACCTCGGCTCAGCTAAGGATGATCTATATAGCAGTGGCACAGTCACAGCAGCGAAGATAGTCTTAGCATCATCCGAGCAGGAGCTCACCCACCTTGATAACCAGTTCTTCCTGCTCACCCGTGGAGCAGCACCAAGAGCAGGACTGCTCTTTCTCACCATTCCAGCAGCACCGGAGTTAATTATGCCACTACCAACAAATGCTTTCACGCCGACATTAGAAGCGGCACCACTGGAGTTGATTATGCCGGAGTTGATTACACCACTACCAACCAATTCTTTCACGCCCACCTTAGAAGGGGCAGCTACTGCAGGCGAGGGCACAGGTGCAGAACGAGGCAAAGGCGCATGTGCAGGCTTAGTTCGTGACACAGGCATATCAGCAGGTGCAGCAGTGGGCGCTTTAGCTACATCAACTGGGCGAACCGATTTGCGGGACGGCGCCGCGGAGGTGATGAGGTCACTGCAAGGGAGCCACTTGGTCGCCTGCAGGAAGGGAAGGAGCGCCGCTGGGTTGAACCCAGACGATATTGATGGCGACGCCGACAGCGAGGCTCCCACGATGCCAGTAGTCGAGCCCATCCCGGAGGCGAACACCGTCAACAACCCGACGGCCAACGACGACGGCGGGTCATTCACCGGAGCCTTCGTTGAGCACGACCGCGAGAGGAACAGTGAATGCCCCCCTCCGTTGGCAGCGGCAGCGGAGGCGGCAGAGAGAGCCTTTGCCTTGGGCTTCGGACGGTTGTGATCGTCGGCGTCATGGTGGTACTCGGAGTGGCGGGAGGAAGCGAAGAGGCAGAAGGGGCGAGAGAGAACGTCCTGTAGGAAGCGAGCCCCAGCCCCCGGCGCCGCACCGGAGGAGGCAGCGGCGGTGCAGCGCAGGCCAAAAGACGAGGCCAGGTTCTGCGCCACATAGCCGGAGTACGACATGGTGATGCGGATCGCCATCGCGGCGGCCCGTAGCACCAGCGCAAAGCTGGATTCCTGATCTCTGGATCTTACTGGAGATCGTCGGACACTTTCATGCCGGCGGTCGGGACGGCGGCGGAAAGGGGCGCGGGGTATCGGGGATCTAGGGTTCTGCCGGGTAGGAGGCGACCGCTATAGGGGTTCGTGGGGTTGGCAGCACGCATATCGAGGATGCGGGCGGTGGCTAGGGTTGGCCTCCGGCGATATGGGAATTCGCCGCCGGCGGCGGCCGCCGAGGTCAGCGGCGGCGGAGGCGGCGAGTTGGGGGAAAGAGAGACGGTGGGAGATGGGGATGGTGGAAGAAGAGACGCGTCGACTTTTTTATGTCGAGTAGGCCGCTCGGATTTTCCAGATATTTTTACTTCTTTTTTTTCCCGCAAAGGTTGGAACGAGGTGGTTGGATAATTGGATACAGTTAATTCGATTTTGCAAGTGTTGAAAGGTTTAGAAAAGAAAGATTTTGAATTTGAAATAAGTGTTCGTCTTGGACACCGTTTACCTGAAGGCTGCTGGACTGCGCTGTTACTACACGGTAGAAATACTAAGAAGGTCATTTGAATCGTAGAATAGAAAAACAGAGTAATATGAAAAATATATGATGGTATAATTATAAAATAAAGTAATATAAAATAAAAAAAAACACAAAAAGGACAGCTTGAAAACAGGAATCAACGAGAAAGATAGACCTAAATAATATTGTCCAAAAGGTTAGAGCGAAAAGTTTTCTGTAAAATCTAATTACGATTATCCATTTCACAGGAGAATATGGTTCAACCTTTTATTTGAAAGGTGTTCATAGAAAATTTTTATACAAAACTAAATTTAAAATTATTATGTTTTTCACTAAAAAATAAAAAATATTAGGGAGCAACTTAATATCAATTGAAATCAAAAGAACTCGAACTTAGGTGGATAAGGTGGATAGGGTGTAAATCCACCCCTTTCCAAGTGGGTAAGTATTAAATATATTTCTTAAATCAAAGATATTACAATCATTATTTTGTGCACTTTATATCTATCCGTAGCAAAGATCATATCTACACATAAAAATTGAGATTCTTTCACTTACTTTTCTTCGACGTGAGTCAGAGACACGTATGTCCTTTGTTTAGTGAGCTCACAGGTTAGTGAATTAAAATTAGAGAGAAGTAAGTCAGACGGTCCCCTTTCCAACCGACAAGATGTGCAATGCAGGTTCCCAAAGCTTAAAAACTCCAGTCCACAGCACCAAAACAGAACCGCCAAAGATGTGCAAAAATCAGGTCATCCCACCACCAGAAATTGCACCTCCCACTGTCGCACAAGGTATGATGACCTGAAGCTTTGAAGACAACGGCCTGGGAGTCTGGGAGCACGTTTCAACTAGTTTAATATTGTGCAACCATGACCACCATTTCCTAGAGCTAAAAGCAACGGGATGCTGAAGTCGACAAATTCCCCGAGTGGTTGCCGGTGCGTTGCTTCTTCGCTGCTTCTTTCCCTGCACCCAGGTCAAAGAGATTGACGCTCTGTTTGGAAGAGTTACCGGAAGAAACTGTTGAAAATATATATTTAAAAAAGTCTGTGAGCGTTTTATTTTTGATTCTACAACTACTTACTCTTAAAATCTAACTTAAAATCTAAGAATATAAACGGGCTTGAGATTCTTAGAAAAACTACAGAAGCTCTCTGCTCCCCCAAAACAAGTTTGGATATGTGATTACCTCGTAAGCATGACTGGTCATAAGAAATAGAGCGGACAGCCCGTGATCTGATCTCCGAACTGCATGGATGAATTCAAGTAACATGGTAAGTTCATGTCAAAGTTGAACATTTCAAGATTGCAATAGAAGTATAAACAGAATAGGATGAGCTTTAGTTGGAAGAATTCAGAGATGAAAGACATTCAATATTGACACGGGATAACTGATTAAACTGACATGTGTATATCTTTTGCGTATAATCACGATCATCCTGTAATCTGTACATGTCAACGAGATTCCATTATTTTTTTAGTAACTGACGTCTGAGCTGTAGTAAGCACTTACGTTGCACAAAGAAGTAACGGTATAACAATTTGATTAAGGAGGCAATAACAAAACCAAGATGCCAACTTGACTGGGCAAAGCACCGTAATTCAATAATGAAAATGACAATGTGCCATGAGGGAATGACTTAAACCAGCCATGAAAAACATACTCTGTGCCTACTTATGTATAGCAGCTTGAGCAATTAGCAATATAACGCAACATAAGCATTCAATAATGTAACACTTCAGATAAATCTGTTGTAGATGTGAGCATAGCAAAAGCAGGATTTTGCCTAAAATCTACTGCATCATTAAAGAAGCTGGATTTTCAGACATGGTGGTGAAGTAGTCACAAAGCTTACAGATTTTCTGGAATGCGTTGAAACGCCGGTGCATTACAATGGGGCATCTAAAGATGGTCTCTGCTTTAGTATGTACAACAAGGGAAAATATATACTGCAAATCATATATGTAGCACAAATCTGTAAATTACCATAGCATCAAAATACTCATGGTAAAATTTGGAACAAAATTTTAGTCCGGGTGATGTTGACAAATCTCAGCCGTCTATTTTTTTTCTTATGATCATTTTCTTTGCAATATACCTATAACTATCTATAATCTATAACTATCTATAAAGCAAGTAGTGTTTTCACCCAAATTTTGTTTTGCCTGGCTATTTTGTAGAAAACCCCTTGAGTTTTTTCAAAATTAACCTGTAGTCCGCCTGACTATTTAAAAAAACCGAGTTAAAGAAGAAAAATGAGTTATTTCGCAGAAAACCCATTGAGTGTTTATAAAATTAATCCGCAGTCCCAATACTGAAAAGAAAGAGAGAGATTTGATAAAAAAAGACCTCCTGCATTCCTCTCTTCCGTCCCCATCCACGCCGCGTTCCGCGCCGCACCTGCGTCCCTCCCTCCAGTCGTCGATCGAAGCTCCCGTGCCGCCGCCTGGACCTTCGCCCTCCGTCTGTTTCCCTCCCTGCATCGTTCTCCCGTTGCAACGTATGAGCATTTTGCTAGTATCTATAAAGCAAGTAGTGTCTTCACCCAAATTTTGTTTTGCCTGACTATTTTACAGAAAACCCCTTGAGTTTTTCCAAAATTAACCCGCAGTCCGCCTGGCTATTTAAAAAAACAGTTAAAGAAGAAAAATGGGTTATTTTGCGAGAAAACTCATTGAGTAATAACTATCTATAAAGCAAGTAGTGTTTCCATCCAAATTTTGTTTTGCCTGACTATTTTACAGAAAACCCCTTGAGTTTTTTTCAAAATTAACCCACAGTCCGCTTGGCTATTTAAAAAACAGTTAAAGAAGAAAAATAAGTTATTTTGCGAAAACTCATTGAGTATTTATAAAATTAACCCGATCCAAATGCGAAAAGAAAGGAAGGGTTTGGATGAAAAAACCTCTTGCGTCCTCTCTTCCGTCCCCATCCGCGCGGCGCCCCACGCTGCGCCTGCGCCCCTCCCTCCCGTCGCCGCTCGGAGCTCCCGCGTCGCCGCCTGGACCTTCGCCCTCCGCCTGCTTCCCTCCCTGCGTCGTCGTCCCGTTGCAACGCACGGGCATTTTGCATATATATATATATATATATATATATATATATATATATATATATATATATATATATATATATATATATATATGATTTGCATGTATAACATCCCGTTGCAATGAAAGCATTACGTTGACATCAATAGAGTAGAAGTCCCAAAATGGAATTAACTTTCAGTCCTTCCAAAAGAAAATAAATGTACTACTTCTAGATTTACGCTTTTTAGTTATTTACCAGATTATTTGCTCCGCTCTTCAAAAAATACATTTTTGAAAACATTTTCCTATTGTATTGCTCAGACCACTGTTAAGTTATTCGTTAAGTTTATTAATCAAAACATTTAATTTATCCTATAATTAAATATATAATCTATATCAATAATCTACTTAACAAATAGCTTATTTACTTTTGTTAACAACAAAATTTAATAAGTTTTATTAGTCAAGACCGGATAAAGATGGAATTATTTTAATAGATTCGGTTAGCAAGTTTATCTAGAAAAGGTTTCAGCCAATTAGAATTGTGTCTGCATCAGAGTTATAAATAGTTTTCTTGTTTAGAGATAGAGTCTTGTATTAATCCAATCGTAACAGAGTTAGACTTAGTTTAACCTATGGGTATAAATATGTATATCCAAGGTCTTTGTAAAATAACAATAGTTCAATAAAACAAATTTTGGTGCATCATCACCCTAGTTTTTTAGGTTTTTGACGAGTTCTTGTTTTAAGTTTGGGTTGCATCGGTTTCGATCTCTGATGAAAAAGTAAGTCTTGTCAAACTTTGCTTATATCGACAAAGGTTTGGTCCGATATACTAATTTAGCTATAACCGGTGTTGCTTATCTGATTTATCAGTTTGTTCTTTGATTACTTTTTGTTTTCTTGGTTAGATTTAATATATCAATTACTTTGAAAAGTACTAATTGACCAGTTCAAATCTATTCAACTTATTATTAACATCGAACTGTCTTGGTTAAGTTCAATCTTCTAGGTTATAATCTATTGATTTGATTTGCTCAAACCGATAAATATTGTTTATTGTTTTATCGAAGTTTCAGCCGATAAGGTATCTACTTATCATATTATATCTTAATGTATCGATTAGATTTATAAGATTTAGTATAATCGGCTAGTTGTTGTAATTATCACTGACAATCTATATTGTCTCGGTTAGGTCCGATCTATCTAGATTATATTTAATAATTATAGATTACTGGTAATTTATACTCTACCTTGTTAATAATTGATATCAGTTTACCCGCTTTACATAGAGCGTGATAAGTTCTTTTCTCAATTCATTGGCCCATATAGAAAGATAAATATATATTTTGTTAAGCTTCTATTTTATGACTCTTAATCTTATAATGTTTCATTCAGGTCCGGTCTATGGAGATTGATTGTAATAATGTTAGAGGATTTCCAAACATATATTGCATCTGATTTTTGGCCGATGAAAAGTTATTACTTTGTTATATAAATATGTCGGTTACAGCCGATCAATTCAAAATTCCATCGACATCGGCTTGGGTAAACCAAAATACATCTACCCTTTGGCCGATTGGCCCATCGATATAGTATTCTCTATTTATTCTTGTCAGTTGCAGGATTAAACTAACTGACATGTCCTGGACCCGAATTAATAGGACCTGCACTAAAGTGAATCAAATATTTTAGGCTATCGTGTGAACGACGTATTTCATGTCAACAGCTTGATTATTTAACAAATACCTATTTTCTTGATCACTTAATGAGCAAATTGTTGCTACAGATTATTTAATTGATTATAGGGATAAATCTAATAAATAAACTTAACAAATAACTTAAAACAAGGGGTCTAAGCAATGCAGTAGAAGAAAGTGTTTTGAGAAATGTATCTTTTGAAGCGTGAAGTAAATTATCCGTTTCAATAATCTGATGAATATTCTGAAAAGAACTGAGCCTTAGTTGCCTAGCTCGTAGCCTCGCACTCCATCACTACATCCTCCTGCTGCTCAAGCTCTTTCTGCATGCTACCAGCCTACCATTTGCCCTTGCCCGACTACGTAGCCTCGTTCTCCATCACACAGGGATGGACTTAACATGATGGGAGCATGGGGTGAGCAAAGCTTCTATATGTAGAAGATAAAATAAGGTTAAGACAAAGAGAGAGGGCATGGGCACAAAGGAATGAGAAATATGATGTGTTTATAGGTGTTCATAGGTATAATTTTAAAAATTAAAGTAGGATTATCGAAATTAAATTCTTTCTGGAAAATCCCTTTTCCTTTTTCCTTTTTATTTCCCTCCTTTTCTTTTTCCATGGGCCGTGGGCCGTCCCCGACCCACTCCTCTCCCACGCGCCCCCTCCGTCTCCTTTGCTGGGATGGCCTGAGGCCACCCAGCTGTGCAGAAATCCGCCTCCCCTTCTCCTTTCGGCTGGGACACTGACAGGTGGGCCCTACCTCTCAGATCCGTCCCCGACCTCCGGTCAGCTGACGCGGGCTGACGTCACCCCACGTCGCCACCTCTCTTGGCCACTCTGCGCCTCTCCCGCGCCACTTCGCCACACCCCCGCACCGCCCTGCACGACTCATGCTACTCCGCTCTCCCCTCGTGCGCAAATGAGCTGGAACAACCGGATCCGAGGATCCCGGCCGCCCGCTTTCCTTGCCGCACGTCGTCGCCACCATTTTCGCTGCCATCGGCCACGTCAGCGCCCTCACGTGCCTATAAATCGCACCCCAAGTGCCAACCATCCTTTTCCCAAACTCAATCGCCTCTCCCGAGCTCTCCCACGTGCCGCCGCCGCAAGACCTAACTCCGCCGCCATCCTTCACCTCGGTCGTCAAATTCCGCCGCCGCGCTCGCCAAGGCCTCCCGCCGCCACCGCCGGCTTTGCAAGCTCATGCCAAACCTCGGTCGCCGCTCGGATTCCTCCCCACGCCGTCGGAACCCGTCTGTCGTCACACGTCGGTGAGCTCCCGCCATTAATCCTCCTTCGACTGGCGTTTCCCGTCGCTGCAAGCCATCTCCCTCCCTCTTTTCTTCTCCCTCACCTTCGTCGACTCGTGCAGGACCCCGGTCACCCATCCCCGTCTCGGTCCGCCGCCACACTCGTTGCTGTCACACCCAGAAATTCCAACCCGGAATTTCCGAAGCTAAATGTGTATTAAAATCCCTGTCCAGGATCAGCCAGGGTACACAGACAACAAAGTTGCATATACAGAATCCACATCTTAAAAACAATAAAAATGATTACACAAATGTAGCGAAAAAAGAAAGACGAGCTAAAACTAGGTCTTGACGCTCACAGCGTGGCAACTCCACTCCACAGGCATCCTTGACGTTGGACGAAGCCTACTTCTCCTCATAGCCTCCATCTGACTCGTAGACCAGCTCTGGTGGGGGAAGATAGAGCAAAGCTGAGTACTACTCGTTGTACTGGGTGTCATGCCCAAAAATTTAGCCAAATTTCTAGACTATTTTGTGTATTAAATCCCTGTCCAGGAATCAGCCAGGGTACACAAAATGACAAATCAATAAACAGATCCAAAACGTAAATAAAGCGTAAGATACTTACAAAAGAGGCACTTAGTCCTCACACCTAAAAGAAAGCAGCGACAGCGGAAAAAGGCGATCCTAGAGGGGCTTCAGCTCCACTCCACAGGCAAACTCAACTGGGGTCTGAGCCTTGGTCTTCTAACTTTGTCTTTGACTCAGGAGCACTGCACTCCTGGGAAAAGGGGGAAATAGCAAGGCTGAGTACAACCACCGTACTCAGCAAGCCACACGGAGAAATGCAGACGTGCAAGGGGAGACAATAGTGGCTCGGGCTATTTTGCATAAAAGCGGTTGTAAAACCTTTCTGGTTCAAAACAATAAAACAGTTGATTAATTTATTAAATAAATATTAATCATCCACTGAACAACGCTATACCACGTTGAACAGGCCCAACCATTCCACCGAACTAAACCAGCTTTCATTAAGTCAAATTATTAAAGGTGGGACTAATTATGGTGAATCTGTTGATCGCCCATAACCGCGGGCACGGCTATTCGAATAGTTTTACTCTGGCCAGAGGTGTACAGCTGTACCCACAAGACACGATTCCACACATGTTGCCATGCCCCGAAGTATCGCCATGATACTGCAAGGGGAAAATTGTGACAAGACCCTTCGCATAACTTCCCCTGACCAAGCGACATCATACCTCAGGTTTCGCCCCTACCTTTATATCCAAGGTAGGCAGCCCCCTCTCGTGCCTAGGTGAATCCGGCAGCCGCATAGACCTTGCCCGGTCCATCCGAACTCCATCACGCCCACCCTTGCCTGGATGCGTCGGCCAGGGAAAAGCTACACTATAAGTCCAGCCGTTGCCCATGCTGGCTTGTGGTAAGTACTGTAAGTCTTCCAGGGTTTCCCATGAACCGGTCCTTAATTGCAATGGATGCGACAAGCAAAACCATGCACCCACAGCCCACCATTTAGTCATATTTTAATTAACCAAGAACCTTTGCCAAGGTACCTCCGGTCTGAGACCGTCATTTCATGTGTCTATCAGCTAGTAGTAAAGTTCTCCCATTTATTGTGAGCTAGTGTAATTAAGCATGGCTAAGCATAAATATTCCTAGCGAGATCACATAAGTGATTCAAGCTAGTCAAATTAATCACCCAAGTTGACAATGGATGGATATCAATTAAATGAGGCACAAGCGATCATATAGGTATTCCCGGTTCCCATGTAATTAGCAAAACAATGCAATTTTATTTGCAAACAATAAATAATTTTATAATTTGGGATCAATATGCATCAAGGAAGAATGTGACTTGCCTTGCTTCTTCAGCTGACCTTCTCTTCTTCGCGAACACGAACTCCCAAAAGGCAAAGTCTACACGCTGGCAAGTAAAACAAGAAAAACTCTAATAAGAACCAAATAAACAGTACATGGAAATTAAACAAACATGTAGAGATCAATTTTAGATGAATTTTGCAACTTGGATGGCCCAATTTGGAGTTCGTATGGATTAGATATGGATTTTATAAGTTTTAGGCCATTTAAATGAATTCTGGGAATTAATTTGATTTATTGCACAATTATTAATTGATTTCTCAAGGAATAGGTATCCGCTGACATCCGCAAAAGGCCGGTGCTGACACACGGGCCCCAAGAGTCAGCGACACAAAGGAGCGGCCCTCCGAGGACCAAGTCCAAAGAGGTAAGAATACGGGCGGAAAGGAGGAGGTGAACTGGACTTCTCAGGGCTAGGCCAAGGAGAGAAAATGGACTTTGGCGATGGAGAAAACCTATGGACCTGCGGCCGAAGAGGGAAGGAGAAGATTTGGACTTTTCTCTTGGGGAGGAAAGTTGGGAGGTGGCGGTGACACGGGCTCGGACGGGGCGACGAGCAACGTGCCCGAGCGACAAGGTGCAACGGCTCGGATGGCGTGTGGCGACGACGCACACCGTGGCACACGGACTCGGCTCGGTGCACGAGCACGCGCGGGCATCGGCGAGCGCAGGAGAGACGCACGGGGTTGGGGTTGCGCGGCGCGACGAGGAGCAGCGGGCCGGAGGCGCACACGGGATTGGCACGGGGCACAAAGGCAAAGAGAGCAGGAGCGGCTCGGCTCGGCCGGCCAGCCTTGCCGACGGCAAAGTGGCGCACGGCGCGCGGGGCTTTGCCGACGGGCGGCGGGAATTCGCCAAGGCGACGGCAGTGGCGCACGACGGGCTGCGGAGAGGGGAGATCGGTGCACGGCCAGCGGTGGAAACCCCCTCGCATGGTGACGCACGCGACCGAGGCTCACCTAGGGCGGCGCCGAACACGGAGAGAGAGAAGGGAGTGGAGAGGGAAAGAGGTTTTCTCACCGACGGTTGGAGATTGAAGGGATGACGGCGACGACGCGTTTCGGCAATGGAATTTTGGGGAAAACACAATGGGAAGGTGTTCCCGAGAATTTCGAAGGTGGAGATGGTGGTGGCTCGGTGGGAAGAGTGACGGTGTAGCGGGAACGGCCGGAAACAGCGAGCTCGGCGACGGAATTTGAGCGGCGCACGGTGCGGGAGCTCGGGAATGGGTGAACGCGAGGGGAAATGAGTGGAGAGCGTGTTCCGGAGTGTGGGGAATCTTTATAGCCGGCAAGGGCGCTGGAGCATGGCCAGTAGGAGCGGGGAACGGACGAAAATCGTCGGGGCTTGGCATTAATGGCGGCTGCGAGTGATGGAGTTTAACTCGGCCGTTCCGACGCACATGATGAATGGAGGAATGGGGAAAGTGGGGGAAACGGAGGAGTAAAGCCGGGAACACGTTATGACGCGGTTAAATGTGGAGGAACGTGGCCGGGAGAGGCGGGGACGGCCGGCCATGGTGGAGCTCGGCATTGCAAATACACCACGAATTGATGCGGGATTGAATGGGGATTTATGGGGGAATTGATGAGGACGTGAAGGGGAATCGGTTTTCGCAATTTAATTGGAAGGAAAACCGCTGAGGAGGGAGATCAAACGGTGCGGCGGCGCTACTGTTTGCACGGGAGAGAGAGAAGCGGTGGAGGAGGAAGATGGCATCAGTAGCGCCAGGGAGGAAAGTTAGACTTTTCGGTCCAAACTTTCTTTAATTTTTATAAATACTTCCAATGCTCAAATAATTCCAACAAGAATTCTGAAAATATATGAACACCCAAAGTATTTAATAAAAATATCTCCAGCTCATTTAATATTTAATTAATTTATTTAAATAATTACTTTATTGCTCTTTGTATTAATTAAATTATTTCTTGAGCTCCAAAATTTCACGAAAAATTTCAGAGAGTATTTTAGGGCATGGAGAATATTTCAAAAATATTTCTAGCCATAATTTTTAAAGGAAAATTTTATTTCCTTATTTACTTTACTTGAATAATTTACTTTTCTTTTTAATAATTTCTGGAAAATGTATTATTAAACGATTTTTAATCCCGATTGAAAATCGGGGCGTGACACTGGGCAAGTCATACCGGAAGAGAGGGTATGATGTAGGGATAATTCAAAGGAAGGCTAGGGTTTTAATTGCATAAAGTAGCATTTCACAACAGTAGTTGAAAGCGGTAAAACAATGGTAATAATTAATCAATATTAAAGTAATCACTGCCCAACGTTACACCATGTTACGACAGGCCAAACCAACCACCATGGTATTAAAGGGGGTGAGACTAATCAAGTCCTGTTCCAATAAATCAAGTTATTAAAGGGGGTGAGACTAATCATGGTGAATTTGCTTGATCGCCCATAACCGTGGGCACGGCTATTCGAATAGTTTTACTCTGATCAGAGGTGTACATCTGTATCCACAAGATACAACCCCACGGTACGTTTTCGCGTGCCGGTATACCACCATGGTACCCCGAAAAGGGACTCTGACATGACCCTTCACATAACAACTCTAACCAATCGCACCACACCTCGGGTTTCGCCCCACTCCTCTACACGCAGTGGGCAGCCCCCCTCTTGCCATGGTGAATCTGACAGCCGATCAATCGGCCACCCCGGCCGACCCAACTCCATCATGCCTATCCTTGCCTGGGTACGTCGGCTAGAGGAAAGCTACACTACAACCCCAGCGTTGCTCACGTTGGCTTGTGGTACGCACGGTAATTTTTCCGAGATTTCCCGCGAACCGGTCCTTAATTGTCATGGGCACTACTATCAAAACCATTGCGTCCACAGCCCACCATTGTCATATTTTAATTGATTATTAATGCCTCAATGGCTCATGATTGAAATCATCATTATAGAGTTTATACTACAATAATTAAGTGAAATGACCCATTTAATGAGGTAATTGATCTAAGTAGGGCTAAGCATATCCTAGACCAATAACTAATCATATTAACCCAAGCTATCAAAGGTATGAGGTAAACAAATCATATGGCTGAGTACAATAGGTAAAATAAGCCCATGAAATGACATTCTAAAATAATGCAACATTTAAAGAAAAATAAGACATTTATGAAAAATGGGTACGATATGATCAATGTAGAGCATGACTTGCCTTGGGGAATCTCTACAACAACCTCAAAGTAAATGGGATCGCCGGAATCTACACGACAAACAAGGCACTCAACAAACAGGATATAACTATACTAAAACAGGAAATAAAACTATTTTAACGAATTCTCTGCATTTTTATAAATTTAATGAAATTTAAATGGGCTTAAACAGAGCTAGGATTAAAAACATATGAATTTTAGAATATTATCTGTGTTTATTACTAAAACAGAAAAATCCTTAGTTAATTATGCGTAATACATTCGGGGATGACGTCAGCGGACAAGGGCTGGCGTCAGCGGCTGGGCAGCATCGGGATCGCCGATCCATGGTGGAACAGGTCCAAGGGACTGAAGCGTGGTGTGCCATGCGGGCACACATGGCGTCGACCCGGGCTTGTGGGATCGGACGGCCCCGATCTACCCGATCTACCGAGGGTAGATCGGACGACGCGGAGGCGGGGCAGGCTGGCGCGATGCGGGCATGGCGCGACGCGACGCAGGCGCGTGGCCGGCCGGCCGGCGCCAACGGGCGGTGGAGTGGTGCGGCGACGCACGCACGATGTCAGGCGCACGGGAGGGTGGCTGCGCGCGCACATACAAGAGCGGAATGGGAAGGGGATGGCTCACCGAGCGCGCCGGAGCAGGAGAAGACGATGGTGTTTGGCGGCGTGCGGGTGGCGAATGGTGAGGGCAATCGGCGGACGAGGGAGCGTGGGACCACACGACCTCGACGGCGAAGGCGGCGCGGTACGGCGTGGCTCAGAGCGGCGGGGAATAGCGGCCACAGCGGGTGAGCAACAATGGAGCTAGGGCGAAATGACGCTAGAATAATTTGGGCATGGGAAAGCACAACGGAGGTGTGGATTCGGGAGTGGGGAGCACATCTGGTATTTATAGGGGGTTGCGGGTCGTCGGCAATGGCCGAGGGCGCGGGAATCACTCGCCGGCGTTTACGGGGAAGAGAGTGAGGAAATAATGGCTGGGGATTAAATCTGGCCATTACGAGGCACGACGTGGCCGGGACGGGGACATGAAAGGCGGGCGGTGTTACGGCAGCTTGATTACGTGTGTGGGAGCGACGGGGAGAGGCGGGATTCGTGCGGCGAGGCGCACGGTCAGCGGCGGCATGGCCGGAGGAAGGGGACGGGCCCTACCTATCGGTGACCTGGGGTCTGAGGAACGCGATTTGGACTTTTTTGGCGGGCGCATGCGGCTTGTGGGCTGTGGCCTTCGGTCGACGCACGGGCAGGAGAGAGGAGGAAGGGGCGTTCATGCGGGGAGGGATTGGGCCGGCGGGTTGTGCCGTTGGCCTAGGAAGAAAAGAAAATGGAGGAAAATTGGGAAAATAGGAAAAAGAATTTCATCGAGATTTATTTAATTTGAGAATTGATTTTAATTGGTTAAAAATTATTTCTAGTGCTCTAAAAATTTCACTAAAATTCTGTTAATGTATTTTGACATGTACAACTCAAGAAAAATTCCACCAGTCCATTTACACTTATTGTTTGCATTTTAAAATTACTTCTTTGCTCCGAGTTAATTCCAAATAATTTATTTAAATGATTTTTAAACTAGGAAAACTCCAGCGTGTGATAGTCGCCGCGTTGTTCCTCTCTTAGCGTCGGTCGCCACCGCCATGGTGAGCCCCATTCCCTTCTATTTTCCCCTTTTATTTTCCGGGCCGAGCACCACCATAGCTCCGCCCGCTCGCGCCGTGCCAGCGCGCCGGCTACCATTTGGCCCCTAGCATCGTTGCGCCTCGCCGTCGACGTGAGCCACCGCTCCACCTCTCCGTGCCGTCGGATTAAACCGTGGGCGAATCCGGGTCATCCGCGTGTCGGTGCCACCTCGGCGCCGAGTCAGCGCTGGCCGCCCGCGCGTCTACCGCATGGCTACCGCGTCGGTGCCACATGTGCACCACGTGGTGCGCGCGTGCACCCTAGCCAGTGGACTTATGTTAACACTGAAATTTGGTAATCGAATCCCTAAGTCTGCAAAGGCGAAGCAGAGTCGGATCGGCTGGAGACAAGGGTCGCATCGGCTGAGGAGTGATCGGCTGCGAGGCCAATCGGCTAAGGTTGGATCAGACAGGGGTAGCCGGTAGCTGATTCCAGGTTTGGAAGAGATGAAACCGTTTCTGATGCAGCAGTTTGAGGATAAATAGAAGATTCGGTTGTTAATTACGTGTTAAACAATATTGCCACTTATGGATAGAGTCCTGTAACGGTAATTGTATCTGTAATTTAGGGGTTTGTTTAAACTGTTAGTTGTAACACGGCATGGGTCCCGCTCGGGATAATGTTGTGTTTTTAAATAGTAGTTTAGATAGAGTCCAGGGTTTGTATAGCTAATTGTATCTTGGGTATAAATAGGACCCGAGACCCCCTGTAATATAGAAAATCATAATCAATCAAACCTTCGGCGCATCGTCAACCTTTTTCTTCAGACGAGCACTTTGTTTGGCTACGGGCTGCATCGTTTCGATCCCCAGATCTAGGTAAATGCTTGTCATTAGTGGTATGATCTATTGTTTCTAGTGCTTCCATCGTAATGATACATTAGAATCAAGAGTTTATACTGCGCTATTTATCATATTGAGCATATAAATTAGATCAATGTTTAGATCTATCCTGCCATTGGCTAGTTCTATCAAGAACTTGCGGCTAATAGGGCTAGATCTAAAGGTTGGCTGGTTTATATGTGGTATCCACCGTCTCGAGAGATATAAATCAGCTACAACAACTTCTTTTTATACTTCATGTTGCATCGGGTTCGAACTATTAAGACGTTTTTAGAACTATCAATGATCTGTTCAGCTAAGATTTGTATTATTTAGAGACATCACCGGGGTTTCAGCCGGCCTTATCTGTCCTGATATGTCTCTTTTAATATATCTATTATTAGATTTATATTAGGACTGCCTCTTATGTTAAGATCGCATTCTTGTCGGACGTCGCCAGCCAAAATTGGCCCACCATCGACAGCCGACGACCGATTTCTAGGCTATGCATCTGTCAAGAGTGATATCTTTCTATAAGATTCATCGAAGTACTAGCCGATTCCTTGTTAGCTTTTCAGTATCGGCTAGGTTATCGATTCGTATATTTATTATTCTTTACTGTATTTGGGTTAAGCGGCTGATGCTGTCTCGGTATAGCCGATCCATTCCAGTCACTTGGCTTAAATATAGTTTAGAATAGCATATATATGTTTATGGATTCCCTTAGCCGATCCAGTGGGGATCTAACCTAACACTTAACACATATTCTCTTGTTTTTCTTGTTGATTAACAAATCAAATCAACGGCATGCCCCGCAAGACAACGGGCGCGAGAAGGACCTTCACCGGAGTTAAGCGAGATCTCCCGGCCGCGCGTGAGAGAAATTTCTCATCAACACGCTTCTTGGCATGCCCGGTGGGACTTTCTTTGTCGGCTCAACTCGGACGCATAGATTCAGCTAGCAAGATGGTCGACTCCAAGAGCCCCAACATTACGTAGGACAATATCGTGCCTGTGAAGATGGAGCAGTTATCGGCTGAACAGCAAGCCGATTATAAGAAGATGGTGGAAGAGCTCCAGGCTAACTACTTGCAATCTTTCACCCTAACAAGATCTGGGGCCGTACATCAGAAATATAAGTTCAGCCTGAACGACACTAAGGCATCCTCCTCTGGTGATACAAAAGGCAAACAGAAGATGGAGGAGCCGACCCAGGAACAGGATGATTCGGCTGTATATTCTCTACAAGACCGGATTGACTCGGTCGTCCATCATGCGTTGGTCAACCAAAGTAGTATCCTGGTCAATACTCTCAATAACATGATCGCTACTGTGGTCGACGCCAAGATAGCCGACCAGCTGCAACGGGGGCCAACGTACTTCACAGATGGCCAATTTCCTGGTTACAGGACGCTGGTCACGCAGAATCGGCCTATCCCACCGTTAGCACAACAAGGGCCGCTGGGAGGAGTCCTCGGTCAGCCAAATCCAGGTGAATCGGCTATAAGGCCAGCAATTACTATGCTGAACCGACAACAGTCGTTGCCCCAAGACCAGATTGCTAATATGTTCAATGACAATCTGCAGTTAGAGCCGATTGATCCAGATAGACGGTGCAACGCCGGTGGCCGATAGCTGTTTCCAGGACCTCCAACGCCACCACAGGCGCATCGCCCAGCTCCCGCTGATCATCACTACCTATACCAAGGAGGCCGTCAAGATCATCATTACAGCCCTCAGATGCCACCACCGCTGTATCAGCAAGCATCCGCGTCGTATGACCCATACGAGCCGATACAGCAAGACAACCGGACATGGGCCGATCTGATCGCAGATGTCATGCGCGATCAATTCGGCCTCAAGCCGAAAGACTCAGGGAACATGTATCGGTATCCCTATCCAGAGCACTTCGAGCGGATCCCGTTGCCCAACCGATACAAGATCCCAGATTTTTCAAAGTTCTCAGGGCAGGACAACGTTTCAACCTACGAGCATGTTAGCCAATTCTTGGCACAATGCGGTGAAGCATCGGCTACGGACCCCTTGAGAGTCCGATTGTTCCCTCTTTCTCTTTCAGGATCAGCTTTTACTTGGTTCTCATCATTGCCCTACAACTCAATTCAGAGCTGGGCCGATCTTGAAAAACAATTCCACAACTACTTTTACTCTGGCAACCACGAGATGAAGTTGTCGGATCTCACCAGCATCAGGCAAAAACACAACGAATCAGTCCAAGAATACATCCAACACTTTAGGGAGATGAGGAACCGATGCTACAGCCTGGTGCTATCGAACGCCCAGCTGGCCGATTTGGCCTTTCATGGCTTGATCGCGCCGATCAGAGAGCGATTCTCTGCGCAGGACTTTGACAGCCTAGCCCACTTGGCGAAGAAGGTGACGGCCCACGAGCAGCGATTCCAAGACACCAGGAAGGCCGTCAAAAATATAACTCAGGTCGTCGTTGAATCAGACTACGAGTCCGACGACGATGACGTAGAAGTGGCGGCAGCCGAATGGGCCAAGAACAAAAAAGTCATCGTCTTCCAATGGCTGCTGAAGACGGCTAAGGAAGAAAGATATGATTTTGACATTACCAAGGCCAACAGGATTTTCGACTTGCTGCTCAAGGAGAAGCAGATTCAATTGCCTGAAAATCACGTGATCCCGTCGGCCTAAGAATTGAAGAAAAAGAAGTATTGCAAGTGGCACAACTCCACATCCCACACCACCAATGATTGCAAGGTCTTCAGGCAGCAAATCCAGTTGGCAATTGAGGCTGGGAAGCTGAAGTTCGCCGATTCAAATCGGCCGATGAAGGTAATCCTTTCCCAGTCAACACGATCCAAGCCGGCCCGAGGCAAGCTGATCGACAGAACAGAATGGCGCACGGCTTAGTGTTGACGAGAAATATCTCTCACGCACTGGCCTGGGAGATCTGCTTGACTCCAGTGCAGGTCCTTCTTGGCTGCCTACAATGTGTAGAGCGTGCCAGTTGATTTGATATGCTAATCAACAAGAAAAACAATGTAGTATTCGTTAAGCGTTAGGTTAGATCTCCATGGGATCGGCTGAGGGATTCCATGGATGTATATATGCTATTCTAAACCATGTTTGGGCCAAATGGCTGGAACGGGGCAAATACATCGAGACAACATCAGCCGCCTGATCCAAACATAGCGAAGAATAATAAATATACAGATCAATGACCTAGCCGATTACTGGAAAGCTAACAGCAAATCGGCTGATACCCCGACAAATCTTATGTAAAGATAATATTCCTGGATCAAATGTTATGTAAATAGGGCCGGCTGAAACCCCGGCACTATCCCCTGGATAATGTAAATCACAGAAGAACAGATCACTGACAGTTCTAAAGACGACTTAATAGTTCAAACTTGATGCAGCATTAAGTATCAAAAGAAACATCCAATCTATTACTACCGACTTACACTCCATGAGATGGTAGATACTACATACGAACCAACCGACCCTTAGACCTAGCCCTGTTGACCATATACCCTTGACGAGATAGGCCAACTACAAGATAGATCTAAGCATCGACCTGATTCATACGCATTATATGATATATGACGCAGTAAAACCATTAATTCCTAATGTATCATTGCGATGGAAGCATTAGAAACAAATAATCTTACCACTAAGGACAAACATTTACCTGAACTTGGGGATCGAGACGATGCAGCCCGAAGCCAAACAGAGTGTTCGTCTAAAAGGAAAAAGTGGCGATGCGCCGAAGATTAGATTGATTGAATCGTTCTGATACAGAGGGTCTTGGGTCCTATTTATACCTAAGATACAAATATCTGTAACAACCCTGGACTCTATCTAAGCTACTGTTTAAAAATCATATTAAACCTAGCGGGACCCATACCGTGTTACAACTAACAATTTAACAAATCTCTAGATTACAGATACAATTGCCGTTACAGGACTCTATCCATAAGTGGCAATATCTTTAAACGCGCAATTAGCAACCGAATCTTCTATTTATCTTCAAGTTTCTGCACTAAATACGGTTTCATCTCTTCTGAACTTAGAATCGGTCGTCGACTGCTTCCATTCGATCCATCCTCAGCCGATTAGCCCTGCAGCCGACCAGTCTTTTAGCCGATACGATTCCTGTCTTCAGCCGATCCGATTCCACTTTGCCTTTTCAGCCTTAGGAACCCAATTACCAAATTCCAGTGTTAACACATGCCCCCCAAGTCCGTAATATGAAGTGTTGCGGATTTGCTCGCCTATTCAAACTCCTGCTTCCTTCTTGGCCTAAACCGTTTCGGCTTCTCCCCAAGTGCTCTTTAAATATCCACCTTCCTCGGTCGAATCGCCTACGTCCTCAACGTGCGCCCGGCTTTCTTCTCGAACAAACTTCCCGCCTTCCTCTCTCTCCTCCGGCGACCCCATCGGCGTTCGACATCTTCTCCCACGTTCTTGAAACTCACCTTCGCCCCGAACTCCCGATGGCCTCTGCCGCCGCATCGAGTACCTCCAACTCGCCGGCCACCACTGTTGCTTCGGCCACAGCCACGGCGCCATCTGCCGCCGTTACCGCAACTGCTCCAGCCGCTACGACTGAATTTCCCCAGGTACTCCCTCCCGATTTACAATTTCATTTTCAATCTGCTTCTTCAAATATCCTCATATCAATGATTTGTTCGGCGATTTTCTTTCTAGTAGAATTTTATCCCATATTCTTACCAATTAGTACTTTTCCTGTTTCTGAACCACGAAACAACATCATTCCTAAATAGTACTTTTCTCCCCTTCTTCGAACTGTAGCACCTGTCTCATCAAATACTCATCCCCAATCCGACACAAGAAGAGAAGTATTTCCTCGGACCTATCGGCAACACAGACCCAACTGATGTAATCGTAGCCGAAACCAACCGCATGCCTTTCAACACCGCCAAACCATCTCTCTCCCATTGGAACGGAACATTCAAAGCTTGGCCATCTACGACGCAGCACTGGACCGAATGGTATAAAAGGATATAGTCGGCCAAGCACACCCAATGGGAAGAGGGAAAACCCGCCCAATGCTTGGAACTTCCATCGCTGGCATGGAGAAAGACGAGCCGCTTCTATCGGCTGCGACATACTTTTGGAACGACAGTTTTAACGCCTTCATCTTTAGGCAAGGGCCGATGACCATTACACTAGCCGATGTATATATGACAACTGGGCTGGACATCGAATCATCGGCTAACCCCTGCGTTCTGAACCAAAAAGGCCAACATCAGTTCAAAGGTGTACATCTATACCCACAAGACACAACCCCACGACATGTTTCCGTGTGCCGACATGCCACCACGACATACCGAAAAGGGGTCTGTGACAGGACCATTAGCATAACCCTCCCTAACCAAGCGACACCACACTTCAAGTTTCACCCTACCCCTAAATCCAGGGTAGGCAGCCCCCCTTGTGCCTAGGTGAATCCAGAAGCCACATAGACCTTGCCCGGTCCATCCAAACTCCATCACGCCCACCTTTGTCTAGATGCGTTGGACAGAAAAAAGCTGCACTACAAGTCCAGCCGTTGCCCATGTTGGCTTGTGCTATGCACGTTTAGTTCTTTCAGGGTTTCCCGTGAACCGGTCCTTAACTACCATGGGTGCGTCTATCAAAACCATGCACCCATAGTTCACCATTTAGTCATGTTTTATTTACAAAACTTGTACCATAGTATCAAAGGTCCAGGACCATCATCATTAATGTCATCATAAGTTAGTAATAATGTCTTCCCAAAGTGAGCTAGTTGAACTAAGCAGGGCTAAACATTTCCTAATCCAACATCTAATCATATTGAATCCCAGTTGTCAATGACACAGGATAGACAACCTAGGCTGAGTATTATAGGTCCCATCTGTTAACGCCAGAATTTGGTAAGCCCCGAATCCCGAATCGGCTAAGGTGTCCATCGGCTGATACCGAATCGGATAAGGCAAGCCGATGTAGCCGATTCCGGTACGACAACATTGGAGACACCGTCGGATTAAGATGATGTGCTTCATGAGGATTTCCATATAAGGATAGAGTCCTAAAAAGGCAATTGTATCTATTAATTAGGAAGAGTTTGTTAGTTTCTTATTTTATCTTTAGGAAAGTGTGTTAGTATCCGGTAAGGATTCGGTTTGTTTCCTTTTATCTTTAGGAAAGTTTGGATTTGTAATCTGTTAGGATCTCTATTAGCCCATGGGTATAAATATGTAAGCCCGGGGTTCATGTAAATCATCTCACGATCAATACAATTCGGCGCATCGCCACCTTTTACCTTTTCCACTTTGTTCATCATCCGGCGAGACTTGGCACCCGACGCGGGGCTGCATCGGCTTCAATCTCTGGCGAAGGCGTAAGTCCAAGGTCCCGCCGGCCCAGGTATATCGTATCTATCTTTAGTTTCTTACCGTTCATAGATACATCGGCTTAGTTAGGACTTTCTTGGTTAGGTTCGATATTCTGATTAAGTCGATGTTTCTGTAAACGTAATGTCGCTTTAGGTAGATCTGTTATATCCATCACATTAGAAGAATCTATCAGCTCCTTGAGTATTAAATTATCGTATACAATCTCGTGCTACATCGGTTAGGTCCGACCTACTAGATTGTTATCGATAATCTAAGTCTTGTTAAGCCGATAGGTTCATACTAATGTTTCACCGAAGGGTTAATCGGTCTTATCATATGTCTCTATTAATCTAGTCCTAGTATCTTGATTTGGCTTTATCGGCTGTCTCTCGCTTTAGGGTTTCTGCCAATATCGGCTAAATCGTTATATTAGATTAGATTAGCTTAGGCATCTACCACCCTGAAAATTAGTCAAAGGCTTGATTGTTTAGATATTGCGTTTCTTTTCATACTTAGTGCTACATCAATTCAGTTTGACGTACTAAGTCGTGGTTAGAACCGTAGTCTCTAGCCTACCTGATGGCTACCAATAAGGGTTTCGTCGGGGTTTCAGACGACGAGTTATCTGGACATCGACATCAGCTGGAATCACATAATCGGCTATCAACAGATCAACTGTTTTGATTATTGGCCTATCGGTCGATATGATTTATGCTATGTTGTTTTGCATATCTTGTCAGTGGCAGGATCAAACTGACTGGCACGCCAGCGCTTCATCGATTCTAGGACTTGCACTAGAGCTAAGCAGATCTCCCAGGGCGACATGTTGATTTTTCACATCAACACATTTTTGGCACGCCCGGTGGGACCGTGGTTTGGACAACATATCTTTTTACACGGCTCGTCAGACCCATAATTGCCGCAAGATGTCAGATAAAGAAGTCAAGGCCGATGTCAAGAAGAAGAAAAGAACAAGTTTTGGGGCGATCAAGGCAAAGATGATTTTGAAGCATGACTTCTCATACTCCAAAACAGTTGGGCATGTGTTAACGCCAGAATTTGGTAAGCCCCGGAGCCCGAATCGGCTAAGGTATCCATTGGCTGATACTGAATCGGACAAGACAAGCCGATGTAGCCGATTCCGGCATGACAACATTGGAGACATCATCGGATCAAGATGATGTGCTTCATGAGGATTGCCATATAAGGATAGAGTCCTAAAAAGGCAATTGTATCTATTAATTAGGAAGATTTTGTTAGTTTCCTATTTTATCTTTAGGAAAGTGTGTTAGTATCCGGTAAGGATTCGGTTTGTTTCTTTTTATCTTTAGGAAAGTTTGGATTTGTAATCTGTTAGGATCTCTATTAGCCCATGGGTATAAATATGTAAGCCCGGGGTTCATGTAAATCATCTCACGATCAATACAATTCGGCGCATCGTCACCTTTTACCTTTTCCACTTTGTTCATCATCCGGCGAGACTTGGCACCTGATACGGGGCTGCATCGGCTTCGATCTTCGGCGAAGGGGTAAGTCCAAGGTCCCGCCGGCCCAGGTATATCGTATCTATCTTTAGTTTCATTACTGTTCATAGATACATTGACTTAGTTAGGACTTTCTCGGTTAGGTTCTATATTCTAATTAAGTTGATGTTTCTGTAAACGTATGTCACTTTAGGTAGATCTGTTATATCCATCACATTAGACAGATCTATCGGCTCCTCGAGTATTAGGTTATCGTATACAATCTCGTGCTGCATCGGTTAGGTCTGACCTACTAGATTGTTATCGATAATTTAAGCCTTGTTAAGCCGATAGGTTCATACTAATGTTTCACCGGATGGTTAGCCGGCCTTATCATATGTCTCTGTTAATCTAGTCCTAATATCTCAATTTGGCTTTATCGGCTGTCTCTCGCTTTAGGGTTTTTGCCGATATCGGCTAAATCGTTATATTAGGTTAGATTAGCTTAGGCATCTACCACCCTGAAAATTAGTCAAAGGCTTGATTGTCTAGATATTGTGTTTCTTTTCATACTTAGTGCTGCATCAATTCAGTTTGACCTACTAAGTCGTGATTAGAACCGTAGTCTCTAGCCTGCCTGATGGCTACCAATGAAGGTTTCGTCGGGGTTTCAGCCAACGAGTTATCTGGACATCGGCATCGGCTAGAATCACACAATCGGCTGTCAACAGATCGATTGTTTTGATTATCGGCCTATCGGCCAATATGATTTATGCTTTGCTGTTTTGTATATCTTGTTAATGGCAGGATCAAACTGACTGGCACGCCTGCGCTTCATTGATTCTAGGGCCTGCACTGGAGCTAAGCACATCTCCCAGGCCAGCGTGTTGATTTTTCACGTCAACACCATCCCACATGATATTATAAAACAATGCAATTTAATAGACAAAGCGACATAAATTTTCCATTAGGAACAATATTATCAAAATAAATACATGACTTGCCTTGATTTTGCTCTTAGGAACTTCTGCGACTACTTCGAAGGAAGGCACCGGAATCTAATCGAAAAACAAAGCATGACAAAACATGCTATAAGACTACTAAAACAAGCAATAAAACTATTTTTAATGGATTCTAGTCATTTTTATGAGTCCCCTGCAACTTGAACGGACTAAAACAGAGTTCAAATAAATTTTCTATGATTTTTACTAATAAAAGAAAAAGAAATTATGATTTATTGTGCAATCAGCTGCTAGGGCTGGCCAGCACCGATAGGCGGGTCCCACAAGTCGGTGGCGCACGGGAGAGAGGCGCACGGTGGACTGAGTTGTTGATGAAAAATTTCTCTCACGCGCTGGCTCGGGAGATCGCTTAACTCCGGTGCAGGAGTCCTTCTCATTGCTGTCTTGTGCGAGCGTGCCGCTTGATTTGATCTCGTTAATCAACAAGAAAAACAAGAGAATATGCGTTAAGTGTTAGGTTAGATCCCCACTGGATCGGCTAAGGGAATCCATAAACATATATATGCTATTCTAAACTATATTTAAGCCAAGTGACTGGAATGGATCGGCTATACCGAGACAGCATCAGCCGCTTAACCCAAATACAGTAAAGAATAATAAATATACGAATCGATAACCTAGCCGATACTGGAAAGCTAACAAGGAATCAGCTAGTACTCCGATGAATCTTATAGAAAGATATCACTCTTGAATCAGATGCATAGCCTAGAAATCGATCGTCGGCTGTCGATGGTGGGCCGATTTCGGCTGGCGACGTCCGACAAGAATGCGATCTTAACATAAGAGGCAGTCCTTATATAAATCTAATAATAAATATATTAAAAGAGACATATCAGGATAGATAAGGCCGGTTGAAACCCCGGCGCTGTCTCTAAATAATATAAATCTTAGCTGAACAGATCATTGATAGTTTTAAAAACGACTTAATAGTTCGAACCCGATGCAGCATTAAGTATAAAAAGAAAAACCTGATCTGTTGTAGCCGATTTATATCTCTCGAGACAGTGGATACCACATATAAACCAGCCAACCTTTAGATCTAGTCCTATTGGCCGCAAGTTCTTGATAGGACTAGCCAATGGCAGGATAGATCTAAACATTGATCTAATTTATATGCGCTATATGATAAATAGCGCAGTATAAACTCTTGATTCTAATGTGTCATTACAATGGAAGCACTAGAAACAATAGATCATACCACTAATGACAAGCATTTACCTAGATCTGGGGATCGAAACGATGCAGCCCGTAGCGAAACAAAGTGCTCGTCTGAAGAAAAAGGTTGGCGATGCGTCGAAGGTTTGATTGATTATGATTGTCTATATTACAGGGGTCTCGGGTCCTATTTATACCCAAGATACAATTAGCTGTACAAACCCTGGACTCTATCTAAACTACTATTTAAAAACACAACATTATCCCGAGCGGGACCCATGTCGTGTTACAACTAACAGTTTAAACAAATCCCTAAATTACAGATACAATTGCCGTTACAGGACTCTATCCATAAGTGGCAATATCATTTAACGCACAATTAACAACCGAATCTTCTATTTATCCTCAAACTGCTGCATCAGAAACGATTTCATCTCTTCCAAACCTGGAATCGGCTATCGGCTGCCCTGCGATCCAACCTTAGCCGATTGGCCTCGCAGCCGATCACTCCTCGGCCGATGCGACCCTGTCTCCAGCCGATCCGACTCGCCGCCTTTGCGTACTTAGGGATTCGATTACCAAATTTCAGTGTTAACACATGCCCCCCAAGTCCGTGATACGAAGTGTTATGGATTTGCTTGCCTGTTCAAACTCCTGCTCTTTTCTTGACCTAGACCGCTTCGGCTTCTCCCCAAATGCCCTTTAAATATCCACTCTCCTCGGCCGAGACGCCTACGCCTTCAAAGCACACTCAGCCTCCTTTGCACACAAACATCTTGCCTTCTCTCTCCTCTCTGGCGATCCCACTGGCGCTCGTCAAACTTCGTCGCGCTCCTCAGACTAGACCCATCTTCACCTCCGAGCACTCCGATGGCCTCCACCGTCGCCGCATCGAGCAACTCCGTCACGCCAGCCACCGCCGCCACGCCAGCCGTAACCGCTGCGCCAACCACTGCTGCTGTTCCGGCCGCTGCCATGGCCGAGTTCCCTGAGGTACCCCCTTTTGATCCATAACTTTCTTTTTCCTTCGAATCTGCTCCTTTAAACACATTGCATCAATATTACGTTCAGCCATTTTTCAAGTAGCACTTTCCTTCGTTTTCTTTTTCTTGACTAGTACTTTTCCCCTCTTTAAACTGTAATATGCAACCGTTCTTGATTAGCGCCCCCTTTTTCTTTAACTGTAGCGCCTGTCACACCAAGTGTTTATCCCAAACCTGACACAAGCGTAAAGTACTTTCTCGGCCCCATCGGCAACACGGATCTAGCTGATGTAATCATAGCTGAAACCAACCGGATCCCCTTCAACACCGCCAAGCCATCCCTCGCCCACTGGAATGGGACGTTAAAATCATGGCCGACCAACGACGCAGCCTGGGTTGAGTGGTACAAAAGGGTGCGACCGGCCAAATACACACAGTGGGAGGAGACCGGGATCGCCCAGTGCTTGGCCCTGTCCATCGCCGGCATGGAAAAGGACGAGCCGCTTCTATCGGCCGCAACTTATTTCTGGAACAACAACTTCAACGCCTTCATCTTTCGTCAAGGGCCGATGACTATCACGTTTGCCGACGTGTACATGACAACTGGGCTGGACATCGAGTCGTCGGCCAACCCCAGCAGCTTGAGCCAAAAAGGGCAACACCAGTTCAAAACCAAGGCCATCGGCGGGTGGAGCGGCTTCATCGCCCAGAATATGAAGGACGGATCAGTCGACCACAGGGAGCATGCCGCGTTCTTAATGATGTGGCTCGAAAAATTCGTGTTCTGTGGATCGAGCTGCGGGCCGACCGCCAACTGGCAGGTCGTAGCCGAAGTCCTGGCCGACGGGGGAAAACTCGCGTTGGGAAAGTACCTCCTCGGCTACTTATATCAGATGTTGCATCAGGTCACCGCAAAGATAGCCGCCAATGCTCCAATCAACACCGGCGGCCCCTGGTGGTTTCTACAGATCTGGCTGGTGCTGGTTATCCAAAAGATAGCCGGTCGGCTCCCTCTGACAGCAGCTGTATACCCAAGGCTGGAGCCGATCGAAGATGAAGAAGGCAACCAGATCACCACCACCATGTGCATGAGCTACGGAGAGGCAGCAGCCGCCCATGTAGGCTCAAAGCAATCGACCGAACTACTAGCCGAATGGTTCATAGCCCTCTACGACGGGCTGTCTCACGAGAACCGCGCCTGGTATTTTTACCGGGACCGGGGGCTGTTCGAGTTGCTGGCCGACTTCAATTGGGAAGATGTCAACTCAGCCGACAACCCGAGGTGCAGGGAGCTGTTCATCGCCGCTCTATCCCCCTGCATCTTGTCGACCGGGATCCATCAGTGCCGATCAGTGGCCAAGAGCTACGAATTCTATTACCCGGTGTCGGCAGCGAGGCAGTTCGGTCTTGGGCAGCTGCCCATCGGCTTCATTTATGCCGATAAGATTGAGAAGAGGGGAGTGGTAAGCCAGGACCTGATAATGGATCGGCTGCTGAATATAGCCGGCCCTCCCCTCGGCGACGTCGGCGTGATGACACTGGCGTTGAAGAAAAGTGTCGCTTACGATCGATGGTGGACTGAAATCAAGCGCCACATCTTCCATCAGCGGTCGTCTCATTACGTCGACCTTCTCCTGCCCGAGGAGATCCCCTCGGTAAGCTTTAAGTCCCATCTGATTTTCTCGTTCTTATCATCGGCTGATATAGCCGATTAACATTTGCCCTTTGATTTGTAGGAGATGGAGACAGAGCGGCCGACGGTGAGCGATTCCGGGCGCCCCATCGAATACCATTTAGGTGTTCTGGATGGGGGTGGCCTCGCTCCGTCGGCCATCGGCTGGGGGCGCCAAAGTTGGCGTCGCTGTTGCGAGGGCAGGTGCGCCAGCCGATCGCCCAGAAGAAAAGGGCTGCACCACCTCCACGGCCGTTGGCCGCGCCTGCCCCCAAGAGGCTGAAAGAGAAGAAGCCGACGGCGCCAGCCGATAGCCTCCCCCCCTTGGACCCGGCCGTCGCGCAGTTCCTCGACGCCGTCGCCAGCGAGGAAATGCCGACGGCTGTTGGAGCGGCGGCCGAACCCGGGAGTTCGAGCCATGAGTCGGTCAACGCTCCAGCCGACGTCCCGCCGGTCCCAAGTTCCCCTGCGAAAAATCGACCGGTAAGCCCTCACTTCACCGAATTTGGCTTCACGATGATATCTTGCATCTGATCAAAACATTCTTTTTAGGTCAAGAAATTGGCCGGCCGCACTTCACGCCCCGCGCCATTGGTAATCGTCTCTTGCCATTTGACCTATAGTAATTAGCCGATTTGTCCACTAACTCTTCTTTTGCAGCCCCCGCGATCTCCATCGGCTGCCCCCCAGGCATCCAGCGAGCATGTTGCGCCTGCCGCGGGCAGCGGCGATGACGTCGACAAAGAGGCCCCGACGGCCGCAGGCGGCGATCCAGCCGAGCCGATCGCTCCAACCCCGGTGCCCACGGTAAGCCGACTGAAACTGACGATCGGCTTCTGTCAACTTATGTCTTCTGATCATCTCTCTTTTTACTGCAGAACATAGCCGACCTCCTCAACTTTGACTTGTCGGAGTTCGAGGACTCCGACGAAATTGGCGAGGAGGCGTTGGTGACGCCGGCTGAGGACCTGAGGGCCACCCTAGCCGACATCGGCAGCCGGCTGGAAGCCTCGCTGGACGCGCTGGTGGTCGACAGCGACTCGATACACGCGCGATTCAAGGCCAGCTGCTGGAAGCCCAAGCCGACGCCATTGTGCTGGCGACCTTCATGGAAGCCCATCAGCTCAAGTATGAACGGGCACGGCGGCGGATAGCCGATCGCTGCGAGAACCAGCGCGGTCGGCCACCCTCCGGTCAACCAAGGACGCCATCGAGAGCCGGAAGGCCGCCGACCGCCCGAAGACCGAGCGGCGGCCAAGCTCGAGCAGCTCCTCACACGCCAAGATCAGGTGATGGCCGATCTCGTTCAAGTCACGAACGAGATCGATGTTCATAAGGAGTACATGGCTGGTTTGCCGGCCGAGATCGAAGCTCAACGCCGGGGCATCAAGGCGGCCGTGGCACATTTGCGCAACCCGGTGAAGGGCATCCGGCCGGTGGCGGGGTCCGAGGCCGACGACGTCGGGGCCATTGAAGAGATAGACCAAATCAAAGCGGAAGGTGTTGTCGGCCATAGCCAATTTTTTAAAACAATGAGCTTGTAATATTCTGATATTCTGAAATCGGCTAATGCCTTCTGTATTATACTTGTACTTTTGTGCTGGGGTTGGACAATCACTTTAGTTGTGTTTGTAATCGGCCGATAATATTTAAATGCACTGCCGATTTGGCTTCACAGTTTGACTTATCCGAACATGTATTTCAAAAACCCGTGAGTCCTGAACAATAGGTATCCGGTCTTGAGTAGTCACCAACCATTCAACGATTCCCAATGCCTTTGATGATGACTTCTTCGACTTTTATATCTACAACGATCTTTCACATCCAAATCCGCATCTTTTTGTGGAGATTGTGGCAATCGGATATCCACATGGCAAGCTTATCCGACTGGAGATAGGGATAGGTTGCGCCTGCTAATTGTGTAAACCAACTATGATTTGGGTGTTACGTTACCGATTAGATAAGGCAACGGCCCATAGTCACGGTTTGGTAAGATTGAGGAAACCGACTTAGAGTAAGATAGGGTTTCCGATTTGTAAGCCCACCTCCCAAGACTATATAAGGGGGTAAGGGGCGTCCTTTGAAGGATATCAGAGGTTAGATCAGATTCATGAGCTATTAGCTTTAGAGGCAAGAGCAACAGATCTTGAGATCAATAAACACTCGGCGGATCGAATCCTCGAAACAGGAGTAGGGTTTTACCTTACGAGAGGGCCTGAACCTATCTAAATCTTGTTTTGCACCTAACTCATCAAGCTTGGCGATCTTGACTGCACCCCCAATTTTCTATTGCCGAAACCAAGTTTCGACAGTTGGCGCGCCAGGTAGGGGCCCGCGCGTCAAGACTTCTTCGACAATCTCGCCGGCAAGCGCGATGGGATCTTCTCCAGGCATCGGCGACTTCGCCGTCAACGACTTCAACAAGCTTTCCTCCTCCGACTCGGATTCGGACCAGTCAGGAGGGGGAACCCGCTCGGCACCGTTCGGGTTACCAAACGCCGCTGAGATCTGCGACACAGTTCTGACGTCCAAGATGCAGCCCATCCACTCTGAAGGAGGAATCCACTCGGCGCCGCTCGGACTACCAAATGCCGCCAAGATCTACAGCTGTCTTCTCACCTCCCCGTCAGAACCAATCTACTCGGGAGAAAACCTCTCGGCGCCGTTTGGATTACCAAACACTGCTGAAATCTACTGCAAGCTCCTCTCCCCCGAGTCGAGATCGACCCACTCGGAGGGATCCACGTCATCAAGCTACGACTCGGACTGGAACGATCCAGATTTGAGCAACCCAGGCTCGAGGGAAGTCGCGGTCATCCTCCAACCGTTCGGGTCATGCTCATCCTCGGAGCTCGATGAATACCTCAGCTCTTCAAGCTTCGACGACCTCTACGACATCCCCTCAGATGAAGCCAACAACTCCGACTGCGACAAGGACTATGAGCCAAAGTGCTTCAACGCCCTCATGGCTGAGGTGGCCGAGACTGACTCAGCCATGGCCCGTAGGGTCGCAGAAGAAGAACAAGCCAGACTTGAGCAAGAGCGCAAGCTGGCTGAAGAGGAGAAGAAGCGCAAGGAGGAAGCCGACAGAAGAAAGCGGGATCTAAGAGCAACCGGACGATCCGCTCGGGAGGCCATACTCCAAACGCGAATCCACAACACCAACATCTTCCAGACGCCTCAGCAGAACGCTGTCGCTGCCCTTACGCTCCTGGACACCGTGATCGAGACGGCGCCCCCCGACGTGATGCCAATCTTGGACAAGATCAAGACCATCGTCGCGGCTACAACCAATGGTTCTCCCTCCACCTCAGCACGAAGGCCGACTGAGTCCGTGGCAGAAACGCCCGACAGAAGCCGACTCCCGCCACTGAGGTCAAAGGATTACAGGAGGCTCGAGCAAGACCGGGCGGCCACTAGGTCAAGAGACCTTCGCCACGAGACCACGTGCAAGCATCAGGAGCAATCGGCCGACTCCCGTGAAAAGCGGCACGGACGACCACCCATCCACTACCGAGTCCGCCGTAGCAACAACTCCGAGTACAGAAGCAGCCTGCCAAGGACCCCGCCGAGTGATCTGCGGGAGGTCCTTGACCGATGCTATAAAGAACGAGATCAACGCTCCCAGGAAGATCGAAGGGGATCGCCCGACAGCAATGACGATGGAGTACCCGCTTTCACTCGGGACCTTCGCCGAGTTCATTGGCCGAATGGTTTCAAGCTGACTGGAATCGAGAAGTATGACGGGAAGACCGACCCCGAGTCGTGGCTAACCGTATACACCCTCGCCATCCGTGCGGCAGGAGGCAACAAGAAGGCCATGGCCAATTACCTGCCCGTTGCCCTTGCTAACTCAGCCAGGAATTGGCTCACAAGCTTGCCAAGAGGCTCGATTGGCTCGTGGAGCGAGCTAAGGAACCACTTCATCGCCAATTTCCAAGGCACCTTAGAAAGTCCTGGAACCCACTTTGACCTCTACAACGTCGTCCAGAAGCCGGATAAGCCATTGAAGGACTACATTCGGCTCTTCTCCGAAAAGCGCAACAAGATCCCCAACATCACCGACGACATCATCATCGCCGCCTTCTAGAAGGGAGTCCGTGATGAACTGTTGATCGGGAAGTTTGGGCGCAAGCCACCGAAGACGGTGAAGCAGATGTTCGAGACGACGAACTCATACGCCAAGTCCAGCGACGCGATCAAAGCAGCGCGCCAAGACCGGCCTGACAGAAGGGACGACAAGCAGTCGGGAGGAAGCCGACATCCTAAGAAGGATAATGGCAACAACAGCAACAACCAGGGCCAGAAGGACCGCAAGCGCCGGGCTGAGGATCTGGTCGCTGCGACGTCCAACTCCCAGCATCGTCCCCAAGTCGCAGCCTACGACGCAATCATGAACGCTCAGTGCACGCATCATCCCAACCACAAGCACGCGGCCAAAAGATTGCTTCATTTACAAGCAATATGTCGAGCAATATGTGGCACAACTCAACAAGAAGCCGACTGACGAAGCCGGTCCATTAGGCTCCAAGAAGAACAACCCGGCTGGGAATACGGAGCCCTTTCAAGACCCCGTGGGCGAGCTGAATCACATCTTCGGGGGGGGCGCAAGCCTATGAATCCAAGAGGAAACAGAAGCTAACCGACCGCGAGGTCAACGCGGCGCAACCCAAGGTCCCACAATACCTACGATGGTCGGAGGTGGCCATCACGTTTGACCGCTCGGATCACCCTGACCGAGTGGTTCACCCGGGGCGTTATCCACTCGTGTTAGACCCGGTGGTCCGCAACATCAAACTGAAGCGCGTCCTCATTGATGGGGGTAGCGCCCTCAATATTCTGTTCGCCAAGACCTTGGACGAGATGCAAATCCTGAGAGCCGAACTCAAGGCAAGCTCAGCCCCCTTCCATGGAGTTATCCCGGGGTTGTCGTCCACACCACTCGGGCACATCGCACTTCCAGTCACCTTCAGAGTTCACGAGAACTTCCGAACGGAGAATATCACTTTCGAGGTGGCCGACTTCGAGACGGCCTACCACGCGATCCTCGGAAGGCCTGCACTCGCCAAGTTTATGGCGATACCCCACTATACCTACCTCTCGCATGAAGATGCCGGTCCAAATAAGTCATCACTCTTCGCAGCGACGTCAAGCAAGCCTTCACCGTGACAAGGAAAGCTGCGACATGGCCCAATCTCATGAGAGATCGCGTGGCCAGGAGGAAATCCGATTGGCCGCATCAACTTCTGCAGAGGGTGAGATCCCCGCGAAGAAGATAGCCAAATCGGGACAAGGCGACGCCAAAACAAAGAAGATCTCCCTTGATCCATCGGATCCCTCAAAAACCACCGTAATCGGCGCGAACTAGATCCTAAATAGGAAAGCGCGCTCGTCACCTTCCTCCAAAATAATAAAGATGTTTTTGCTTGGAAACCATCTGATATGCCTGGAATTCCTAGGGAGGTGATCGAGCACTCTTTACACGTCAAAGATGATGCAAAACCAATCAAACAACGATTGCGCAGGTTCGCTCAGGATCGAAAAGATGCCATCAAGGAAGAACTCACAAAGCTCTTAGCCGCTGGTTTTATTAAGGAAGTTCTACATCCCGACTGGTTGGCTAACCCGGTTCTGGTCCGGAAGAAGACAGGGCAATGGCGCATGTGCGTTGACTACACCGACCTCAACAAGGCCTGCCCCAAAGATCCATTCGGGCTGCCTCGCATCGACCACGTCGGGACTCAACAGTCGGCTGCCAGCTTTTAAGATTTTTGGATTGTTACTTGGGCTATCATCAAATCAGCTTGAAGGAATCCGACTGCCTAAAAACATCGTTCATCACGCCGTTTGGGGCCTATTGCTACATCACGATGCCTTTCGGCCTGAAGAACGCCGGAGCCACATACCAGCGCATGATCCAAAGGTGCTTTCAGACACAGATTGGGAAAAATGTGGAAGCCTACATCGACGACGTCGTCATCAAGACCAAGCAGAAGGAAGACCTGATCGCCGACTTAGAAGAAACCTTCACAAACATCCGGGCCTTCAGAATGAAGTTGAACCCGGAGAAGTGCACGTTCGGCGTACCACTAGGCAAACTGCTCGGCTTCATGGTGTCACATCGCGACATTGAAGCCAATCCAGAAAAAATCAACGCTATCCTAAACATGAAGCCCCCGAGTAACCAGAAGGACGTCCAGAAGCTTACTGGCTGCATGGCGGCGCTAAGCCGATTCATCTCTCGACTTGGCGAAAGAGGCATGCCTTTCTTCAGGTTATTAAAGAAAACGGACGACTTCCAGTGGACTACGGAAGCCCACAAGGCCTTTAAAGATTTTAAAGAATTTCTCACGACACCGCCCGTCCTAGCATCACCCCAGCCACAGGAGCCCCTGCTACTGTACGTCTCAGCCACTCACCAAGTGGTCAGTATGGTTCTTGTGGTCGAGCGCAAAGAAGAAGGGCGAGTCCAGAAAATTCAAAGGCCAATCTACTTTGTTAGCGAAGTGCTGGCAGGAGCCAAAATTCGCTACCCTCAGGTACAAAAATTGCTATATGGTGTTCTGATAACCGCAAGGAAATTGGCGCACTACTTTCAGGGTCACTCGGTCACAGTCGTCACCTCCTTCCCACTCGGTGATGTCATCCGCAACCGAGAGGCGACTGAGCACATCGCGAAGTGGGCCCTGGAACTGATGCCGCTGGACTTAACTTTCAAGGCGAGGACGTCTGTAAAGTCACAAGCCCTGGCGGATTTCTTGGCCGAGTGGACCGAACAACAAGAAGATGTGCCTTGAGAGGACCTGCAATATTGGACCATGCATTTCGACGGATCCAAGAGGATCACTGGCCTAGGAGCAGGAGTCGTGCTGATCTCCCCGACTGGGGAAAGGCTAACATACGTTCTTCACCTCCACTTCTACGCCTCTCACAACGTCGCCAAGTACGAAGCCCTGCTACATGGACTGCGACTTGCAATTTCACTCAGGATACGTCGGCTTGTCGTGAAAGGGGATTCCCAGCTGGTTGTCAACCAAGTGATGAAAGATTGGTCTTGTCTAAACGACACCATGGAGGCCTACTGGCAAGAAGTCCGCAAACTTGAAAACATGTTTGACGGACTGGAGCTATCTCATGTCCTAAGACATAACAACGAAGCAGCTGACAAGTTGGCGTAGTTCGGGTCCAAGCGAGAAGCTGCTCCAACAGACGTTTTCGTAGAGCATCTCTACAAGCCAACTGTTGTAGCCAAACCAACTCCCAACGAGCAAACTGCTGACCAGATCGCCATGATCGACGCCGACTGGAGGACACCGCTCATCAGATTTTTAACTCAGCAAGAGCTGCCGGAAGACCGGGATGAGGCAGAACACGTCCGATGCCTCTTTCAAGCTTATGTCATGGTTGATTCTGATTTATACAAGAGGAGCCCCTCTGGAGTCCTGATGAGATGCATCACACCTGAGGAAGGACGGCAGCTACTCCAAGATATCCACTCGGGCATATGCGGAAGCCACGCGGTAGCACGCACCTTGGTGGGCAAAGCCTACAGACAAGGTTTCTTTTGGCTTACGGCGGTCTCCGACGCTGACAAAGTGGTACGAACTTGCGAAGGCTGCCAGTTCTTCGCTCGGCAGAGTCATGTCCCAGCCCAAGAGCTACAAACGATTCCATTATCCTGGCCGTTTGCGGTATGGGGCTTAGACATGGTTGGTCCTTTCAAAAAGGCTCCAGGAGGATTCACACACTTATTCGTCGCAATTGACAAATTCTCCAAGTGGATCGAAGCTAAGCCGGTTGCTACGATCACCGCTGACAAGGCACGAGACTTCATCCTCAACATCATGCACCGATTCGGCGTCCCAAACAGAATAATAACCGACAATGGGACTCAATTCACTGGGGGTATCTTTAAGGAATTTTGCGAAGACTTCGGAATCAAAATCTGCTACGCATCGGTTGCACATCCCAAAAGCAATGGACAAGTTGAGCGTGCCAATGGCATGGTTGTTCAAGGCATCAAGGCCCGAGTGTTTGATCGGCTAAAACCTTATGCCGGCAAATGGGTCCAAGAGCTCCCCTCGGTTCTATGGTCCCTGCGGACTACGCCCAGTCGGGCTACCGGCCAAACTCCTTTCTTTTTGGTCTATGGCGCAGAGGCCATGTTGCCGAATGAAATGGGGTACTGTGGACCCCCGTTTTTGGAACGGGAATCTTTCGTGTTCTTAGTACCATTTCCCTGGATCGAGTAGTTGGTACCCATGAAATACAGTACTGAATAACCAGGTGCACATGCACGAATAGTCTTACAACGAAATTATTACAATGATAGGCCCGAAGGCAATGTTCACCATATAGGACCTCATGGTCCGGATACAACACAAAAGCAGAAATTAGATGTGGCAGCGGAATAGAGGCAGCAGCATGTCGGTTGCCACAGGCAACGACCGGGGACTAAGACCTAGTAAGCGCCATCAGCTTCTTCTCCTTCCTGGTAGTAGGCATAAGGATCCTCCGATTTTTCATTCCCACCATCTGAAGGTTTGTGCGTATAGCAAGGGTGAGTACCAACCGTACTCAGCAAGCCAACACGGAAGTGATGCATATGGTAGGGTTATTCAAGGAATGGCTGGTGCTCTTTTGCGTAAAGCCAATTTTCACAAATCTTTTCACAAGCCTAACAACTAGCCAAGTCAAGTTTTAGTTCCATAGTTCATTAACTCGGCGATGGTTCTGTCTACCATCCATCGTGGTTCCAAGGATGGCTTCCCGCCTCCGGTTCATCATGGTTTTTCTGGGGAGTCCACCCCTTCTCGCATCTCGAGAAGTTGATCCACCAGTGAATAAAAGTCATCATGCAAACTCATCCCAACATTTTAAAGTTTAGAGTCTAGCCAAGCGAAAGTCTTGTTACGATGCTCAATATCCGCGAGCACGGCTATTCGAATAGATTGATTCACTCACACTGCGGTGGATGTACACTTTACCCGTACTCCGCGACAGCCCAACAAATGAGCCTACGTCCCAACACATGAGACGGTCACGGCAAAGCCTTTCGATAACCTCACTTTGGCAGTACCCGCTCCATGAACTTAAGCCCTCATGCACTCTAGCCATCCTTTTCTAGCAGTGAGAGGAGTTCTGGCGCACCCGGGGTAAGGGGAGATTTCATCAAGTTAAAATAAATTTCAAATTACCATCATCTCTTTCACATCTCATCTCATCCATAAGAACCACTATGCAAGGGAACCGCCTCCGCTCGGATATCTACTCCGCTAGGTCTATACCCATTCGAGAAGTACGGTTGTACTGGCTCGTTTCCCGGCTATCTCATGGCTCGGTCCTTAATCGACCAGGGTCGGCACTTGCCTTTTCCAGAATCCTCCCAAATCATCCAGCCGCCCTAGTCTAAAACATTTGTGTAGTACTTTCAATTTTCATCAAAACTCATTTCATCATTCTCATGGCAATGTGGCGCTCATGTCTCCACATGCCGTATCTCAACTTCCTTCCCTAAGGTAGTTGCCCAAGCACAAAGCTTTTCATAAAGTCATGAGTATGCATGAATCTAAGTATAGCATGGCTAAGCAGTTTACCGAAGTTATTCTCCAGTTGTTTGTATCACATGGAGAGTTACAAGGAGTAATTCTAAAGGTAATCAATAACAAGGTATGGCATAACAAGTATAGGTAACTTCTGTATAGCATGCATGTTTAAAGTTTAAAATAACATCATTTCACAATTGGGATCAATATGTTCAAAGAGTGTGATGACTTGCCTTGCTCGCACGCTTGTTGAGTGGGGTCTTCCGCGTAGTCAGTAGAGGCCTCCTCGGTTGCTAGACATACGTGCGAAAAGGAAAAATTGAATCCAATTAAAATCCAATAAGAGCGAACGAAAAAGCATGAAAAATCATAAAGAACTCTCCAAAATATCCCCCTACGATCCTACTCGGGTTACGGAGGATTTTTAGGGCAAAATCGACCGTAGCGATGAGTTACGGCTTTTTAGGGTTTTTGTAAAAAGGATCGATAAAGCGACGAAGCGAGAATCTTGCGAATGTTGTTTAAGGGATTCGTTGATACATTTTTATTTAGTTCAAAAGGTTAAGTATAGTTTGAAGAAAAGAAAAAGTACAGATAAGTCTTCGGGAAGAGTTTTTCACAAGGTTCACCGAAAATTGTATATAGGAGCTCATTTCATTTTGAAGAAAACACCTGTGTAAACTATAAAATTTTGGCATAAATATTTCCAAAATATCTCCAAAATATTCCCCAAATTTTTCTAAGATTTTTCCCTTTTTTATAATTTTTTTCTTTTCTTCTTTTTCCCTAGCGGCCTGATGTGCATCACTCTTCCTCTCTGACGTGTGGGCCGGCGGGAGAGGAAGGAAAAAGAAAGAAAAAAATAAAATCGACAAAATTTCACGCGGCTAGGGTTCGAACCCGCGACCTAACACTCAACCCAACACACTCTCTCCACTAGGCCAGCGCCCTCTTCTCATCTTCTTACCCCTTTCTTTCTTTTTCTTCCCTCTTCCTCTGTTTCTCTCCCCTGGCCAACCGGTAGGGAGGAAGACGGGCTCGCCGGTGGCGAGGGAGGGGCGGAGCTCGGGGATGGGGTGGCTTTGCATCATCTTGGGACCACGGGGTCCCATTTCCCCACTCGGTCGGGACCGGGAGCGGCGGAGATGGTGGCGACGGCGAGATGGTTCGGGCGGTGGTGGCGCTCGTTGGCGGCGGACTCCGGCGATGATTTGGCCAAGGCAAGGAGTCTACGAGCATCTGTGAGTCCTAGGGATGCTAGAGGGGGCGTTGGTTCGGCCGGGGATGCGCTGAGGTGTGCTGGCGACGGCGGGGTGGCGGCGGCCGGACAGGGTGCACACAACGGGGCTCGCCGGCGGCGGGCTCCGGTGGGAGTTCGGGTTCGGCAAGCTAGGGAAAATAAAGGGCTAGACATAGGGAACGTGTCCTCACCTGTAATTCATCAAGAACCCGACTGAATCGCAGTGGAATCTAGGAAATCTCTCCGGCGGTCTTCACGGCAAGCTTCACGGCCGGTCTTTGATTTTTCGCAAAATTGGAACAATGCTGTGGGGGATTTTTGGGGGAAACAGGGGGAAAAGCACGAGGGAGTTGTGGTTAAGATTTGCGGTGTTTGGAGCTCGGCTCGGGGTGGCTCCTTATAGGCAGTTGATGGAGGGGAAAAGGGCGATGCGACGGCGACCATGGCGCAGCGTCAGCAGTATGGTGCGGTTGCGGGGAGGTCGTGCGCGACGTGCGGCAAATGCAGCCGACGCGCGCGCGTACGGCGAGCGCGGCGAGGGCGGTGCGCGTGGGCAGGAGCGCGGGCGACGTGGCAAGGACGGCGTGGCGCGGACTGTGCTTGCGCGATGCTAACGCGGGTGGCATGGCGCGCGTGTACGGCGTCGACTTCGGGGAGCAATGGCATGGCGCGACTGTACCGGCGATCCCTGTGCGTGACCGGAGTCGATGACGATGGGAACATGCTTGCACAAGGTCTCTGGTATGGCGGATGACGCATGGCGGGTGCGAACGGGGTGATGGAACCGGTCGAACACCTGCTGATCAATGAATAGTGCCATTTCCTATTTTTCCCGAATTAAAAACCTATTTCCCCATTTCCATTTCCTTTCTTCCCAAAAATCCCAAATAAAATTTTGTATTCTCAGAACAATCTTCAAAATTATATTTTCCACTTTTCCCCACTTTTTAAAATATATGTTTCGTATTTATTTTATTTCTTCTTTTAAATTCAAGAGAATAGGGTTTTGATTAAAGATTAATTTCTAATTTCATTTCTCCTTTTCAGAAATATTTTTATCATCCAATTCCAATTATTCATTTTCTTTCCTCTACCAATTAGGGTTTAAACCAAAATATATCCCTTTTAAGGTCTCCCTTTTGTAATTCACCAAAGTATATAGATATGCCCTTTTCAAGGTACACATATATATATATATGTTGAAATCTTTTTCACCGGTTGGGATGTCCAAGCTTAGGGTTTTATTCCATTTTTCCTCTAAGTAATTCTAGAAGAAAATCTTATACCGCTGAACTGGCAATTAAGATCGAAAAACACGATAAGAAGCGATGATTCCCAAAAGGTTTTTGTGAGTTCCGATTTTTACGTTCCGATTTCAATTTCTTCGATTTTCAGGATGTTACAAACCTACCCCCCTAACAATAAATCTCGTCCCCGAGATTTCTTACCGGTTGTTGAGTAGGTGTGGGTATTCAGTTTTCAGGAAATCCTCGCTTTCCCAGGTGGCCTCTTCTTCAGTGTGGTTGCTCCATTGTACTTTGTACATGCGCCATGACTTGGTCCGTGTCTTCTTTTCTGCCTCGTCCAGTATCTTTATTGGATGCTCCGAGTATGTGAGATCACTGTTGACATGGATGGTTTCCAAAGGAGCTTGCTCTTCTGGCACTCGCAGGCATTTCTTCAATTGTGACACATGGAACACTGGGTGGACTTCGGAGATGTTCTCGGGCAACTCTAGCTGGTAGGCCACTTCACCTCTTCTAGCGCTTATCAAGAATGGGCCCACATACCTTGGCGCAAGTTTCCCTTTGACCTTGAACCTTTGAGTTCCTCGTAGTGGTGAGACCTTTAGATACACATAGTCGCCTACATTGAACTCTAAATCCCTTCGACGAGTATCCGCGTAGCTCTTCTGTCGAGATTGGGCAGCTTGTAATCGGTCCCGGATCAGACGGACCTTTTCCTCAGCTTCTTTGATTATGTCAGGCCCAAACACGGCTCGTTCACCGGTTTCTGACCACATCAATGGGGTTCGGCATCGCCGACCAAATAGGGCTTCATTTGGTGACATCTTCAGACTTGCTTGGTAGCTGTTGTTGTAGGAGAATTCGGCGTACGGTAGACATTTCTCCCAATCCTTGGTGAAATCCAACGCACAGGCTCTCAACATATCCTCAAGCACTTGATTTGTCCTTTCGGTCGCCCGTCGTGCAGTGGGTGGTAAGCGGTGCGAAGGCAAGGTGACTTCCGAGTGCCTCATGAACTTTGCTCCGAAATGGGACGTGAATTGGGTACCGCGATCCGATATAATTCTTTTTGGTACACCATGGAGACACACAATCCTACTCATGTATAGCTCTGCTAGCTTGGCGCTATTGTAGTTAGTCTTTACAGGGATAAATCTGGCGGTCTTGGTGAGCCGATCTACTATTACCCAAATGGAATCATATCCCGCTGCAGTTTTGGGTAGTCCAATGATGAAATCCATGCCTATATCATCCCATTTTCACTCGGGAATCTTGAGTGGCTGTAGCAATCCTGCCGGTCGTTGATGCTCGGCTTTCACCCTTTGGCATACGTCGCATACGGCTACGTATTCGGCTACATCTCTCTTCATATTGGGCCACCAGTATTCTCCCTTCAAATCCTGGTACATTTTCGTGCTTCCCGGATGTAACGAATATGCTGATTCGTGTGCTTCTTTTAGAGTCAATTCTCTCAAACCACCTTGTTCAGGCACGTAGATTCTTTTCTTATACCACAGGGTTCCCTTGTCGTCTACCGAAAATTCCTTAGCGCGTCCAGCGGCCATGCGCTCTTTGATTTCCTGTGTTTCTTCACTTCCCTTTTAAGCTTCTTCTATTTGAGTCCTCAGAAGGGGTTGGGTTTCCAGTGAGTTTACTTCTCCGTGAGGAATCAGGTGCAGATTATGTCGAGCCATCTCTTCTTGGAGCTCGATGGCCATACTTTCCAGTCTCATATGGTTGCATTGGGCTTTGCGGCTTAACGCATCGGCCACTACATTTGCCTTGCCGGGGTGGTAATGGATTCCTAGATCGTAATCCTTGATCAATTCCAACCACCGTCTTTAATGTAGATTGAGATCGGGCTGAGTAAAGAAGTATTTCAGGCTCTTGTGATCGGTATATACATCACAGTGGTTCCCGATCAGATAGTGTCTCCAGATTTTTAATGCATGAACAACTGCCGCTAATTCCAAGTCGTGTGTGGGATAGTTTTCCTCGTGGGGTCGTAACTGTCTCGAGGCATATGCTACGACCTTTCCATCTTGCATTAATACGCCTCCCAATCCTTGCCGAGACGCATCACAGTACATCACGAAATCCTTCCGGTTGTCAAGTAGGGTTAGGATTGGGGCGGTGGTTAACTTTTCTTTTAGCTGGTCAAAGGCTTCTTCACACTTCTCGTTCCATACAAATTTCTTTTCCTTCTTCAGAAGTTGAGTCATGGGTCGGGCTATTGTGGAAAACCCTTCGATGAACCTTCGGTAATATCCGGCCAATCCCAAGAAACTCCGAACTTCCGTTACTGACTTGGGTGCCTTCCATTCCGTAACAGCTTCGACCTTGGCAGGGTCCACCGCTACTCCTTCGGCTGAGACTACATGGCCAAGAAAAGCGACTTCCTTGAGCCAGAACTCACACTTGCTAAATTTTGCATATAGCTGGTGCTCTCGCAGCTTTTTCAGTACCAGTCGTAGATGCTCCGCATGCTCCTCATCGTCCTTGGAGTAGATAAGTATATCGTCTATAAATACCACTACGAATTTATCCAGATATTCCATGAATACCTTATTCATCAGATTCATGAAATAAGCCGGGGCATTGGTCAATCCAAAGGACATTACTGTGAACTCATATAAGCCATAACGCGTAGAGAATGCCGTTTTGGGAATATCTCCGGCTCTAATCTTCAACTGATGATATCCCGACCGAAGATCAATCTTTGAGAACACTTGCGCACCCTTAAGTTGGTCGAATAGGTCATCGATTCGAGGTAGTGGGTAGTTGTTTTTGATAGTCACTTCATTCAACGATCGGTAGTCCACACACATCCTCATACTCCCATCCTTCTTTTTGACGAAGAGTACTGGGGCTCCCCAGGGAGAAGAACTGGGGCGTACAAATCCTTTCTCTTGTAGTTCTCTTATTTGCTTCTTGAGTTCTTCTAACTCGTTAGCCGGCATTCGATAAGGTCTCTTGGATATGGGGGCAGTACCAGGCATTAGGTCGATGATAAATTCTATGTCACGATCAGGGGGCATTCCGGGCAATTCCTCAGGGAATACGTCCGGGTATTGTTGCACTACTGGCATCCCGCTCAAAGGTAGCATGATGAATACTCCCGCAGCTTGCTCGCATAGCATCGGGTTTTGGTCCATAGTTATGTTCATTGGTGATCCCCATGGGGTGGATACCGTGACTTCCCTTCGACTGCAGTCTATGATTCCATTGTTCTTGGTCAACCAATCCATTCCGAGTATGATATCAATGGTTTGGGGCGATAGTACCATGAGGTTTGAAAGGAATACCACGTCTCTAATCCGTATGGGCACATTGATGCAAGCATGGGGTACGGTTATGTTTTCCCAGGCGAGTGTACCAACATGGGTCTCTTAAGTTCTACCGGTGTAGGTGGTGTTGTTTGCTTACGTGTGAAGATATAAAAGAATGCGATGCTCCGGAATCAAATAAGACTTTAAGCTGGGGTAGAGTTAATAGAGAACATACCCATCGGCACGTTACGTTCCTCCTGCGCTTCTTCAAGACGCACATGATTCACCTGGCCACGTCGAAATCCGGTGGCGTCTCATTGGGTTGCGGGGTCCTAAAGGACCGCGTCCCGCGAGAGTGGGGGTTCCTCGGACAGCCGTTGCATTGGCGTCGGTACGCACGGGAGTGTTGCGTGGCTTTGGGCAGCTGTTGGAGTAGTGCCCAAACTCTCCACAGTTGAAGCAATTCACATTCCTTCTTCCCGGAGCGGCTAGAGTTGGCGTCGGGGTACGGAACTGGGGTGCAGTTGTCCTGTTGATGCGGTCGGGTGCAGGGGAACGACCGGTTGCCGGAACGTTTGGCTTCCACCCAGACGGGGTGGCTCCCTTGGGACGCTGAGGCGCTCCCTGAAATGGGCGGGCCATAGCAAGCCTCCTCTTGCGATTATTTTCTACCATCTTTTGGTCATGCTCAAGCCTTACGACCTTGTTGATGAGGCTTTGGAAGCTGGTGTGGTCTTGTCCGATCATTGGTCCTCTCGGCTCGTCGTTTAGTCCTTCGATAAATTTATCCATATTTTCTTCTTCGTCCGCTAGGTCACTTGTGGCGTAACGGGTAAGCTGGGTAAACTTGTTCGGGTACTCTTGTACCGAGGTGTTTCCTTGGCGCAGCTGCGGAACTCATTTTTCTTCATCCTCATAACCGCGTGTATGAAATTTTCACGGAAGCATGTGAATTCTTCCCATGTCGGTTCTCCGGCATCTTCAGCCCGAGTCTCCTTGTAGGTGTCCCACCAGTCACTTGCGGGACCTTCCAGCTGGTTAGTGGCGAAGATGACTCTATCTGCTTCTCGTACTCGGACGAGGGTTAGCTTTTTCTCTATCACTCTCAACCAATCTTCAGCATCCATGGGTTCTTCGGCCGTAGAGAATGTAGGTGGCTTAGCTCGCATAAACTCTCCTAAGCTTGATCCTCCTCGACTTCCCATGTTGTTGGCGATTGCTTGGAGTAGCTGGGTTTGTAAAGCCATAACCTCCGCCAGAGTGGAGGGGTTAGGCTCCGGTGGGTTCTCGTTGGTTGCTGCAGCTCTGCGACGATGCGCCATCTGAAGGAGATAGATGAATTAAGAAATTGGACCCATTAAGGTCATGGTTTCTAGGTGATTTCTCTTCAGGTTGTTTTAAATGATCTTCAACCAAACAGGCATGGTAGAATAAGCTTATTAGTAGCATGCCATAAAACGATACATAGGTCCATAAAATTACATCAAAGGGGTACAATGGACTGTACATGCATAGTCCCACATGCCATGATGCGAAAGCTACATCGTACTACTGCCTTTAGCTATTAGGGGGGAAAGGGTGTGATCCTTGCTGCCAAACCGTCCAAAGCAAGATCAAGTTGAGGCGGTCCTCTCGCCTAATCATCCAACCATCCGCAGGAGCCAGGTGCAGGAAGGGGGTGATCCTCTGCTGAAGCAAATCGGAGTCCCCATGGCTCAGAGGTCGTGGCCTCGGAGGTATGCTGGATCTTCCTGCTCGGTGGCCGGGTACTCTTCCGAGCGGTCTTGCGGGTGAGGGGACCTCCGGTGTGAGTCAGGCGACAAGTGGGAGCTTCCTCCTCCGTTGGATCAGTGTCGCTGGACTCCCACTTGATCTCCATAGGCTCCGTCTCAGACTCGGAGTCGATGTGGATCTGGATGGGGTTCTCTTTTCCTGATCCATGCTCGGATGGCACTGCTATGGACTTCGAGGTGGGTCCCATGGAGGTGGCAGCAGTGGGGTCTATCAGGTACGGCGCCGGCTCTGTGCTCAACATAAAAGCTTGCTCCATCATGGCTTGAAAAGTGTCCAAGCATGCTGGAGTCATGAGGTTGTAGTGGTCGGGCACAGGGGCAGGAGGTGTTGGTACAACTCCGGTGGAAGTACCTGCAGCATGGACAGGGCGGGAGCGCAGCTGTTCCTCCAGCTGGCTGACTTGTTGCTTGCTCTTCCTGAGCTGCTCCTCCAGCTCCACCAGGGCTTCCCCACGGGCCATGTAACGGTCCGAGAGCTGCTCATATTGGGCACCGTTGGCCTGTAGCTGAGTCTGCAGCACGTTGATCTGATCCCCGCAGCTCTGGTGGCTCTCAACCAGATCATTGAGACGTTGCTGCTGATCGTTGATCTCGAGCAAAGCTTCCTCATAGCAGTCATCTGCCGTCTCTGCCCAGCGGGATAAATGGGTGACCATAGGGTTGTAGCAGCAGGGGGTGGCTTCCACGGTGCAGACTGGGTTGCCTTCCTCGTGATAGGGGTGGTGCACAAACTCAGTCACTGTGAGTTCAGCACGGTGTATAGCATTGAGGCGAAGGAATGCTTCTCGGGCCGCGTCTTGAATGGCTGCTTCCACTAAATCTCGGTGGTAGCGGGTGTGAAAGCAAAAAGGTGTCTCACTCCCCATGCGGGCCTCCACGGAAACTGCTGCTTCCCATACTGGATATCCCTCCGAGCCATGCCTCCTGGTCTGGTAAGTGGGTGGCTCTGGGTACCTTAGACACCATAGTAATGACTGAAGTTGTGCCACGAATCCTTCATCCCGTGGGATGGTGATTTCCCAAACTCCGACATGGTCCGACATCTGCTTTTGAAAGCAACTCAAGGTCAGAGAGAGAGAATATCAAAACCATTTGGATGAGAAAGAGAGATAAAGGTATAGGAAAAAAAGTATATTTGTCTTTTCAGAAATAATAGTTTGTGAAATGGTCCTACGTAGGGATACTTCCCTTTAGCCAACTAGTCAGGGGTAGGGCGCGAATTGGTCTTATCCTACGGTCGCATGGCTCTGATACCAGCTCTGTGGACCCTCGTTTTTGGAACGGGAATCTTTCGTGTTCTTACTACCATTTCCCTGGATCGAGTAGTTGGTACCCACGAAATACAGTACTGAATAACCAGGTGCACATGCACGAATAGTCTTACAACGAAATTATTACAATGATAGGCCCAAAGGCAATGTTCACCATATAGGACCTCATGGTCCGGATACAACACAAAAGCAGAAATTAGATGAGGCAGCGGAATAGAGGCAGCGGCATGTCGGTTGCCACAGGCAACGACCGGGGACTAAGACCTAGTAAGCGCCATCAGCTTCTTCGCCTTCCTGGTAGTAGGCATAAGGATCCTCCGATTCTTCATTCCCACCATCTGAAGGTTTGTGCGTATAGCAAGGGTGAGTACCAACCGTACTCAGCAAGCCAACACGGAAGTGATGCATATGGTAGGGTTATTCAAGGAATGGCTGGTGCTCTTTTGCGTAAAGCCAATTTTCACAAATCTTTTCACAAGCCTAACAACTAGCCAAGTCAAGTTTTAGTTCCATAGTTCATTAACTCGGCGATGGTTCTGTCTACCATCCATCGTGGTTCCAAGGATGGCTTCCCGCCTCTGGTTCGTCATGGTTTTTCTGGGGAGTCCACCCCTTCTCGCATCCCGAGAAGTTGATCCACCAGTGAATAAAAGTCATCATGCAAACCCATCCCAACATTTTAAAGTTTAGAGTCTAGCCAAGCGAAAGTCTTGTCACGATGCTCAATATCCGCGAGCACGGCTATTCGAATAATTTGATTCACTCACACTGCAGTAGATGTACACTTTACCCGTACTCCGCGACAGCCCAACAAATGAGCCTACGTCCCAACACATGAGACGGTCACGGCAAAGCCTTTCGATAACCTCACTTGGCAGTACCCGCTCCATGAACTTAAGCCCTCATGCACTCTAGCCGTCCTTTTCTAGCAGTGAGAGGAGTTCTGGCGCACCCGGGGTAAGGGGAGATATCATCAAGTTAAAATAAATTTCAAATTACCATCATCTCTTTCACATCTCATCTCATCCATAAGAACCACTATGCAAGGGTACCGCCTCCGCTCGGATATCTACTCCGCTAAGTCTATACCCATTTGAGAAGTACGGTTGTACTGGCTCGTTTCCCGGCTATCTCATGGCTCGGTCCTTAATCGACCAGGGTCGGCACTTGCCTTTTCCGGAATCCTCCCAAATCATCCAGCCGCCCCAGTCTAAAACATTTGTGTAGTACCTTTAATTTTCATCAAAACTCATTTCATCATTCTCATGGCAATGTGGTGCTCATGTCTCCACATGCCGTATCTCAACTTCCTTCCCTAAGGTAGTTGCCCAAGCACAAAGCTTTTCATAAAGTCATGAGTATGCATGAATCTAAGTATAGCATGGCTAAGCAGTTTATCGAAGTTATTCTCCGGTTGTTTGTATCACATCGAGAGTTACAAGGAGTAATTCTAAAGGTAATCAATAACAAGGTATGGCATAAGAAGTATAGGTAACTTCTGTATAGCATGCATGTTTAAAGTTTAAAATAACATCATTTCACAATTGGGATCAATATGTTCAAAGAGTGTGATGACTTGCCTTGCTCGCACGCTTGTTGAATGGGGTCTTCCGCGTAGTCAGTAGAGGCCTCCTCGGTTGCTAGACATACGTACGAAAAGGAAAAATTGAATCCAATTAAAATCCGATAAGAGCGAACGAAAAAGCATGAAAAATCATAAAGAACTCTCCAAAATATCCCCCTACGATCCTACTCAGGTTACGGAGGATTTTTAGGGCAAAATCAACCGTAGCGACGAGTTACGGCTTTTTAGGGTTTTTGTAAAAAGGATCGATAAAGCGACGAAGCGAGAATCTTGCGAATGTTGTTTAAGAGATTCGTTGATACATTTTTATTTAGTTCAAAAGGTTAAGTATAGTTTGAAGAAAAGAAAAGGTACAGATAAGTCTTCGGGAAGAGTTTTTCGCAAGGTTCACCGAAAATTGTATATAGGAGCTCATTTCATTTTGAAGAAAACACATGTGTAAACTATAAAATTTTGGCATAAATATTTCCAAAATATCTCCAAAATATTCCCCAAATTTTTCTAAAATTTTTCCCATTTTTCTAATTTTTTCTTTTTCTTCTTTTTGCCCTAGCCCAGCCTTGTGCATCACTCTTCCTCTCTGACGTGTGGGCCGGCGGGAGAGGAAGGAAAAAGAAAGAAAAAAAAATAAAATCGGCAAACTTTCGCGTGGCTGGGGTTCGAACCCGCGACCTAACACTCAGCCCAACACATTCTCTCCACTGGGCCAGCACCCTCTTCTCATCTTCTTTCCCCTTTCTTTCTTTTTCTTCCCTCTTCCTCATTTTCTCTCCCCTGGCCGACCGGTAGGGAGGAAGACGGGCTCGTCGGCGGCGAGGGAGGGGCGGAGCTCGGGGATGGGGTGGCTTTGCACCATCTTGGGACACGGGGGTCCCATTTCCCCACTCGGTCGGGGCCGGGGAGCGGCGGAGAAGGCTGGCGACGGCGAGATGGTTCGGGCGGCGGTGGCGCTCGTCGGCGGCGGACTCCGGCGATGATTTGGCCAAGGCAAGGAGTCTACGAGCATCTGTGAGTCCTAGGGATGCTAGAGGGGGCGTTGGTTCGGCCGGGGATGCGCTGAGGTGTGCTGGCGACGGCGGGGTGGCGGCGGCCGGACAGGGTGCACACAACGGGGCTCGCCGGCGGCGGGCTCTGGTGGGAGTTCGGGTTCGGCAAGCTAGGGAAAATAAAGGGCTAGACATAGGGAACATGTCCTCACCGTAATTCGTCAAGAACCCAACCGAATCGCAGTGGAATCCGGGAAATCTCTCCGGCGGTCTTCACGGCGAGCTTCACGGCCGGTCTTCGATTTTTCGCAAAATTGGAACAATGCCGTGGGGATTTTTGGGGGAAACAGGTGAAGATTTGCGTTGTTTGGAGCTCGGCTCGGGGCGGCTTCTTATAGGCAGTTGATGGAGGGGAAAAGGGCGACGCGACGGCAACCATGGCGCGACGTCAGTAGTATGGTGCGGTTGCGGGGAGGTCGTGCGCGACGTGCGGCAACTGCAGGCCGAGCGCGCGCGTACGGTGGCGCGGCGAGGCGGTGCGCGCGGGCGACGTGGCAAGGATGGCGTGGCGCGGACTATGCTTGTGCGATGCTAACGCGGGTGGCATGGCGCGCGTGTACGGCGTCGACTTCGGGGAGCAACGGCATGGCGCGACTGTACCGGCGATCCCTGTGCGTGACCGGAGTCGATGACGATGGGAACATGCTTGCACAAGGTCTCTAGTACGGCGGATGACGCATGGCGAGTGCGAATGGGGTGATGGAACCGGTCGAACACCTGCTGATCAATGAATAGTGCCATTTCCTATTTTTCCCGAATTAAAAACCTATTTCCCCATTTCCATTTCCTTTCTTCCCAAAAATCCCAAATAAATTTTTGTATTCTCAGAACAATCTTTAAAATTATATTTTCCACTTTTCCCCACTTTTTAAAATATATGTTTCGTATTTATTTTATTTCTTCTTTTAAATTCAAGAGAATAGGGTTTTGATTAAAGATTAATTTCTAATTTCATTTCTCCTTTTCAAAAATATTTTTATCATCCAATTCCAATTATTCATTTTCTTTCCTCTATCAATTAGGGTTTAAACCAAAATATATCCCTTTTAAGGTCTCCCTTTTGTAATTCACCAAAGTATATAGATATGCCCTTTTCAAGGTACACATATATATATGTTGAAATCTTTTTCACCGGTTGGGATGTCCAAGCTTAGGGTTTTATTTCATTTTACCTCTAAGTAATTCTAGAAGAAAATATTATACCGCTGAACTGGCAATTAAGATCGGAAAACATGATAAGAAGCGATGATTCCCAAAAGGTTTTTGTGAGTTCCGATTTTTACGTTCCGATTTCAATTTCTTCGATTTTCAGGATGTTACAGGTACGAATCTCTCCGAGTCCACAGCTTTAACGACGAATGCTACGATCAAGACTGAGTGGATGACCTCACCCGACTGGAAGAGGCCCGTGAGGCAGCCCTCATCCAGTCGGCAAGATATCTTCAAGGACTCAGACGATACCACAGTCGTAACGTTCGAGCACGAGCTTTTATCGTTGGCGATTTGGTTCTACGCAAGATTCAAACCACCAAGGACTGTCACAAATTGTACCCATTATGGGAAGGACCATATATAATTGCCGAGGTGACTCGGCCGGGAGCGTATCGACTAAAGCGTGAAGACGGATCTATGGTGGAGAACTCCTGGAACATCGAGCATCTTCGACGATACTATGCTTAAATTGCCTTAAGTTTCACATTCCTCTTGACTGCCAACCTCAAGCAAGATGACTTCTTGAGTTAGCAGTCAGGGGCTGTACATATGCCAATAAAGCATGGTTTTCTTCAACAACTTATATTTGGTTTATCATTATTTAATATTCCTTGATTCGAGTTCAACGTATAAGGACTCAGAATTTTTTGATGACCTAATCAAGCTTAGGCTTGGTGACAGTCGGATGAAAATTACTTAAGAAATTTTACATAAAAACTCGGATCAAGGCATTAACATAAATAAGCTGAATATTTACAAGTCATAAAGTCATAGACATACAATGTTCATGAAGCAGTCAAGCTCGAAAGTGGTTCCTACATCAGCGGCCACCTTTTTGGCCGACTCCTGCGCCTCACTAATCAATTCCAGGGCTTGTTCATCTGAAGTACCATCAGTGAGGCGCAGGAATGTTAGCAAGGTCTCCCGACTGAACCCCGGAGGTCGAGGTTCTCCTCTCGGAGTGCGGCTATCTCTCTCCTTAAAGCCGCTTCTCTCGACGCAACTTCCTCTCGAGTGGTCTTCAGCTCCTGCTGGACATTCTCTAGGGAGTTCAAGTGTGGGACCAACTTCTCGAGTGCATCGGTTTTGGCCATCGACTGGCAATACACCCTCTGCACACAATTTCAGAAGATTGATTGACTGAAAAGCGATTACAAAGCTACAACAGAAAAGGAGCAAAACTCACGTTTAACAGCCGTGTCGCTTCATTCAGGCGTCTACAAGCATGTCTCTTTCTTCGTTCTCCATCTTCTTGTTTAGGATGATGCTCTGTTTCTGGCCTTCGGAATCACGCCACTCAATCTTGATCGGAGGGACCCAGGTTTCAGAAGACTGTAACCTAGGTATCTCCTCCACTTTGGCTGAATGGTTCAGAAGGAGCAGATGAAGATACAGGAAAAATTGACTGGAGATTAAAAAGCTAGAGATTGATTCAAGACTTACCAGTTTCGGTGGCTGAATCTTTAACCGGCAATTCCGTTGCTTTTCCTTTCTTGGCTCTTGCCCGACTGGTCTTCAGTCGGGGCCCTTTGAGTAGCAGCCGGGAGTTCTTCTGCGGCCGACTGATTTCCAGTCGGGGTATCCCGACTGGCGGTCGGGGGCTCTTTCCTTGGGGTATCCTCACTGGGAGGTGAGGGCCTCTCACTCGGAGCGCTCTCGCTCGGGAGAGGGCTCCGGGGTTTTGGCTCCGCAGGCTTTGATGCCTCGGTTGTTGCAGCTAGTGTTGGGCCCTAACTTTGTCTAGTGGGATCAATGTTTTTGAGGCCTCCTGCAAGGAGAAAAGACAGGAGCAATCGGGATGAAGATGAAGAAATTTTCAACAAAGAGCTCAATTTCAGTCGTAAGGCGTACCTGGTCGATCGGCGGATCTTGGGCGCCGTCTTCGGTGATGGCCTCAGAGGAGTCGCTTCAGCTTGAGGGGCTGGGACATCGTCGTCCGAGTCATCAATGATCAGCCTCCTCTTACTCGCCCGCTTGCTGGTGTCTTCACTCGGGACAGCCTCTTGCCAATCGGATCGCTCTGGATCTTTATGCTGCCGACGGGCTTCTTGGCAGGCCGAGCCGGCACGTCGTCATGATGAATTTTATATGGCTTTGAGATGATGGAGGCATTTTCCTGCAAGAAAGATTCTTTCAACACTAAGAAGTGTGACATCAAGATTGAAAGGAAACAAAGGAGCTAAGTCAGCTTACCGGAGGAGGAGGACGATATAGGCTGTATGGGAGGACCGATAGCATGACGCTGCGCTCGACTGCAATTCCAGTTGAGAAGATCTTATACATGCGAATCTTTAAGATCTCGAAGCTGAGGGAGTCGCGGTCTTCCTGATTGGGGTCCCTCTCGCCCTCATACTCAAAGGCAGGCCTGGACCTCTCCTTGATCGGGGCCAGTCGGTTCCTAATGAAGTGCCGAGTGATCTGCTCGCCCCGAAGACCTTTCTGTTTCATCTCCAAGATCTTCGCTAGCAGCTTGTTGGCTTCGTCCCAGTCTTGGGCCACTGGCACGGTGCTCCAGTTGGGTCTAGGTACTGGGGGAAGGCCAACGAAGTTTGGCAGGCTAGGTTCAAGATTGACGATATAAAACCAGTTTGCGTGCCAGCCCTTGTTGGAAGATTTCAAGGGAAGAGAAAAATATTCTCAACGGAGAGATCCGCAGAGTTGGAAGCCGGCCCCACCAACGACGCAGGGCTCATCCTTGTTCGGATGCGGCTTGAGATAGAAAATGCGGCGAAAGAGTTGGAAATGAGGAAAGATGCCGAGGAAAGCTTCGCAAACATGGATGAAGAGAGCAATGTGAAGCATAGAGTTGGGGTTCAGATGGTAAAGCTGAAGGCCATAGTAATCAAGAAGAACCCTAAAGAACTCAGAGGTGGGGAGGCCGAAACCGCAATAGAAGAAAGAGGTGAAGACGACGAGCTCACCGGTGTTCGGAGTGGGGAACTCCTCACCGGCCGTCGGCGCGCCACCGACGATCTCCTTGGAAGGGAGAACTCCGTGCTTCACCATCTCCTTGAGAGTGGATTCCCTGACATCCGAGGTAGCCCATTGCTCGAAAGGGATCTTTTTCTCTCCCGCCATGGATGTGGTTTTGGGGGAGTGGATCTGGCTCGAAGGTTGAGGATTTGGGATGGGGCTCTCTGGAGGTGGATGCGGAGGCTAGCTGGTGATGAAGCACGAGCTCCTGGATCTGTGGATTGGGTGCGCGCGTGAGCCTAGGGTTCTCCACTGCAAGCTGGTGAACAGTGTTGCAAGTGAGGAATTTTTCTGGGAAGCCGAAGTGGTGGGGATGACCTCGAGGTTTTGTAAGAGATTTGAGGGTTTGCTAGGTTTTCTCGCGATTGGGCCGAGCCCATGAGAGACTTGCGGCCCAGCTAAGATGTGGCCTGACGCGTGTCCTTAGGGACTTAAATGGATGAACTTAAGCAGATTTGCTTTGGCAATATGCACGTGTCTGAGTGCCCTGTACCTTTGGAAATCCTTTCATACCGCAGTTTGCGCAACTTCATGAGAAGTTGGCACGATGCAATTTGAAAGGTAACAAACAGTTAAGCTTTTATGGCTGCCTTGATGACACAGACTGTTTGGTTTTCAACCATTTGATTAAATGATTATATCAATGCTATTTTTTCCACCTTGGTGAAGATCTTTTTAGATTAAAGACCAATGTTATGGCGAGAGCTATTTAATATTTTGGTCATATTTTTCAGATGACTGAAAAACTTGTTTACCCATGAGGGATGATTAAAATATTTGTTTCGAGATAACTCGGGCAGAACCACTCGGATAAACATGAGCTTACCGAGTGCTCTTCACCCACGAGGGTTGATTGAGTTATTTGTTCTGAGATGACTCGGACAAATTCATTCGGATAAGCACGAGCTTGCCTAGTCATGAGATTTTTTATGATTGCTTTAGCTTGAGCTAAGCATCTATATGAGAATGATTTTTTATAGTTCTTGATTATATGTTTAGTCTGTTTTTGACTAACCACATAGTCGGGGGCTACACCTAATTAGGTGCATCAAGAGATACACCTAGATATTTATTTTTGAGAATTTTTTGGATATTTTCCAGCCCTTCACAGTCTTTGGAGCCACTCGGGAGATTCGAGCAGAGCTAATGGAATCACTCGGCGCTAGAGGCTCTTGGCCAAAGAGTTGTTTGGTAGTGTGCTATTTTGGTTTGAGGTTGAGTTATCTCGTCGACTGCAAAGGACTCGGGGGCTACTGTGGAGATTGTGGCAATCTGATATCCACATGGCAAGCTTATCCGACTGGAGATAGGGATAGGTTGCGCCTGCTAATTGTGTAAACCAACTATGATTTGGGTGTTACGTTGCCGATTAGATAAGGCAACGGGCCATAGTCACGGTTTGGTAAGATTGACGAAACCGACTTAGAGTAAGATAGAGTTTCCGATTTATAAGCCCACCTCCCAAGACTATATAAGGGGGGTAAGGGGCGTCCCTTGAAGGATATCAGAGGTTAGATCAGATTCATGAGCTATTAGCTTTAGAGGCAAGAGCAACAGATCTTGAGATCAATAAACACTCGGCGGATCGAATCCCCGAAACAGGAGTATGGTTTTACCTCATGAAAGGGCCTGAACCTGTCTAAATCTTGTTTTGCACCTAACTCATCAAGCTTGGCGATCTTGACTGCACCCCCAATTTTCTATTGCCGAAACCGAGTTTCGACACTTTTTTTTCTATAAATAGACCCCTTCAGGCCTTCCCGAACACATCACAGCCGAAGAAGAAATTCCCTCGCTCTCCAGGCGTACAAATTCCAGGTTTCCAAGCTTTCAGCAATACTTCTCATGGCATCCTCAAGCTCATCGGTGAACCAGGTGATTTTCCAACCCATCCATCCTCACCATTTCTTTTCTCTAAGTACTCACGAGTTAATCTTCTCGCAGCCGCCCCATCCCCTACGAGTGATTCAAGAGATCATGAACACCCCGTATGAACTGACGGTTAGCCAAGACCGACAAGTGAGAATCAACTTGCAGTGCTTTAGGGAACAAGATGCTCGTCATCCGGCGACCAGACCTCCAATAAACCTCAGTAGTGTTCCGGCAGCTATTCATTCGGCGTCTGCAACACTCACACGTCACGACAGGCTGGTAGCAAGGCGAACACAACTTGCCAATGAACTGTTAATCACAACCATCGATGTAAGAGTCACCAGGCTAGAGTATTTGATCTTGGATGCTTTAGAGAGAGAATCTCCAGAGGCCGTCGACCGGGCCCTAGCGACCATCAAAGACTATCTAGGAGACGTGTAATCGAAATCGGCTTCATGCCGATTATGAATAAAAATCGACGACTATCACACCGATTGAAGGATCGACCCAAATACCGGGGTAATATTTCTTCGGATATTTGCAATCGGCCCGATTTTGGAATCGGCTCGTGTACGTATATGCCCCCCAAGTTTTGTTGATAGCTTCGGTGTCGACAAAATTGTGGGTTCGAGCCGTTCGCGCCTCCTTGCCGTCCCTATCGGCCAATCATGAGCCGATCGTAGAAAACTTAGCAAAAAACGTTGCATAAAATGCCTAAAGGAGATGCCTTGTTAATGTAAGACATCGGCTGTCGTAAATCGGCTGAAGTAACCATAGTCGAATCACGAGTTGATCCATACGCTTGGGTAATATTTCTTTAGGTATTTTCCATTAAGAGCCCTTCCAAATACCTCTCGGTCCAGTCCTTTTAGCATGTAAGCTCCTTTAGAGATGCATTTGTTGATCTTGAAAGGCTCTTCCCAATTTGGTAACCATTTGCTGAACTTATTGTCTCTAGATCCGATCGGCAGTATCAATTTCCAAACGAGCTCGCCTTCCTCAAAAGATTTAGGCACCACCTTTTTATTATAATGTCTGGCTACTCGTTCTTTATCTTTTGTGACTTTTTCCAAGGCCCTCATCCTGGATAAAACTAAATATTCCGATTCGTCCACCATCAGGTGATAATAATCGTCGGCTGTGAGTTGATCCTTTAGCTGAATGCGCCTTGAGCCGACGACACTTTCCCACGGCAGCACTGCCTCATGTCCATAGACCAGTTTGTACGGAGGGACTTGAATTGACCCGTGGCATGCCATCCGATACGCCCACAGTGATTCGGCTAATCGGCTGTGCCACTGTTTAGGGTACTCAAAGATCTTTCTCTTAATCAGCTTGATCGAACTTTTGTTTGAGGCCTCGGCTTGCCCGTTGGCTTGTGCGTAGTACGGCGAAGAATTAAACAACTTGATCCCCATGCCGCCGACAAACTGAACGAATTCATCCAATACAAAGATAGATCCCTGGTCTGTTGTTATCGTTTGTGGAACGCCAAATCGGTAGATGATGTGTTCTTTGACAAACTCGATTGCGTCCTTAGAATCCACTTTTCTAAGGGGAATCGCCTCCACCCACTTTGTGAAGTAATCCGTTGCCACCAGGATAAACTTATATCCTTTGCTTGAGGGTGGATTGATCTGGCCGATCATATCAATGCCTCATCCTCTAAACGGCCATGGCTTAATAATTGGGTCCATAGCCGATGCTGGTGCTCGTTGTATAGCGCCAAACTTCTGGCAATCTTGGCACCCCTTGTAATACTTGAAACAATCCTCCAGCATCGTCGGCCAGAAATACCCTGCTCGGCGAAGCAGCCACTTCATTTTGTGGACCGATTGATGTGTGCCACAGATTCCTTCATGTACTTCCCCGATGGCCAGTGTAGCCTGATCGGCTCCCAAACACTTGAGTAGCACGCAGTCAATCGTCCGATAGTACAGATCTTCATCGAGCAACACGTATCGCAATGCCTTGTACCGTAGCTTCCTTGTGGCTGATTGAGAGGGGTTTTTGAGATAGTTGTAAACTTCAAACCTCCAATCATCGGCTGTAATGGCGGCAACGTCTATGTCGACTTCTTTCAGCATCGGCCAATAGCCCGATGCCACCTGAGCCAAGTCATTGGCCTCTGTGTTCTGCTCTCTGGGGATATGTTTCAAAGTAACTAGCCGAAAACCGTCCATTAATTCCTGGCATTGCCGATAATAGACCATCAGCGCGTCGTTTTTGCATTCATATTCTCCTGATAATTGGCTGATGACCAACAATGAATCTCCCATTATTTTGATGGCGTCGGCCTCAACTTCCTTGAGTAGATGTGACCCTTTAAGGACGGCTTCGTATTCGGCTTGGTTGTTTGTAGTGTGGGGGTTGATGGCAAAAGCAAACTCGAAGCTTGCCCCCCTGGGCGAAATAATGACCACGCCGTTGCCACAGCCGTTGGTGCAAACTGAGCCATCGAACGTCAGAGTCCAAGGCATAATTTCCACTGAGCCGATTGAGTCGTTTCTATGCTCCACAATGAAATCGGCTATGGCTTGCCCCTTGACTGCCTTGGTTCCTGATACCTCAGATCAAACTCTGTTAGCGCAAAAATCCACTTCCCAATTCTTCCTTTGAGCACTGGAGCCAATAGCATATACTTAACTACATCGGCTTTGCAGATTACTGTGCACTCGTTGGACAACAGATAGTGCCTTAACTTTGTACATGAAAAATAGAGGCATAGGCATAACTTCTCCACAGGTGAATACCTTGTCTCCGCGTTTAGCAGCCGTCGGCTGAGATAGAAGATGGCTTTTTCCTTGCCGTCGACCTCTTGGATTAGGACGAAGCCGATTGATTTGTCATCGGCTGATAAGTACAGCTTGAACGGTATTCCCTTTTGTGGAGGCTTTAGAACTGGAGGGGAGCTTAGATAATCTTTTATGTTGTCTAACGCCTTCTGCTGCTCTGCCCCCCATGTGAATGTCTGATCGGCTTTCAGCCGAAGCAGTAGCGTGAACGGTTCCATCTTTTCTGAGAGATTGTCTATGAACCGTCTGATGAAGTTTATCTTGTCGATCAATGATTGGAGTTGTTTTTTGTCCTTCGGAGGTTGAATTGTCTTGATAGCATTTATGCTTCTTGGTGTAACTTCAATTCCTCTTTCATGGACGAGAAATCCCAGGAATTGCCCGGCCGATACGCCGAACGCGCACTTAAGCGGATTCATCTTCAGACCATACTTCCTCGTCCGTTCTAACACTTGTCTCAGATCGGCAATGTGGCCTTCTATCTCCCTTGACTTGACAACCACGTCGTCAATGTATATCTCTACTAGCGAGCCGATCATATCGTGAAAGATGTAATTCATGGCCCGTTGATATGTTGCCCCAGCGTTCTTCAAGCCGAATGTCATTACTACCCATTCTAACAAGCCGATTGCGCCAGGACACCGAAAAGCGGTCTTGTGGATATCCTCGTAGGCCATGAATATTTGGTTATACCCTGCATTGCCATCCAAAAACTGATAATTTTGTGGCCCGAAGCAGCATCGACAAGCAGATCGGCTATCGGCATTGGGTATTCGTCTTTAGGGGTTGCCTTGTTTAGATCTCTGAAATCGAAGCACACCCTAAGTTTACCGTTTTTCTTCAACACTGGGACGATGTTCGAGACCCACTCGGCGTATCGACAAGGCCGAATGAATCCCACATCGTATAGCCGAGTGATTTCGGCTTTAATTGCATCGTACATATCAGCCTTAAACCTCCTGGGAGGCTGTTTGAACGGCCGATAGCCTGCCTTAATTGGCAGTTGATGGACTACTATTGATCGGCTGAGGCCGGGCATCTCGAAGTACTCCCAAGCAAAACAATCTTTATATTCTTTTAACAATTCAATAAGCTAGGATCTATAATGAGGAGACAGATTTTTGCTAATGTACGTCGGCCTCGGCTTATCACCAGAGCCGATGTCGATTTTCTCTAATTCGTCGGCCGATGTGAAACCTTGCCCTAGCTTGCCATCATCTTCGTCCGCGGTGTCCATGCCGAGAACACTCGAGCCCTCCACCATGTCTTGTTCAAAGCAGTAGTTGTGGCTCGTCATTTCCAATCGGCTGTATCATTGAATTTGACACATTTAAAAAATCGGCTTGCCAGATTTTCCCGGATAAACAATCGATGCCCTCGATTTCCCAAAGCGGCAAATCGGCATTGACAACACTAACTGACCTGTCGGCTGGTACGATCTCGATCTTATCGCCGTCCCATTGGATCAGGTTCTAATGCATTGTAGAAGGGATGCAGCAGTTAGCGTGTATCCAGTCCATTCCAAGCAGCAGGCTGTAAGACCCCTTCCTGTCGATGACAAAGAATGTTGTGGGCACGATCTTGTTGTCGATGGTCAGTTCAACGTTGAGGACGCCCTTGGTTTACAATGGGTTGCCGCCGAAGTCTTTGAGCACCATGTTTGTTTTTATCAGGTCTTCGGCTCCCTTGCCTAGTTTTCTGAATGTCGCGTAAGGCATGAGGTTGACTGCAGCTCCCACATCGACTAGCATTTTGGAAATTGGCTTGCCGTTGACGAACCCTTTAACGTACAACGGTTTTAAGTGCCGATTTTCAGTTCCCTCGGGTTTGTTGAAGACAGCTTGGTCTGGTGAGATTGCCAATTTCGCCAGGTCGTCCTCAATGGTGTCTGCATCAGCTTCAGGAGCGTCGAACTCGGCTGGCAGCACGAATATCATGTTAACCGATGCAGAAATTTTGCCTTTCCCTTTGGCTGCCCTCCTGGCTTGATCGGCTGGGCTTTCCTCGGCTTGCTCTTCGTCGGCTATGGTAGCTTTCTTTTTGGGTACCCACCGCCTTTTGATTTTGCCCAGCCGACGGCGCTGTTCGTAGATTATTTGCTGAACTTCGTCTTCTCTCCCTTCACGCTTAAGCCGTTGAACCCTTCTTTTCTCCATCTTCGTGAAGAGATCGGACGGGCACCATTGGGGGTTGGCCAATTCCTCCTCGTCGGCCTTTTCATCGTCGCGGTTGTTCCCATCGCGGTTTTCATCGATGAAGAAATCCTGGTGGATCAGGCCGAGCTGATCATGGACGGACCGCCGCCTTTAGTTTATCTGAACGGCTCTGGGGATGAACCGAGTTGGACTTGCAGGCGATGAGCTCCTGCGCTCGTCGTCGCGCCGATCGTTACATGCTGGGCAATCGTCCAATGTTGGCAGTCTCATGCCGGATTCCCAGCAGTACCTGAAAAAATCACAAGGCCAATGCGGATCGGCATTGTCGTGGTTTGCCTCGTATCGTCGGCTTTGGGTGTTCGGCTCGCGCCGACGAGGTGCTTCATTGTAAGCTTCTTCCTGTCGAGACCGGTGCTGATGACGGTATCGGCTATGTTCATGGATCGATCGTCGGTCAGCCGATCTGATGACTGGGTGCACCATATTAATTGGCGCGGCGTGACATCCAATCTGATTGCCTTCTGCCTTGGCCCTGATCGGTGTATTGACTAAGTGTTAACCCTGGAATTTGGTAATTGGGTTCCTAAGGCTGAAAAGGCAAAGTGGAATCGGATCGGCTGAAGACAGAAATCGTATCGGCTAAAAGAGTGGTCGGCTGCAGGGCTAATCGACTGAGGATGGATCGAATGGAAGCAACCGACAGCCGATTCTAAGTTCAGAAGAGATGAAACCGTGTTTAGTGCATAAACTTGAAGATAAATAGAAGATTCGGTTGCTAATTGCGCGTTTAAAGATATTGCCACTTATGGATAATATGGTGTAATCTAGAGATTTATTAAATTGTTAGTTGTAACACGGTATGGGTTCCGCTAGGGATAATATGATATTTAAACAGTAGCTTAGATAGAGTCCAGGGTTGTTACAGATATTTGTATCTTAGGTATAAATAGGACCCGAGACCCTCTGTATCAGAACGATTCAATCAATCTAATCTTCGGCGCATCGCCACTTTTTCCTTTTAGACGAACACTCTGTTTGGCTTCGGGCTGCATCGTCTCGATCCCCAAGTTCAGGTAAATGTTTGTCATTAGTGGTAAGATTATTTGTTTCTAATGCTTCCATCGCAATGATACATTAGGAATTAATGGTTTTACTGTGTCATATATCATATAATGCGTATGAATCAGGTCGATGCTTAGATCTATCTTGTAGTTGGCCTATCTCGTCAAGGGTATATGGTCAACAGGGCTAGGTCTAAGGGTCGGTTGGTTCGTATGTAGTATCTACCATCTCACGGAGTGTAAGTCGGTAGTAATAGATTGGATGTTTCTTTTGATACTTAATGCTGCATCAAGTTTGAACTATTAAGTCGTCTTTAGAACTGTCAGTGATCTGTTCTTCTGTGATTTACATTATCCAAGGGATAGTGCCGGGGTTTCAGTCGGCCCTATTTACATAATATTTGATCCAGAATATTATCTTTACATAAGATTTGTCGGGGTATCAGCCGATTTGCTGTTAGCTTTCCAGATGTCGGCTAGGTCATTGATCTGTATATTTATTATTCTTCGCTATGTTTGGATCAGCGGTGATGTTGTCTCGATGTATTTGCCCCGTTCCAGCCATTTGGCCCAAACATGGTTTAGAATAGCATATATACATCCATGGAATCCCTCAGCCGATCCCATGGAGATCTAACCTAACGCTTAAAGAATACTACCTTGTTTTTCTTGTTGATTAGCATATCAAATCAGCTGGCACGCTCTACACGTTGTAGGCAGCCAAGAAGGACCTGCACTAGAGTCAAGCAGATCTCCCAGGCCAGCGCGTGAGAGAGATTTCTCGTCAACACGCTTCTTGGCACGCCCAGTGGGACTGTCTTTGTCGGCTCGACTCGGACGAATAGACTCTGCCGGCAAGATGGTCGACTCCAAGATCTCTCGCATCACACAGGACAATGTCGTACCTGTAAAGATGGAACAACTATCGGCTGAACAGCAAGCTGAGTACAAGAAAATGGTGGAGGAACTCCAGAATAATTACCTTCAATCCTTCACCCAAACGAGGTCTGGAACTGTGCACCAAAAGTACAAGTTCAGCCTCAACGATACCAAGGCATCCTCATCAAGCGATGCGAAAGGCAAACAGAAAGTGGAAGAGCCAACTCAAGTGCAAGATGATCCAGCCGTATACTCTTTACAAGATCGGATCGACTCTGTTCATCACGCGGTCAACAGAGCGACATCTGGTCAATACCCTCAATAATATGATCTCTCACGTGGTTGATGCCAAGGTAGCCGAGCAGCTGCAACGGGGCCCCACGTATTTCGCGGATGGCCAGTTTCCTGGTTATAGGACACTAGTCACCCAGGATCGGCCGCTTCCACTAATAGCGCAACCCAACCCACCAGGAGGAATCGGCCACTTAAGTCCAGGCGAGACGGCTGTAAGACCAGCGGTCACTATTCTAAACCGACAACAACCGTTGCCTCAAGGTCAACTCGACAACGTATTCCATAATAATCGGCAGCCAGAGCCATTGATCCTGGCAGGCGGCAGAATGTCGGGGGCCGACCGTTGTTCCCAGACCCACCAACACCACAACAGGAGCCTCGGCTGCCACCCACTGATCATCGCTACCAATACCAATGGGGCCATCAGGATCACCACTACAGACCTCAGACACCGCCACAGCTGTATCGGCAAGCACCCATGCCGTATGACCCATACGAGCCAATACAGCAAGATAACCGAGCCTGGGCTGAGCTAATCGCAGACATCATGCGGGATCAGTTCGGCCTCAAACCAAAAGATTCAGGGAATATGTATCGGTACCCCTATCTGGAACATTTCGAAAGGATCCCTCTGCCCAACCGATACAAGATCCCAGACTTCTCCAAATTCTCGGGACAATACAACGTCTCTACCTATGAACATGTCAGCCGATTCTTGGCACAATGCGGTGAAGCATCGGCTACAGACCCCCTGAGAGTTCGATTATTCCCCCTCTCTTTCGGGATCGGCCTTGACCTGGTTCTCTTCGCTGCCTTACAACTCAATCCAGAGTTGGGCTGATCTTGAGAAGCAGTTTCACAGCTATTTTTATTTCGGCAACCATGAAATGAAGTTGTCGGACCTCACCAGCGTCAGGCAAAAACACAATGAATCGGTCCAAGACTACATTCAGCGCTTCAGAGAAATGAGAAACCGATGTTATAGCCTGGTGCTATCAGACGCTCAGCTGGCCGATTTAGCCTTCCATGGTTTGATTGCACCGATCAGGGAACGATTTTCTGCGCAGGACTTCGATAGTCTAGCCCACCTGGCGCAGAAGGTGACAGCCCACGAACAGCGTTTCCAAGAAACCAGGAAGGCCGTCAAAAGCATAACCCAGGTCATCGTCGATTTAGATTACGGGTCCGACGACGATGAAACAGAAGTGGCGGCAGCCGAATGGGCCAAGAACAAGAAGGCCATCGTCTGCCAATGGCTGCTGAAGACGGCTAAGGAAGAAAATTATGATTTTGACATCACTAAAGCCGACAAGATCTTTGATTTACTGCTCAAGGAAAAACAGATTCAGTTGCCCGAAAACCATGTGATCCCGTCGGCCGAAGAATTGAAAAAGAAGAAGTACTGCAAGTGGCACAACTCCACCTCTCACGCCACAAATAAATGCAAAGTCTTCAGGCAGCAAATCCAGTCAGCCATCGAGGCCGGGAAGTTAAAGTTCGCCGACTCAAACTGGTCCATGAAAGTAGACAGCAATCCGTTCCCGGTCAACACAGTCCATGCCGGCCCCGGGCGGGCTGATCGACAGGACAGAATGGCGCACGGCTTAGCCAATACGTTGATCGAGGCCAAGGTAGAAGATGACCAGACTGGATACCACAGTGCACAAATTAATATGGTGCGCCCAGTCATCAAATCGGCTGGCCGACAGCCGATCCATGAGCGAAGCCGACACCGTCATCCATACCGGTCTTGGCGTGAAGAAATTTACGACGAAGCACCTCGCCGGCACGAGCCAAGTGTTCAGAGCCGATGGTACATGGCAAACCGTGATGATGCTGATCCACATTGGCATTGCGGCTTCTTCAGGCATTGCTGGGAATCCGGCATGAGGCTACCAACATTGGAAGATTGCCCAGCATGTAACGATCACCGTAACAATGACGAGCGCGGGAGTTCGTCATCTGCAAGCCCAGTCCGGCCCATCCCCAGAGCCGTCCAGCTAAACCAAAGACGGCAACCTATCCACGATCGGCTCGGTCCGATCCATCAGGACTTCTTCATCGACGAGAACCGGGATGGAGACAACCGCGATGACGAAGAAGCCGACGATGAGGAATCAACCAACCCCCAATGGTGCCCGTCCGATCTCTTTACGAAGACCCAAAAGAGGAGAATTCAACGGCTCAAGCATGAAGGAAGAGAAGACGAGGTGCGACAAATGATCTACGAGCAACGCCATCGGCTGGGCAAAATCAAGAGACTGGATCCACGCCAACTGCTACATCCCTTCTACAATGCACCAGAGTCTGATCCAGTGGGACGGCGACAAGATCGAGATCGTGCCAGTCGACAGGTCAGTTAGTGTCGTCAGTGCCGATTTGCCACTTTGGGAAATCGAAGGCATCGATTGTTTATCTGGGAAAGTCTTGCAAGCCGATTTTCTAAATGTGTCCAATTCAACAATACAACCCATCGGAAGCGACAAGCCGCAGCTGCTGCTTTGAACAAGACATAGTGGAGGGCTCCAGCGTTCTCGGCGTAGCCACCGCGGACGAGGACGATGGCAAGTTAGGACAAGGCTTCACGTCGGCCGACGAGTTAGAAGAAGTAGACATCGGCTCGGGTGATAAGCCGAGGCCGACGTACATTAGCAAAAATTTATCTCCTCATTATAGATCCCAACTTATTGAATTACTAAAAGAATATAAAGATTGTTTCGCTTGGGAATACTTCGAGATGCCCGGACTTAGCCGATCGATAGTGGTCCATCAGCTGCCGATCAAGGCAGGATATCGGCCATTCAAACAGCCTCCCAGGAGGTTCAAGGCCGATATGTACGACGCAATTAAAGCCGAAATCACTCGGCTATACGACGCATGATTCATTCGGCCTTGCCGATATGCCGAATGGGTCTCTAATATTGTCCCGGTATTGAAGAAGAACGGCAAACTTCGGGTATGCATCGACTTCAGAGACCTAAACAAGGCGACCCCAAAAGACGAGTACCCAATGCCAATAGCCGATCTGCTTGTCGACGCTGCCTCGAGCCACAAAATCATCAGTTTCATGGACAGCAACGCGGGATATAACCAGATATTCATGGCCGAAGAGGATATCCACAAGACAGCTTTTCGATGCCTCGGTGCGATCGGCCTCTATGAGTGGGTGGTGATGACATTCGGCTTAAAGAACGCTGGGGCAACATATCAAAGGGCAATGAATTACATCTTTCACGATATGATCGGCGCACTAGTAGAGATATACATCGACGACGTCGTCGTCAAGTCAAGAGAGATAGAAAGCCACATTGCCGATCTGAGGCAAGTGCTGGAGCGGACGAGAAAATATGGTTTGAAGATGAATCCGCTTAAATGTGCGTTCGGCGTGTCGGCCGGGCAATTCTTAGGGTTCCTCGTCCATGAAAGAGGGATTGAAGTCACGCCAAGGAGCATCAATGCTATTAAGACAATTCAACCCCCTAAGGATAAAAGACAGCTTCAGTCATTAATCGGAAAGATAAACTTCATCAGACGGTTCATAGCTAACCTCTCAGAAAAAATGGAGCCGTTCACACCATTGCTCCGGCTTAAGGCCGATCAGACATTCACATGGGGGGTAGAGCAACAGAAAGCGTTAGACAACATAAAAGATTACCTGAGCTCCCCTCCAGTTCTAATGCCCCCACAAAAGGGAATGCCATTCAAGCTGTACCTGTCCGCCGACGACAAGTCAATCCTCTCTGTCCTAATCCAAGAAGTCGACGGCAAAGAAAGGGCCATTTTCTATCTCAGTCGGCGGCTACTAGATGCAGAGACCAGGTATTCACCCGTCGAAAAGTTATGTCTATGCCTCTATTTCTCATGTACAAAGTTAAGGCACTATTTGCTGTCTAATGAGTGCACGGTAACTTGCAAAGCCGATGTAGTCAAGTACATGCTATCGGCTCCAGTGCTCAAAGGAAGGATCGGAAAGTGGATCTTCACGTTAACAAAGTTCGATCTGAGGTATCAGGCTCCCAGAGCAGTAAAAGGACAGGCCATAGCCGATTTCATTGTGGAACATAGAAACGATTCGGTCGGCTCCGTGGAAATTATGCCTTGGACTTTGAATTTCGATGGCTCGGTGTGCACCAACGGCTGCGGCATCGGCTTAGTCCTTATCTCGCCCAGGGGGCAAGCTTCGAGTTCGCTTTCGCCATCGACCCCCACGCTACGAATAACCAAGCCGAGTATGAAGCCATTCTCAAAGGGCTAACTCTGCTCAAGGAGGTGGAAGCTGACGCAGTCGAAATAATGGGAGACTCATTGCTCGTCATCAGCCAACTATCAGGAGAATATGAGTGCAAAAACGACGCACTGATGATTTATTATCGACAGTGCCGGGAGTTAATGGATGGTTTCCGGCTAGTCACTTTGAAGCATATCCCCAGGGAGCAGAATACGGAGGCCAATGATTTGGCTCAAAGGGCATCAGGCTACCGGCCGATGCTAAGAGACGTCGATGTGGGCGTGGCCACCATCACAACCGACGATTGGAGATTTGACGTCTACAATTATCTCAAAGACCCTTCTCAGTCGGCCACAAGGAAACTACGATACAAGGCGCTACGATACGTATTGCTCGATGAAGACTTATACTATCGGACGATTGACGGCGTACTACTCAAGTGTTTGGGGGCCGATCAAGCCACAGTGGCCGTCGGGGAAGTACACGAAGGAGTCTGCGGCACCCATCAATCGGCCCACAAAATGAAATGGCTACTTTGCCGAGCCGGACACTTCTGGCCGACAATGCTGGAGGATTGTTTCAAATACTATAAAGGGTGCCAGGACTGCCAAAAGTTTGGCACGATACAACGAGCGCCGGCGTCGGCCATGAACCCAATCATCAAGTCGTGGCCCTTCAGGGGATGGGGCATTGATATGATCGGCCAGATCAATCCGCCTTCAAGCAAGGGGCAAAAATTTATCCTAGTAGCCACAGACTATTTCACGAAATGGGTGGAGGCGATTCCCCTCAGAAAAGTGGATTCTAAGGACGCAATTGAGTTCGTCAAAGAACACATCATCTATCGATTTGGCATTCCGCAAATAATAACGACCGACTAGGGGTCCATCTTTGTTTCGGACGAGTTTGTCCAGTTTGCCGACGGCATGGGGATCAAGCTGCTTAACTCTTCGTCGTATTACGCGCAAGCCAACGGGAAGGCCGAAGCATCAAACAAAAGCTTGATCAAGCTGATTAAACGAAAGATCTCTGAGCATCCTAAGCAATGGCACACCCGATTGGCCGAATCGTTATGGGCATATCGGATGGCATGCCACGGGTCAATCCAAGTCCCCCCGTACAAACTGGTCTATGGACACGAAGCAGTGCTGTCATGTGAAAGTGTCGTCGGCTCAAGGCACATCCAGCTACAAGACCAACTCACAGCCGACGATTATTATAACCTCATGATAGACGAGTCGGAGGATCTCGCTTTATCCAGAATGAAAGCTTTAGAAAAAGTAACAAAAGATAAGGAACGAGTAGCCAGACATTACAATAAAAAGGTTGTCGAACTCGTTTGGAAACTTATACTGCCGATCGGGTCCAGAGACAACAAATTCGGCAAATGGTCACCAAATTGGGAGGGGCCTTTCAAGATCCACAAATGTGTCTCTAAAGGAGCGTACATGCTATAAGGGTTGGACGGGGAGATATTCGGAAGGGCCCTCAATGGAAAATATCTAAAGAAGTACTACCCGAGTGTGTGGATCAATGCGTGAGTCGGTTATCATCACAGCAGGCCGACCCACGACAGCCGATGCCTTGCAAGGCATCGCCTTTAGGAATTCACATACGCTACCTCATACGCTCCATGATCGGCTAAGGATCCCCCGACAGAGATCAGAATGAATGAACGCATCGGACTCGCAAATTTTGTCGACATCAAAGCTATCAACAAAACTTGGGGGCATACATATGCGCGAGACAGTCAAAAAATAGACAGTCGAAAAATCAAAAATCAAGCCGATTTTGATTGATCAAGCCAGAGAAGTTGAAAAACCCCAAGTCAGACGAAACCAGGAACATTAAAACGAACTTTATTCAGAATCGGCGCAAATCCGCCTTTGATTACATGTTCGCTAGGTAGTCACTAATGGTCGCCAGGGCTCGTTCGATGGGCTCCGCAGTCTCCATCTTTAGAGCATCCAGGATCAGGTGCTCCAGCCGAGTGACCCTTATGTCGGTGGTCGTGATCAGCAGCTCGTTGACAAGTTGGGCTTGCCTACCCTCCAGCCGGTCGAGGCGCGTGAGCGTCGAGGACGCCATGGGGGCAGCAGCCGGGATGTCGCCAAGATGAAAGGGAGGCCTGGCCGCCGGGTGACAAGCCTCCAGCTCCCTGAAGCGCTTCAGGTTCACCCTCACCCGTCGGTCTTGGCTGACCGATAGTTCGTATGGCGTCTCCATAATCTCCAGGATCACCCGAAGCGGGTGAGGCGGCTGCAACGAAATTCGTCCCTAAGTATTCGAAGGGAAAAAATGGCGAGAATAGATGAGTTGGGAAACCACCTGGTTCACCAACGAGCTCGAAGAAGCCATGGGTAGCCTTGCTGAAGACTTAGAAAACTGGGTGTTGTACTACTGGGGTTCGTCTCCTTCGGCCGTGAGTTATTCGGGAAGAGCCGGGGGAGCCCATTTATAGAAAGAAAAGATGCGGTTTTTAGATGTGAAAGGTCGCTGCCAACCCGAGAATCGAAGCAAGAGTCGAAGAGATCATCATTAGAAGCGTCGGGAATCGTTGAATAACCGGCGACTACGCGAGTCTGGATACCTATCGCCCAGAATTCACGGGTTTCTGAAGTACAGATTCGAGGGAATCGGCCTACGAAGACAGATCGGCGACATAATCAGGCATTACCGGCCGATAGCTAGCGAGACGGATGTCCGAAGGATAAACGCTAAAGGTCGAGGCGCCACCTCGGGGTGATTTCGAACCAAACAAGTCGAGACGCCGCACACAGCCAAGAGGCATTCCTACCTACGAACATAGCCGATTCTATCTACAAGTGCAAATAATACAGGCTATCCGATTACATCGCAAGAGCACAAGTATGTTGCAGAAGCGCGAGCTGACCTCACAAGGTCAGACAATTTACAATCTCATTTCTTCAGGAAATCGGCTATGGCCGATAGAGCCGTCCGTCTGATCTGGTCGATCTCGCCGATTGCCCTAAGGTCGTCGACCTCGGATCCCGCCACTGGTCGGGCGCTCTGCACCAAGCCCCGTAAATGCGCCACGGCCGCCCTGATACTTTGACGCTCGGCTTCAACCCTGGCCGGCAGATCAGCCATATACTCCTCGTGGACGTCGATTTCGTTTGTAATTTGAACAAGGTCGGCCACCAGTTGATCCCGGCGGGCGCGAAGTTGCTCAAGCTTGGCCGCTGGCTCTGTCTTCAGGCGGTCGAAGGCGGCCTTCCGGTTCTCAATGGCCTCTTTTGTCGATTGGATTGCAGCCGACCACGCTTGACTCTCACGACGATCAATGACTAGCTGCCGGGCCCGTTCATATTTTAACTGATGGGCTTCCATGAAGGTCGCCGGCACGATGTCTTCAGCCACGGCATCCGGCAGTTGGTCTTGGATATCTCTGAACCGCGCGCGTATCGAGCCGCAGTCGACCACCAGCGCGTCCAATGAAGCTTCTAGCCGGTTGCCGATATCGGCTAAAGTGGCCCTCAGGTTCTCGGCCGACGCTGCGAGCGCTTCCTCGCCAGCATCGCCGGGCTCCTCGAACTCCGACAAGTCAAAGTTGAGAAGATCGGCCATGTTCTGCAGGGGAGAGAAAGGATCAGGGGCATGACAAAACCAATGGTTGGGACCAGTTAGCTTACCGTCGGCGCTGTCGTCAGGGCTGTTGGCTCGGCTGGATCATTGCCCATGGCCGTCTGGCCCTCTTTGCTAGTGTTATCGTCACTACCCCCAGCAGGCGTAGTACATTCGCCCAACGCCTGGGGGGCAGCCGATGGAGATCGCGGGAGCTGTAGAAGAAAGGATTAGCAGATGAACTGATTAATTACCACAGATAAAGGGGTAAGGGACGATTATCGGCAGTGCAGGGCGAGGAGTGCGACCGGCCAATTTTTTGAACTGCGAAGAACAGATGAGTCAGGTGCAAGCGATCATCGTGAAACCAGGCCCAACGAAGTAAAAACTTACGGGAGGACGCCTTGTCGGCGGGCTTGGGGCTGGTGGAGCATCAGTTGGGGCGTTTACCGACTCGGGACTCGAAGCCCCGGTTTCGGCCGTCGCCTGGGCAGCCGTCGGCGCCTCCTCATTGACAGCAACGTCGACGAATTGCTCGATGGCTGGATCTAGAGGGGGAAGGCTGTCGGCCGAGGCGACCAGTTGTATCTTTTTCACCCCCTTGGGGGCAGGCGCGGCCGACGAACGCGGTGGAGGTGCCGTTTTTCTTTTCGGCGCGATCGGATGACGCACCTTCCCTCGCAGCAGTGATGATAGTTTGGGCGCCCCGGCCGATGGCCGACGGAGCGAGGCCCCCGCATCCGTAACGCCGGAGTTATATTCGATGGGGCGTCCGGAGTCACTTACCGTCGGCCGCTCTGTTTCTGTTTCCTGCAAAGTCGAAACACGAATGTTAAGTCGGCTGATACGGCCGATGAATGAATCGTTAGAAAGAGATCGTTGACTTGAAGTAGGGATATACCAAGGGGATCTCATCCGGCAGGAGCAAGTCGATGTAGCAAGACGGCCGTTGGTGAAAAATGTGGCGTTTGAGTTCAGACCACCATCGGTCATAGGCAACGCTTCTCCTCGTCAAGAGGGTGATTGTATTGGCGTCGCCGAGGGGGGGACCGGCTATGTTCAGCAACCAATATACACATTCAGCTTCGGAAATTCTGGGTAGGAATTTCTGGGCATAACAAGTTGGTATCAAAGCCGACCTTGACCGTAGGATAAGCCAAATGGAAACCCTAAGAGCCCTCTGAAACTCTTTCATCTACATGCCCTCTTTTGCATTTGGAGTTGTTTTGGGAAAATTGGGAATTGTGTTTCCTTGGTTTGCGGGAAAAATCTTGACCATTTATTCGAATTGAATTTTCCCAAGAATGGTCGGTTGAGGGTATTGGTGATTTCGCATAGATAGGATTTGGGTTCGAATTGGGTTTTATTCGATAGTCGGTCTGGGAATTGTCGGGACTATGCATTAAGTCGTGTCTAGGCCTTGCGGGATGCAAATTTTTATGCTTCTTGTTATTACTATATATTTATTTTGCACATTAGTTTGTTGCTCAGTAGTGTCGATAGTATTTTACTTGGAATTATGCTAAAATATTCTATGCATAAAAGTTGTTTCTTACTTGGTTATTTAGTTGAGTTATTTATTGTTTTATTTAATTTGGATCTGAGGATGCATTGATTCCCCTCCTTTGTCTTCTGTAGATGTCTAGCCTTCCTCGATGCACTCTGACCAGGGAATGGGCGACTTTGTGGCAGAGCTTAGTCGCATGACCATCCTGGTTGGCTACCCCAGCGACCCGAAATACACGCAGATTCGCCCCTCAGCGGCGAACTTCCGCACCGTGTCAGTCTGGAGGTGCACGACATCTCTACCATTCTACCCAACATGGTGGTCATTGCTTCTGGGGGCTCATTTGAGCACGCCTGCTAGGAGGCCGCTTACCAAATGATGGCCAGAATCCGGGAGCGCCATGACGTCGACCTCCACAACACCGCCTAACGCTACCACCCCAGTCATGGCAACCGCGACAACACCAACACTTTCCACTCGGCAGCAGGGGAGAATGACACGACCTTTGAGAACATGTGCACCGTGCTGCAGGTTTGGACACTATGCAAGCGAACATGCATAGGGCATCCAAGGCCCTCAACGACAAGAAGCTGCTAGAGATTGTGCAGCTAAAGTACGAGGTGGCTCGCCTCAAGAGGAAGAATTCTATTCTCTAGGCATGCTCGCCACCCAAGGGAACTAGGGTCCGCACGACCCCGAGGAAGACGACGACTGCTCCCATGTGGATCCAGCTCGCGCACCAAAACCTGCCGCTAGCTCCAAAGCCTCTCCCTGTGTTTGTGCCACCCCCCGCCTCCACCTTCACCAGCCCCGACGTCAGGACTGTCCTTTGCTCTCACAGTAGCAGCAGTGGTGGTTGGCTATCAGCGACGCCCAGCCCTACCATCATGATCACCAGCAACAGCACCAGCTGCAGCACCACCACCACCAGCAGCGGCAGCAGTAGCTCCAGCTCTGAGCCTGGCAGTGGCGAGACCTAACTATTGGACTCTCGTAGTCGTTCGGAGGAGGTCAGAGATGAGCCCGAGCCCGACTACGACTCAACCAACCATAGGAGTTGTTCCGAGCATTAGGACGTCACCCCTAGTTTCTCGTTTTCCTTAGTTTGCTTTTTTGTTAGTTGTGTGCTTAGATTTGTTTGTTTGTGGGTTTAGTTGACATACCCTACCAAGTGGTTGTGGTATGGCTACCCTTAATTAGGATTTGAACTATTCCTTTTTCTGTAACACTTAAATTTGAGAACAGAATAATTTATAATGAAGATTAGTTCCTATGTAGTATGTTTTCCTCCTCGTCTTTTCTTTCCCTCCGCCTGCCCCTCTCCAGATAGTGAACTCGAGGAACAACAACCGTGCCACCGGTGATGGCAGCAGTAGCGGAAGCCAGAATAGGGACATCAACCCCAATGGCGCCACCAGCAATGGTCCGTCCCCGCCGCCAGAGAACCCAACGCTCGCTCAAGTGTTGGCGACCCAAACACAGATGATGGCCGCCATGATGTAGAAAATGCAACAACAACATCAGCACATGCAACAATAGATGATGCAGCAGTTGCAGCAGTAGGCCCAGCACCAGCAGCATCAACCAGCTGGTCCACCTCCCGTCACTCCAGTCCAAGTTACTGGAGTTCTGGATGCGTCAGAAATGGAAAAGCTTTACTACAAGCCTAGTCGTTGTCCATGCTGGCTTGTGGTACGCATGATAATTCTTTCAGGGATTTTTCGCGAATTAGTCCTTAATTGCCATGGGCACGTCTATCGATACCATGCGTCCATAGCTGTCATGCCTAGAATTTAGCCAAATTTCCAGACTGTTTTGTGTATAAAGCACTGTCCAGGAATCAAGTTAGGGTACACAAAATGATAAATTAATATGTAGATCCAAACGTAAATAAAGCATAAATACTTACAGATGGCGCTAAGTCCTCACACTAAAAAGAAAGAAGCAGCGGAAAAAGGTGATCCTAGCGGGGCTTCAGCTCCACTTGGCAAAAACTCAACTGGGGTATAAGTCTTTTTCCTCTAACTACGTCTTCAACTCAGAAACACTAAACTTCTGAAAAGGAAGAATTATAGCAAGACTGAATACAATCATCATACTCAGCAAACCACACTAATGATGCAGACATAAGGGAAGGCAAAGGGAGGTTTGTGGCTATTTGCATAAAGGTAATTGTAAACATTTATAGTTGAAAATAGTAAAACAATTAATTAATTAAGACAAAATAAATCTCCACTGAACAATGCTACACAACGTTGAACCGGGCCAACCAATCCACCTGAACTACACTAGTTCATTAAGTCAAGTTAATTAATAGTGTGTGGGACTAATCACGATGAAGCTGGTCGATCGCCCATAACCACGGGCACAACTATTTGAATAGTTTTACTCTGGCCAGAGGTGCATAACTGTACCCATAAGACACAATCCATCGTATGTTATCGTGCTCGCGTAGACACGTCACCATGCAAGTGATTGTGACAAGACTCTTCGGATAACTCTCCCAAACCAATTGCACTACATTGCAGGTTTCACCTCTACCCGTAAGACGGGGTGGACAGTCCCCTCTTGTGCCATGGTGAATCTGGCAACCACATAGACCGTCGCAAGGTCCATCCGAACTTCATCACGTCCATCCTTGCCTGGGTACGTCAGAAATGGAAGAACTATACTACAAATCCAGCAGTTATCCATTCTTGCTTGAGGTAAGCATGGTAAGTCTTCCAGGATTTCCTGTGAACCAGTCCTTAATTGCCATGGGTGCAACAATCAAAACCACATACCCACAGCCACCATTAAGCCATATTTTAGTTGAATAATTATGACCAATAAACAAGGCCAGGTGTCAAGCTTACAGCTCGTCAAGATACTAAGAGTAGACAGTGTGATTATCTCATTAAGTGAGCTAGTGGTAATTAAGCATGGCTAAGCATATATAATTCTATCTAGATCACATAAGCGACACAGGATAGTAAAATTATAACCCAAGTTTGACAAAGGATAGATGTCAAGTAAACATGGCACAAGCAAGTAGATAGGAAGTCCCAATTCTCATGTAATTAGCAAATGCAATTTATTTGTAAACCGTAGAACATTTTATAAATTAGGTTCAACATGCTCAAGGAGAAATGTGTGACTTGCCTTGCTTCTTCAATTAATCTTCCGAAGACTTTTCCTCACGAACGCAATCTTTCGAAATGGTGGAATCTATAGACTGACACGTAAAACGAGGAAATACCCTAATAAAAACCAAACAAGGTGGCGGCTCGGGAGTGCGGTGGTGGTGGTGTTTCGACGGCTATTGGGAAAAGTGGAGCGGTGGTCAAGATGCGGCACGACGCTGTGATGCCAGCAACGTGAATGGCGCTATGCGGCAATGGCTAGGGCGGTGGCGACGTGCAGCCAAAGGCGGTGAAAAATCGATAGAGTTTGGGTTGGCGGTGAGGACAACGCCTGGATGACGGTTACGGGTGGAGGGGTAGTGGCTGAGGTGCCCCGTGGTGTAGCGAAGATGACTGCAACAGCGACAAGTCATCTCGGTGGCTCTAGCAGTGGCGGCACTCGGCCGGAGGGCGGCGGCAAGCAGTGGCGCTCGGGCTCCATGGTGGAGAGGGGGCTAGAGGGCGGTAGCTTGGGGAAAAATGAGGAAACAGTAGAGGGGAGCACGGGGTGCTTTATATAGGCTTGGGAGGCAATGAGGAGGTCGAGAAAGGTGGATTCGCTGGGCAGAGTGGGGGTGCCAACATTGAAGGTGGCTAGGCTCGACGCCGATTTCCGCGGGGAAGTGGGGGAGGAAAGCAGGCGCGGGGTTGGAGAACAAGAGTTGCGACTGTGTCCCATGCACGTGCGAACGGGGCAGGATGGTGCGTGGATGGCGGCGACGTGGGCGTGGTTGGCGGTTGCCGGCTCCGTCCTGAGGTAGGAGGAGCTGACAGGTGGGATCTAGGTGGGGCCCACGGTCCCACCTGTCGAAGAGGGGAGAGAGGGAGAGAGGCGAAGTGGACTTTGAGAGGAGAGGTTGGGGCAAGCGAGCCGGCGGCGAAGGAAGGAGGGAGGACAGGAAGGAACGATGCGGGGACCAAAAGCAGACTTTGGGAGGGGGAGTGAACCAGGCCAAAAGGGAGGGGGAGGCAAGGGGCCGGCCCAGAGAGAGGGGGAAAGGAGGGAAAGCGAGAGGGTCGAACAGGGAAGAAAAACAGACTTTGGCCATAAAAACGGCCCAAAGTTGGAGGGAGATTTTAATTGGTTTTTAAATTTATTTAATCGATTAAATGAACTTTGTTTTATTAAAATTACTTCTTGAGCTCCAAAAATTCACAAGAAATCGCAGAGAGTATTTTAGGGCATGGAGAATATTGAAAATATTTCCAGCCATAATTTTTAAAGGAAATTTTATTTCCCATATTAATTTTGCTTGTTAAATTGCTTTTCATTTTAATATAAATTCTACAAAATGCATTATTTAATGATTTTTAATCCTGAACAAAAATCAAGGTATGATAACAACCCACTATTAAGCATATTTTAGTTGAATTAATATTATGGTGGTACGTAACCAAAGTCATCATCATTAATTCAAGATACAAGATGTTAGTTAGATTTCCATAGTGAGCTAGTTGATCTAAGCATGGCTAAGCATTTTCGAACCAACATCTAGCCATAATCATTCCCAAGTTATCAATGATACAAGATCCGAGTATAAAAGGAACCATCCCACATGTCATTATAAAATAATGCGGTGTTTAATAGAAAACGAGATATTTGCAAAATAGGCATAATCTGGTCAATGAGGATGCATAACTTGCCTTGTTTCGGTGCTGCTCGGACCTCTGCAACCACTTCAAAGTAAACCGGAGTTCCGAAACTACCAGAATTTACGCGACAAACAAAGCACACAAAGCAAACACGCTATAAGTCTACTAAAACATGAAACAAAACCATTTTTAATAGATTCTAGGCATTTTTATGAATTTAGTGCAATTTGAATGGACTTAAACGAAGCTCAGATGAATTTTCTACGAATTTTTGAAGATTCACTATGTTTTTACTAATAAGAGAAAACCCCTAACAAATTACTACGCATTAAAGCCCAAAGATTGACGTCATCGAGGGGAGGCAAGTGGTGGCAAGCAGGCTCCACCTGTCAGTGACACATGGCAGGCAGCGGACGGTGGACCGACTCCACCAGGCCGGGGACGGGTGCACCATGTGGCGCACACGTGGTGCCGACACGACAGCCTCACGGGCGGTAGGATGGGCGGCCCCGGCAGATCAGACGGTAGGGAAGCGGCGACCGGTGGTCTGCCATCCTGATCAGGAGCGATAGCACGCGCGGCCCGATTGTCATATACCCAAATTCTAGGGTCAACAAAATTTTGCCCAAACAAAATGAAAGTAAAGTTTTCCAATTTTGTGAATCAAAAATTTTTTTTACCTAACTTAGGTTAAAAGAACCTCGACCTAATTGCATGACAAAAAATTTTATCTAGGAATTATCTTCTCTTAATATATAAGACCAACCTATGCCTTTGCCTGTTAGGGTACATTTTAGAACAAGTTAAAACTTTTTCATTTACAACCTGGAAGAAAAGTGCAGGCTCATGCGAAAGCATGCATACTAACATAAAGCCCATGCTGATTTACGTCATTTACGTATATTCAGATTTTCGAAAACGCATCTCATTATAGGTCATATAAGCATATCCTAGTGATCGAATTTACAGAGCAAGCCTACCAGTAGCCTAGCCGATTTAAGTTTACCAAGCGAATCTACAACAAATTTTGGATGCAAGCATGTAGACTTAAAATTTTAATCCAAAGATCATTTCCTCAGCCCAAGAGGAAAGTTAATATGAATCCGAAGAATAAAATAGTCGTGTGTGCCTAGCGTAGACGCATAAACCTAGAAAGACTACCTTAATTTTCTAGACTCAACCATATAGGATAAAATCATGGAAAAATTCATGAAGGTAATAAACATTATGAACAACTCAACCTAATGTTTTTGCAATTTAATAAGTAGGTTTGGTGCCCCAATCAAATTAATCAAAACAGTACCACAATAGGCTAATTAATAACTTTAATCGGCTAAAATGCCAACTCACCCAAAAGACCATTAAAATGCACATAAGTATATACATGAAATATTTTATTCAAATACTAGGATAAAAACCATGAATAAATATAATTTTTATAGAATTTTTCTCCTCCTTCTAAAAATACCAACCAATCTCAACATACCCTATCTTTAATTAATTCCTGGGAACAAACTACTAATTATTTTTTAGTGCAACCAAAGAAAATGGAACCTAGGGATGATCAACTACCCTCAATAAAAATTTCATGAATTTACCACGGACACATATTAAACTATGAAGCTACCAAGATTGGAGGTTAAGAAATAATCTGAAAATCAACCTTAAACCATTTACACATATGTTTCTACCCATACCTCTCTCCCAACCTTGCCTTCTTCGCCTTGACCCCACTGGCAGCCGCTCCAGCTAGCTCCACTAGAGTATATGGCAGCCCACCGCCTAGACCAAGCCAGCCCGACCGGGGAACATGAAGACAGTGAGCCAGGACGCCGGAGATCGAGCCGCCGACGTGCTCGACGCGTGGCCACGACGTGTCTGGCGCTAAACTCGCTCTTGACCTTCCCAGAACATGTCGCTCCCCCTCATTCACCCCTCCAGTGCCAAGAAACCAAGGGGGAGAGCCCCATCCTACTCTAGACACCTCCTACCCCATCACCGGTCGCCAAGGGGAAAGCCATGGCAATCGACATCTAACCACACGCACCAACATCTACTTTCTCTTCCATTCTCCCCACTCGATGTCGACTCTTTTCTCTTCTAATTCCACCGCATTTGGTGCATCACAGCAGCGGGAACGAGGACCTCGCCACCTTCGCTCCAGAGCCAGTACCGAGCGCCGCCACCGCATTTCCATCTCTGTTCCGGTCACTCCGACCACCCTCGACCGAACGCTTGCGCCACGAGGACCGTCCCAACACCCTCTTCAAGACGCCTCAAGTACCCCAGCTGAAGATGCCATGGACGCAGAGAACACGCTCCTTCTCCCTCGGCGTCGATCTGGACTCACCGCTAAGCGCCATCTCCGATTCCTACCACTCCGGTGAGTCCCCGTTCAATTCCTCGCACTCACAGCATCCTCGACGCACCCTTGAGCCATTCCACATCTTTTCTCGGCAGAACGAGGATCGGATGGAGTTGTCGTCGTTCACCCCGAAGGTTTCCGCTGTCGCCAGGATAACCCCTCCGTCGCCACCACCGACCGAGCCTCGCCAACTCGCACACGACCTCGGGTAAGCACCCATAACCCCTATGGACCCTCACGCATGCTTTATCTTGCACTAATCCGAGCCGCAACGCATTATGCATCGGCCACCCAAACCACATCACCGCCTGTACCCACCGTCGGCATCACACCGGTCACTACAGCCGTTGAGCCGACCACCAATGGCTTCGCCATCATCTTCTCCACCTTTCTCCTTTTGGTTGCTCCCCCGGCCGAGCCGCCGTTGGCCACCGGCGAGGTCGAGAAAGGCCTCTGGCCACCGCACTCTGCCTTCCCGAGCACTGTCTCACCGACAAGCGGGACCCACGTGATTAGCGCCAGAAAACAAATTAATAAAAGTTTAAAACTTGTAAGGTTTGATTTGCAACATTCCTCCCTATGAAATGTCAACCCATGGATATATATGTAAATAAGTAAAAGTTGGTGGACTCTTAATGAAAAAGAATATTACCACGTGCTCTAGACTGCGGGTTAATTTCTGAGATTCCAGGGGCCTTTATGCGAATAGGCCAGTCACTGGCTAATGGGCCCCATCCCAACCGGCACCAAACCCCTCTCTCTCACAGCCTCTGACCCGTGGGCCCCACGTGCAAGAGACACAAGACTAAGAGCACAAACATATTTCCGTGTAGAAAACAGACCATACCTTATAAAAATCATACAAAATTCATTTGAACACATTTTGGGGTGGAACAAATTTCTACAGATTCCCTAGATGTTGAACTTTAGCTTAGGAATATAAAACATGGCCCACACTGTACAAACTTTTCGTCTAAAATTAAAATAAGGGAAGTCACCCATAGGGCCACCACAAACTTCTAAAATACATAGAAAATTCAAATTAACTTGTTTTTGGGCAAACTCAGATGCTGTGGACTCGTCACCTCAACCCTTTGTTTAGGAAAAATAAAAGCATAGAGGTACCTAGTACCAAATGCCCTCAAAACCATTAATGCTAAAATGTTGTAGTTTAGGTAGGCTGAACTTTAGGAATTTATATAAAATTCATTTTTAACTCATTCTTGAGTGAACTTAAGTTATGTAGAACCACCAAAACATTCCCTTTCAAAACATAAAATAAAAATATATGCCTTCTGTGTAGTAAAACCTTTTAAATATTTATATATGAAACAAATGACTTAATGAACCCTTCAACATGAAAATTTGTAGAAAATTCAATTTTGATCTTTTTTTGTGAACCAAGTTTCTATGATACCAGCAACTAATGAAATTCCATTAGGTAAAATAAAACATGGTCACTCTTATGCCAAATATATCAGTAAACCTTACAAAGATAATCTAGGTGCTATTAATGGTAAATAAGTACCACATACATGTATATATATAAACATAGGTAGGTACTTTAGCTCCAAATAAATTAAATTAAAACTTGATAGATCAGAGAAGCCTTAGTTGCAGCCTTAATCACTAGAAACTTGATGCACTTAATTTATGAGATAAGTTCTAGAAACAATATAAGGTCTTACTAAGTCTAGACTAGAGCACCCCCTACTTTATAGAAGATATAGCAAGATAATCCAAGCCCTAACATTATTAACCAAGGTTAGATTGGTTGACCAAATTAATCACTTTGCATATCATGAACAAAATGAAACAATTTCTGAACCTATAATATTTAGGCTAAGCACACATTGAACACTATAGGCCTAGAACACGTTATAAATTTGTAAAATACATAAGAATTCACAACAACTCTAAAAATTATGAAACCAATTGTGTTAGACTTAGAAAATGTATTCCATTCCCCTGTGAGGTCAAATTAATAAAAATCAAGGTTTAGAAACACTGTCCAAACAACACCTGACCCTATGCCGCTACAACCCGACTAAACTTCTAAAATGCGTAACTCCTAAACGGAATAAGATAAACTAAAAATTATTTCACCAGAAATCATTTTAGATCAGTACCTACTCAATGTATAAAAATCATGCATTTTAGAGCATTTTGGAGTTTTCGCATATTTCGGTGTTTAATTACATAACGTCTATTCTATATAGACGATTGCTTGAACGGTGAAGAAGATATTAGGATGCTGACATTTCCAGGCAAGTCCCACCTCCCTCTCTTTGATCACCTTGATCTCATGTTTTGGAGGTTATTGAAAATGATTGCAAACCTTGCATGTCGATTTGTATGCTAATAAATTAAAAATCTTGATAAACTTGTTAGATAAACTTCTATTACTTGCATAACACCTTAACCCCACATATGTCCATAACCTTCATTCCTAACCTTAGGAAAAATATGATTCAAACACCCTACAACATAAGCTTTGATGTCACTAGAGTCCTACAATGCTTGGCCATGCTTAAAAATGTTTTCCTCGACATTATGGGCTCATCACAAACATGAAAGACTTATATTTTAAATAATCTGGACAGAACTTGTATACTTGGTATTTTGACAAATAAAATGATGAAAAACTTGGATTTTAGGTTTGGGCCACAAGTGGTGCACATATGGTGATTAGTTGTGCACCGATAGGGGGAGTGTGTGTCCAGACCGACCTAAGGACTTCACTCAACGTATGTTCATTTTGTATACAGTACAACCACATGTGCCAGTATGGGATGGCCTAAGCCGAGTAAGCTACCTAGCGACTAGCCTTGCACTATGGTAGGTCGGTGTGTATGGGTTTGGATAACCCAGAGGAACTTCCTATTTACCCTGTCGTGGTAGTTTAGGCGACTAAGTCTGTCCAATACAATGGCATCGTGCCATGTGAGTGGGTTCTCGTTGTGTCTGCGACCACGGCGTTAAGTTAAGGCATGGGCCCGCCACTTAACGGTTCTGGGTTATATTTCTAGTATGCTCAGGATGGGAGAACACGTATCGTGCTGGTGCAAGGCTAGGAACTAAGTAGTGTAAAGGCTTCGTTGTGAACTCTAGTCTGTACTCAACATGCAGAGTATGGTGGTACCGACGGGTACCAAGCAAAACTAGAATGTTTCACTTCATGTGAGTGATTCGCATTATGTGGGTGAAGTGTACAAACTCTGTAGAGTCTAAACTAATCGATTAGCCGTGCTCACGGTCATGAGCGACGTGTGGATATGTATTGAGTATAGACTTGTATTTTTCCTTGTAAATGCTGAAATTTGCTTTCAAATTATGCTGAGTTTTTTGAATAATCTCCTTGCTGCCATGAAGGGCAATGAGGTGTACATTTATACATGATTAATGACAACTTTGATGCCCATATGCAAAGAATTAGCTTGCTGAAATTTCCTTTGAAGTAAAACAGATTTTGAAAATGTTTATACAAATAAAACTTGCTTTATGCAAAAATAGACCGTATTATGCCTACCTTGATTATGTGCCTTACATGCAGAGTGTTAGACTTAGTCTTGCCACTGGAATATCCACTTTGCTTACAGGTGTAGACTTAGTCTTTTGAGTGATGCGGGTACTCGACTGTTTTCTTCTAGGATAAGAACTTAACGGGGTAAACCCCTAGTCAGTGTGCTTGTGGAATGGGTAGTAAGCCACTGATGTTCGATGCTCTCTGATATATTTATTTGGCCGGTCGGCCTATGTAATTATCTAAGTGTTGTAATCCTTTAAGTTTTGTTCTATTTAGGTGTATTCGCTATGTATCTTCATGCTAGTGATGAAAGTGTGAATCTAGCACACATCTTGGGAGCTAGATTCACATGAGTATGAGTTAGGAATAATTGAGGCATCGTAGATCTTTAGCCATTTTGTCAAGTCTCCTGAGTGTGTAACATATCTGGTCGCCACCTTCGAGAGCCATTTTGTCAAGTCTCCTGAGTGTATAACACATCTGGTCACCACCTTCGAGTGGTTTGACGGGCACACTTCAGGCTAAAGTTGATTGGCAGGCTAAAGGCCCAGCGATGTCTCACTTATCCCTCTCTCGGGACTTCGGATGTTTTGTTATACTTGTCATATGAGCTGAGCCATTTCAACTCATATTGCAAATAGAATGGAAGGTCCGGGCGTCTCCGACACCGATGGTCACCGGCGGCGACCATCCGGTGCGGTGGTGAGCGCGCGGAGCATTGGTGGAATAAGGTGAAGAGGAGAGGCGGCTCACCGAGGGCTCGCAGCGGTGGGAGGCGACATGAGGACAGGGGCGATGAGGCGAAGACCGTGATGGCTTCGGGGTGGCGTCAACGGCGCAAACCGGTGATGGAGAGAATGATGGAGGTGGCGGATAGACTCCGCCATGACCTAAGGAAGATGGAGAGAGGGTATAGAGGGGGCATAGAGATGCATGGCGGCGAGCATTGCCGGATGGAGAGGATGGGAATGGTGGGGCTCACCGGCATCTGAGGAGGGACGAGTTCCAGCGGCAAAAGGCGACGATTGAGCGGCGGCCAAGGGGCTCCTCGACCTCGCGAAGCCAACAGCGGTGACGATGCAGCCCGGCATGGCGACTAGCGACGACGTTAGGGCTAAGCAGCACGAGCGCGATGTGGGGCTCGAGGAGTGGCGGCTAATTGGAAAAAAGAGAGAGGACGAGCCGGGGTGGATTTTATAGCCTCGAGTAGCTAGATCGTGGCCAGGAAGCTTGGAAACGGCCGACGGAGTGGGAGGGAAGAGATGTGGCAGCGACGGGCACGATTCGAGTTCAAAAACGAGAGGAAAAACGGGTGGGGTGCATGGACGGAGTGGGGGAGGTGGGCCTCGGTGTCCGGGCCGTGTGGCATGGGGAGGCGCGGCATGGGCGACATCAGCCGCCTCCCTTGGCCGGAGGTTGGAGACGGGCGACGGTAGGCCCCACTAGTCGACGTCCCTAGGATGGAGGCGACACGGGCGGCTGCTATGCCGCGGCTTGGGCCGACCCAACGGAGGGGCATGAGCAAGGGCAAGCTAGCGGGAGGGAGTTGGACCAAAAACAGCCCAACGGCCGGAAAAAGAAAAAGGAAAAGAAGGGATTTAGAATTAATTTAATTTCAATAATGTTTTTTAATAAAATTATTGTCTTTTCTCTGAAAATTCTACTAAAAATCCGGTTAATGTATTTTAGCAAGGAAAACTCAAGAAAAATCCCACCAAGATATTTCCACTTATCAAATAGGATTTTTAATTGAGGATTAGCTCTAGGTTAATTTAAACAATTTCTTAGGCAATTTATTAAATGCATTAAGGCTGGAAAGGGGAAACTTCAGGGTGTGATTCAACTATGGAGCAAGGAGTCAAAGCCGAGAGTATGTGAGAGAAGCAGTAAGACACTGGCATCACAGCTCGCGATGATGGAGATTTGAGCAGGCGACGGGCGAAGGAGACATGTGTCGAGGGATGCTAAGGGTACATAGAGATGTTGTTGGAGGTATGGCCTTTTTTTAGCTCGGTCTAGATCGGCTATGCCTAGCTAAAATAAATCAAAGTAACACAATATTGGTGGACTATTGACCGATAAATTGTTTTTCAATTTAACCCAGTCATAATAGGAGGCATGTAAAGGGGGTGAATGTACGAAAAAAGGGAAGGTTCCACGCATAGTGTATCCGAGCACAGTCACATGTCTTGCATGGAATGGACAAAATCTAACATTGTATGATATACTCCCATCTATTTTATAGTTACCAATATTATTTAAATTTCATGACTATTAAAGTGAATTACACTTTGGGGCAGTTTTAATTACCTTGATTGCATATTAGGCTAGGGAATGGCAAATGTTTTCACTTTAGGGTAGGTTTTATTACTAAATTTTGTACTTTGGACTAGTGGGTTCACACGTCAGTGACCAAGAGCACATCTTCTTCCTCGGCCCCTGAGTCTGATTCAATGCATGTTACTAGTGAGCCTATTCATTCCCATGTCGACGAGCTCGTTCAGTTGTTCTCTAATCGCTGCTGGACACCTCGAACCATCCGCCATGTGATGAGCCTAACCGCAGAGGCTGTGAACTACCATAAATTTGAGAGATGTTGAGTTCAATGACAGAGCCATGGAGAAAGAGACGAGGTTCGAGCTTGAGGCAATTGAGAAGGGACGGAACTCGAGTCTGAGGTGGTGGAGTTGGACTGTTGGAGCTCGAGTTCGAGCTTTGAGGCGGCAAAGGAATTGGGAGCTCAAGTTGGGAGCAACAGAGGAGGCAAAGCTTTGATCTTGGGAAGGATGCAAAACAAAACCGGCGAGCAAAGCATGGACATCTTCATCTTGCTCATTCCTTTTATGGCAAGAAGAGTTGTGCATGGGTGGGGTAGAGCTTGAGCAAGATAAAGATCTGCCTTTCTCAGATTCAATGATTCACTGGCTCTTGAAGGAGAGCAGCAAGAGGGAGAAGTTGGAGGAGAAGAATAGGTTGAAAGTGAAATATTTTGCAAAGGTATCTGGTCCAAAGTGAAAATTTTTGCTTAAGTCTGGTCCAACTTGTAACTTTGGTAAAAAGATATGATCCAATATGCAATTCACTTTAATTATTTTGCAGTGTGAAATTAAAATATTTTGTCCCATGTTCTCTTCTTTTCATCTTTTTGTTTCCTCATTGTTCTCCAGCACTAACACTGCACCCGACCTCTGGCAACTAGATTGTGTTATCGAGCTCTCTAGTCTCATCATCATATCTAAAGTAGTGAAAGTACTAAACTTTCTCAAGAGCATATTGGGCCACGTAATCTGAAAAAAGTATTGGCCATCAGATACATAATTCAATAAAAGATAGCCATCCGATCAGACACATAGCAAGGAGTAGGTGCTTCACTCCCGAACCTTCTGGTGCCTCCCCTGCCTCCCCTCAGACACGTGGCAAAGAAGAAAGAGTGCAAGCAAGAAGTAAAAATAAATAAATAATAAACACGAGAGAGGGCAGACCACAGAGTCACAAAGAAGAAAAATCATGCCACTGCTTTGGTTAGTCATCTTTAAATAGACAGTGTGGGCTATTGGTTTGCATGCCAAATAGACTACACTAACATGAATTGGAATTCGAGACTTCTAACAAGTAAAACATGCCTAAATTGTTTGTGTCCAAAAAACATACTCCTTCGTCCCAAAATAGCTTTAATTTTTAATCTACACCACTTATCATAAAATAAATTCACTTAGAGTTGTATTCTTTTAATGCCTCCTACCTATCCATCTACAAATATTATTTTTCTCAAAATTACGTGCACTTTGGTCATTTTCACTTTATCCTAATTTGCATTCCCGTAACAAGAGAAAGCAATCTTAAAATCTTTAACAAAGATGGCATCTCAAGGCTGCGCCGAATGCGTGACTTTGAGTGGCTAGTGTAATGTGCATTATTTATTGCTTTTTCACATATAACATTATCTATTTGTTAGCAATTATTGTAGATATCAATAATACTCAATGAATCCATATTTCTTAACTGGTTTTAGAAATAACAAGAGAAATTTTCCCTAAAAATTATTCAATTATTCAATGCTCTAAGGTAGTAATATATGTAGAAATTATTCAATGATATATATAATCCTATAGATGTATTTAATTTTTTGTTAAAAGACTAAGAGTAACACTTGTTATGAATCTGATGGTCACATTACACTGTAAATATTGTTTGAGTGACTTTCACTATCTATGTTACACTATAAACTTGTCGTTTCTAAATGGTTGTTGTAGTTATAACCTGCACTATAGGAGAACCTTCATTTATGTTTCCTTGCTTGTGTGATCCTTGTAATGTGATCTCGCATTTAACTTTCCCTGAATGTGAATGTATATGAAATAATTTTAAACATAGCGGTAGGGATTGTTGAATTTTTATCAATCATCTATGAATTAAGACTTGTGTGCTACCTTTTAGTTTTCATGTCTTTAACTAGCTAGTAACTTACCACATTATTATACTAGTTTACTACATGTGTGAATATTTCAAGCCAACATATTGATGTGCTTATTTGCGAACAAAAAATGAAAAGAAAACAATTGTTGATCTGCTCCTGATTCAACATGGCCAGCTTGATTTATAAGTTGTCAATCATGAATTTAGGTGGTCTAAGAAAAACTCTAGTTGCTAATAAAATATTAATGACAAAATATGTAAAGAATATTTCGAGCTTTAGGTGTGGCTCTTTATACCTAATAGCGCTGATTGTTGTGGCTTGATAGATTTAAGTCTTGAGTTGTTTATAAACACTAACTTTGATAGTGAAACCATTTAGGTACTTTTGAATGCATGAAAATAAAGCCGCTCGAACCTATCCACCTCTATTTTCTTCAGGAACACTCGTGTGATTCCCTTGTAGTGACAAATGGATAACACCTCAAGCTTAGGAAAAGTCACTAATGTCGTAGTTTCTATCCAACTGGTGAACTTTGGCAAGAACGACAAGTTCATAGTTTTCAATGCGAGGAATAGGAAGAGTACATGAATCCGCTGTTACTTTAGCCTCCATAACTCTCTGCACTTAAAAGGAGTCTTCTGTGAGGTACAAGAGACGTCAAAAGATTTCAAAAGATCTTCATCTCCTGTACATTCCTATTCATTGCTATCATATTCTCCTAGGACAGCAACAGATGAGTTATGTTGTCCTTCTCATAGAGATTAGGATTTTGGGCTCTCGAAATATTCTTATTCTTTCTCAATTCATATATTTCCAACTTGTTTTGTTTTTTCTAGAAGTCGTAGGTCATTCAGCTCATCAATCTCATGAGCACGTTTAGCATCAACAACAAATATTATCAATATGTGGAGATTGACAAACATACTCAAGTTGCGAGACATCTGCTTCAATCTCTCACAATCCATTAGATAGAGGTGTTGGAGTTACGTCATAGCCCCATAGCTTTAGAGAAATATTCTAGTGCATATTGCCAGAATCGGTTTGTTTGCTTTACTATGTGGACTCTCTAAATTTTAAAAGTTGGAAGTCTTTGCCCAGGACTAGATCTATTAGAATGCTAGGTGCCTTGTGCCCCCTAATGCGTTGCTAGCCTTGAGTTGAAGCTAAGGACCTTGTGCCCCCGTACTGGCGGCTAGCCTTGGAGCCCACTATATTTTTGGACACCATGGGTGAAAGAAAATTGGCTTTCTATAATGAAGAAACCTTATTTCCTATTTCATCGCACGCTTGGGCGTTTCAATCGAGGCTAAATTTTAGCCCACCAAGGCCCCAAGTTTGCAGTTGTGGCCCAATAGCCTATCATTTTAATCCTTATTTTCCCTTCCTAATAATTCCAAATTTGCAACAAAGGCCCAATAGCCTATCACTTTAATCCCTATTTCCCTTTATAACAATTACAATCCATAGTTCACGGATAGATAACATGGGGCCGCGATTTCAGACGATGAGGTAGCTAGCTTTTGCACCTGTGTTGTAAGCGCCTACAACGCAAACTATTAGGTCTGCACATGTGCTGTAAGCGCCTACAGGGCAAACTATTAGGGGTCAATGTCCAATGACTAGTGGCATTATGGGCTGTGAAAAAGGTTAGCCATCACCAAGGTAATCAGTATTGAGATATTAGGCAAGATCTCTTTTTATTTTTATTTATAGTATCATAGTATCGGGATACTACCATAAGATCGGGATACTATCATATATCAGATTTTAGAAAGTACATATTTTATATAAAATATATAATATGTTATATAAATTAAAGCATATCATATTGATTTTGATAAATTTAATTGGTTTTTATGTAAACTTCGCATATTTATTCACATTATTTTCAATCCATCTTATTTTAAATAATATTTAAATAATATTTAGTAGTACCGTAGAGATCATAGTATCGGGATACTACCTAAGATTTCATAGAATCATGTGGAAATGAATATAGTAAGATCGAGATACGAATATAGTAAGATCGAGATACGAATTTAAAATTAGGATACTAGATGAGATCAGTATCGTTTTGCTTTGGTAGAATCATGGTATCGTAAGATACTGGGATACAAATCACGATAATAACAACCTTGGCCATCACCATTGTGACTCGACATATGCATGTTAGTTCAGTTGATTGACTGAACCACTGCATATTGTCATACGTCTCTTGCCAACCTGGGTTAGAGGCAATTGACTAGCCATCCACCAGTTGCAAGGCTGATGTTCTGGACGTCTTCGTAGCATCTGTGTCGACTCCTCAGCAAAAGGTGGTTGTGCCCATGTTAGTGGCCTTGAGGGAGCTTGAGTTGACACTTGCATCGGATGATGAGGCATTGCAGTTACACATTGGGCCTATATTTCATTTTAGTTTTATTCTAAATCAAATATTTGTATCTTTGATCATCAATATTAGAAATTCATATAGTTAGCATCATAAAATTTTATGTTTTTAGATTCACCATGAGAAATACTGTTATAATATACCTTTCATTCACATGCTGTCAAACTATACAAATTTCTAAAAAATAATGGTCCAACATACTTATGACATAGCTAGAAGAAGTAATTTGAAACGAGAGAATACAAACAATCATCATCATGAACTCCATCATGCTAAAGAAGCCTACTAGATTGCTAAACGGTAATCGGCATGTAGTACATTTGCTTCGCCTTCCTTAGTTCCTTTATTGCTTTTTTACACCAAGATTAAAATTCTTTTTTAAAAAAATGCACAATCTTGTTTTAAAAGAGACATGTTTCGTTTAGACCTGCATTGACGCCTCCTGGAATGAGTTTAGAGACATAAAAATGCATTTAGGAGTTTAGAGACATGAATGATACATCCGAAAAAGTTTAGAGAGCTCATGCATTTTACTCTTATAATTTTTGAATCACTGTATTCCATTTAATAAAAAATAAAAATAAGGACATGAAAGAGTAACTTAGGCTGTATTCGGGACAACAGTAGCACAATAAATTTTTTGGCGGCACATAAACTTTTATATGGAAAACTTTCATATAAAACATGTTTTATATCGTTTAGCAATGTAAAAAGAGTGCTATAAATAAGAAAGTTCCAGTTTAAAGTTGATGAAAAGAACGCACCTAAGTAAGTTGTCAAATGAGCTCAAAATAACTTCCTATCTACTCGCAGATAAGATATTCAATTTTCTACATGCATGTTTCATATGCACTTTCTATCTAGTCGGCGTACGATGCAGGATGTGCAGGATTCCCTAGTGTCACAAAACTACAGTGGTCCATAGCACCAGAAAACTACAATCAATAGCACCATAAAAGAATGCGAAAGACGTGCAAAAATCCGAGCATCCTACCATCAGAAAAAACATATATCAAATTTGGACATTCCACTGTCGCACCAGGCATGAAGCATATTTCCACTAGTTTAAATTCCACAATGACCACCATTTCCTACAGCTAAAAGCAACACGATGCCGAAGTTAACAGTTCCCAAGTGGTTGCCGGGGATTTGCTTCTTCGCTGCTGCTTCCCCTGACTCAGTCCAGGTCAAAGAGATTAGAGTATTTGATTACCTAAAAAATGGTCATAAGAGATAGCGGTGGACAGCCGTGATCTAATCTCAGCCGTGAAACATAGGTAAGTTCAAGGTTGCAACAGAAGTAATCACTAATCCGCATAACATGAGATTTTGTTGGAATAAGTCAGAGATGAAAAGCTGTGCATTGACAAGGGATAACTGAGTAACTGACATGAGCATTTGCACATAATCGTGATCATCCTGTAAGCTGTAAATGTGAACTAAAAAATTCCATTGTTTAAAGGTACTAACAATTTGGTTAAGGGGTCAGTAACAAAGCAAGATGCCAACTAGATTGGGTAATGCAACAAAACTTGATAATAAAGTGACAATGTGCCATAAGGCCATGACCATGATTGTTCGTTAAACAAGTCGATCAAGAAAAAAAAAAGAGCAAGAGTCAAAAGTACTTGTAAGGACATTCAGACATTTAGTAACATATCTATCACCTTCTTTGGATCGTCATTCTCTGAAACACTTCAAATTGGTATAAATAAAAAATTAAAAGTTGAAGCAATCAAGCAGGATAGGATGGAAACTACAGAGTTCTCCGCACTAACATCCCATCAGTGATTAGAAAACTACAGAGTGTTTTCTCCCCCTAGCCGTTTCCGTTTCGTTGTGTTTCTCTTCACGGTGGTCTCGGTTATGTTGTGTAATTGTATTGATGTGTAATCCTTTTACACATGTTTACGAAAAAATATAATATTATAATTTTTAATATGTAACATTAAAAAATAAATGAGGTTGGAAAATAACTTCACAGTGCCAATAAGAAAGCTAACAGATTTCCGTTATCGAAAAAGTAAGGAAAGCTAACAAACAGTGTGCAATACACAACGTTAATCACAGCTGCAAAATAACATGAAGAAAATGAAATGTAGAACTGTAGATGAATTCTCATTTTGACCTCTCTCACTACATGTATCTTAAAACACATATAGCATAATACCATATAAAGCATTGATACATCTACCCCTGTAGGATGGACTATCCTGGCAGCGGTTTCTTGTTTAGCTGCCTCTTTCTCTCTGCCTCCAAAAAAGGATTGCTACAATCATCCATGAGCCGCCAAACATGACGATAGTGAGTTCTCATTATCTCAGCATATTGATGAAGATTTTCCAGACTTTCCACCTGGACAAACAAAAATATCAGAGAAGCTCAGTATTCTTTGAACACCAAACAATAGTTCCAAACAAGAAGAATTTAATCTAATTTAGCAGCACACAAAAACAAAGTGAGCCTATCGCTTAGGTATGTTTCTGTTGTGTTACAAAATGAAATAGATATATTAGCTTAAATATGCTCATAACAAAACAGGAAATTTACAAAACTGTAAATAACCAACCACCTTGAGATCAACTTTACTTACGAATTCAAATTGAACAACTTCAGAGTGGATATGGGCAATATATAAAGAAAAATGCATGCAGTATTCAGAATATGTAATGCCAGTGATCAATACATGTACTTATCATAAATTTGGGTGATTAGTTAGAGGCACTGTACGAATGCACAATAGCGTCAAAGTAACTTTGTTGGTGTGTGTTATTTCAATTAGTAGTAAAGATGAAATAAAATAAAAAAAATTGGCACTTTTTACGCTGACCCTTGATATTGTTGTAAACGCACAAGCTCTCATCGATTCCAAATTTAAATTAGGACACAGCTGACCTATAAAAAAATAATGAAAACATGGCTTGCCTTCCGCTGGAGATCGATGTCTGTCAATAAGCAAAATGTGGTTTCAATTCAAGTTATCAAAATTACACAATACGGTCTGAATAATCGATCAATAGTCCAAAATGAATTTTTGCTATCCGCTTCAAGCTGAAAGACATTTTTCACGCATCAGAGCAACATTCGAAGAGATATAAATTTCCTTGAGATAGAACCGAATTTTTTGCTTTTTAGCCCAAATTTTTAAAGATTCTCACAAATAGGCCCACGGCGATTTAAATTGCGGAATTGACCCCAAGCTCTGCGCCAATAGTGATGGCGCCGAGCTTACACTACTCGGCGCCAATTGTATTGACGCCGAGATATTTGCGCCACGTAGACGCCGAGGCTGACGTGGCGACCTCGGCGCCGTTGATCTTGGCGCCGAGGTCGGCGCCAATAAGGATGGTGCCGAGCTCGGCGCCAACGGCCGTGGCGCCAAGCCTCCTTACAGGTGGACCATCTTCTTCCTCTCTGTCCACACCGATCCACAACCCGCACGAAACTCCCGCTGCCGCGCTCGCATCAACACCGGCCTACCCGGCGCGCCGCGCCGCCCGCCGCCCATCCCGGCGCCCGCTCGCCCGCACGGCCCGCCCATCCCCGGCGCCCGCCGTTGCAGCCAGCGCTCGCCGCGCCCGCCCGCACGCTACCCCGCGGCATAGCGCATTGCCCCGTGGCCGGGCGCTACGCCACCGCCCTACGCCGGCGGCCACCACCGCCCCGTCGGCCTGTCCTCGGTTGCCCTGCCGCCCGCCCGTCGCCCCTTCCCGAAATAGGTAAAGTACAAATAAAATCAAAATTTAAATTGTAGCAATGTACGTTAAATTTAATTGTGAAAGTATGCAATGTTTGTAAATTTTGAATCAAAAATTGAATTGTGAAAGTTTGATATATTTCCCAAGGAAAAGTTACATGAGAATGAACCACTTGTATGTTTGGATCTTGCATGTGGAATAAATTTGGAAAATGGCTCCCACTTGCCTGACATCAACATGTTTGTAGAGCGACAGTAGATTTGAGAATGTACCTTTCAGGTTATGCCCCTTATGATTTTTATATTCCATTAACTGAATCCATCTATCCATGATCCATTTCAAAAGTGCAACTACGAAATCAGCAACTCAATGTATTTTGTCGAAACACATTACCCAGTCTAGTTCATGAGGGTTAGTGGTAGATCGTACACCAAAATTTCCGATTGTGATAACGAAGTTCAGTATTAAATTGTTTTCCTATGGGCCAGAGTTGCTTTTAAAAATTTTCAGGTCATTTCACAACTTTAGCAGTTTTTAGAAATTCAGTACTAAGTAGCAACTACTTTGGACTAAAATAAATATATTTTAAATTTTGTTGGACTAATAGATGGACAACTTAGTGAGCATATATCATGGAGGCACCTTGGAAAGAGATCGCTATGGATATGTGAAGTTCGTAGACATGCAAAGTGTGTCGGTTTTATTCAATGAGAAGCCAACATTTAGTGAGTTGGTTGGTAGGGCTCGGGAGGAGATACATTGCCATGGAGATGATGTCATCGAAGTCGAGGGTGTACTTTACCTAGGATCCCCTCTCAACATCCAAAGGAAGATGATCCCAATTAGGTGTGGAGATCAGTGGGAGAACTTTGTGAGATTGGCTATGAAGAGCCAATTCCAGACTTTGGACATGGTTGTGCGTCAGGTGTTGCTTGATCCCAATCGTCATGGGTGTTCTCCACTGATGGTTGATCAACCATACCCTGCCATAGAGGTCTCGGAACCTCTTCTGAATGCATGTATGGTTCCTGATGCTCAATCTGCCCCCAATGAGGTCCAAGGAGGTGAGACAGTTGGAGATGCGTGTCGGACTCATGATAATGTGGCAGGTGATTTTCAGGAGATCCCATTGACACAAAATCATCCGAGTAAGTTTCAATTATGCAACAGTTCTCATCATCCTACCCCCTTCTATCCACCTTCTGTTAATTTGTTTCTTTCCTTCTATTCGTGCATATGTTGTAGGAGACATTCCCGAATATGTCAGTGCTGACGAATTCCGGGCGTCCAATAGTGTTGAAGTGTACAATGATTGGGAGCCTTATGAGATCGCAAGGGCTGTTGACTCTGATGGTGATCGACCAGTTGGAGAGCTGACGGAGAGTAATGTTGAGATGCTTAGCTGTATCTTCCCCGACCGTCATGATCCTAGAGTTCACGAGTTCAGTGATCTTACTAATTTCGATCAGGCGTTTGCCGAGGGTCGTGATGATGAGCTCCTCGAAGCTCCAGAGGCTGGTCCTAGCATGGAAATTGAGAAGGACAGGATTTTCAATGACCTTCCTGCATTGAAGAGGTGGTTGCAGGCGTTTGCAGTGATACGCAAGAGGCCTTACAAGGTTTTGCACTCCTATGTAGAGCAGCGGTACACGGTTGTTTGTGAACAGGAACGCTGCCCATGAAAGGTTTGTGCAAGAAAGCAAAAGGTCATCGGAAAGTGAAAGATAACAAGAGTTGCCGGGCCACACAATTGTGCCTCACTTGAACTCAACACGAAGCATCGGCAGTTGACATCTACCCTAATTGCAAAGCAGTTGATGAGAATATTGCAAGGAGAGCCCAACATGAAGGTTAGGACAATCATCATGACAGTTATGGAAATTTACAAGGGTTATGTGATAACTTACGGTAAAGCGTGGAGGGCTAAGCAGCGGGCGTGGAAGATGATATATGGGGACTGGGAGGATGGTTACGAGCAGTTTCTAGTACTTCTGAATGCAATCAAATCGGTGAATCTAGGAATGCATTACGACTACATCCCTAAACCAGGCACATGGATGAATGGGAGGCAGATATTCTTTCGTGCTTTCTGGTGCTTCCCTCAGTGTGTGCAGGCTTTCAGGCATTGTCGCCCCGTCTTCTCCATCGATGGTATGTTCTCGATTGGCAAGTATCAGGGCACACTTCTTACAGCCATAGCCTGTGACGCGAACAACAAGCTGGTTCCTCTTGCATTTGCTTTGGTTGAGAGGGAGAACAACGACAGTTGGGGATGGTTCTTGAGGCTTGTGAGGGTACATGTGGTCGGGCCTGGTAGGGAGGTTGGTGTCATATTTGATAGGCACCAGGGCATACTTAATGTTGTGCGAGAGGAGATAGAGGGTTATGCACCTTTGCACCATCGTTGGTGTACATGGCACCTTGCCGAGAATCTTCTTCGGAAAGATGGTGTGAAGGCAAACTTTGATCTTTTGCAGGAAGCAGCTCGACAGCTTGAAGACAGGTACTTCCAGAGAAAGCTAGAGCAGGTCCGGACCGCATCAAATGCAGAAGGCAGGCAATGGCTCACAGGGTTGATGAGAGATTTGGATAAGTGGACAAGAGCTCACGACGCCGGCGGATGGAGGTACAAGTTCCAGTGCAGCAACATGGCAGAGTTCTTCAATAAGTTGCTATTGGGGATACGTGGTATGCCCATGAATGAACAAATAGAAGGATGTACGTCAGTATCCATACGAAGAGTGGATCAATACGGTTAGACCTGCTTCGATCGGTCGGACGGTAACGCAACCTGAGTCGACCGAACAATTCCTTCAGGCATGGATGGAGTACAAACGTCGAATCGAAATCGAAAGCTTAGATTGGAGGAACAACCCACTAGGTTTCCCTAAATGGTCGGAGTGTCCCATGTGCGGTTGTAGGGATCGTTGCAAGATGGATACCTCCTTTGAACCACGAACATATGGCCGGAGATATTTTATTTGCCCCAACTTAGACAACGAATTCGTTGTACGTCTTTCATTTTATCAATCCTGCTAACGTCTTTCCTCTAGTGGCTCTCTAACTGATTACATGTGCTTCTTTACCAGGGCATTCAAAGGAGGTGCGGATTCACTAGGTGGATCGACGATGTCATTCCCCAATATAACGGCCTCAAAGTAACTGAATGTGAAACACAAAAGGAGTACAACGCCGAGAAGGAAAGAGAAAATTGAAGACAAGCTGAACGCCCTAGAACGGTTCCGTAGGAAAGCTGAGACTCGACTCGTCGGGTCCGATTAGTTTGTATCGTGTATGCATGGTACACATTCCGTGGTTTAATTACGTGCAATAATTCTTATGAAACATATGCCATGTATTGTATCATTAATATATGCTGAGTTATGCTTGTATTACTCCAAAAGTTGTTCACCGTGTCAACTTCTCAAACAAAAGAAGTACGATAGCTCAAACCAAGATTTCATGGTCCAATATGCCAATTCGTGAGGAAGGGCGAAGGGAAAACACTGGTGAGAGTTGAAGAAGAGAGAGCTGAAGAGAAATGGGACAACAGGAAGTGTGGACAGAGAGAAAGAAAATGGTCCTGTAAGCAGGCTCGGCGCCACGGCTGTTGGCGCCGACCTCGGCGCCATCCTTACTGGCGCCGACCTCGGCGCCAAGATCAACGGCGCCGAGGTCGCCACGTCAGCCTCGGCGCCTACGTGGCGCAAATATCTCGACGCCAATACAATTGGCGCCAAGTAGTGTAAGCTCGGCGCTATCACTATTGGCGCCGAGCTTTAGGTCCATTTCTGCAATTCAAACCACTAGAGGTCTATTTGTGAGAATTTTTAAAAATTTGGGCCAAAAAGAAAAAAAATCGGGAGACAGAACTGAATTACTTCCACAGGAAAGGTGTTTAACCTGCAATGCAATGAAACAATTTTATCTCGAAAGTAAGTTTCGATCAGCGTATTTCTGTTAACTAAATTAACCACAGCTGGATCAGAAGTAAAGAGAGATACCTTCTGCAGAAGTACTTCTAGGTTAGTGACCGGAGACTATGACATAGTACGTAGCGAAAGGACTCAGAGAGGAGAATGCAACTTACTTTTTGCTGGGTAGATCTGGCCACAGAAAGCAAAATACATGCATTGAGATGGTGATCACCGTGGTAATTTGGCATCGTCAGAACCTAGAAATCCATGGGGGGGGATTCCTGAAGACGTTTGCGACCAAATTGAGAAGGAATAGAATCATCCGGCAGAGCCATTTATGTGAGTGTTCCTACCGGTGCCTGGCGGTGATGATGTGAGTGAAAGAGATAGGAGCTTCTGCAAAAAATAATGGTGATCAATCGACGGTCATAGGGAGATAAGGACATATGTTGACTATGATGTTGACCTAGCGAAAGGAACAGAAAATTCCTTCGTTCTCTTAATAGAGGCAAATAATTCTACGCAAGCACCATTGTTGGCTTGTTGCTTGTGTAGGTTATTTGCAGTTACTCTGTTCTGAGTGCTATAACCTGATTGTGATGCTAAGGAATCTAGCTTATTTATGTGCCCTCCCACAAGTGTGCAAGTACCATTCAGCGCAAGTCATCACAACCATTTCATAGAGAATCAATTGCATAGGCATAGATAAGTTTTCTGATGGTTCTAAAAAAAGGATATGTTTTCTGATGTAAAATGATGTGCAGGAAAAAAAACAGAGCAATATTCAGTTCAGACACATACCTGGAGAAGATGACCGGGAGTCCAGTTTAAGCGGAGGAGAGGAAAGACGATGCGGCGCACCAGGCGCAATTGGTGGTGGCCGTTTCCGCTAATTTAATTGCTCACTCGTGATAACGAGCACGTATGCAACGGTCCCACTTCTGATCGACACGTTGGCACTGGGCACTGGGCAGCCGAGGGGTTGAGAACTGCAGCCGGGGGACGAACCGGACATGCTGACCTCGTACGAGGATGAGGACAAGGACAACGCCACCGACCCTGGCGCGCGGCGCGGCATTACCATGTAGTATTATGCAAGAACCTGCCATTGGAGCCAGCGTCAAGATTCGTGGCCAGGAACACTGTGAAGATTCTTTTGGTTATGCTCGTACCAATCCTTCTTTGGCTTTGCGCGCGTAGTTTCTTACGCGGACGTGTGCGAGTCGGCCGGCCGATCGTGTGCAGGTGGCCATGTCGTCGCTTTGATCGTCGCTTTGACTTTGCTACCACGAATGTATGCATAGCTAAAACTTCGTGTTATCGTGCTACCGTCGTGTTACACTCTTGGTAAGCGTTGGTTGGCACTTTTTAGACATGGTAGGTGACAGGATCGTGCAGTAGTCAACTTCAATGACTTCTCTATCCTCTATTTTATTTAAATTTTAAGATTTTTAGACTAAAATTCAGCTTCCAATGGATGTCCTATCACATTTTCTAAAAATTTTTATTTCCTATTCTTTCCTTCTCATTCCCCACTTATGATAAATGAGATCTCATCCCCTATTCACTCTTCCGCGCGTGGATTGGCGGCAAAAATGACCGTTTATTTTTTTAAGAAAATATATACATATACTTAAAAAATATTTTATATTAATGAAATTAAAGTGTTTTTTTCTAAAATGTAAAGTTAGATACTACAAATCTAAACTTTATTCTAAATTGTTATGTTTTGAAACGAATAGACTACATGCATCTAAACTTTATTCTAAATTGTTATACTTGATTAAAATCAGTATTTTCAGGTATATGGACCTAAAGTATAAGATTAAAATTAGTATTTGAGCCAAAAAATAGGGTCCAAAATATTTTCAGATGGTTTATTGGGAAACTTTTTTGGGTTCCATTGGATAAGAGAGTAGGTTGAAGGATATATTTTTGACATGTATCCCCAAAACTATATTATAGGGTACCATTTTATAGGAAAGTCAGTGGAGATACTCTCACAATTTACAGATTGTGTGGAATACGTTTGAAACGCCAGCGCATCTGCAAATATTGCTCAAATAAGTCACTGCAATGAAAGCATCGAGTTCTTTTCACATCCAAATCATAGAGCGGAAAATCCTAAACAAAATAAACTTTCAACCCTTTCGAAAGAAAAATTGTGCAAATGAGGTCTTCATAGTTCTAGGTTTAATGGCATTTGTAGTCGCACAAATTGGGTAGTCACTGCAAAATCACACGGAACATCATATATTCATATCCCAGCTCAGCCTAGATGCGTTATGAACTTATGGTTAACCAATGCTTCAAGTCTAAAGCAAACACGAAACGACTATGTTTCATGGGGTTCCAGGAGATGTTGGGGAGTTAATAGTGTTTAACTGTGGATGCTGATCAGTTCGGCAACTGAAGGTGAAACGGGATGGCGTACACTCAACACTTGAAAACCGATAAGTTGAAAAAAAAACCCTCTTACACAGGCTGAATGGGCTATCAATGCATCCTGGGCTGACAATGACCTCCCCCCACTCCTTGGTCCAAAAAATGGGCCCATCGCCTTGACAGGGCCCATTACTTAGCCTGTCAATACAGTAGACAAAGTGGCTCCCTTTGTCTCCCGATATGACGAACGGTTTGGATATCATCTCCTGAAATGTGAGGGGTTTAAACTCGATGACGAGACGAAACGTTGTCCACGAGCTAATGCGTGACAGGAACTGCAGTCTAGCTTGCCTACAAGAGACGAAACTTCAAAACATCGAGGACGGTCTGGCACATTTTCTAGGGGCCTACAGGATGGACAAATATGCTTTCAAGCCAGCCACAGGCACTAGAGGGGGCATCCTTCTGTTATGGAACAGCGCCCTCCTAGAGCTTAAAGACATAACCATTGGACGATTCTCCATTTCGGCAAATGTAACTTTAATACTTTCAGGGGATACCTTCTACCTCTCCGGGGTCTACGGACCTTCTCAAAACAATCTCAAGAATGCGTTCCTCAGGCACATCCGCTTGATAAGGCCAAGCGCAGGACAAGGCTGGCTACTTCTAGATGACTTCAATATGATATACCTTGCAAGAGACAAGAATAATTCTAACATCAACCTAACGCGGATGAGACGCTTTCGCGTGTCACGCCCAGAAATTCCCACCGGAATTTCCGAAGCTGAATGTGCATTAAACACCCTGTCCAGGACTAGCCAGGGATACACAAACGATAAATTGTATATACAGATCTACGTCTTAAAACATATAAAAGTCTTACAATGCAGCGGAAAGGAAAAAATAAACCTAAAGACTAGGCTTCGACACTTGCGGCGCGGCAACTCCACTCCACAGGCATCCCTTGACGGCAGCGACGAGCCTACTCATCGTCGAACCCGACTGCAACTTATTCCTCCAGCTCTGAGGTGGGGAAAAGGAAGAAAGACTGAGTACAACCACCATACTCAGCAAGTCATACCGAAAGGAGGTATGAATGCAGAGTAATTCCAAAGGAAGGCTAGGGGTTAACTTTTGCACAAAGCGACATTTCACAAAGCTAAGTTGAATACGGTAAAAACAGTAATTAAATGTAATTGAACAATATTAAACATCTCTGCTCAACGCTACACCACGTTGAGTCAGGCCCAATCCATCCAACTATGCTATCCAGTTCCATTGAAGCAGGTAATTATCATTAGTGGGACTAATCACGGTGAATCTGGTCGACAGCCCATAACCACGGGCGCGGCTATTCGAATAGTTTCTAACTCTAGAGGTGTATGTCTGTACCCACAAGACACAGCCCCACAACACGTTCCCGTGCGTTGACATGCCACCACGACATATCGAAAAGGGGTCTGTGACAGGACCATTTGAAGGGTTACGCGGAGGCTACGCTAGCCGAAAACAAAAACTTTTTACCGCGCAAACCAGGAATGCTTGCAAGTAAGGGCCGATAGATCGTTACCGATTGGAGTGTGCAGTAAAAGTACCAATCGGGGCTATCCGATCTGGAGCAGTGTAGCCAATGACCCGGATTCACGGGGACGGCCGATTCACCAATCAGTAGGTCGCAGATGCCGTAGCCGATCCAGTCGTCCGCGTGTTCTCGCGCCTCGCTCCGATGCGCTCGACCGCAGCCGTCTGCCGCAGCCGCCTTGCTCCGAAGTACCACAGCCGATGAACAGCGTGCAACGTAGCAGCGCCTCTACCGGTATCCACATGTCCGGGAACAGAACGCCGAACACCCGTGTGCTAGCACGCGATGCAAGGCTAGGGTTTGGCTCGAAAGTGGGGAGGGTTTCCGTGGAGTTTGATCTCGGCGACTTCTGTTGCGGATTCGGTTCAACGCGATGCAATTGACGTGTCGCAGCTCTCCACCCCTCCCTCCTTTATATAGAGTTGGCCGACTAGGACTAGTGGCCGATCAGGACTCTATTTTGAATCGGATCCTATCCGAATCTCACAGAGTTGGCCGCCCATACGTCGTAAGCCCATAGGACTCTATCCGATCGGATCCCTATCCGATCGAGCCGTATCCGAGTCCAACTCGAATGCCTGTTCTTATCCCCTTAAGCGTGCGACCACGTAGGTTCAGTATACTCGGTTTCGGCTATAGTCTAACTTAGCCGATCGTCGGCTCGAGTCCAACTCACCGACGTCACACGCGCGCTAGCAGCACATATTGACACCATAGTATACAAGAATATAATATCGGCTCGAACCCGTAATGTGTACACAAATCCCTTTGCCTCACGATACCGTTAAGCTATAGGCAAGATGTGTGCCATCCCTTCAATAGCTTAACCATTCACTCGAACCGTATTGGATTATCTGTCTCTTGATTGACTCCTCAATCAACTTAGCATGGCATGCATTTCCATAATCCATTACCTCGAGGGGCCCAGAGATATCTCTAAAGGAGGGGCAAATTCCATCTTGATCACTCACATCCCACTCCATGTTTCATAGCAAACCCGAAAACTACTGGCTTCACGGCGGTCCGGTGACCTTCACTGGATCTCGACTGGTATCTGCTCGTAGCACTCAAAGCGTACGAGACATGCGGGCGTGTACAAAGCATGGCATACATGATGGATCCAATTGCCGAAGCATATGGAACCATACCCATCTTATTCCGCTCATCATGTGTCCGAGGACACCGATTCTTGCTAAGATTAATGCCATGTGACATGGGCAAGAAACCTTTCTTGGAATCATGCATGTTGAACCTTTTCAACACCTTGTCAATGTATGTACTTTGGCTTAATCCAATTAGCCTCTTGGATCTATCTTTATAGATCCGAATGCTAATATATATCTTGCCTCCCTAAGTCTTTCATGGAAAAACTATTTCTCAATGAAGACTTGACGGATTCAAGCATAGGGATATCATTTCCAATCGAATATGTCATCCACATATAAGATTAGAAATACAATTGCGCTCCCACTGACCTTTTGTAAACACATGCCTCTTCTTCATTTTTGATGAAACCAAACCCTTTGATTACTTCATCAAAACGAATATTCCAACTCCGAGATGCTTGCTTCAATCCATAAATGGATTTCGTAGCTTGCATATCTTTCCGGCGATTCTGGATCGACAAAACTCGAGGTTGTATCATGTATACATCCTCGCTTAGGTTTCCATTTAGGAAAGCCGTTTTGACATCCATCCGCCATATCTCATAATCGAAATATGCAGCAATCGCTAGGATAATCCGAATAGATTTAAGCATTGCGACGGGCGAGAAGGTTTCATCATAATCAACTCCTTGAATCTGTTTAAAACCTTTCGCTACCAATCGCGCCTTATAGATGTGAACATTTCCATCCATATCGGCCTTTTCTTAAAAACCCATTTACACTCAAAGGTTTTGACACCATCAGTGGATCAACCAAGTTCCAAACTTGATTGTCGTACATGGATTCTATTTCGGATTTCATGGCTCCAAGCCACTTGTTGGAATCGGGTCCCACCATCGCTTCCTCATAGGTCTTAGGCTCATCGTTGTCCAACAACAATATATCACGTTGTTCCGCACTGTGTACTGTCGTGCACGACGTGATCTTTCGACCTCCGTGGGTGGTGTATCTACAACGGTGGCGCAACATTTTGCTCCTCTGTTGTGGTTCGTGGTCACGAAATATTTTCCGGTGTTTCTTGAACTTCTTCAAGATGCACCCTGCTCCCACTAACCCTTCTTGAAAGAAACTTTCTCCAAGAAGACACCGTGTCGGGCGACAAACACTTTGCCTTGTTCCCGATTATAAAAGTAATATCCCTTAGTTTCCTTAGGATATCCCACAAAGAAGCACTTATCGATTTGGGTGTGAGCTTGTCGATCGTAAACGTTTTACATAAGCTTCGCATCCCCAAATTTTGAGAAAAGACAAACTAGAGGGTTGCCCTATCCATATCTCATATGGTGTCTTTTCAACCGACTTAGATGGAACTCTATTTAGTGTGAGCGCATGTTTCAAAAGCATATCCCCGAAGGATAACGGAAGATCACTTTGGCTAATCATCGATCGCACCATGTCCAACAAGGTGCGGTTTCTCCGTTCGGACACTCCGTTCCATTGTGGAGTTCTGGCGGAGTCAACGCTGGAACAATTCCACAATCTTTCGATGATTACCAAACTCTTGGCTCAAGTATTCCCCTCCACGATCCGATCGTAGAAACTTGATTGTTTTCCCTAAATGATTTCAGTACTTCATTCTGGAATTCTTTGAACTTTTCAAAGGATTCGGACTTATGCCTCATTAAGTAGATATAACCATATCTACTAAAGTCATCGGTAAAGGTAATGAAATACGATAACCACCTCTCGCCGTTGAGCTCGTTGGTCCACATACATCGGTATGTACGAGTGCCAATAAGTCACTTGCTCTCTCACTATGTCCCGTGAAAGGTGCATTTGTCATCTTACCAAGTAAACAAGACTCGCATGTCTCAAATGATTCAAAATCAAAAGAGTGAAGCAATCCATCCTTATGGAGCTTCTCCATGCGTTTCGATTTATATGGCCTAAGCGACAATGCCGGATAAACGTGGGGTTTATATCATTAGAGAGTTGTCTTTCGTATTAATGTTATAGATGGGAGACGCTTCAAGATTCAAAACGTATAATCCATTCACCAATGGAGCATGAAAATAGAACATATCTCGAGATATATTGAACAATCATTGTTCATTGATCTAAAATCATATCCTTCCGCTTGCAAACATGAAGCGGATATAACGTTTTGACATAGTGTTGGAATACAATAACAATTATTCAATTCCAAAACTAATCCCGAAGGTAGATGAAGTGGTACGTGCCGACAAGAAGCGTAGCAATGCTTGCTCCATTGCCGACGCGCAGTTCACCTCGCCCTTCTCAATCCTCTACTTCTTCTCATTCCCAACGACTTGCAAATATGAGCTACGATCCGGTATCAAATACCCAAGAGTCGAGTAGGTGAAGTAGCAAGATTAATGTCTATAACATTAATACCGAAGCGTAAGTCGTACTTTGCTTCTTTTTGAGATCCTCCATGTACTTCTTGCAGTTCCTCTTCCAAGTGACTGTCTCCTTGCAATAGAAGCAAACGGCATCGATGCCGCCGACCCCTTCTTGCCCTTCTTTGCATTAGAGGCACTCGCGATCTCATCGGGAGTTAACTTTCTCTTGGTGCAAAGTTTCTTGACGGATGGTTTGCGCTTAGCCTTCGCATCATCATCACATGATGACCGTTTTTCGGATACTCTCCTCACTGTCTTAAGCATCCCATGCAATTCAGCCAAGGTTCTATCCATATTGTTCATGTGATAATTCAATATGAATGGCTCGAAGCTCGGAGGGAGCGACGGAGAATCACATCGAGTAGCCAACTCTTGGCTAAGGGAAAACCTAGTGTTTCCGGACTCTCAATGTAGCCAATCATCTTTATCACATGCGGACCGACGGGATTCCCTCAACAAGCTCGCACGCAAACAAGGACTTTGAGGTGTTGAACCTCTCGGCCCGAGCTTGGTTCTCAAACATGCCACGCAGCCCCGAATAATAGTGTGAGCATTGCTGCTCTCATATTGCTTCGAAGCTCGGGAGACATTGTAGCAAGCATGAGACGCTTATGTCTAGGGCATCATTAGTGTGCTTCTCGTAAGCCCTCCGTGCGTTGCGGTGGCATTATTTGGCAAATCCTCGGGATAGGGTACTTCAAGAACGTACTCCTTACGTTCTTGCTTGAGAACAATTCTCAAGTTGCGATACCAATCCATAAAGTTTGTTCCGTTTAATTTTTTCTTTTCGAGAATAGATCACAAATTAAAGGTACGGGTGTAGTATTAGCCGCCATTTATTCTACAACAGAAAAAGCAAAGTTTAGCACAATGTTTATGCTATGTCTTTTGTTAAACAATTTAACATAAGACTCCCATTACGTATTTTTCACCTTCCCTCTAGGTTACGTATTGGGTCAAGATCCACATGTTAGTTAATTTTCTAGTGAGCTTTGGCATCACTGCTAGAAAATTAGTAACATCGGTAAGCAACTCCTTGCTAATCACATCTCTATGTGACTCTTGTTGTTGGTGTGGCATCTCCATGCCCAGGCCCCAACCTATGCCCCAAGGCCCAAAACTGTTTTGATAGCCTTGTTAAGTAAACCAAATGCTCGCCGTATATGTCCGACATATACCCCTCGTGTTATGATAGAGAATGTCACTCTGTTTTTGGACCCACCATTGACGAGCATAACGGTGACGGGTGCAACATTTGGAAGGGCATCATTACTACTTAATTTTGTGAGGGATGTTATCCTATCAAACAAACAAACATATCACATATATGAAAGTAGGTAGAATAGCAATAAATAGTATGGCCCCCTTCACATGGTGATCTCCATCTCCATGCCGATGTAGAGGATCTCCATCTTCAACACCGTTCTTCCGAGTGCCGAATGCTTGATTTCTTCAAACTAAGCTACTACTATAGAAGCTCTAATTGGAGATTACATCGACTCGTAGGTCGTGAAAGAATATTACAAGCATTGCACGTAAGAAAGAATATTACAGGGATTGCACATATGAAAGAATATTACATGCATCACATGCATCTCATACATCTCATACATACAATAGGGCCATACCATCTCAAAGCATTCTCTGCAAAAACAAGTTAGGCGTAGAAACATTTTTTACCTATCGCAGAGAAACGGCACCGAGACAACCTATAAGGGGTACGCACACGGCGGTCCCGCTATCATAGATCCAATCTATGAAATCGCTTACGGAAACCATGTCAGCATAATCATATTATGCCGTCCCGATACACTATCAAGGGAGATGGTTTGCGTAGGCGCGAGGCAGCTAACAAGATCGGACTACAAGATAGCTTCGGCATAATCACATTATACCGTTCCGATACACTATCAAGGAACGCTATCTCGAAGCCGACTCAAACCGAGTTCTATGGATATTGCTTCGACGTAATCACATTACGCCGTTCCGATACACTATCAAGGAACGCAATTACCATGAACTCTCCTCAACAAATCCTGTAAAACCGATTGATCTAATCAACCCGTGCGCAAAACTTGTTCCAGATCTAATCTAAAACCTGAACTAAGCAAGATTAGCTCTGATACCACTGAAGGGTTACGCGGAGGCTACGCTAGCCGAAAACAAAAACTTTTTACCGCGCAAACCAGAACACTTGCAAGTAAGGGCCGACGGATCGTTACCGATTGGAGTGTGCAATGGAAATGACCAATCGTGGCTATCCGATCTGAACAGTGTAGCCAATGTCCGATTCCTGGGACAAATGATTCACCAATCACCGATTCGCAGATGCGCAGCCGATCCGAGTCGTCGACTATGTTCTCGCGCCTCGCTCCGATGCGCTCGACCGCAGCCGATCTGCCGCAGCCGCCTTGCTCCGAAGTACCACAGCCGATGAACAGCGTGCAACGTAGTAGCGCCTCTCCGGTATCCACACCTCCGGGACAGACGCCGAACACCCGTGTGTTAGCACGCGATGCAAGGCTAGGGTTTGTCTCGAAAGTGGGGAGGGTTTCCGTGGAGTTTGATCTCGGCGACTTTGCGGATTCGGTTCAACACGATGCAATTGACGTGTCGCAGCTCTCCACCCCTCCCTCCTTTATATAGAGTTGGCCGACTAGGACTAGTGGCCGATCAGGACTCTATTTTGAATCGGATCCTATCCGAATCTCACAGAGTTGGCCGCCCATACGTCGTAAGCCCATAGGACTCTATCCGATCGGATCCCTATCCGATCGAGCCGTATCCGAGTCCAACTCGAATGTCTGTTCTTATCCCCTTAAGCGTTCGACCCTGTAGGTTCAGGTATACTTGGTTTCGGCTATAGTCTAACTTAGACGATCGTCGGCTCGAGTCCAACTCAGCCGACACATCAACAGCGGCGCCTAGCAACATATTGACACCATAGTATACAAGAATATAATATTGGCTCGAACCTGTAATGTGTACACAAATCCCTTTGCCTCACGATACCGGTTAAGCTATAGGCAAGATGTGTGCCATCCCTTCAATAGCTTAACCATTCACTCGAACCGTATTGGATTATCTGTCTCTTGATTGACTCCTCAATCAACTTAGCATGGCCATGCATTTCCATAATCCATTACCTCGAGGGGCCCGAGATATCTCTCTAAAGGAGGGGCAAATTCCATCTTGATCACTCACATCCCACTCCATGTTTCATAGCAAACCCGAAAACTACCTTTATAACTACCCAATTACGGAATAGCGTTTGGTAGTCCCAAAGTAGGCTACTACACATGTTGGAATCCATGGTGATCTCAGGTCTAAGGACTTTGTACCAACACTACCTGAGACCAACTAATGGCACATTAATTCCTGTAGAGTCTCATGGTGGGTCTATCCAACAATGTGTTCTCCAACACATGTGTCCATGTTTATTGATTTGGTATCTCCATACCCATGATCTATGAGACATGATCATCAATCAATAAACATGCCGATCTTAGAATCATATTTGTTCCAACAATATGACATATGATCGTGGATCGTTTATAAATAGATTCATACATAAAGAGTCTCATAAATAAGTCACGTACTTATTGATCAATACAAGATGTCTATTTCATGGAACTGAATAACACTTTATTCATTTATACATAAACATTGACGTGATGTCCAACATCTCCATGTTGCCTCTAGGGCATATCACTAACACCATTCGCATAACCCTCCCTGACCAAGCGACACCACACCTCAGGTTTCGCCCCTACCTTTATATCCAAGGTAGCCAGCCCCCTCTCGTGCCTAGGTGAATCCGGCAGCCGCATAGACCTTTTTCGGTCCATCCGCACTCCATCATGCTCACCCTTGCCTGGATGCGTCGGCCAGAGAAAGGTACACTACAAGCCAAGCCGTTGCCCACGCTGGCTTGTGGTACGCACGAATGTTTCTTACAGGGTTTTTCGTGAACCGGTCCTTAACTGCCATGGGTGCGCCTTGCACAACCGTGCACCCACAGCCCACCATTTAGTCAAATTTTAATTAACCGTTATCCTTTGCCAACGGCATCTCCGGTCTGAGACCGTCATTTTATGTGAAATAATTCTAGTAAATTAATTCTCCCATTAATGATCTAGTGGTACTAAGCCGGCTAAGTATGTCCTAAACCTGAAACTAGTCAAATTAATTCTCAGGCGACCAATAAAAGGGGGTAAACGACCTAAGCTCAGTACTATAGGTCCCATCCCGATTACATTATAAAATAATGCAATTTAACAGATAAAGCGAGAATAATTTATAAGATGGGTACAACATGATCAATGGAAAATGACTTGCCTTGGTCTTGTTCCGACGGAACTTCACTACCTCGAGATAAACGGGAGTGTCTTCGGAACCGAAATCTACCGACAAACAAAGCACATCAAAAGCAGGCTTTTAAATTACTGAAACAGACAATTAAACTATTTTTAATGTGTTCTAGACATTTTTATGAATCCGCTGCAACTTGAACGGACTCAAACGGAGTTCGGATGAATTTTCTGGGAATTTTACAAGTTTCAGCCTTTACTAATTACCGAAAAAAAGAAAAACAACAACTTGTGGTCCCAAAGGACTAGGGCTGACGTCACCGCGGGACCCGCTGCATAGTGACGCAAGAGAGAGAGGGAGCACGGTGGACTCGGTCCACCGAGCTAAGGGAGGAGGTGTGCCACATGGCGACACGGGATTGGTCTGCTCGGGCTAGGCACAGGAAGGAGAGGTGCACTGGGGCGGCTCGGTCAGCCTTGCCGGCGGCCAAGGCGGCACGGTGGGCCTGGCCGACGGGCGGCGGCACACGGCGGCGACCGACGGGAGACGGGCGACGACGGCGGCGTGCACGGGCTTGAGGGGCGACGACGTGGCGACACACGCGACAAAGGGCCGCGGTGCACGGCCGACTTCGGCATGGCGCACACGCGCCGGCAGGCGGCGCACACCGACGGTGGAGAGGGGAGGCGACGCACGGCGGGCGACGGGACGGCTCGCACGGCGGCGCATCCGACCCGGAGGATGGCGGCACACGACCGGAGTCGGCGCGGCACGGGAGAGAGAGAAAAGTGGAGGGAGAGGAAAACCATTCTCACCGGCGGCCGAAGACGAAGAAGAAGGTGGCAATGGCACAATTTAGAGTCTAGAAATTGGGGAAAACGGTGGAGAGGGCGTTCCCGGAGTTTGCGAAGGCGGTGGTGGCGTCGGTTTGGTACGGCGTGCGGTGGTTTGGCCGGAACTGGGCCGGAAGCGGAGCTCGGCGGCGGCGGCGGGTGCTTGCACAGTGCGGGATCGCGAGAGGGCTCGGTTGCAGGCGAATGCGAGAGGAAAGCGTGTGCCGAGGCTCGGGGATACTTTATAGGGAGAGGGCGGCTCGGACGTGGCCGGAGAAAGCGGGAACGCGACGCGGAACGTGGGCGAATGGGGCGGCAACTCGAATTTTGAAAGGCGAGTGTTTCGGTGCGCACGAGCGACGAAAAAAGGGGAGAAGGTGGGAGAGTGCGGGAGGTGGCTCGGGAACGCGGGATGACGCGGATAGGGGAGCGAAACATGGTCAAGTGGAGGTGTGACGCGGGCTTGCGCGCACGCACGGGATATGCGGGTGGGTGGTTGCTTGCTTGGAGGTTGGGGATGACAAACGGGGCCCGCTTGTCGGTGCCCCAACCCGAGGGGAGGGGTTCTGGACTTGGCGCCGGCGGCTGGAGGGAATTTGGGCCGGCCCATAGGGGAGGAGAGAGAAGGGGAGGGGAAGTGGGCCGGCCGGCTTGGCCAAAAGGGGAGGGAAGGAGGGAAAGAGAGAGGAAAGGAGCGGGCCGAAGACCCATAGGGAGGAAAGAAAAAAAAGGAAAAGAGAAAAAGGAAAAAAGGAAAAGGAAAAGCCCTTTTCCTTTAAGATTTTAATTCCGATTAGCCTAATTTAATTTTTAAAATTGTTTTCGCTGCTCTGAAGATTCCGATAAAAATCTTATTAGCGTATTTTGACACGGGGAATCCAAGAAAAATTCCACCAAGCCATTTCCAATTATTAAATGGATTTTAAAATTCCAGGTTTGTCTTGCTTTAGCTTTTCCGGCGATTTCTTTTGCATGATTTTTCGGATGATTTACTGCTAGGGGAAAAAGCGGAGCGTGACACCGCGCCACCTTAAATCGTTGTGATCTGCATGAGATCCCCCTTCAGAATCGAAAATTCACATGAAGTAATGAACGGCGGAGGGCCACCCTAGTAAAGTTAGATCGTTGTTTCTGCAATGAGCAGTGGGACCTAGCTTTTCCGAATCACACCCTGCATGCTCTCCCCATAGGTCTTTTAGACCATTGTCCTCTAATGTTGTCCAATCCTCGCAGCCCTCGAAAACCTCGACCTTTCAAATTTGAAAACTTCTGGGTTAGACTACCAGGGTTTAAAGATAAAGTGTCGGAAGTATGGGGGGAGTCAAATCCTCACACAGAGCCAATGCATCGGCTGAACCACAAGATGCAGCGTACTGAGCAAAACTTAAAAGAATGGGCTACCTCTCTCTACACGGAGGCCAAAATTCAGTTTTGAATGGCTTTAGAGGTCATCCAGAGGTTAGACATAGCCCAAGAGAATAGAGACTTCTCTGATGAGAAGATTAGGCTAAGGGCGGGCCTTAAGTGCAGGGTACTGGCTCTAGCGTTCATAGAAAGGGCGAGGAAAAAGCAAGCCTCCAGAGTAACTCACTTAAGAGAAGGCGATGCAAATACCAAGTTCCTCCATCTAAGGGCAAATGCACGTCGAAGGAAAAACACAATTCAGAGGCTTCAAAAAGATAATGGCTGGGCCATATCGCACCACGACAAAGAGAAAGCCATTCTAAATCACTTCAAAAAGGTGATGGGTAAACCAACGACAAGGCAAGTGGACCTCAACTGGGTTTCTCTGAACACTCAGCAGGTGGACCTATCCACTTTAGTGAAACCTTTTGATGAGCAAGAAGTTTGGAGGGCGATAAAGCATATGCCAATCGACAAGGCTCCGGGACCAGATGGCTTCACTGGACTCTTCTTCAAATCATGTTGGGATTTAATAAAGGGGGACATCATGCTGGTCTTCAATTCGATGCATGACCTAAGATACTCACACCTAAATCTGCTTAACTCTGCCAACATAGTTTTGCTACCGAAGAAAGAAGAGGCAAAAAGGGTAACAGATTACAGGCCGATCAATCTTATCCACAGGATAGTCAAAATCTTATCCAAGACACGTGCTCTACGCCTAAGGCCGCACATGAAATCTCTGATCTCGGTCAATCAGAGTGCTTTCATTCAGGGCAGAAGCATTCATGACAACTACCTCCTAGTGATGAATATGGTTAGGAGATACCATCGGCTCAGGCGAGCAATGCTCCTACTAAAACTCGACATCACCAAAGCCTTTGAATCGGTCAGATGGGATTACCTACTAACAATGCTGCGGCACAGGGGTTTTCCACAGTGGTGGATCAACTGGATGGGAGCTTTACTTTCCACCTCCACCTCGCAGGTGCTCCTGAACGGTCACCCAGGCAAAAAGATAATGCACAGAAGAGGGCTACGTCAAGGGGATCCACTTTCCCCTCTGTTGTTCATCCTTGCAATTGACCCTCTGCAGGCAATCCTATCAAAAGCAACAGAACTTGGCATCATCTCGAAACTGCGAGGACATGATACAAGGCTCAGGATATCAATGTGCGGATGACGCCATCATCTTTTTAAATCCCACGCGCAATGATATAACCGCCTTCACAAGTATCCTGGAAAGCTTTGGAGAAGCAATGGGACTTGTCACCAACTTCCAAAAGTCTCAGGTAGCGCCAATTCGATGCGATGAAGCATTACTGGATGAGGTCCTAGATGGTTTCCCGACAGTACGCACAAATTTCCCTATCAAATACCTGGGATTGCCCTTAGTACTTGGAAGATTGCAAAGGACAGATTTGCAGCCCGTTTTTGATAAGGCGTCAGGAAAGCTAACTGCATGGGGGGAAATTTTGGGTTTGGCTGGGGGAGGAACCTTATTCAAATCGGTACTCACGGCACAACCGATCTACCTACTCATGGCCCTAAGAGTTTCAAAACAATCTCTGGAGCAACTAGACAAACAACGTCGTCATTTCCTATGGGCAGGAGCAGGGGAAGCCACGGGAGGGAAATGCAAGGTCAACTGGGCAAGGACCTGCCTTCCTGCCTCTCAGGGAGGCCTTGGAATTCTTGATCTTCACAAATTCACAAGGGCGCTACGCTTGAGGTGGTTATGGGAGGAATGGAAGGACCCAACAAAACATTGGGTGGGATTGCAAACACCGTGTGACGAAGATGATAGAAATCCTTTCGTCGCGGCAACAAAGATAACTCTTGGTGACGGAAGGTCGGTGCGCTTCTGGGATTCGGCCTAGTTGGAGGATGGTCGCAGACCAAAGGACGCCATGCCCTTAGTCTACCAAATTTTCAAGAAAAAGAGTAAATCACTTCGCCAGGGGAAGGTGAACGACGTGTGGATACAAGACTTGGATTTATTCACAAACAGGCCAATAACGAATGGCCTAATCTCCCAGCTGGTAGCTCTCTGGGAGGCTGTGAGGGGAGTACATCTACAAGACGACGAGGCTGACCAAATACAATGGAAGTTCACCAACCATGGAGCATACACTGCAGCCTCGGCCTATCGAGCGCAGTGCTGCGGCGCAACAACCACAAACTACAACGCATTGATCTGGAAAGTGTGGGCCCCGGGTAGGTGCAAATTCCATGCTTGGCTGATAATTCAGAACAGGGTCTGGACCTCTAACCGGCTGGCATCAAGGGGATGGCAGAACAATGGCCACTGCCCCTTGTGCGAACAATGCCCTGAGACGGCACTACACCTCGCGGCAGACTACAGATTTACTAGGAGAATTTGGCAACTGCTGGCGGCTTGGGCAGGGTACCCGCAGCTTGAGCCATCGCACTGGGGGTAGGTGACCTCTGTACCGCAATGGTGGGAGAGTCTAGCAACGACGGGGGGAATACCAAAGAAAGGGCTAAGATCCCTTATCATATTAGTCGTGTGGGAGATATGGAAAGAAAGGAACCGAAGGATTTTTGACCATATCAGAGAACCCCCCACGAATCTACTAAGCCGTATCAAAGAAGAAGCAAGGCTATGGGGAATGGCCGGGGCAAAACACCTGATTGCTTTCTTACCTCCCTAGTATAGTCCGTAAAGAAAAACCCCCAACTGTATAGTGTATAGTCCTTTTTCCTTTTTCTGTCATATGGCTGTAATGTTTTCCTGCTCTATTCAATGAAAAGGCACGATCGTGCCGCTTTTCTTTCAAAAAGAACACTTGGAAACTGGTGGCTTCGTGCGAGATCTTTTTTTGGATGAGCTACAGTACAGATTTCGACTGCTTAGTCATGCTAGTTTGCTGGCAATTATGGAAGGAGAGGAATATAAGAGTTTTCCAGCATGTCGCTAGGACGATCGAAGAACCGTTGATGGTGATTAACGAAGAAATAGGCGTCTGGATGGAAGCCGGTATCTTTCAGCAACAGAACTAGCAGGGAGGTGGAAGGGGGAGGAAGAAAGCCGCGAAGCTGAAGCCGCTCTAAGGCAGTCTTTGCTGCCGTCAGACGTGCTGGTTTTGAGGAGCGTGTTCTTCCTGCTGCGCCTTCGAGTTAGCGTTTAAATTCTTCATTTAGCTGTGCTGCTTTTGGTTAGAAACAGCACGACATGTTTGTGTCGTACCACAGCTAATGTAATTCATAAAACAACATTTCATTTTCCTTAATATAATCTGGTTGGCCTGGCCAGCCCGGCAAAAAAAGAAACGGGATGGCGTTTCGCTGATGGAATGCAGGGGCAAAAACAAACTTTCCAGGGTTTTTTTTTTCTTTCCTTTTTCCTTTGCTATCAAGTTGTCACTGTACGAACTTGTGCCTCTCTTTCTCAAACAAAAAAGAAAAAAAAAGAAATCATCACACTGACCAGAAGTTAGTAGCTTGTCAAATAAAATCTTACAAAGCAACTTTACGGTTTATTACTGAGTACACTCTAGTCTCGATGAGCACAAAGGTTTCATCAGTAAGGTGAGGCAGTTAAGCAGTGATATACATTACACAGAAGAATCGTCATCACTTTTTCTAATATGAGCAAAACTTCTAAAGCAATCTTATGCTACACTCGAAGGGCGCAAAGCTGTGGTGTCCTGGAGTCGTATAGATTCCAACAAGTATATTCATGTACAAAACTATGGATCACCATTCACAGCTAGATTCACTTAGCTAGCTCTACCATGACTGCTCGCTAAACAAGTTGATCAAGAAAACAGAAAAGGAGCTAGATCAAGATAACAGAAAAGGTGCAGAGACAAAAGTACATGTAAGGAGATTGGGTTACACATCTATCACCTTTTTGGGGCCATCGTCCTTTTCTGCAACATTGCAAATTGGTGTCAAAAATTGAAAGTTGAAGCAATCAAGCAGGATAGGATGGAAACTACAGAGTTCTCCGTACTAACATCCTGTCAGTGATTAAGATACAAAGTTATAATCTTCAATATGTAACATGAAAGCGAAAATAAATAAGATTAGGGAAAATAACTTCATAATGCCAGTAAAGAAGCTACAGATTTCCATTATCGAAAAAGTAAGGAAGCTAACAGACAGTGTGCAATACACAATGTTAATTACAGCTGCAAAATAACATGAAGAAAATGAAATGTGAACTGTAGATGAATTCTCATTTTGACCACTCTCACTACATATATCTTAGAACGCATATAGCATAATACCATATAAAGGATTGCTAAAATTCTGATAGATTCAATTGAATGTGCTACAGTGAAATGGAAATAGCATTCTATCCTTCACATTTAACCAAAAGAATGCATTGGTTTTACAAATTTAGAAAGAAAAAGCTACACGATATTGACTAAGGATGTTCATACAGGTTACACGTCCAGTTAAATAAATAACTTCTGAATCAAATGGTCCTTTAATCTGTTCTATCCAGGTACACATAGAATATAATGTATACCTCCAGGTGGTGTTCTGAAAAGTGAGATGCCACCCAAAGCAGAAGACGCAAATCTTGCTGGAGTGGATCCTAGTGCAAGTGTGGAGGCTGAGCCAAATGGTGTGGGCTGCAGCATAGACCCAGATGAACTGAAAGGGCTGGGTGATGGAGCATGACTTGTTTGAATGCTGGACCAGGGCAAAGCAGAAAGTGGTGTTCTAAGAATAGCACGAGTACTAGATGAAGTTGCGCCAGTAGGGGATGACGATTGCAAAGGTTGGCTTGCCAGCACAGATACATCAACCCCTGTAGGATGGACTATTCTGGCCGCGGCTTCTTGTTTAGCTGCCTCTCTTCTATCTGCCTCCAAAAAAGGATCGCTACAATCACCCATGAGCCGCCAAACATTTCGATAGTGAGTTCTCATTATCTCAGCATATTGATGAAGATTTTCCACCTGGACAAACAAAAGCATCAGAGAAGCTCAGTATTCTCTGAACACCAAACAATAGTTCCATACAACAAGAATTTAATCTAATTTAGCAACACATAAAAACAAAGTTAGCCTATCACTTGGGGTATGTTTCTGTTGTGTTACAAAATGAAATAGATATATTAGCTTAAATATGCTCATAACAAAACAGGAAATTTAAAAAAAATGTAAAGAACCAACCACCTCGACAACTTTAATTACAAATTTAAATTGAACAACTTCAGAGTGGATCTGAGCAATAATATAAAGAAAAATGCATGCAGTATTCAGAATATGTAATGCCAGTGATCAATATATGTATTTATCATAAATTACCTGGGTAGCAACATGGATGAGATAGTCGTACACATTAGGCACTACTATTGACAGGGATTTGAATGCATTCGAATAGTTCTTATCATTCTTTATTTGAATAAGCTGCTCTAGCTGTCCGACCATTCTGCTGCATTCTTCGAGACAGTTCTCAAACTTGGAAACAGTGTGTTGCATAAAAGGAGAAGGCCGCATTGCAACACCACTGTAGAAATCAAATGTTGGCACAATTGCTGAGGGTTGATTGAAATAAGTTGGAGCACCATATAGTCCAGCACAATGAGTAAAATCAGTATCTGCAGTTCCAGAATATCTACGGATGAAATTTGGTCTCAATTTTTGATATGAGCGTATAGCCGAATCTGTGTCCCGCGTCATTTCTTTGACCACAGCCATTAAGCTCTGAATGGAAACCATCTCCCTGCCCATGATGGTGGAGGTTGATCCAATCTCCTGTTACAGAAAGAAAAATCCTCCTGTTACAAACAAAAAATAAAGTTGAACGCCCTATTTCAACTAGTTGATTCATGAACTATTCCTTCCTCTTTCAGTTTTGAGCATATTTTCACTATAAAGTAGTTTCAGAAAGTAGCCTAATCAATAAAGGAGGCTGAAGTCAAGGCCAGTAAAATCCTTTTTTGTACTGTACAAGTGTATATTCAACAAAATACATCATATTACCTCCAACTATTTGAGACTGATAATTTTCGTGCTGCAGAATATTGATATCTTGCACATTTGTGAAGTAACATTAAGTCATTACTCAACCAAAGATATGCACATTATACTTAAGAACATTGAACATCAGCTGGTACTCAACTGATCTGTGAAGACTGAAAATATAGTTGATGAGTGATGACTAGCGCAAAAGCTATATACCTAATAAGCAGACAAGTAAGTAATGCAATGATTTCATGGTATTACACTAATAAGTGGAGACCAAAACATTTCCAAAGTAACTAGTAGTACCAAATAACAGCCGAAGAAGTAAAACATAACCTGAGAAATCTGGGTAGCATACAGTTCAAAACTCCTGTTAGAGACTGATGGGTCGTAGAGGCGGCTGCACTGGTCCAACAGATCGCTCTCATGCTTGTACTCCCTCATCTTGTTCCTGAAAATCACAGGTTAACCAGGTGACGATCGTAGAGCAATGGCAGTTTAGACAAAGCAATTAACACAAGCACAGAGATCTTTATCAAGGGAATGTCATCAAGAACACATAAACACGGAACCCCCATTGATCCGCCCTTGCCTTCTTTCAGAAAAGGGGGAAAATGAAAAGAAAAGAAACCCATATTGATCCCTAAATTCTGTAAAAATCGCCACAGATATCTCATCAAAACCCAGAAAATAAACTCCGACGACAATGGGGCAAAAAGAAGCCAAAAGATTCAGACCGTCTCCCAAGAATATCAACAACGCGATGCGACGAACAATTTCCACGATTCACATCTTAATAATGGAATGCGTTCTCCTGTTCACCTTACCGAAAAAAGGGAAAATGCAATGCAATCTCGAAAAAGAGCCCCAACTCAGATTCCCCAAAAAATGAGGAACGCGATGAACATCGCCCCAACCCCCCAATAGAAGATCAAGAATGCGGAGCAAACCCTACTCGATGTGCAGCAGAAGCTCCTGCGACTGCGGATGCAGCTCCGCCCACTTTGTCCCGTACCCCGCGTACCTCCCATCCATCGTGTACAGCCTCAGCTGCTGCGACTGCTGCCGCGCTGCCTCCCACACCTGCAGCTGCAGCTGCCGCAATGCCGCATCCGCCGCCGCTGCGCGTCTCCACTCAAACTCCCTCAACGCCGCCGACACGGGCACGGCCACCTGCTGCTGAGGCAGCGACACGGACGCAGCTGGGGACGCTTGGAACATCGTCCGCGCAGCCGCCGGCGTATGCCTAGTCACCTGCCTCTGACCCGTCGGCGGCGTGTGCAGCGCACGAGACGGCTGAGGGCTATCCACCTGCATCTGGCCGCGCGGCGGGCGAGACGACCGAGGGCCAGTCACCGGCATCTGACCCGTCATCGGAGCGTGCATCGCGTGAGACGGCAGCGGGGCGCATGTCGAGGGTGGTGGCCGCGTGCACTTCGGCGTCGGCGTCGCCATCCCCGCCGCTGCCGCCGCCCGCTCCGCTGGGCCATTCTCCGGGATCGGCGGGAGCCCCGGCCGCTTCTGGGGCGACCGGCGAGGAGGAACGGGCGGCTTCCGCGACGACGAGGGCGGCGAGGGCGAGGGCGAGGAGGAGGGTGACGAGAAGCTGAAGCGCCTTGCCAAGGCCTGGAGGTCCGCCTCCACGCCATCCTCCACGACCCTGAAGCGCGACATGGCGGGCGGTTGTCTCGAGGAAGACGAAGAATTCCGGAGCGTGGCGGGGCGAATGGATGGACGGATTTGCCCCTAGCGGTTGCGGCGAATTGCGGGCGGTCTTGGCGGTGGGCGCTACCGGGTTTCGCACATAATGCGGGGGCATTTATGGGTTAAGAGTTTCTCGCTGCTGACGTCATCGCTCGTCGGTGAAAAATGATGCAAATGAGAATCGCCTGCAAAAGAGAGAACGGGATGCTGTCTTGATTCTCTTCTTCCGCAGCCAAGATGCGGTTATGAAACAAGTGAAATCGCCTGCAATTTAGGCATGACCTGCGCTGTATTTTTCTCTGAACTCAAAACTGTGCTGCAAGCATACTCTGTTCAACTGGGAAACAACCATCGAAATCCTCATCATCTATCCAACAGGTGATTAATCATCAACTCCCCACTCCGTTAACAATGAACCAGGAAACAGATTCAGAAACTCTATTCCAGAATACACACACGCGCGCGCACGCGCGCACGCACACACACACACAGAAAGACAAATTTGTGCAGACTATCATATGGGGCATTGTTAGAAATTACAGGGAAGGAGCTATCTGAATCCTGAGGGGAGGACCTGAACACCATATAACACACGCCATTATACATTCAGTAAAGTAGGCAACAGCAATCTAACCTGGATAGCTACCATGCTGAACCTTTGTACATTACCCAACCCACGGAGTTTCAGGCATCATAGTTATCCGGCAACCAATACAAAATTTTCACAAGGAACGGTATATGGATGCTTGGTGACTTGTTTCAGTCGGTTTCATGATCTGGGCGAGGCGTATACCAATCAGGATATCTCCCCATTCTTCTCAGTAGCCTCGTATAGGACGACTCGGGCATTAGGGCCTCCTGTTCTTCAGCAAGCTCTTCCTCTGTTTTCGGCAATCCGTCAGGCACAGGGAAAGGCCTTGGCTTCACAGCTTGCCCTGGGGAGTTTGATGATACTATATTATGAGATTTCTCAGCCATCTTCTTTCGTAGATCCGAACGGTGATGGATGCTATTGATCAGGTACCTCGGATCTCCCTCTGAGTCTTTCACCATCCTTGCAATTTCCTCTTTGGGTAGCTCTTGCTGTGACACAAATGGAGAAAACACTTAATTCGATGAGTCCAAGTAGACTGCAAGATTAATTATCTTGATAAGATTATACAACAATCAATACTAATGGCACACACCTCAAGTTTATTGAGTTCAAAGTAAGCATCCCAGCAGCTGCAGCACTCATCACCTTCTAGGGTTGTACAATAATCTGTATCCAGATCAGAGGAACCATTGTTAGGAAATGATTAGCAACTTCTTATGCAGTTGATGTTGCAGTCACTAACCTACTTTAAATCAGGTTATTAACTGAATCACATCACACAAGCTGCAATAATTTTTTTCGCAAATATGCAAGAGGATTGTGGATCCTTGTATTAAGAAGGGTAAGCATACAGAATGTTGGCCAGGCTCAGAGAGCCAACCCGACCAACGTTTAAAATAGGTTTGCATCTCACAAAAGATTGAAACGACTAACAACAGAGAACAACCTACAAGGGGACAAGCCTATAAATCATGACAAACTGAATTTCATTTGTGCCTTTCAATCCTCATTTCGTTTGTCTAATTGAAATGTTATTCAGATCACTGTATTAGCACTGTGCATTTGGCCTCGAAAACCAAGAATTGCATAAATGATTTATATACACTACAGCACAACTGTTCCTCTGTCTGACTGCAGCATAATTTACAAACGTCAGCAACATGAATTTCAACTTACATGAAATTAAAGCATCTCAAAGCATCTATTTAAGACCCTCAATCTCCAATTGAAGAAACTGTATTACGCCTGTACATCTTTCATTACACGCTAATTATAGGCGTATATCACTACTTAATTATTATGCTTGTTCACACAAGTAACATTTAGTAGAGTTTGACCTGGCAGGCTCGCTGGTCCTAAGAAATTATCACGAATCCTACTAAGAAATTACCTCGAATCCTCATAAATTACCCCTAATTAACTAAAGCAACTTGTATCCAAAGTACAGTTAGATCTCGTAACTGGAGCATGCACTGCTACTAAAACAAAACAGCAAGTGGCCTTGAAACATCGGCAGGAAGCCGCATCCCGCGCAGTAAAATAATCCACAAAAAATTACAAAACAAGCAGTAAGGTGATATCTCGGGCTCTCGGCTAAGCAGCAACCCAGCAGCGTTACCTGTGATCTGGTCTTTGGTCCGCTGGACGAGAGGCTTCTCCTGCCTGAGGAACTCGTCGAGGATGCTGCGGCTCGAGCTGAAGGGTTCCCGCTTCGGGATCGAATCATAGTTCCGCACCGCGCGAACCACTACCCCCGCCGCTGACCCGCGCCGCCCAGCCACGGCGGCCGTGCGGGAGGCCGAGGTGGCGATGGCCGTGGCGGGCTGCGCCGGCGCCAGCGGCCGGAGAGCGGTGGAGGACAGCATTATTTTTTCCGGTGTGGTTATTTACGGTGGATTTCGGGAAGGACAGAATTGGGCGAGTGGATTAGCTCGGGGCCTATATATAGCAACAGTAGCGGAAAGCGCACGGAACGGATAAGGATCGGCCGCGAGATAGTTTATTTTGTTTGTTTGAGTGTTTTTTTGTTTTTGTTTTTTGTAATTCCAACCTTCAAGTTGTCCTAGTATTAGCGAAAACAAAGACAGGAGGGATTAAAATATCTTGGGATACTTCGGCTTTCGGAGACTTTTCCAGCGCCTGCGCACCCGGGATCCAAAACGGTGGGATCTGAGCCGTCGGTTTCCAACTTACAGCTACCCGCGTACCGATTTTGACTAGTGAGTAGTACTCGTACTATTTGTTACTGCTATACATGTACTTGATATATTTGGTTTGCTCTAGCTTAATCAGCTAACTGATGGCTGGGAACTAGGAATGAAAACGATTCGGAACGGTCGAAAAAACATCTTTGACCATTTTTATTTTCGTATTTTTTGGTGAGGTTTAAAACAAGAATAAAAAAGACAAACGGGAATACAAATTCACTAATACGGGACAACGGGAAATGGTCGAAAATGGTCAGCATCATATCAATTATAATCGGGAATCGGTAAAAAAAACGATAACGTCAACACACATATAGCCACATTTAATTCAAAAATTAACTTACAAAATTTAGAACTAACAGAGAATGCTAAATGTGTTTCAGAATGTCTTCTATCAAATAAAGTTGAAATTCATAACTAGCGGAGGATGCTATATATGTTACAGTAAAACTGAAATTATTTGGTTGGCTCTAGCTTTAAAAAATTAAAGCTAAAGCTGAAGTCCTATCAAATAAACTTTTATTCTAATCAAACTTGATTTGTTAGCTCAGCTGAAGGCTTATCAAACATGCTATTATCTTTATCAAACATGATTTGTTGGTGTACCTGCGACTTACATTGCTCACTCTTCTCAAACTTGATCGGACTATAAGGCCTATATCATTTCATATGAGGCCCAGAGCAGGCCTGGATATGGCAAAACGGCCCAGCCCAATTACTAGCAAATATGAGTTATTGCACTAAAACGGGAATTTCTGCGGGATTTTTCCCGTATAAATACGAGATCCACGAATACGGTCGGAAAAACATTCCAACCATTCCCGTTTTCGTTTTCCGTTTTCGTATTTTTTTCGTTCCTGTTTTTGTCGTGGATCCGGTGTTCATATGGGATTTTTGGTATTTGGTGTCGGTCAGTACTGTATTTTCTCATACCCGCTTTCATCCCTACTGGGAACCAGGTTAATTAGCTGAACCATTTTTCTCTGTCCCTTTCTTCTCTGCTGTGTGCAGGCGTGCAGCTCGTACAAAAGAAACTACTCCCTCTATCAACCCAACCCAACCCAGCCCATTTAGAGATTTGTAGTACTAAATTATATCTAATTTGATATTAAGTTACTATATTTTAAAATATAAAAAGTAAAAAAGATATTATCATGTGAAACATCATTTTCAGACCGACTCAGAGTGCTCATTTGAAAGCTATACATGTATATTAGCATTTCTATGATTATCACAATATCTGCCAAGCTGGCAAGCTTGATGTATACATAGACCATGTTATATGCGTCTTCTAATTACGGAGTTCCACAGTATGACAGTGCTCTGCATTCGAGTAAAGCTCATCTTCACTTCAGTCATGATCTGCCATTCTTCTGAACTCTTATTGTCTACCCGTTGGCTTATAAGCTATAGCAAAATTTAAATTTTACAACTTACTTTTAGTAGTAATCAAAATTTAATTTTATGGTATTTTATTGCTTTATATTTTTTTAGCCTTAGCTTTTGGATCACTAAGAATAAGCATGTGATTTTTTCTGTTGTTCCGTTTATCTGTTTAGGCTTATCTGTCGCAGCTCAACTTTGTGAAGCAATTGCAAGATGTTGATAACTTCTACATTGGGAAATCATGTCCCGGAGACTGAGATAACTAACGTGGTTAGTTTTTTTGCTCGGCAGCTTCTAGTACTACCGCCGTGTGGACAGATGGGCTCCATATGTCCAGTCTGGAACAGAGGTACAGTCTCAAGAACAAGTGCTTACAGAAAAGTTGCAAGCTTTAATCGATTATCCTAGTCCAAAGGAGAAAGTAGACAAGCAGATAGAGCTTCTTTTCCAAAAGGCAAAATAGCCTCACATATTAATCCATCTTGAACTTGGACTCCATTTTTCTCTAAACCATCTCAAACTTGGAAGTTGGAAGTAAAAACACAAGCTCAAGCTACTAGCTAGTCTACAAGTCTACAGGGGGATATTATATAAGATGATGTTTTTCTAACTGTCTTTTGGACCATCAGTTGATTTATATAATATGGTTAGACGAAACTAATCAGACAGCTGCAACTGCACAAACGAAATCTTTCCTCAGTTGCAGCTGGCCAGCCACTCATGAGCCATGGCTGTAAAGAAGCCATGGAAAGCAGTTGTCAGGTACCCCCAATTCATGCTTTGGCCATGAGCTTTTTTTGTGAGTTGTGACAAGAAACCTTTATTAACCTTTTGATTGTGAGGAGAAAAAAACACATGGACCCTGAGAAACAACATAATGACAATTAGCAGCAGTGATATCATGGTAGGTACTTCCTCAGGACTGCTCCAGAGAAATATTTTGGCTTTTGACTCTTACTAATATTTCTCAAATTACTATATGCAATGCCACGTAGGCAGAACCAACCAAGAGCCAAGACCCAAAGGTCACATATTTTTGTACAACATCTGGTCGAATTAAACGGACGGTATAACCGGCAAAGCTTAATTCCTTGCAACTAACTTCTGAATAGACTGAAACTATACATAATTGGTAGATTTGAGATTGTTCCATCAGAAAGAAAGCTATGCCGCCATGTTATTTTATACTAGTACTAAGTAGTAGTTGAGTACCATGGATGCTCCACATGGGAAGAAAATATATGGGAATGATCGCCATCCATGGTCATTGACCTAAACTAGTTTAATTTGTCATCTGCCTTTTTTTATCTTAATCAATAAGTAATCTACTTGCTGTTTTTTTATGGTTGTGGTCATCCATCTATGCCCTTTCCCATCCAGTAGCATTGCAAACCTTTGTGATCATCAGAGTCATCACACCATGATTGGCTATAATTAAGTCTATCCATACATGCATATTGCCACTGTTACAGGGTTTGACACACTTTATGTCTTATTACAGGACACATTAGGTGTTCATGCACAGTGGACCAATAGAATCACAAAAACTAATCCAACATAGTACTTATCTTGATCAGCTCAAAATCAATTATTGGAGGCTAGAATTAGACTTTGCCGGGACTGCGGTGGGACCTACATGTCGGGCTCGTCTGGTTGACGAAATGGCAGTTGATGTTTGCTTGAAAAGATTGAAGAAATCAGAAGATGATCTCCCGATGCTTCTATATGGAGCTAGAGCAGCCATGGTCGCCAACGTTGATGTAGTGCATAATTAAATGCTCTTCGCATAGGCCATAGCTGATGACTACATCAACATCAAGTAGTTTGGTCTGAAATTAACTGTTCCTGTTCCCTCCATCTCATATTATAACTACCTTACTTAAAATTGAATGACAGAAATAGTTTAAACGGCAAAGGTATGTAATATAGGATGAAGGTAGTAACAGATATGGCTCCAACTAAAAATGACACAACTCTGTTTTTAACAGAGGTTTAACAAATATTAAACCTCTTCAAATTTATCGTCTTTAACATATATCAATATAGGATGAAGATAGTATCAGAGGTTTAACAAATGAAGATATAACCTATTTTATATAGGATGATTCTATATAGTTGTAATATATAGTTGTAATATAGGATGAAGTTATATATCCGTTATTATCTCCGTTCCATTTTTGAGATATTTAATATGGGACGGAAATAGTGTATATCACAAGTTTAAACTGTAAACTTTATTTGGAGAGGTTTAGTATTACAAATTATTTATTTTTCTAAAATTGCTTTGGTCAGGTCTCTCAACTTGAGCTGATGTACTTTGAACATTCTGAACATGACCATAAACAAAACCAAGAGCTAAACTGTATGTGCATTATGAAATTGAGCCCATGTCTCTTCTTTAAAAAGACGGTGTCAGCATTACGTTATACCGCTAAGAAATTCAACCGGCTTTTCAGATTGACCCTAGACCGGTTGACAGTTATATACTACCAAACCTTACGTAAGTTATTAGTGCTTGGACAATGCAGCCTGAATTTTCAATAGTCTATGGGAGTTCATCCACGTCAGAGATATGTGTACTCGCATGCAGGCCGATCTGCCAATAGTCCTCGAGTCAATGATCGGAGCTGTTGAGCTGCGTCGCTTTTGCACGGGGGAGACAAATCGATCGGTGACAATTCTTTCAACTGAAACCAACTGCTATAAGTTTCTGATGGCGTATTGGCAGGCTACAAATTGTTTTGTTTTACGATTTTGCAAGTTTTTAAGTGACCCTTTTTAGTTGCCCAAACTTACCTATTTCGTGAGACTAGTTAACCATGGAGACACAATTGAAGCACAAGAATTTTATGGGGATTTCACAGGCAATAGCTTAATTTCTTTAGAAATCTGAACATTTTCCCCGTATTCCAAGTTTGGACCTCATGGTATCTCTGCATTCCATCCTTCAGACCTTCACACCCTCCTCCCTCATAAAAAAATCTAAAACTAACACGTGGGATATTCATCACTCCACATGGTTTCAATTCTGAACCCATTCAAACAAAAATTTTCATATGGAAAAGGAAGTCTAGTGAGAAGCACTGGAATGGTGTATAATAAAAAACACTTGTCCATTGCGACACATTGACAAACTGCCACTCCAGGCATACACAAAAAGCAAAAGAATCCACCTGCTACAACTCTCCAAGAGCAGCAAGCTTCAACAACGTGACAAGGCGAGACAATAACTGCTTCCTCAGTTTTATAATTCATATTATAAGATATATTAATTTTTTTCTAAATCAAACGTCTTTAAATTTTTATCAAATTTATATAAAAATGTAACAACGTTTATAGGAGCTTCATTTAATCTAATATTAAATATATTTTGATAAAATTATTATGTTTTACTATATATTTGGTCAAACTAAATTAAAATGGCTTAAAAGGGAAAATAGTGGAGATTTGATACGGTTACATGGCACTGGCCCCGTCCCGTTGACAAACCTGTGCCTTGTAATCGAAGCTCAGGACATATGCATGCCTGCATGCTCAGGATGAAGCTGCAAACTATCTCTGTCACTCCTGGTCATCGAGAGCGCATTTCTCCGGCGTTTACTTGGCAGAAAACTAAAAAGCCGGTTTCCCAGTTGATTGACAACCAATTCGCCGTTCCACGCGCATGACAGAATGGTTTTCACTGCGAAAATGATGTGTTTTCTCTGAATTTTCGGGTTCAGACACGTCAGGTAGATAGAGAAGTGTGAAGATTATAACAATCGAATATTTACATGAAACTTATCCGATTAAAGATAGGGATAGGTTGCGTCTGTTAATTATATAAATCAACTACGACTTAGGTATTACGTTGCCGATTAAGATAAGACAACGGCTCATAGTCACGGTTTGGTAAGATTGAGGAAACCGACTTAGAGTAAGATAAGGTTTTGACTTGTAACCCGCCTCCCAAGACTATATAAGGGGTAAGAGGCGTTCCTTGGGGATATGCTTTATTAGCTTTCAGCTTTAGATTCAAGAGATCAGACTTTAGGAACAACAGATCTTGAGATCAATAAACACTCGGCGGATCAAATCCCCGAAACAGGAGTAGGATATTACCTCACGAGAGGGCCTGAACCTGTCTAAACCTTGTTCTCCACCTAACCCATTGTGCTTGGCGATCTTGACTGCACCCCCAAATTTCTATTACCGAAACCAAGTTTCGACAGTTGGCGCGTCAGGTAGGGGCCCGCGCATCAAGACTTCTTCGACAATCTCGCCGGCAAGCGCGATGGGATCTTCTTCAGGCATCGACGACTTCGTCGTCAACGACTTCAACAAGCTCTCCTCCCCCAACTCGGATTCGGACCAGTCGGGAGGGGGAACCCGCTCGGCGCTGTTCGGGTTATCGAACAACGCCAAGATCTGCGACCGAATCCTGAGTTTCAAGATGTAGTCCATCCACTCTGAAGGAGGAATCCACTCGGCGCCGTTCGGACTACCGAACGCCGCTGAAACCTACAGCTGTCTTCTCATCTCCCCATCGGAACCAATCTACTCGGGGGGAGAAACCCTCTCGGCGCCGTTTGGATTACCAAACGCCGCTGAGATCTACTGCAAACTCCTCTCCCCCGAGTCGAGATCAACCCACTCGGAGGGATCCACGTCATCAAGCTACGATTCGGACTGAAACGATCCAGACTCGAGCAACCCAGGCTCGAGGGAAGTCGCAGTCATCCTCCAACCGTTCGGGCCATGCTCATTCTCGGAGCTCGGTGAATACCTCAGCTCTTCAGGCTTCGACGACCTCTACGGCATCCCCTCGGATGAAGCCAACGACTCCGACTGCGACAAGGACTACGAGCCGAAGTGCTTCGACGTCCTCATGGCTGAGGTGGCCGAGACCGACTCAGCCATGGCCCGTAGGGTCACAGAAGAAGAACAAGCCAGACTTGAGCAGGAGCGCAAGCTGGCAGAAGATGAGAGGAGGCGCAAGGAGGACGCCGACAGGAGAAAGCGAGACCTGAGGGCGACCGGGCGATCCGCTCGGGAGGCCATACTCCAAACGCGAGTCGACAACACCAATATCTTCCAAACGCCCCAGCAGAACGCCGTTGCCGCACTCACCCTCCTCGACACCGTGATCGAAACGGCTCCCACCAACGTGACACCAATTCTGGACAAGATCAAGACCATCGTCGCGGCCACAGCCAACTGCTCTCCCTCCACCTCAGCCCGAAGAACGACTGAGTCCGTGGCAGAAACGCCCGCCAAAAGCCGACTCCCGCCGCTGAGGTCAAAGGATTACAAGAGGCCCGAGCAAGACAGGACGGGGACCACTAGGTCAAGAGACCTTCGCCACGAGACCACGCGCAAGCATCGGGAGCAATCGCCCGACTCCGCGAGAAGCGGCATGGATGACCACCCGTCCACCACCGGGTCTGCCGCAGCAACAACTCCGACTACCGAAGCAGCCTGCCAAGGACCCCGCCGAGTGATCTGCGGGAAGTTCTCGACCGACGCTATCAAGAACGAGATCAGCGCTCCCGCAAAGATCGAAGGGGCTCGCCCGACAGCAATGACGATGGAGTACCCGCCTTCACTCGGGACCTGCGCCGAGTGCATTGGCCGAATGGTTTCAAGCCGACAGGAATCGAGAAGTACGACGGGAAGACCGACCCCGAGTCGTGGCTAACCGTGTACACCCTCGCCATCCGTGCGGCAGGAGGTGACAACAAGGTCATGGCCAATTACCTGCCTGTTGCCCTTGCTAACTCAGCCAGGAACTGGCTCACGAGCTTGCCAAGAGGTTCGATCGGCTCGTGGAGTGAGTTAAGGGACCACTTCATCGCCAACTTCCAGGGCACTTTTGAGAGGCCTGGGACCCACTTCGACCTCTACAACGTCGTCCAGAAGCCAGACGAGCCATTGAAGGACTACATCCGACGCTTCTCCGAAAAGCGCAACAAGATCCCCAACATCAGCGACGACATCATCATCGCCGCCTTCCAGAAGGGAGTCCGTGATGAACTGTTGATCGGAAAATTTGGGCGCAAGCCATCGAAGACGGTGAAGCAGATGTTCGAGACGGCAAACTCTTACGCCAAGTCCAGCGACGCGATCAAAGAGGCGCGCCAAGACCGGCTTGACATAAGGGACGACAAGCAGTCGGGAGGAAGCCGACACCCTAAGAAGGATAACGGCAACAACAACCAGGGCCAGAAGGACCGCAAGCGCCGGCCTGAGGACCTGGTTGCCGCGACGTCCAACTCCCAACGCCGTCCCCGAGTCACGGCCTATGACGCAATCATGAACGCTCAATGCACGCATCATCCCAACCACAAGCATGAGGCCAAGGATTGCTTCATTTACAAGCAATTCGCCGAGCAATATGCGACACAGCTCAACAAGAAGCCGACTGACGAAGTCGGTCCATCGGGCACCAAGAAGAACAACCCGACTGGAAACTCGGAGCCCTTTCAAGACCCCGTGGGCGAGCTGAATCACATTTTCGAGGGGCCGCAAGCTTATGAGTCCAAGAGGAAGCAGAAGCTAACTGACCGCGAGGTCAACGCGGCGCAACCCGAAGCCCACAATACCTACGATGGTCGGAGATGGCCATCACATTCGACCGCTCGGATCACCCTAACTGAGTGGTTCACCCGGGGCGGTATCCCCTAATCCTAGACCCGGTGGTCCGCAACATCAAGCTGAAGCGCGTCCTCATTGACGGGGCAGCGCCCTCAATATTTTGTTCGCTAAGACCTTGGACGAGATGCAAATCCCGAGAGTCGAACTGAACGCAAGCTCAGCCCCCTTCCACGGAGTTATCCCAGGGCTGTCGTCCATGCCACTCGGGCACATCGCCCTTCCAGTCACCTTCGGAGTTCGCAAGAACTTTCGAACGGAGAATATCACTTTCGAGGTGGCCGACTTCGAGACGGCCTACCACGCGATCATTGGAAGGCCTGCACTCGCCATGTTCATGGTGATACCGCACTATACCTACCTCTGCATGAAGATGCCAGGTCCAAATGGCGTCATCACTCTTCGCAGCGACGTCAAACAAGCCTTTACTTGCGATAAGGAAAGCTGCGACATGGCCCAATCTCGTGAGAGATTGCGTGGCCAGGAGGAAATCCGATTGACTGCATCAACTTCTGCAGAGGGTGAAATCCCCGCAAATAAGATAGCCAAGTCGGGACAAGGCAATGCCAAAACGAAGAAAATCTCCCTTGATCCATCGGATCCTTCCAAAACCGCTGTAATCGGCGCTGAGCTAGATCCTAAATAGGAAAGCGCGCTCGTCACCTTCCTCCAAAATAATAAAGATGTTTTTGCTTGGAAACCATTTGATATGCCTGGAATTCCTAGGGAGGTGATCGAGCACTCTTTACACGTCAAAGATGACGCGAAACCAGTCGAACAACGATTGCGCAGGTTCGCTCAGGATCGAAAAGATGCCATCAAGGAAGAACTCACAAAGCTTTTAGTCGCCGGTTTTATCAAGGAAGTTTTACATCCCGACTGGTTGGCTAACCCGGTTCTGGTCCGGAAGAAGACAGGGCAATGGCGCATGTGCGTTGACTACACCGACCTCAACAAGGCCTGCCCCAAAGATTCATTCGGGTTGCCTCGCATCGACCAAGTCGTGGACTCAACAGCCGGCTGCCAGCTCCTAAGCTTTTTGGATTGTTACTCGGGCTACCACCAAATCAGCTTGAAGGAATCAGACTGCCTGAAAACATCGTTCATCACGCCGTTTGGGGCTTATTGCTACATCACGATGCCTTTCGGCCTGAAGAACGCCGGAGCCACATACCAGCACATGATCCAAAGGTGTTTTCGGACGCAGATCGGGAAGAACGTGGAAGCTTACGTCGACGACGTCGTCATCAAGACCAAGCAGAAGGAAGACCTGATCGCCGACTTAGAAGAAACCTTCGTGAACATCCGGGCCTTCAGAATGAAGTTGAACCCGGAGAAGTGCATGTTCGGTGTGCCATCAGGCAAACTGCTCGGCTTCATGGTGTCACATCGCGGCATTGAAGCTAACCCGAAAAAATCAACACTATCCCGAACATGAAGCCCCGAGTAACCGTGAAAGACATTCGAAGCTTACGGGCCGTATGGCGGCGCTAAGCCAATTCATCTCTCGACTCGGCGAACGAGGCATGCCTTTCTTCAGGTTGCTGAAGAAAACGGACGACTTCCAGTGGACTACGGAAGCCCACAAGGCCTTTTAAGATTTTAAAGAATTTCTCACAACACCGCCCGTCCTAGCATCACCTCAGCCTCAGGAGCCCCTGCTACTGTACGTCTCAGCGACTCACCAAGTGGTCAGCACGGTCCTCGTGGTCGAGCGCGAAGAAGAAGGGCGAGTCCAGAAGATTCAGAGGCCAATCTACTTCGTTAGCGAAGTATTGGCAGGAGCCAAAATTCGCTACGCCCAGGTACAAAAATTGCTGTATGGTGTTCTGATAACTGCGAGGAAATTGGCGCACTATTTTCAGGGTTACTCGGTCACAGTCGTCACCTCCTTTCCACTCGGCGATGTCATCCACAACCGGGAGACGACTAGGCGTATCGCGAGGTGGGCCCTGGAGCTGATGCCGCTGGACTTAACTTTCAAAGCAAGAACATCGGTAAAGTCACAAGCCTTGGCAGATTTCCTGGCCGAGTGGACCGAACAACAAGAAGATGTACCTCGAGAAGACCTACAATACTGGACCATGCACTTTGACGGATCCAAGAGGATCACCGGCTCGGGAGAAGGAGTCGTGCTGATCTTCCGACTAGGGAGAGGCTAAGATATGTTCTTCACCTCCACTTCTCTGCCTCACACAACGTCGCCGAGTACGAAGCCCTGCTGCATGGACTACGACTTGCTGTTTCACTCGGGATACGACGATTGGTCGTGAAAAGGGATTCCCAGCTGGTTGTCAACCAAGTCATGAAAGACTGGTCCTGTTTAAACGACACCATGGAGGCCTACCGGCAAGAAGTCCATAAACTCGAAGACAGGTTCGACGGACTGGAACTATCCCATGTCCTAAGACATAACAACGAGGCAGCTGACGAGTTGGTGCAGTTCGGGTCTAAGCGAGAAGCTACCCCAACAGACGTCTTCGTAGAGCATCTCTATGAGCCGACTGTTGCAGCCAAACCAACTCCCAACGAGCAAGCTGCAAACGAAGTCGCCACGATCGATGCCGACGGGAGGACGCCTCTCATCAAATTCTTAACTCAGCAAGAGCTGCCGGAAGACTGGGATGAGGCGGAACGCGTCCGACGCCGTTGTCAGGCTTACGCCATGGTAGAATCCGATTTATATAAGAGGAGCCCCTCTGGAGTCCTGATGAGATGCATCACACCCGAGGAAGGATGGCAACTACTCCAAGATATCCACTTGGGCATATGCGGAAGCCACACGGCAGCACGCACCCTGGTGGGCAAAGCCTACAGACAAGGTTTCTTCTGGCTTACGACGATCTCTGATGCTGACAAGGTGGTTCGCACGTGCGAAGGTTGTCAGTTTTTTGCTCGGCAAAGTCATGTCCCAGCCCAAGAACTACAAACGATTCCACTATCCTGGCCATTTGCAGTATGGGGCTTAGACATGGTTGGCCCTTTCAAAAAGGCTCCAGGAGGATTCACACATTTATTCGTCGCGATTGACAAATTCTCCAAGTGAATCGAAACTAAGCCGGTTGCTACGATCACTGCTGACAAGGCACGAGACTTCATCCTAAACATTGTGCATCGGTTCGGCGTCCCAAACAGAATAATAACCGACAATGGGACTCAATTCACTGGAGGCATCTTTAAGGAATTCTATGAAGACTTCGGCATCAAAATCTGCTATGCATCGGTCGCACATCCCAAAAGCAATGGACAAGTTGAGTGTGCCAACGGCATGGTTCTTCAAGGCATCAAGGCCCGAGTGTTTGACCGGCTAAACCCTTATGCCGGCAAATGGGTCCAAGAGCTCCCCTCGGTTCTATGGTCTCTGCGGACTACGCCCAGTCGGGCTACCGGCCAAACTCCTTTCTTTTTGGTCTATGGCGCAGAAGCCATGCTGCCGAACGAAATGGAGTACGAATCTCTCCGAGTCCACAGCTTTAATGACGAACGCTACGATCAAGACCGAGTGGATGACCTCACCCGACTGAAAGAGGCCCGTGAGGCAGCCCTGATCCAGTCGGCAAGATATCTTCAAGGTCTTAGACGATATCACAGTCGCAACGTTCGAGCACGAGCTTTTATTGTTGGCGATTTGGTTCTACGCAAGATTCAGACCATCAAGGACCGTCACAAGTTATCTCCATTATGGGAAGGACCATATATAATTGCTGAGGTTACTCGGCCAGGAGCATATCGACTAAAGCGTGAAGACGGATCCATGGTGGAGAACTCCTGGAACATCGAGCATCTTCGACGATACTATGCTTAAATTGCCTTAAGTTTCATGTTCTTCTTGACTGCCAACCTCAAGCAAGATAGCTTCTTGAGTTAGCAGTCGGGGGCTGTACATATATCAATAAAGCATGGTTTTCGTCGGCAACTTATGCATATTTGGTTTATCATCATTTAATGTTCCTTGATTCGAGTTCAACGTATAAGGACTGAGAATTTTTTGACAACCTAATCAAGCTTAGGCCTGGTGACAGTCAGACGAAAATTACTCAAGAAATTTTACATAAAAATTCGGATCAAGGCATTAACATAAATAAGCTGAATATTTACAAGTCACATCAGAAAGTCACAAACATACAATGTTCACGAAGCAATCAAGATCGAAAGTGGTTCACTACATCGGCGGCTACTTTCTTGGCGGACTCCTGCGCTTCGCTAATCAATTCCAGGGCCCGCTCATCTGGAGTACCATCGGCGAAGCCCTCCCCGACTGAATCAACGTCTACTCGGGGGTAGAGCGACTTGGTCTGTGCAAGGGCGAAGCCCGCTCCCATGATGGCTGCCTCGGAAATGTTAGCCAAATATTGATCAGGGGCTCGCCTAAGCTTATCAAAGACCTCGACGGTGTCCAATGAGTTGGTCCCGAGTCCATTATGGAACAACGACAATAGGATCGGCGTCGCCGCGTTAGCAACATCTTCCCTAATGCTTTCGGCTTTTTTGACTCTCTCAACGAAAACATCGTACTGAGCTCGGGTCTTGATCTTGTAAGCTGCCAAAGATATACGATCACACAAAGCATTCAAAGATGAAGCAACACAAAGAACGCTGTTTTGAAAGAGCTCACCTTCAAACTCACTCTCCAGCTCGGCTCTGCTGGCGTCAGCCTCATCTAGCCGGGCTTGGAGCGAGTGGACCTCCGACGAGTTCTCTGCGACAAGAAAAGTTGTCAATGACCAAGGCCAAAACAGACTGCAATTTGAGGCACAAAAAGACTAAGGAGATCGAGCTTACTCCCGACTGAACCCCGGAGGTCGAGGTTCTCCTCCCGGAGTGCGGCTATTTCTCTCCTCAGAGCCGCTTCTCTCGATGCAGCTTCCTCTCGAGTGGCCTTTAGCTCCTGCTGGATGTTTTCCAGGGAGTTCAAATGCGGGACCAATTTCTCGAGTGCATCGGATTTGGCCATCGACCGGCAATACACCCTCTGCACACAATTTCTGAAGATTGATCGACTGAAAAGCGATTACAAAGCTACAACAGAAAAGGAGCAAAACTCACGTTTAACAGCCGTGTCGCTTCGTTCAGGCTGTCTACAAGCATGTCTCTTTCTTCATTCTCCATTTGCTTGTTCAGGATGATGCCCTGTCTCTGGCCTTCGGAATCGCACCACTAATTCTTGATCGGAGGGACCCAGGTCTCAGAAGACTGCAACCTAGGGATCTCCTCTACTTTGGCTGATTGATTTAGAAGGAGCGAATGAAGATACAGGAAAAATGGACTGGAGATTAAAAAGCTAGAGATTGATTCAAGACTTACCAGTTTCGGTGGCTGAATCCTTAACTGGCACTTCCCGGCTGCTTTTCCCTTCTTGGCTCTTGCCCGACCGGTTTTCAGTCGAGGCCCTTTGAGTAGCAGCCGGGGGCTCTTCTGCGGTCGACTGGTTTCCAGTCGAGGTACCCCGGCTGGCGGTCGGGGGCTCTTCCCTTGGGACATCCTCACTGAGAGGTGAGGGCCTCCCACTCGGAGCACTCTCACTCGGGAGAGGGCTCTGAGGTTTCGGTTCTGCGGGCTATGATGCCTCAGCCGCTGTAGTTGGCGTAGGGCCCTCACTTTGCCCAGTGGGAGTGTTTTGAGGCCTCCTGCAAAGAGAAAGACAGGAGCAATCGGGATGAAGACGGAGAAATTTTCAACAAAGAGCACAGTTTCAGCCGTGAGATGTACCTGGTTGATCGGCGAATCTTGGACGCCGTTTTCGGTGACGGCCTTGGAGGGGTCGCTTCAGCTTGAGGGGCTGGGACATCGTCGTCCGAGTCATCAATGATCAGCCTCCTCTTACTCGCCCGCTTGCTAGTGTCTTCACTCGGGGTAGCCCTCTTGCCAATCGGATTGCTCTGGATCTTTATGCTGCGAGCTGGTTTCTTGACAGGCCAAGCCGGCATGTCATCATGATGTATTTTGTATGGCTTTGAAAATGGAGACGTTTTCCTGCAAGAGAGATTCTTTGAACACTAAGAAGTGCCACTTCAAGATCGAAAGGCAATAAAAGAGTCAAGTCAACTTAACGGAGGAGGAGGGCGATATAGGCCGTACGAGAGAACCGACAGCATGAGGTTGCGCTCGACTGCAATCCCAGTTGAGAAAATCTTATACATACGGATCTTCAAAATCTCGAAGCTGAGGGAGTCGCGGTCTTCCCGATTGGGGTCCCTCTCGCCCTCGTACTCAAAGGCGTGCTTGGACCTCTCCTTGATTGGGGCCGCCTGCCTCGATGAAATGCCGAGTGATCCGCTCGCCCGAAGACTCTTCTGCTTCATCTCCAAGATCTTCGCCAGAAGCTTGTTGGCTTCGTTTCAGTCTTGGGCTACTGGCACGGTGCTCCAGTTGGGTCTTGGCACCGGAGGAAGGCCAACAAAGTTTGGCAGACTGAGTTCAAGGTTAGCAATATAGAACCAGTTTGCATGCCAACCCTTGTTGGAGGATTTCAAGGGAAAAGAAAAATAGTATCGACGGAGGGATCCGCGGAGCTGGAAGCCGGCCCCACCAACGATGCAGGGCTCATCCTTGTTCGGATGCGGCTTGAGATAGAACATACGCCGGAATAGTTGGAAGTGGGGAAAGATGCCAAGGAAGGCTTCGCAGACATGAATGAAAAGAGCAATATGTAGCATGGAATTGGGGTTCAAATGATAGAGTTGAAGGCCGTAATAGTCAAGAAGACCCCTAAAGAACTAAGAGGTGGGGAGGCCGAAACCACAATAGAAGAAAGAAGTAAAGACGACGAGCTCACCGGTGTTCGGAGTGGGGAACTCCTTACCGGCCGTCGGGCACCAGCAAACGATCTCCTTGGGAGGGAGAACTCCGTGCTTCACCATCTCCTTGAGAGTTGACTCCTTGACATCCGAAGTTGCCCATTGCTCGAAGGGAATCTTTTTCTCTCCCGCCATGGATGTGGTTTGGGGAAGTGGATCTGGCTCGGTGGATGGGGATTTGGGAAGAGGATCTATGGAGATGGATGCGAAGGCTAGCTTATGGAGGAACGCGAGCTCCTGGATTGAGGGGATTGGTCGCGTGCGCGAGTTTAGGGTTTTCCGCTGCAAACTGGTGAACAGTATTGCGAGTGGGGAAATTTTTTGGAAGACGAAGTGGCGGGGATGACCTTGAGGCTTTGTAAGAGATTTGAGAGTTTCGCTAGGTTTTCTCGCAATTGGGCCGAGCCCACGAGAGACTTGCGGCCCAACTAAGGTGTGGCCTGACGCGTGTCCTTAGGGACTTAAGTGGATGAACTTAAGCAGATTTGTTTTGGCAATATACACGTGTCTGAGTGCCCCGTACCTTTGAAAATCCTTTCATACCGCGGTTTGCACAACTTTATGAGAAGTTAGCACGATGCAATTTGAAAGGTGACAAACAGTGAAGCTTTTCATGACTGCCTTGATAACAGGGACTGTTTGGTTTTTAAGCATTTGATTAAATGATTATATCAATGCTGTTTTTCCACTTTGGTGAAGATCTTTTTAAGATTAAGACCAATATTGTGGCAAGAGCTATTTAATATTTTGGTAATATTTTTCAGATTACTGAAAAACTTGTTTACCCATAAGGGATGATTAAGGTATTTGTTTCGAGATGACTCGGATAGATCCACTCGGATAAACATGAGCTTACCGAGTGCTTTTCACCATGGGTTGATTGAACTATTTGTTCTGAGATGACTCGGGCAGATTCACTCGGACAAGCGAGAGCTTACCGAGTGATGAGATTTTTTATGATTGCTTTAGCATGAGCTAGGCATTTATATAAGAATGATTTTTTATAGTTCTTGACTATATGTTTAGTCTGATTTTGACTAACCACATAGTCGAGGGCTACACCTAATTAGGTGCATCAGGAGATGCATCTAGATATTTATTTTAAGAATTTTTGGATATTTTCTAGCCCTTCACAGTCTTTGGAGTCACTTGGAAGATTCAAGCGGAGGTGATGGAATTACTCGGTGCCAGAAGCACTCGGCCAAAGAGTTGTTTGGCTGTGTGCTATTTTGGTTTGAGGCTGAGTTATTTCGTCGACTGCAAAGGACTTGGGGGTTACTATGGAGATTATGGTAATCGGATATCCACATGGCAAGCTTATCCGACTGGAGATAGGGATATGTTGCGTCTGCCAATTATGTAAACCAACTACGACTTGGGTATTACGTTGCCGATTAAGATAAGACAACGGCTCATAGTCACAGTTTGGTAAGATTGAGAAAACCGATTTAGAGTAAGACAAGGTTTCCGACTTGTAAACCCGCCTCCGACTATATAAGGGGGGTAAGAGGCGTTCCTTGGGAGTTATGCTTTATTAGCTTTCAGCTTTAGATTCAAGAGATCAAACTTTAGGAATAACAGATCTTGAGATCAATAAACACTCGGCGGATCAATCTCCGAAACAGGAGTAGGGTATTACCTCACGAGAGGGCTTAAACCTGTCTAAACCTTGTTCTCCATCTAATCTATTGTGCTTGACAAACTTGACTGTATCTCCAAATTTCTATTGTCGAAACTAAGTTTTGAGTTTTGACAAGAAGCTTCCAGTTTAATCCGTCGCCTCCCCGATTATTTACAGTAGCTCGTGTCCATGACTCCATTTTGATGTTCTGGGCAAATATAAAGTATACTTGGATCTTCTACTGTGTTTTTTTCTCTTCACGTTCAGAGGCGCTAAGATCCAAAGTGACGATATGCATGTTACTCTTTTATCTGAACTTTTCGTCGGGAACACGGACAAAATGGAGATCCTGATAACACTTTCAGACTCCGTTCTTTTCAGTTTCTTGACCGGATTATTCAGAAACGGAGTTCAGCCACGTTCAGAACTGAGCAGCACACAAGTCTGAAGAGGCGACGAGGCTGAGTGAGTTTTCCCAACCCTATTTTCTCATTTCCCGCATACATATTTATTACATGATTATGTTATTTAAAAAATTTCAAAAATTACTAAAAAAATTATATAAATTTATTTTTAAATTTTTTACGCTAATATTTAATTAATCACGCTTGACGTGATTGGAGAGAAGGACCCATCATTTTTTATATACAACATAGCCGCTGTCACATTTTAAATTTTAAAACTTAATTTTAAATTTAATTTTGAATTTTTTTATCGGCTTTTATTTTCAACATTGTTATTTAAGTAAAAAATACATATATAAATTTTTTATTTATAAATTATTTTTTAATACATCTTACGACGTATTATTAGTATTTGGTAAACACGGAAGATTCACGCCGAATACACCCGCAAACATGAAACGGACGCAACAAGGACATTTTTGCCCGATCGTTTTTGAGCATTTTGACTTCCTGGAGGCAGTGCAAATGCTGTGTGTTCGAGCGGTTCCACGTGTGAGAAGCTGTGTGTACGAAGACAGTGACATGGACGCTTCAGGGAGCAGGGGACTTGCTCGTATTTCGTCTTTATTTCTGATGGAGAAATTTGGCCCGTTTGGAGTACGAAACTATGTACAGATCGTTTAAACGAAGCTTGTATCTATATGGAGGTTGTCTAGAATTTACCCGTATATGTTATAGGGAAGGTGCACTTGAATATGGCTAATCATTACTTATCATGCAATTATTATTATTTATAGTTTAAAATATATGTTCCCTTCAAAAAAATAGTTTAAAATATAGTTTTATAATACCTTTTATTAGAAACTTATTCTAGTGGCCAGAGCCTTGTTATCTTCAAACACATCCTCAATCAGATATCGTAAATCCTGATAACGGACTTGACTATCTATGTATCTCTGTGCTTCTGTGCTTCTTTAGTTATCATTTTAGACACTGATACCGTTTTTAATATACAAGCCTCATCTGATATGGTTATATGCGAAGAATAATTAGTAAAAAAATATAATTTATGATTAAAACTTTTATATTTATGTTCTTAATGATTTAAAATGCTATGAAAAAATGTGATAAAAACCTTTAAAACAACTTCAAAATTAAATTCATAAACTCAAATTTTGGCATTGGCATATGCTGCCTGGGCCAAAAGATAATAACATGTTTCATCAATTTTCCTAACTATATATTTATAAAATCTATTAAAAATACATGACAGATCTACCCCGTATCTTTTATTATTTCATATCCTGATATTTATGTATTAATTAATCATTTAATCATTTAAGGTTTTAAGGTTTAGGTCTCGTTTGGTAAGGATTTTTCTCCCTGATTTTCAACAGAATCAGTAAAATTTCTGCCAAACGAGTTATTTTACAACTGATTCTAGGAAGAATCACTTCAAGTATTCAGCAGTTTTACATAAGGAGTGAGAACCACCTGAAAACCAATTTCTTCTTAGAATCACCTGAAACTAGTTCTTTCAACAATCACCTAAAAATCATCTAAAATATTGTTCTAAATATTACTTTATTATACCGATTCTGATTCTCTCCAGAATCTGATTCAGGTGAATCAAAATCTAAAATCAGAGAATCATAGAATCAAGAGTCCTGCTAAATAAACCCTTAATAACACCATACTCACCTCACCCCACTGTTATTAACTAAAATTTAAACTATGAGCGGCATTTGATAGATGTACTTATACGTTACTTTAATCGAATGAAACACGTCCTGTTATTATGAGTTACTATGAATTTAAATAGTCTAATACTATAAATCTGGACATACTATTTCAAATTAGTAGTACAGAGATATGTCACATCCGATAAAAGTATCTTATATATTTTTAGATGAAAAAATAGTGGACATACTATTTCAGATTAGTAGCACAAGGAGATGTGTCATTAATTATTATAAAATTGAAAAATAGATTTATTTGATTTCTTAATAAAACTTATTTTAAAAACACACCGTTTATTAGTTTGAAAAACATACATAAAAAGAAAAAAAATAATTTAGAGTTGGAGGTTAGAACGGGACGTTATATAAAAATAGTTTTCATGGAAGAATATACCATTTTCACATGTAAAAGAACTGTTTTTATACATATTACTGAGTTAAAATGTTATATTGTGCCTATCTTAAAACATCATCTACTCGATAACGGAGGAAGCCAACAGAGAACGGCCCTACTTATAGCTCGGGTTCCGAAAATACTCCCTTAAGCTATCCTGACATTCTGCTGCTAGCATAATCTGGACCAAACTAGGGGCAGTACAGCATAGCTGACATAGTAAAAAAGACGTTATCTGTTCATCATAAAAAGTGTCATTTGGATGCTTGTGCTTATAAAGCTGATTGCAATGTCTCTCAAGGCATATATAAACAACTAGAGTGATTTTTGCCTCTCCTTTTCCCCCACACCCACTGATTACCCTAAAACGGTCTGAATATATATAAGGTTACCGGCCAATTGTCTCTAAGTTTACGCTAGATATGCAATCTATATAATTTTACTGTTTGATTATATTCCTCCACTAAGCAAACCCTGCCACAATTCATAACAAATGTTCTAGCAGATGATGTGGGAAAAAAAGGATGGTATATATAAAATTGCTCCTCCAATGTATAGCATACACTCAAAAAATCATCATTAATATCGTAAGGAGTTGGAACCAAGGGGGAAGATCTGGGTCTTAGAAGAGCCAAGTTATATTCCATTTTTTCTCTAGTGTGCCCAACACTATGTTTTACCACATATAAATAAAAATTGGAAATCATTTTCTCTGCCACAATATATTTTCTTCCTATTTTCCTTCACCCCTCCTTCGACCCCCATCCAGTGCTGTATGTGCGATAAATTTTGTTGAATCATATGTAGCTTTGTGAAAATGTACTTGCATGGTGCTCTGTTTTAAAGTTTTGTTCAATGTTCTAGAAGAAAAGAAATTTGTGTATAAATTGGTTTCAAAATAAACATGTGGGATTAGAGCTAGGAACCCACTAGCATGATAATTAGGCTGGCCCCCAATTCTTGATGCAATGTGACTGAGCTTTTGTGAACCAGGACTCTAGGATGCAAAAACAGTAAATCTAGAGGACTGCCATGAAAGATCTCCCATGAAAAAGGAATATCTCTGGGAAGAAGTCAATGATCATGACCATCAAAATTGCATCCCATTCTTTTTCCACCAAACTAAGCCTCCAATTATTCAAACCATCACAGATTATTCAACAGCCCTCCAGATCATACACCAAATCTCTAAGTGAAAAATCAAATGCAGTGGACTCCTTTTGAAAAGTAAAATCACATAATGTAAAATCATTAGTAAAATTAACTAAATCTATCTGTCTGAGCTGGGATAGGATGCTCTAGTGCTGTACCCTGCCAGTAAAGATCTGCCAATATAAGATGGGAATTAATGGATCCAGTACAGAGTTCATTTAAACGAGAGGCAAATCAGGAGATGAAACTTTAATAAGTCTGTTAATAAATGAACCAAAAAAATGAAATAGAGATATGCAAAAAAAATACAACAAAATTTATTGGAATCGACATTAAATGCTCAAATGGACCCCTTGCTTTTAATTCCGTGCAGGCGAGTTGGTGTGTTCCAATTTACTCCTCTCCTCTCCTCTCCTCTCCTCTCCTCTTCTCTTCCTCTCACTCCTCTCCCCTTCACTGCTCCGTTCTTGATCCAGAATTCCAGATTCCGTACGGGGGACACGCATCCCGAACCCGATCGTTCGCGTCCGCTGATCCCCGGAGCCCCGGGGGGAATTCTTGCTTTGCGGGGAATTCGATCGCGGTTGGTTTGGTTTGATCCCGAGAAAGGAGAGGAGGAGGAGGGCGAATCGGATGGTTTAGGAGGGGAGGAGGAGGTGGTGTTGTGCGGGGAGGGCGGCGGCCATGCATCTGTCGCTATGGAAGCCGCTGGCCCACTGCGCCACGCTGCTCAAGAACCGGCCGCCGCGGCCGCCGGCGGGGAGGAGCGGGGGCGGGGGCAGGGGGAAGCGGGCGGCGGCTGCAGGAGAGCAAGCTTCGGGAGGCGCTGGAGGAGGCGTCGGAGGACGGGTCCCTCGCCAAGTCCCGCGACGCGGTGCTCCTCGACGACGGGGGCGGGGGCGGGGAGGAGAGCTCCGGCGTCGGGCGGTCCCGGTCGCTGGCGCGGCTCCACGCGCAGCGCGAGTTCCTGCGCGCGACGGCGGTGGCCACGGAGCGCGCGTTCCTGTCTCCCGACGCGCTCCCGGCGCTCGAGGAGGCGCTCGCGACGTTTCTGTCCATGTACCCCAAGTACTCGTCGGCGGCGGACGTGGACCGCCTCCGCGCCGACGAGTACCCGCACCTGGACAAGGTATGCCTCGACTACTGCGGCTTTGGCCTCTTCTCCTACCTCCAGAGTTGCAACCCGTCCGACTCCACCGCGTCGTTCACGCTCTCGGAGATCACCGCCAATCTCAGCAACCACGCGCTCTACGGCGCCGCCGAGAAGGGCACCTGCGAGCACGACGTCAAGACCCGCATCATGGAGTACCTCAACATCCCGGAGTCCGAGTACTGCCTCGTCTTCACGGTCAGCCGCGGCTCGGCGTTCCGGCTGCTCGCCGAGTGCTACCCCTTTGGCACCAACAAACGGCTGCTCACCATGTTCGACCATGAGTCCCAGTCCGTGAATTGGATGGCGCAGTCGGCGCGCGACAAGGGGGCCAAGGCCTACTCCGCCTGGTTCAAGTGGCCTACCCTCAAGATCTGCTCCACCGAGCTCCGGAAGCTGATCTCAACCAAGAAGCGGCGGCGCAAGAAGGACTCCGCTACTGGGCTATTCGTGTTCCCGGTGCAGTCGAGGGTGACCGGAGCGAAGTACTCGTATCAATGGATGGCATTGGCGCAGCAGAATCACTGGCATGTCCTGCTGGACGCCGGGGCATTGGGGCCTAAGGACATGGACTCGCTGGGGCTGTCTTTGTTCCGGCCAGACTTCATCATCACATCATTTTACAGGGTGTTTGGGGCTGACCCGACGGGTTTTGGCTGCTTGCTGATCAAGAAGTCGGTCATGTCGTGCTTGCAGAGCCCAAATGGTGGGACGGGTACAGGGATGGTGCGGATCATGCCGGTCTTCCCTCAATATTTGAGTGATTCGGTTGATGGGTTTGATGGCATCCTGGATGGCCTTGAGGATGATACAATCATACCAATCGAGGAGGGTTCAGCATCGAACAGTCTCCATGCACCACACTTGCCTGCATTCTCAGGCGCGTATTCATCAGCTCAGGTGAGGGAGGTCATCGAGGATGAAATGGACCAGGACAGCTCTGATAGGGATGGTGCCAGCACGATATATGAGGAGAATGAGAGTGTTTCTGTAGGGGAGGTGATGAAGAGCCCAGTGTTCAGTGAGGATGAGTCATCGGAGAACTCTTTCTGGGTTGATTTGGGCCAGAGTCCACTTGGTTCGGACCATTCAGAACAGTCAAGCAAGGGAAAGTTAGGATCTCCTCTGCCGGCATCTTGGTTTTCTGGTAGGAAGAATGTGAAGAAGGCATCGCCAAAGGTTCCATCCAAACTGGGAAGGAGTCCTATTTCTGACAACCATGTTGTGTCCTTTGATGCAGCTGTGAGATCAGTATCACAAGAGCTAGAACATGGGAAGGAGTTTCCTGAGGAAGATTGTTCACAAAATGGTATCAAGAATGTTGTTCCTATCAAGGTCAGTGAGATTGAAGAAGAGCAAGATGGTAAACAAACCAAAAGGTTTGTAAAGTTCTCTTGTGCTAATGGCCCTGCAGAAGGTAGCTCAACCTCTGTTTTTGGGGGTTGCACAGCCCGTGGGAATGGCTCCACTTCAGAGATTTGTTCAGAAGCCAAAGATAGTGCCATCAGAAGGGAAACTGAGGGGGACTTCCGTCTACTGGGAAGGAGAGAAGCACATAATAGCAGATTCAATGGTGGTAGGTTTGTTGGAGGGGAGGAAGCAGAGCGAGTGTCAAGTATGGGCCGCAAGGTATCATTCAGCATGGAGGATAGCAGGCTGTGTCGCAATTCGGAAACTGCAGAAACATCTGGATATGCAATGGCAGATGATGATGAAGAAGAAGAATACAGTGACTATGACGATATTCAGGATGGCAGGCGAGAACCGGAAATTATCTGCAAGCATCTTGATCATGTGAACCAGCTAGGTCTAAGTAAGACTACGTTAAGACTGCGGTACCTTATCAACTGGTTGGTGACCTCACTACTGCAACTTCGCTTGCCTGATTCCGGAGATGGTGAAGGGGTGCCCCTTGTTTACATCTACGGTCCAAAGATCAAATATGAACGAGGAGCAGCGGTTGCATTCAATATAAAGGACTGCAGTACTGGAACTTCACTGATCAATCCTGAAACTGTACAAAAATTGGCAGAGAAAGAAGGACTCTCTCTGGGCATTGGCTTTCTTAGTCATATTCGCATCATGGACAACCAAAAACAAGGCGTGGTTGATGTGGGGCTCAGTTCTTCCCTGTGTCGGCCTACGTCAAATGGCCGTCGCGAGAAGAAAAGTAGCAAAAATGATATAATTGGGATTGAAGTGGTTACAGCTTCTCTTGGGTTCCTCACAAACTTCGAGGATGTATACAGGTTGTGGGCATTTGTTGCAAAATTTCTGGATTCATCATTTCTTGAGCAACAGAGGCTATCATCAATTCCTGAGGATTCAGAGAGATAGTATTTAGAGGGTTTCAGTTATGCCTGTTGCAACTACATACATACAGGAGGATGGTGGCGGCAGCAATGTAATTGTGAGGACATAAGAAGAGTTGTCAAGGAGCTTTTGCTTGGAGCTTTTGTATCCCCAAAATGACTCCACTTGGCATAAAGGGGCAATCTTGTGGTGCGGCTGGTATATTTCTTCGTTCTTCTTTTTCCCTTTTTCTAGGCATGCAGCTTTTTTGCTTGTAGATTTTGTTCAAGATTTATATGTGCCACCTAATTATTTTGAGCAGCATCTTTTCCATGTACTTGTTTGTAAAGTGGCTCCATTGGCCATGAAGTAAGCTTGCTTGTATGATTCTTGCAACATGAATAGCATGATGATAGGTGATCAGCCTCTTTTCAGTTTTCCTGTAGTCTTGTTGAGCTCGACATTGTTGTCATCAGTCCAACTTCTTCTTTTTGCTTTACTGGTGGCATTAAGCTACCATAATCCTGCTGTGTCATATCTGTGTACAATAAACTAATCTGCGGGCCAGTGTTCTCTTCCTAATGTGCTATCATTTTCTGGGTGCTGTTCTACGTTGGAAGCTTCCTGTTGTTGTGATCACCTGTAAAACTTATCAGAAGCTTGTTATTGTACTTGCTAAGCTGGTAGGTTCTGGTAACAGCTGTTCCGTGGCCGTTGTGTCTGTCATTTTTGGCTGGAGCAAATGTTGCAATTTTACTGGCATTTTGCAAGTTGGGTTTTGGGGTGTGATGTGGGTGGGGAATGGAACGCGCGCGCGCGCGGGAGGTTGACAGGAAAAGCTAAGGCGAAGCCTTTTTGGCGGCTTTCGCTTGCATCAATCAGAGGCGCCGATGGTGTGTGGTGGGGCGGCAGCGCGCGCGACGCGAGAGCGACACTGGGAGGAAGAGCTCGGCTTGGCTATAGGGCCAGCAGCCGGCAGGAGAGGTGCTGCTCCCTGTAGGCACTAGCCAAGGTACTCTAGTAAAAAGGCATCATGATCAAAGTGGTAATTTGAACATGAGAGCACTAATGGGTTTGCAATATTGCGATATCGTACGGTTGCCCTAAAACCTCTCGTTTTTTTCTCGGCAACCGGGCGGTTACCACTGTAACTGCAATACACCGGATAGTGGTAACCCCTACCAAAATGGTATGGGGAAACCTTACTTCAGAAAATGAGTGCTTCTCTGTACTTTTTGTCAATTCCAGTGAGATTCTTTGGTACTAAAGTTTCCAAAACTTATCCACAGGAGAGATGCTGGCTTGCAATGCATGCACTAAACTCATCATTTTCACTGAACCAGTAATCCCATACGCCAGAAAAGAAAATCCATTGCATCATCATCATCATGTAATTCAGGTCCACTCTCTCCATTACACTGCAACTTGTCACTACCGGTACAACATTCACAAACGAAGCAACATGTGTGAAGTAGAGAGATACCCAGCCAATAAGAGCACCAGAACCCAGGAAGGCATGAGGAGGCGAGAGCTTGAAAGCTTGGCTGTGAGCTAGCTCTGCCGGGCTGCCGATCTGTCAGTCAGGCTGTCACCTGTGGGGGTTGCTTTCCGTAATAATCATATGGTGCACATGTTCACGGTACATACAGCGTCTCATGGTCCTCTCCCTACGGTTTTGCCTCTCGGCCATGCAGTCATCAGTGACCGAATTTTTTGCTTTTTAGCCCAAAACTTGAAAGATTCTCACAAATAGACCCCTGGCTGTTAGAATTCTGGAAATGGACCCCGATCTCGGCGCCAATAGTGATGGCGCCGAGTTTGAACAACTCGGCGCCAATTCTATTGGCGCCGATATTTTTGCGACGTGGTAAATGTCGGCGACACGGGGCCGCGACGTGGCAAATGTCGGCGCCATAGATCTTGGCGCCGAGCTCAGCGCCATAGATCTTGGCGCCGACCTCCGCGCCACCATAGATGGCGCCGAGGTTTGCTTACACGTGGGGTCCCGTCTTCCTCGTAAGCCCGACGCCTCGCCCCAGCTCGCCCGCCGCACAAAGCCGCCGCAAGCCGCCGCCAAGGTCGCCGCGCGCGCCGCGCGCCGCTCGCCGCGGCGCCGCGCCGCCGCGCTCGGCTCAGCGCTACGCCGCCGCCGCTGCCGTCGCGCCGCGGCTGCGCGCCGGCTCGCGCCAGCGCCCGACGACGCCTCGCCGCGCCAGCGGCCGTTATGGCCGCCGCCGCGTCCCCGCCGCAGCGCGGCGTCGCGCCGCCGCCCGCCCCTCCTCCCCCGTCGCGCACGCCCACATTCCGTCGCATTCGTCGCACGGCATTGTAAGTATTTTTCGAGTATGAAATGTGGATCAAATGAAAATTTATAATGTGCAAATTAAGAAATTTCATTTAATTTAGAATAGGTAATGTAGATAAAATTTGAAAATATGTAAAATTTAAAAATGCAACATATGTGATTTCGGATTGGAATGCAACGTAATATAGGTCAATTTTTTTCTCTAAATATCCCACTATATAACATATGTAACATATATATATATATATATTTATGTCTTTAGTTGGGCATAGCAACATAACAGTACACATAAAAAGCGGGAGTACTTGCTACTACTTGTCACTACTAATGCGAAGACGTTATCAACTTAGACAGCTTCACTCGTCGATCCACAATCGATTCATGCGCTATTATATTCGGGATTGGATTAGTTTACGCGAAGGTAGATCTCATAAAGAAGAAATGAAAGGATTGGATAATTTCGTAAGGGCTAGAGTTTTTTGCGAAAGTTTGTATGTTTTGAAAACTATAGTGGCTTGGACAAATTTATTAGTATATAGCAATTAATTTGGACTGAACTAAATATATTTGTAATTTTTCGAACTACTAGATGGACAACGTAGTGATCATATATCATGGAGGCACCATGGCAAGAGATTGTTATGGATATATCAACTTTGTTGACATGCAAAGCGAGCCTGTTATATTTGATGAGAAGCCAACATTTAGTGAATTGCTTGAAAGGGCTCGGGAGGAGCTACATTGCTCGGAGATGATTCCATCATAGTTGAGGGTGTACTTCACGTAGTATCTCCTTCCAACATCCTAAGGAGGCGACCCAATAGGTTGTGCGATAAGTGGGAGAAGTATGTGAGATCTGTTATGAAGAGTCAACTCCCAAGCTTGGAGGTGGTTGTGCGTCGGGTGGTGGTTGAACCAATTCGTCGTGAGGTTTCCCCATTGATGCCTGATCAGCCATACCTTGCCATAGATGTTCCGGAACCACTTCGCTTTGCGGAGGCTGCACGTACGGTTCCGGATGCTCAATCTGCTCCCAATGAGGTCGAAATTGTTGAGACATATGGAGATGCATGTCCATTGGATGGAAATGTGGCGGTCCTCCTCAGAGATCCCTTTGACACGAGAATCATCCTAGTAAGTTTGTTCGGTGATCGTTTCTCGTCATCATTCACCCTTCTTGTATACCGCTAATATCTTGCATTCGTCATATTTATGCATATGTTGCGGGCGATATTCCTGACAATGTGGCTGATCATTTTTTTTCTCAATTTCGGGACTCAAATAGTGTTGAAGTTATGAATGATTTAGAGCCTTATGAAGTCGCAAGAGCTATTGATTCCGATGATGATCGACCAGTTGGAGAACCGACGGAGAGTGACATTGAGATGTTAAGGCGTATCTTCCCGGCCGTCGTGATCCTAGAGTTCACGAGTTCGGTGATCTTACTCTTTCCGATCGGGCGTTTGCGAGGGACGTGATGATGAGCGATGGAAGCTCCAGAGGCGGGACCTAGCATGGAAATTGTCAAGGACGGGGTTTTCAATGACCTTCCCGCATTGAAGCGTTGGTTGCGGGCGTTTGCGGTGATACGAAAGAGGCCTTACAAGGTCCCGCACTCCTATGCGAGCGACGGTACACGGTTGTCTCGTGAACATGAAGGCTGCCCATGGAAGGTTTGTGCTAGGAAGCAAAAGGTCGGCGGAAAATGGAAGATAACAAGAGTTGTGGGGCCTCACACTTGTGCCTCACTTGAACTCAACACGAAGCATCGGCAATTGACATCTACCCTCATTGCCAAAAGGTTGATGGGAATATTGCAGGGAGAGCCCAACATGAAGGTTAGGACAATTATCAGGACAGTTAGCGAGATTTACCAGGGATATGTGATAACTTACGGTAAAGCATGGAGGGCTAAGCAGCGAGCGTGGAAGATGATATATGGGGATTGGGAGGATGGTTACGAGCAGCTACCAGTACTTTTCAATGCAATCAAAGCGGTGAATCCAGGAATGCATTACGAGTACATCCCTAGACAAGATGCATGGATGAATGGGAGGCAGATATTCTTCCGTGCTTTTTGGTGCTTCCCTCAATGTGTGCAGGCTTTCAGGCATTGTCGCACATCGGAGAGGTGGCGCTGCCTTTTTTGGTGAGCAACTTGTGCTCTAGCGACAGCGAGCTGTATAGGATGAGGTGTCCCCTTGTCTGCTTCTACGCTGTCGAGTTTCACTTGCCGCATAGAGTTGCACGTCAGTTTGGACGGCGACAAATATATCCACCGATCCGGTTTCTCTTGGATATGACCTACATAAGTCGGTGAGATGTTATTTACAATTGTGTCCATCGGTTCGTATTACATGATTGAAAACTTACCTAACTTACCGTGTTCTTACTTTCGAGTTGGATCGCCAGGAAGAACAAGAAGATCTTTGGGGACCAGTTCCACTTCAACTACATAAACCAGGTGGGACTGTTCGACGCAAACGTGGACGTCAATGAAGAGCCGCACTCGAACGCGGCATTTAGGCGCATACCAGTCTTGGTACCACGGTGTGACACGTACACGGCTCGAGACTCCGGGTCGCGGGATGACTATGCCGACATTGCGTCGTCCGACGATGAAGACACGACCTACGACCAAATTACGCGGGTTGGGAGCCAAGTGGAGGTGGGCCAATCTTGGACGAGTGGTATGTCATCGACTTGGTTCTTATGTATTTTTGGTGAATAACTTGATGTTCTAAGTGCGAAATTTGTTACGGGGGAACACCCTCCGAACCACGGTCGTGGAGATGACGCACTTTCGCGAGACAGTTAGAGACGATGACACACGCAACTTCCTCGATGTAAGATTTTCAAAGATCTTTGAACTTTACATCCCTTTGATATTGCAATATGTGACATATGTACTTGAGTTATGTGCAACGAGAGTAGTACGTCGGCTACGTCGTGCGGCGCACGTTGTGGTTGCGGGACAATCACACGTCGGGACGTGCATGTGCCGTCTCCTTCCCCAAGAGTTGGCGGTTCCTCAAGCCGAGCACGAACGGCCTCCGGATGCACCGCCCCGATGAGGTCGACGACACCGACGATGAGGAGGATGCGCTACGGGGACATGATGAGATTGGCTCATCTCGGCTACGGGACGCTCCTTCGACTCGGCCTACACAGGGACCTTGGGACCGGGAGAAGGAACCCACCGGTCCATTTTACTCCGAGCTGTGACGCTCTTGGACACAAGGGCAAGGGTAAGAGTAGGAGCGGTGAACACAGTCGTACATATTTTGCTTGGACTTTATGGACTGTATGGACTGTATGGAACATTATTATGTCTTGGATGGACTGTTCTTTTCGACTAACATAACTATTCGGACTTTACGGACTTTTATGAAGTTTGTGATATTTTCGTGTTGTCATGTTTATGAGATGGGGATGAATGTGGTATATATTCTGTGATCGTTATATGGTAGATTGATATTTGTGTAATATTTGAGTACATAAACGGGAAATTCTCGCAAAATTTTGTCCTCGAAGTTTCTACCGTAAAAATTCAGTAAAATATGGAGTGAGTCCCTAGAATTACTTCTAACAATAGAGTGTGAAATTGACGTATACTTCAATTACAATTTACTAATTTAAAACTAACATCGGGACGTGCATGGCACGTATTGTCACATCCTTTCATGTCGTTCATGGACGATACTCTTAAAAAGAGAAAATAAATATTTCGGCGTGCGAAAGACGTGTATGATATGTCATTGTCAACTTTCGGCGCGTGAAGGATTCCCTACTCAACAATCGGCACGTGAATGATTCCCACTCAACTTTTGGTGCGTTCATGATTCCCCACCGAGCTTTCGGCGCGTGAAGGATTCCCCACTAACCTTTCGGCGCGTGAAGGATTCCACACTCACCTCCTCCACTATATATTACTTCAATCCGAATACAAGCTCTTCATATCTTCATTCTTTTTCCTACACTTACACATACAATGAGCTCTTCATTTCGTCCTTTCGTTGAGCGTCTCCACCGGCGACTCCATCCTTCGAGCGGTTTCATTCCACCATGGTGTGACCGTCCGTTATGCCATTGTGGGGATGCTTGCATACTTACGTCGTCCCTCCTCACGGAAACCCGGGAAGGCGATTTTTCCAATGCGCCAACGTTGATCGGGTATGTCGATCGCAATGCTTTTTTCTACAAAATATTCACATTGAAAAAGCTAACTTTAATAGTTTATCACGTTAACACATCATGCGGACATATCGTCGGGTTTGCAACTTCATTGAGTGGATAGATATGGATAACCCACGAACCGATGGAACACGGTTCTACCCACTAAGCGAAACAATGTCGACTACCTTCGGCGAAAGGGAATACCAACGTCGAGTTGGTGCTGAAGCTTTGGATTGGCCTATGGATCAGCTAGCACTACCCACATGGCGGGAACGTCCGAATGCCATTGTGGTCTCCGTTGCCAGTGGTAAGATCCATAAGACAAGCAACTAGAGGACAAAGATGCTTCGTGTGTCCCGAGATTGTGGATGACGATTTTGTCGTAAGTACCGATTTTTCTTGTTCAACATATTCACTTGTTCCATTTTCTAACCTCGAACATCACAAATGAACATACGGGAGGATGTACGTCGGTGTCCATACGAACAGTGGATCGATACGGTTAGACTGCTTCAATTGGTCGGACGGTAACGCAACTGAGTCGGCCGAACAATTCCTTCGGGCATGGATGGAGTACGAACGTCGAGTGGAAATCGCAAGCTTAGATTGGCGGAACAACCCACTTGGTTTTCCAAAATGGTCGGAGCGTCCCATGTGCGGTTGTAGGGATCGTTGCAAGATGGCTACCTCCTTTGAACCACGAACCTATGGCGGAGATATTTCATTTGCCCCAACTTAGACAACGACTTCGTTGTACGTCTTTCGTTTTATCAATCCACTAACGTCTTCCATCTACGGCTCTCTACGATAACATGTGTTTCTTTACCAGGGCATTCAAAGGAGGTGCGGATTCACTAGGTGGATCGACAATGTCATTCCCCAATATAATGGCCTAAAAGTAACTGAATGTGAAACACAGAAAGAGTACAACGCCGAGAAGGAAAGAGAACATTGAAGACAAGCTGAAAGCCATAGAATTCATCTGTATGATACATGACACTCGACTCGTCGGGTCGGATTAGTTTGTACCGTGTATACATGGCATACATTCCACGGTTTAATTACGTGCAATTTTCCTTATGAACCATATGTCATGTATTATATCATTATTATATGCTGACTTATGCTTGTATTACTACAAAAGTTTTCTACCGTGTCGATTGTTTATACAACAGAACTACGATAGCTCACACTCACTTTTCCACGTTCGTGAAAATGTCGATTCGTGACGAAAGGTAAAGGGAACACTGGCGACAGTTGAATACGACAGATATGAAGAGCAATAGGAGAGCAGGAATGTATACACTATGTAGGCGCCACCATTGTTAGCCCCGAGGTTGGCGCCACTAAGGTAGGCGCCACCATTGTTAGCCCCAAGGTTGGCGCCACTAAGGCTGACGCCGAGCTCGGCGCCACTATAGCTGACGCCTAGCTCGGCGCCACTATGTACGGCGCCTAGCTCGGCGCCACTATGTATGGCGCCTAGATTTGCCACGTCGGCGCCCAGATTTGCCACGTCGGACACGGGTACTACGTGGCGCAAAAATATCGGCGCCAATAGAATTGGCGCCGAGTTGTTCAAACTCGGCGCCATCACTATTGGCGTCGAGATCGGGGTCCATTTCCAGAATTCTAACAGCCAGGGGTCTATTTGTGAGAATCTTTCAAGTTTTGGGCTAAAAAGCAAAAAATTCGGCATCAGTGACTGGTCGGTCTGATATGATACTGGTTGATTGCTCCAGCGTGTGCGCACTGCGCAGCAGCAGAGCAGCTACCGCCTCGCCATCACAGACGCGATGTGGCATGCGCGCTCATGCGAGGGGGAGATGGGCTGTCCGCTCCTGCCGTTTTTGAGGCTTTTCTGACCTATGCAGTAGTACGGTGGGTTGCGAGGTTGCAGCCCAATCTTGTCTCGCGGACTCGCGGGTTCCGCTTGGACTTGTTAAATTATAGGAGGCGGCGGTGGTGGTTGGCTCTTCCGCATTGGCGGTAGACGGTAGCCTCCATGGCTCCATCCAGCAAGCAGCGGATTTGTATGGTTTTCACTAGAATTTTTCGCATGAACTGGTTCAACTTGACAGAAATTAGGTGAAACTCTCAGGTGGCTGTTGAGGTGTGCATGAAACTGGAGGTAAACAGTACTAGGGATGCAAACGGTTGGAAAAAATATGCTCAACTAATTTTCCCAACTACATTAAAAGATGATAAATGGTAGAGCAGGAAATAGAAACAAACTAGGTACAACTATGATATCTAAAAATATTGAAAGCGAAACTATCAAAATAAAATATCAATTGATAAATCATAGTTGTTTACGTTATAAAATTTATGTCATACGTAACTATTAATAGTAAGAACTTACTCATTTAAATATTTCATAGTGATGATATAGTGTCAATGTTATAAACACAAAGGTTATGGTTATTTTTTATTATGGTGGATTGTTGGTACTATACAATATTTTTCTCGAAAATTCCAGATAAAAACAATATACCGCTAAATATGATTTACGACAGACTCTGCACTGGAACCTGCCAGCGTGTGCACTCCACGAACAGGCCCGGAAAAGAGAGAAACGGAGAGAGGAAAACGTACGTCGCCATGTGGACCATCTCGGGCCAATCAGGATCCCTCTGGCACCAATTGCGCCTTCTCCTTTTCACAGGCAAGGATAAACTCCTCCCTTGCCACCATCCATTCCGCCGGCGCCTTATCCTACCCTCATCTCCCGTACAAAACCACTCCCTCCCTCCCCTCCCAACCTGACCCACTCCAACCCCTGCGCCATTGCCGGCCACACTCCTTCCTCCATCGCCAAGAACCACCACGAGGTAGGCAACCACCCTCATCGACATGGATTCTGTCGTTCCGAGCTGCAACATCGTTTGATTTCATCGTTGGTTTGTTGAATGCAGCAGGGAGCAATGGCGTCGCTGTCCGTGGCCACAACGCTGCCGTCGCTGGCCGCACCGGCGGCGAGGAAGAGGAATGGCGTGACGTATGTGGAGGGGATGAACGCGTACAGCGGGCTCAAGGCGCTCAACAAGGTGACCCTGCTCGGCGTGCGCAAGACCGCCGATTACTCGTTCGCCAAGGTGGTGGCCAAGCTGAGCCCCGCCGGCGGGAAGAGCCGCGGCGGCGCGTTCGGCGCGCAGTGCAACGCCGCCGGGGAGATATTCAGGATCGCCGTCATCATGAACGGCCTCGTGCTCGTCGGCGTCGCCGTCGGCTTCGTGCTGCTCCGGGTGGAGGCGGCCGTCGAGGAGTCGGAGTAGTGAGGCGCCGCCCGACCCGATCGAGCCATAGCTGGGCCCGGACACCATGGCTGGCTGGCCCATAAGCCGTGATATATAAATGTGATGTATGTTTCGATTAAATTTGCTTTCGTTTTGTACCCATGATGATTGGTGAATACCCTTGGAACAAACACGTTTTGGAGGCAAAACCTGCAAATGCAAGTGGTCTTTCAGCTGTACACATGCTTACAGTCTATCCAATTCTTCTTCCAGAGTTCTCTTTGGTTTTGAAACATTTCAAAAATCAGAAAGCAAACATCGATCACATCATCACCATCATCATTCATTCATTCATTAGCACTGAATCATATACTTCTCAGCAGAGTGGAAAGATGCAACATTAGTATCCTTACTTTCCCATAAACTGACGACATAACTGAATGTTATAGGCTTTCATTCTAGATGATGCCATGCGGTGGACAGAAGCATAGCAGGGGAAAATATACTTTTAGTTCAATGCCTAGAAGAGCTGTTAACAGTGGCAACTCGCTGGAGCATGTGTTTCTCCACTAAAGCTCAGAGAAAAAGGATTCTAAATAAAAAGTTCTATGATTGAACCCCCCAGAAAAAGATAGTGTCAAGGCTGAAAAGGAGCATCCTAATTCTGTGAAGTACAACAGGAGGCATCTCAGGACCTTGAATATCCGGTAATTTTCAGTACTTTGCTCATTGGTTACATTGGTCTCTGACAAGCTGAGAACAGCTGCCAGCTGATGAAAGCCATGATCAGCGAGGAGAATAGCTCGAAGCCAAGCACCTTTGGAGTCTGCCACTCTAATGATCTCCTCAAGTAACTGCAATAATTATTAGCATGTTTAGCACAGTAAGGAAGAAAACAAAATTAATGAATTTGGAGAAACAAGAGCCCTGCAAGGACAGCAACTAAACGAATCATAGTGATGAACAAACAATGACACTCTGGTTAGCACATACCCAAGAAACACAAGTATATGCTTATGTGATCCAGACAAATCGGTCCCAGCTTAACCTCCGTAAGCAATAAATAAATATCACAAACTTAAGACATACTACCTCCATTCTTATTTATATGACATTGGCTAGTTTAATTTTGAACTAGCCAACATCATATAAAGAAAAACAGAGGGAGTACTACTCAATCACCATTGGTATAGCCATGTACCAGAAAACAGAACTTCAGTTTGCTTGTTTTATCGAAGTTTTCTTTTGGGCTTACTCAAGTCCACATTCACGAAGAGTAAAGGAGAGGAGTAGACCAAAATATTCCATACAAGAGTACCAAACTGACATTAGATTTAGAACAAAATAGAAACTTGAAGGCAATAATTGTATCCAAGATAAAAGGAAGTTTCAGATTGCTAAATTAAGAATGACGAAGAATGAGGGCTACCCAAAAAGAAATTCTGAAATATGATCTAAGAAATGTTATGAGCTAGATATCTAGTTCTTGCTGATTAGGTGTTAAGGTTTTTTTATCGCGAACCCGCAAAAGGATTGCACGTCAGATATATTAGAAGGCAGAAAAAGTTTCAATAAAAGACGCTATCCGCCAGACTGGCCGACAGCAAACAGGGATGGGGAAAGCACAAAAACTGAACACAGGAACTAAAGCTAGAAGCTACTCCGAGAAAGGACGGGAAGGGCCAGCGCCACCCTAAGCTCCCAAGAAAACTCCAAAAGGCGCAGCCCCCGCTAGGACCACAGCAGGCCCTCTGCTTAGACAGCAGCAACAACAACTGAGACTGAGGAAAGGGTAGACTCAAAACCCTGGAGTTACGCTCCTTCCACAACAACCAAGTGACCAAGAGAACCAAGGAGTCAAAACATGCACGGAGTTGATCCGGCAACCTAGACCTGCAACACGGTCACCAGTCCTGAAGCCAGCTGCCAAGCGTCGGGGATTAGGTGTTAAGGCTATAAGGGGCATTAATCGAAAGTCTCTAGATTGACACATATGCTAGAGGAACCTTGCTACCTGGTTGACAGAAAATGGTAAAGCACCGCTACCTATTATTATCAATTCATTGTAGTCAAACGTTGTGTTTCAGGATAAATATTTTTTATAAGAACATAAACACATGATGGAGCTGATAGAAAGGGAGTAACCTGGTGATAGATGGCATTGTTGCCAGAAGCAGAGCACATGCATAAATTATTGGCACCAAAGTCCTAGGTTTGTTTTTCCTCAGCCACATCAAGGATCCTAAAGCAGCAAGGGACAGCGTCATAACCTGCACAAACATAAAAGTAAGCCTTCTGGGATAAGGGATAAGTGAAACACATAAGGAATATTTTGTCAACCACTATCCCCAGTAATCACCACAAGTCAGAGCATCAGGAAGTTGCTCTCTTTGTAAACTAGGAATCTGGCATATTGTAATGTTCACAATTTCTTATATTGAGAAACATACAAGATTGGCATTTGCTTCAAGTCCTTGAAAAATGTACTCCCACGTAAATTCAAGTCCTCTTGCACCAATCCAGAGAGGCGCCAGACGGTGCAGAACTGAGTCAGCAAAAGCCCAACCTGAAACCCTCAAAAATATCCACCGTATCAGTGATAGTCACATAATGGATAGGGCAATAAAAATTCCGTGATTGTCCATTCAATTGTAACAGTCCCAAGCCACGTGCATGGATAACAAACTCCATGCAGCTAAATAATTGGGGCAATACTACAAGACAATGCATACGTAAAAATGACATGAGGAGTTCCTCTTGTCTAAAAAAAAAGTGCAGAGTAAATTGGAAGATAGTAATTCGAATGTGAAGGCAGATGAATCTTAACACTAGAACAGAGATTAAAAATGAGATAAGGAAACATGTCACCATGGATCAGCATGATAACTGGCAGGTTCAACTTCAGTTAAAAACATTAGATCAGAAAGTGATAACAAAAATGTCCTTACCCTGTTTGTTTTTATAACACATATAGTGTTCTCAAACTTATTGCGAAATATAAGACACACATGCAAATTTATTAATCCTATCATTGGTTATCTCTCCTGCATATTTATAAGTAACATCTTACTCCATTATTTCTGCTATTTCACAGGTATCTAAGCAGTTGTAGCAAGGATATTTCTCTCTTCTCTTTCTCTTGGTTCCTCACTTTCATGCCTTTAATCCTTATGGTACTCAAAATATGACTTATTTTTTATAATGGAGGGAACACTCACCAAGACCAACGGCCTGAAACTTGTGGTTCTGGGAGATGTTTCTATGAGTCAATTGTGTCAAAGCAAAATAAAGACCAGCAACATCTATAAACCCAATAAAGATTTTCATCAATTCCTGCAAAGGGAGATAGCATGCAAATTAGATGAATGCCAACAACATGTTAAACCCAATCAAGTTTTGCTAAATAAAGCAGAAAATGCACCTGATAAGGATCAAAGCTATCATTCTCAGGTACTTTGAGCAATGTCGCTAAGCAAACAAGCTGTCAGTAGAATTAGTCAAGGTTAGTATAAATCTCCTTTATTTGAATGAAGACAAAACAATAAGAACATAAATTTATTTAATAAGAAGTATGTGAAATGATTAAAACAGAAAATAGGCAAACTTACAAGAATATTAAACATGCTTAGTTGAAAACCACCAGGATGACAAAACTGGATGAGTTTAAAATAAAATCTGTACAATAAAAAACTGCGCAGAAGGGAAGGTAACTGGTCCATACCATGCAAACTGATATATATGCAAATGATAACCTTTGTGTAACTAATTAAGGAATACAACAACAACAATTAAAGAGAAACATATATGCAAAGTGTTCTGTCACCATTAAAACTAGTATGTTACAGAAAGATATCCCTATTCCACTTAAGAAACGGTATCTAAATGGCTATTCCAAACAACATGTGAAACTTTCTGAATCAAGAAAAGTAGATCATAAGAGCATATGATCAACAACTAGGAACATTGCTCCAATAATGACATATCATTGAATGGAGGATAATTTGAGCCTAGCAATCATGGCACTTACCAAATGTTGTCAGTTTAAATTACAGCAAGGACATTTTTCTAGCTACTGACCTTTACTAGTGCTGTTCCAAGATAAACAACAGCTGCTTTTACACAAGTGCCAATTGTGTCATACTCTGACCTGCAGAAAAATAACTGCGAATAAGAAAGCAAAGAACAAAATTTCCTTGATATACAACAATATTTTTATCTATAGATTGACAGACATCTAACTAGTAACAACAGCCCACTAACAAGATTCTTAAAAACAAAGCCCTACATTCATCAATGATTGTCTGCAACCCTCAAAAGTAAAAGGCCAAGATCTATGCGACCATCCAAAAACTCTTGTGTCATTAGAACATATATAGCAGCTCTGCTTCCAACACTTATTTTCACAAACCTCACCTGTTATCAATTATGCCAGATATACACTGTTACCACTTCTCACCCATACATTTTAAGACCACCACAACATTAATCAAAGGCAAATTAAACAGGGATATGTTATGTTGAGCTTGCTCTAACTAGCACTAGAAATTTTACATGCTCTGGGGGAACAAAGAATTTATGATGAGCATGGGAACATGAGGGGAACTCCAACATGTACAGCATGACTTTTGAGAGGGATACGAGACAGAAATGCAAATACTGAATAGCTGCAAGTCTGAAAACAGCTGATTGATATTTTATTCAATGATTCTTATTTCTAGTGTTTGCACACGATAGTATGCAACACCTTATTCTAGAGTACATGTAACCAAAGTTTGATCAACAACCACCACAGGAAGAGAGCTGGAAGTTGACAGGGGCAATGTTGCACATGTAGGGCATCTGCATTGCCATCCTCATCATCATCTGCTGCTGCTCGAGTCCAGCACAAATAACTTGTTGCATGTTCTGCATCATCTGGCAACTGGCACCACACTGGCACTGCGGCATCATGCCTTGTAGCTGCATGCAACATTGCTGCCGCAGGAAAGCCATTGGCTGTGACACAAACATGGCTGTGGAGCTACCCATGCCCAACGTTTGCATCATGTACTGCCTACAAGGATCCATGGTGCCCATCCCTAATGTTGGTGGGAAATATTGCGCAGTGGTGATTGCAGTAGCGACGCTTGCAGAAAGAGCAAGTAAGGCAAAGAGGGTGAAGATCTTGGTGCTGTATGCTGCCATTGTTGATACTACGGTAGTAGTGTTAAACAAGAGTCCTAAATGATATAGACGATATTGTTGAGGGTGATGGAATGATGGCTGCCTAGGGGCCTATTTATACATGCTAGTACCTGTGCAGGCCAAGAAAGATTTTGGCCTTTGCAAAACCACCTAGTGGAGGACACATAAGCGGGAAATCCCGAGGGATGAGATTTATTTGGACATTTGTTCAACTAATATTTTGGAATATCAACACAAAGTTATTTCTACCAATGCTTTAATGCGTGGAAAGAAACTATGATGATAAGGCTGCACTAGATTGCTTTGGCATTTTGCAAAGCTAAGTTAGCAGTACTGTAAATTATGAGATGGACAAAGTAACTTTTGTAAACAGAATTCGTATAGGACTTGTAGAATGTATTACACAAGTCACAACTTACACAGATAAGTAGATAACAATTCAGAGCCTGAGTCATCACCATATGTGAACGATTGAGTAGGTAAATTTGGAGCCTCGTAAATGAGCTTTAATAGAATACATACATGTGCAGTTGGCATGTATTTGGAGTTTTGTTAACAAGAACTGGAAGTAAAGAACGTTGCTGTAAAGGAAAATAATAAAGGGGAAACAAATTTTTGGGTCGATCCAAAAATAATAAAGCAAAGATTTAGAGTTTGGCCATACTCTTTGCTCTCCTACTTTCCATGTAACCCGTCCTTTATTTACAAAAAGAAAACAGAAATGAGGGAGCAAACATGTTATATTTATTCATATTATGAAAAGAAGCATTTTAGGCAGGCATCACTGACACTATGGAAGTATGGAGTTGCATTACTTTTAAATTTGACTGATATTATAATTAGCCAGTGCAGCTATATGACCAATTCCTCTTGGATCGGTGCAGAGTGAATTGGGATGCAGAACTATACAATGTCCATGACTCCATGTTAGACTCTTCATGCTTTTAGCACTAGAGTTGTACCAAATGTTATGTATAGATCTCAAGCTTTTCATCCTGGATTGATTGTGATAAATCTAGGGTTACGACTTCATAGAAATACTTCATATGTTCATGAGTATTTCTCATTGCTCGAGTAGATAAAAGTTCAAAGACAAAAGATCTTTGTAACTGGATGGAGCAAACTATTGCACAGGGAAAGATCAATATATTGCTGAAACAGAAAAGATCTATCTGATACTACCAGGAACCGATGCACTATAAATAAACATCCTAGCTACTTAATACTATTAACATGTTATATCTATACTCCTTTAAAAAGACTCCAATGGTGGTGGAAGTGAATCTGCTACCCCCACCTACTCCCATTGCAATTTTTACATATTACCACTTGAACTTCTTAATATTACACAGCAACTAAATCTAAATAGATAGCCACATATAAAATTAATGTGGATAGCCACATTTCCCTTAACATATTCATGGTAAATATGATTTATTTATTTTAGAAAATATTGTGTTATTTTTCCTCCGTAGCAAAGCACAGCATTTAGCTAGTGTATACTCGTATATGTATAGTGTCTATACATTGAACTCAAATACAGCAACTACCACTGGAGATTTATCGCCAATACTTTCAATGCGATCTTCCACCAGCTAGAATGATTCACAGTTTGCTGTCACTTGTCACAAAGTTACTCTCGAGATGTGTATAGCTGGCATGCATTTTCCAGTTTCATAGCATCAAGTTCATCACAATGTTCAAGTGGCGATACTTAGATCACCTCATAATTGCTGCATTTGGCTCATAAACAATGTATTCTTCCGGATCATGATCCCATCTCGCTCTGAAAACGACAAACAATTCATCTGAACTTAGACATAAACCAATCGGATTAGATTCGAACAGCCTGATTCTGACAACGAAGCTCCGAACCAGAACGAGCGACGCAATTAAGTCCTCCAACACACGCGGAGCCAATCTCGAGCCAATCCAACTGAACTGAGCAAAATTCACTGAAATTGCACCGACTAAACCCCATCTCGCAAAGTAAAACTGACACGGAGCCGGCGGTATCACGGGTTCAAGCTCCACATTCCACCGACTACGCCGCGAATCACGGACCAGACCGCTCACCAGAAACAGATCTAGCACGTCCGTGATACGGATCTCGCGCGCACGGGGAGATGGAGAGGGGAGGCGGGGAGGGAGGGAGGGAAGCGAGAGTTTACAGGGGGGTGGCGGAGTAGTAGACGACGTGGGGGCCGAAGGTGAGGGCGGCGCAGTTGAGGAAGTGGAACACCGTCATGTCGTCCCCGCCGCTGTTGTCGTCGCCGTCTCCGGCGTCTGAGCAAGCAACGGTGAAGTCGGATCTCCCGAGGTGCGCGACGACTGGGCTGGACTGCTAGAGTGTTAATGCGCTTCGCACAATCACTCATGGACTAGGAGCGGGAGGATGGGGGCCCATAAAAGAACGCCCCCGCACAGTTAGTGACAGTATAGGAATAAGTTTACTTTGGATCTCTTAATTTGTCGTCGAGTTCGAAATACATCTCTAAATCGCAATAGCAGGTATAGCCTGTCCTTCAACTCACAAAACCGGATCAAATTTTGTCACAATACAGTATTACTTCTGGTTTTGTCCAACGTGATACTTTGACTCTAGTCAGCTGTGTTGAGTCAGTGTGGAACCCACGCGGGCTCCACCGGTCAGCAGCCAATTTTTTTTCTCTCCTCCTCTACCCTCTTCCCTCTCTTCCTCATCCCGCCTGGACAGGGGCAACAGCCGGCATCCGACCGACGATAGGGAGAAGGGCAGCCGGCTATGGGCTGTATGGACAGGGCATGACGACGGTGACAAGGAGCATAACGACGGCAAGGCCGTCATGCTGCGTGGCGCTAGCGCCGCTCTCCTCCTCTTTGTCGACGGCCACGGGACCAGGAGCTCCCATGGGGACGGAAGTGGATGGCTCCTTGGATGACTCGGCGGAAGGGCTTGTCGCCTCCTCCGGCTCAACATCGGAGGCGCCCAATGGCGGCGTGAAGGCTGCAGGAGGCAGAGGAGCGGCTGTGGGAGGCCATCTAGGAGGAGGGAAAGAGGATGGAGCCGGAGGGGAGGATGATGGTGGTGGTGGTGGGTCAACATTGACATCCTCCTCTTTCTCCCTCCCTCCTCTCTCAGTTGTCTACAACGCCTGTGAGTCGTCTAGCGACAACGACACCCTCGCTCCCGACACCCCGCCATCTCCGCTGCTTGCGAGTAGAAACCGAGGGCACCATGACTCCTTCCCTCTTCTCTCCCTTCCTCCTTTCTCTCCCAGGGTCAGGGCGTTGGGGCCATCGCATAAGGTAGATGGCGGCGGCGAGGAGCGGATGGCGCTGCCCCTGTCCACGCTGCCCACGACCGACCGCCCTTCTCCCCGCACCCCGCTAGATGCCAACCGTCACCCTTGTCCACATCGTCGCCCCCTGTCCATGTGAGATGGGAAAGAGAGGGGAGAGGGGGAGAGAAAAAAATTGGTTGTTGACACGTGGGACTCGCGTGGGTCTCACGTTGACTCATCACAGCTAACCAGAGTCAAAATACCATGTTGGATAAAACCAGAAGCAATACTATCTTGGGATAAAATTTAATCTGGTTTTGTAAGTTAGAGGACGGACTATATCTGGTATTGTAGTTTATGAACGAATTTTAAACTCGGCAATAAATTAAAAGACCTAAAGTAAACTTATTCCTACATTATACCATCTCGGCCCAACTAAAAAGCCACGATTAGGCAACAACGTTCTTTGATCCAGTGACGGGTTCACCACTCACACATAGGAGAGTGATGAACCCAACACAAAAATCATCGGAGATATCGTGTACATATCATAGTATATATATACTACTCTAGTTTAAAATAATAATATAGTTAATATAGGCTAAAAAACTTAAAAAATAAAATTCTATTAGGGTCCTGGGACCCGGTCGGGTAAAATAACGTAGGAACGCCCATGCGTGGGAGGCAACATGGTTGATTAACACAAGTGATATAAAATTCAGCACAAAACGATACTTTATTCCATGATTCTTATTCTAGCCAGTCGCACACGATAGTATGCAACGACTTATTACTAGAGTACATGTAACCAATGTATGGTTAACAACAGCCATAGGGAGAGAGGTAGGCAGGGGCCATGCTACATATGTTTGGAAGTTGCATCGCCATCTTCATCATCATCTGTCGTTGGCCAAGTCCATCACAAATAGCATGCTGCATGTTCTGCATCATCTGGCAACTAGCACCACACTGGCACTGTGGCATCATGCCTTGTAGCTGCATGCAACACTGTTGCCGCAGGAGGGCAATTGGTTGTGACATGAACATGGTTGCGTAGCTACCTATGCCCGTCGTTTGCATCATGTACTGACTACACGGATCCATAGTGCCCATTGCTATTGTTGGTGGGAGATACGACATGGTGGTGATTGCAGTACCGGCACTTGCAGAAAGAGCAAGTAAGGCAAAGAGGACCAAGATCTTGTATGCTGCCATTGTTCTCACTACAGTGCTAGTACGATATTGTTGAGGGTGATGAGATGATGGTTGCTCTGGGGCGCTATTTATACATATTAAAAAAGTTGTGTAGGGTAAGTAAGATTTTGGTCTTTGCAAAACTACCTAATGGGAGGCCAGATAAGCTAGAAATCATGAGGCGTGAGGTTTATTTGGGCAATTGTTCAACTAATATTTTGGAAGAATACATAGTAGGTAATACGATGACGTCGTAGATATATTCAAAAGGCTATCTTTTGCCGATGCTTTAAAAAATACGTGGAAAGAAGTCATGATGACAAGGCTATACCATAAAAGTTTGGCACTTTGTAAAACTTAATTTGTAGTATAGTAATTTATCGAGGTGGATCAAGAAACTTCTTTCAACAGAATTTGTTTGTGCCTTGCAGAATGTCTTACTTAATCTACAATTCGCATATACCATTTCAGAGTTTAGTAAACAGGCTCTAATAACAGCATACAGACATATGTAGCTACCATATGTTTGGAATTTTGCTACTATATAATTGGAGTGTTGCTAAAGGAACATGGAGCTTTTTAAAAATAAAAAGGGACAAGCTACTTTTGTGACTACTCTTTTATATCTTTACTCATTCCTTGTGTATATTTAGTCCTTTATTTTAAGAAATAGATGAAAAAATTGAGAAAATCAAACTTTTGGTTTATTCAAATTATGAAATGAAACTTTATTACACTGCCAGAAATATGGGAATCAATAGATTGAAAATATAATTGATATTTTAACTAGTAAGTAAAGCCGTGCAGAAATGACCGGTTCGTTTTTTGGATCATCACACGTCGAATTGGAATGGTGGGCTGGTGAAATTTAGAATGCCTATGTCACTCTTGATGTGAATGGAGGCACCAAAAATGATGTCTACATTGCAAATATTTCATCCTAGACAGGAGAAACATGTTTTGTTTACAATCTCATTATGAAAGTGATACGACATACTCACCGAATTGCATATATAAGTTCAATGTGTTCTAGACCTCTGGATTCTTATATATAAAGCTAGGGTTAATGTTTCATAGCATTATTTCAAATGGTCCTTGTGTACTAGGGTTGCTTGAGTAAATAAAGTTCAGGGATGGGAGAGTTTTGATTAAACATGGCAACTAGATGAGGGAAATTGTTGAACTAATTAGGCTACCATTTCACAGAAAAGGAGATCGGTGCCTGTTGAAAACCGGCCATAGGTGCCGGATTTTTCAACTGATACCTAGCAGGCGACACCTTTGAGGAGGATTGAAAGGCGTCGGTTTAGGAACCATCACCTTTGAGGTTTCATAAATGAAAAAAAGTCGGCTCGATGCATTGAGCAGTTTCCCTTCATCCCGACCAAAATGAACATTTTAATCGACATCCAAAAACACTAAGAACAAAAAACATCTAAGAACACTAAGAACACAAGATCGGGCCGATGTCGGGGAGGACACCGCCACCGCCGCTGCTTGGGAGCACGACACATCCCCTCCCATCGGATCTGGCGGAGGGGAGCACGCCGCCGCCACCATCGGGTGGGGAGCTCGCCACCTCCCCTCTCGTCAGATCTGGTGGAGGGAAGGGCACCGCCACACCGTCGCTGGGTGGGGAGAGAGAGAGTCGCGAGAGAGAGACCGAGAGAGAGACCGAGAGAGAGAGAGGCGCAACACTCCTCCCCTTATGCGCTCATGAGGATAAGGTCAATGGTCGGCTTCGCTCAGTTTTTACATGTGCTATTTTTTAAAAAAACAGGCACCTATAATCTATTATAGGTATCTATTTTTTAATTAACTAGCACCTGGATAAACTAAAGGTATCAATTTTTTTAAAAAACCGACACCTCTAGTATTGGTGCCTGTCGACGGGCTATGCCCGCCTGCGGTATTTGTAGAGTATGGCGATCGTCGATGCCAGGGTATACACGAGTTGAAGTAAAAGAGAAGGAAGACATGGATTTTTATACAGGTTCGAGCCCTTAACTGACAGATAATAGCCCCTACTCCTATTGGCCAAAGCTATTGTTGCCCTTATATATCAATTCACACAAGTACATATATTTGGATGACCTAATCTAGTCTCCGTCGGCTTGGCGGCATGGAGCTCTCACACGTAGTCGACGGCTAGTGTAGTCTTCTTCCTCGAACATAAACTCGATGAGATTGAAGGTAGCTCTAGATCTCTTACGTTGGCCTTTGTGGCTCCCGATAGGCTTGTCTAGGCTTGCCTCGATGTGTGTTGGCTTGTCTTGGATTTGATAGATCTATCTTGGCTTGTATTCGCCTATGTTGGCATGTCCGACGTCCTCCTGAGGAGTCTTGTATTTATACCCTCGGGAGACCCCTTGTTCAAGTAGAACTAGGGAGCCAAGTAAATCCGTCGATTCTAGTGATTGGCAATATAATTTAGATTGTGCACTAGATCAAGGAGAGATGATGACATAAATGTTTATACTGGTTCACGCTCTCATCAAAGGTAATATCCTACTTCAGTTGTATGTAGATTGGATATGTATCCGTGAGTGACCAGCTCATTCGTTACCCCAATAGGGTTTTTTGGCCCTCCTTATATAGTCATGGAGACAGCCGGCTAGATATGGTAAGACAACCCTTATAATCTGGGTACCACCGTCTATTTATATGGGATAAGATTGGTTGTCTTATCTTTAATCTCTTTCTTCAAATACAAGTAAGTCAGATGGACCCAAAAGACTCGGCCCACCCTATGCTTTATGGCCTACAGGCATGCCATGGGTACCCAGGTATCGTATACCCCACATGATCCAGTAGTCCTTGTCGTGCCCAAGTAGGATATTGCTTCTTCTTTCTTATACGGAACATCTTTCGTATATGAGACATGATTTCATATAAAACTTGGTATATGATGGGCCCCGTGAGCCTAACACAAAAGTATAAAAGTATTAGCTATGTCTTTTATATAACACTGACAGTGCCGTTTTTTAAACCGACATCTATAGCCGCTTAAAGGTGCTGGATTTTTGTGTTTTCAGTTCGCGGAGATGGAAAAAGGTATATAGGTATAAGTTTTAGCACTTCTGACACCTATAGTGTCGTCTTTTTTGTGTATTTCTGCTAGCATCAAGTTCATCATGATATTTAAGTGGCATAACTTAGATAATATGAGCATTTATAGAAGATGCGACATATCTTTCAATAAAAACAAAAAGAACAAGTGCAAATATTTAATGGCTGAAAACAGCTCATCGATACTTTATTTAGTGATCCTTATCCTAGTGAGTTGCACACGATAGTATGCAGCATACACTTGTTACTTGACTATACAAGTAACTAAAATTCGATCACCAACAACCATAAGGAGAGAATTGAAAGTTGCCACGTGCCATGTTGCACGTGTATGGTAGCTGCATCGCCATCTTCATCATCATTTGTTGCTGCCCGAGTCCACCACAAATAGCATGTTGCATGTTCTGCATCATCTGGCAACTAGCACCGTAGTGGCACTGTGGCATCACGCCTTGTAGTCGCATGCAACATTGTTGTTGCAAGAGAGCCATTGTCCGTGACGTGAACATGGTTGCGTAGCTACCCATGTCCAAAGTTTGCATCATGTACAGCTTACACGGATCCATGGTACCCATTACTATTGGTGGGAAATATTGCATAGTGGTGATGATTGTGGTAGCTGCACTTGCAGAAAGAGCAAGCAAAGTAAAGACAACCAAGATCTTGTATGATGCCATTGCTGATAGTGTATCAGAGATGTTTAACAGGATTACTAGATGGTGTAGATGTAGAAGATTATATGCTGAGGGTGATGGGATGATGATTGCCTAAGGGGCTTATTTGTAGGTATATAGCAATCTTAAACGCCAAAAAGGATTTTTAATCTTTGCAAAACTATGAGGGGAGGTCAAGTAAGCTAGAAACAATAAGTCATGAAGAGTATTTGGACATTTGTTCAACCAATATTTTGGAAGAATAGAGAATGTATGGCAAGATGATATTGTAGATACAAAAGTTGTTTGATCAGTGGTGCTTTATTGAGAATTGCATGCGTGGAAAGAAATTATGATGACAAGGATATACTATATAGGCTTGGCACTATGTTAAACTAAATTTGTATTCTAACAATCTCTTACATGGATGAATTAAAATTTAATTTTAAAGCATATAATTTGTCCGACTTGAAGAGCGTGTTACTTAAGTCATGACTTACATATATTTTTTAACGGAAAACGGCACAATAGTACCTTTTCATTGAATAAAGCGGGAGAAAATACAACCCTAGGACAAAAGGAAAAAGAATTACAGGTTGTTTATTCTTGACAAACTATATAGGTCGTGGTAGCAGCGCACACAGTCGTTTTGCTCCTGCCAGCCTCCAGAGCCTTGTCTCTTCCTTGATTCTCATCAGGAGTTGACTCGTCGTTTCTCCTTTGTTGTCGAAAATTCTCCGGTTCCTTTCTTTTCATGTTTCCCGGACGACTGTTAACGACCTAATTTGGTAAGCAAATCCCGAGTTTGAAGCAGAGATTGAAGCGGAATCGGAGGAAACGTGTGATCCTTGGAAACAGAGGCTGCATTGGCTAAAGTCCGAATCGGCTACGGAGTTAATCGGCTGAGTCTGAGTCGGACCAGGATAGCCGATAGTCGATTCCGATCGGGAGCAGAAGGTGAAACCAATTCCGGAAAGAAAGCTTAGAGATAACTATTGGATTCGGTTTCCAAAGTACTTCAAAGATGTTGCCATCTACGGATAAGGTCCTACAACGATAATTATATCTTTAAGTTAGGATATTTTGCTCCTTTATAGATAATGTCGGTTTGTTTAGAGATGTTTGAGATTTAATCTGTAACAGGAATCGTCTCCGTTACGGACTCATTGTGTATCCGGGTTTAAATATGACCCGAGACCTTGCAAAACAAAAACAACACACATCAATACAACTTCGGCGCATCGCCACCCTTTTCTTTTTTACTTTCTCGACGAGTTCTTGCCTCATTCTTGGGCTGCATCGAGTTTTGATCTCCAGACAAGGTAATTTTTTGTTACAAGCGGTTTGTATTATCGAGGTTAGTGGTTCCTGTTTACACCCAAAATTGACACCTAGGATTGAAATAGGGAAAATTGCCAATGTTTGAAAATCTGCCGGTTTCTTTCAGAGGGCCGGTCTGACCGCCCATCTATGGGCTGGTCAGACCGGCGACATGTGATTGGTCTGACCGGCAGAGTCCGAAACCAGGACGATTCTATCGGTACTCGGGTTTCCTTGCTCCATAAGATGTTTATCCTAGATTGGACGTGGAGAAGGGCCTGTAGAAGGCAAGACCAACCACTATTTAAGGGCTAAGGCCGGTTCAATTGGCAATACGACATGCACAACACACAAGATCAATCTAGTTTCTAGTTTTTAGCCAATTGAATCGTTCTTTTACTTTTTCTACATTAGTTCATTCATCTTTGTCGATTTGCGCTATAAATCGTCCGCCGCCGCTGTGAGAGTTCGACATCTCTTTGTAAGTTTGTCTTGAAAACTTTTCGTTCGCCCACGAGACGGGTGTTTATCCATTGTTCTATCCAAATCGGCTTTGCTAGCCAGTTTAATCTATAAAACCCATCTTGCTTTAGTTCTTTGCTAGATCAATGTGGTTGGTGACTCCAATATCACCGCAAGGCATTTAGGTGTGTCGATTGTGTTCGCCTCCTTGCCAAAAAAGGTGCCAACACGATTTTTGGCGACTCCACTGGGGAAGTCCGCGCAACGCCATCTCAATTTCGATGCCGCCATGATGAAGCAAGTTGCGCAAGAGGTAAGTTCATCGAATGTTGTCCACATATCTTTTGATGATTTTGATGGAGAGGCGCGCAAGATCATGGAGGAGAGGATCAAGGCGATCATGCAGGAGGTTTTGGACAAATCATGCACCAGAACCCGTCAAGGTGTGGTCCTCAAGCCTGGGAGTCCGCTCAAGGTCATCTGTGATGAGGTAAGTACTGATGATCTAGCTCTTCATATTCAAAATCTCATAGCAAGTTCGGTGGATGAATCCGTCACCGCTGTCGTTAATAATAAACTTGAATCCGCTATGGAGACTTGCTTTAATAGGATGATTAATGCTTATATGGGTGCTAAATCCGGCTCTCGCATGGCCGATTTACCATCTTCCTCTATTGCAAGTGCTAGTCAAGCCCCTGTGCATCACATATTTAGCAAAACCGACGGGGCGATTGCGCAGCAACCCGAGGGGGCGAGCTCTGCCGCTTCTGTCGGTCTGACCGGCCCTACGATCGGTCTGACCGGCGCACCCTACATCGGGCTGACGGCCGACAGCCGGGCCGACCTTTCCCACGTCGGTCGACCGCCCATAGGTCGGTCTGGATCGCTTCACCGGTCTCGACCGGAAGCTATATAGCTTGGCCGACCGCACAATACACCGCCGGTCGATCGGGCCCATTGCCGCCGACCTGCTCGGTGCCTAGACAGAGATAGATCCAATCACGAGTAACTCAGTTTTATACCACGTTCCTGTGCACGACTCCCCTGTAGCTACTATCCATGCACAAATTCCTCGACACATTCCTAATCAATACAATGATCCTAATAGAGGGTATCCGCATGATACCAGGTATGGCCAATATGGCAATATTGTGTCGTCGCAACCACTTTTTAGGCCGCCGAACTTACCCAATCCGCCAAGGCCTAAAAACATGGAGGAGCAAATTAGAAACATTATTAGAGAGTCATTTGGAATTGAGCCCAGGAATCGCGCTAAGGTTTACCAAAAGTCGTATCCTGATTATTTTGATATATCCCATATCCTCGTGGTTATAGAGTTCCTGAGTTCTCTAAATTTAGTGGTGAGGATAATAGGACTACATGGGAGCACATAGGCCAATTCTTAGTATAATATAGAGAAGCTAGTACTTCTGATGCCTTTAATTGTGCTTGTTTTCTTTATATTTGTCTGGTACTGCTTTTACATGGTTTACTTCTTTACCGGCAAATTCTAGACATACTTGGGCTCAATTAGAACAGAAATTTCACTATTATTTCTATACTGGTGAAACTGAGCTTATGTTATGTGATCTAACATCGGTTAGGCAAAAATATAATGAATCTGTCACTGATTATATCAAGAGATTTAGAGATGCTAGAAACCGATGTTTTAGTTTTAAATATAACTGAGAGGGATTTGGCTGATCTTGCTTTTAGTGGTTTACTTGCTCCTATTAAGGAAATGTTAGATGGCCAACAATTTCTTGATGTTAGTCAGGTTATGCAAAAGGTTCTGGCTTAGGAAAGCCGGGTCAGAGATAGTAAAAAATTTGTTAGGCCCAGTGATAAGAAACCTCATGTTAGCATGGTTGATTGCTCCCATGATAGTGATTCTGATAATGATGAGGACGATCATGATATGTATGTTGCTGAGTGGTCTTGGACTAATAAAAATAAGCCTTTTGCTTGCTCTAGCTTGACGCCGACTCCTCGTAAGGATCGGCAAAGTGAGATTAAGTATAGTTTTGATGTGGCCAAGTGTGATAGAATCTTCGATTATCTCTATCAAGAGAGCAAATTAAATTGCTTAAAGGCCATGTCATACCCTCGGTAGAAGAATTGAAGCGTCGGTCTTACTGTAAGTGGCATGATTCTTATTCTCATTCTACTAATGAGTGTAATGTGTTTCGTCGACAGGTTCAATCGGCCATAAAAGAAAGATGGTGTTGAAGTTTACTGAGGGTTCCAAGATGAAGCTTGATAGCTATCCTTTTCCTGTTAACATCATTGACTTCAATGACAAAAAGGTGTTGATTCGGCTGGAACAAGCCGGATCTGCTAAGGGGAAAGGCGTCATGATTGGGGATTCTAGACCCAAGATGCTCGTGCCCAAGGATCTGGAGGTTGGTGTTTGGAAGAAGAATGAAGGTAAAGCTTCAAGTTCAAGAAACCCTCGAAAGCCAAAGGTCTCTTTTGATATGCTCTTGAACAAATATGAGAAGAGAAGCATGGAGAAGGAGCGTAACAAGGGCAAGAGACCAAGATCACCTCCTAGGGAGCGATTTGGTCATTCGCCAAGGGTGTTGGAGCCACCGTTCCCGCAATGTCCTCAAGTCATGCCATGGGGGCCTTGCCCAATGCTGCCGCCAGGTTATCCTTTTCCTTACTTCATGCCATGAGGGGCGATACCACCAATGTATAATCATATGCCTCCAATGCAATTTCATCAAGGATGGGGAAGGGAGAGGAGATTATCACATGAATATGCGTCCTCGTCAAATAGAAGCTGGTTTTTATCAAGGAATCGGTTTGAGGGAGAAAGGAGGGTGCATAAGCATGTTAAGGTAGAAGAGAGGACTTTGGAGGTGGTCACTGTCAAGATAGGGTCCCATGATGTGTCGATACCGTCTGAGGAGAAAGCTAAGATAATTTTTGGTGACCGAACAGAAGTCAGCAAAGGTTCTTCGCGGAGAGGCGACGGGCTGCGCCGGCTCGACCGTAGGTATACGACCGGTCTGACCGGGCCTGTGGCCAGTCTGACCATAGATATACGGCCAGTCTGATCGGGTCCTCTGACCGGTCTGACCGCAAGGACAAGACCGGTCCGACCGGTTACCAGCGTCGGTTTGACCGCCAGTCTTCTGGAGGCGGGTTGGGTTTTGCCTCTTCTTCGCGAAGGAACAATGGGGGGCATTATATACCTCCTGGTACGCAGCCGAAGCCACGGTGGATGCCTAAATATTTGGATTTGACAGCTACGCAAAGGAGAAGGTTGCAATGTCTTCAGGCTTGTGAGTTGAAGAAAAAGGAGGCCGAAGAATGGAGAGACAGAAGATTTGATGAGTTGCGACCACCACCAATGAAGGAATGGAAATCAAAATCGGTGAAGGGTGAAGAGCCGGTGGTTGTTCGGAAAGAAGAGGAAGAGAAGGAAGAAAGTGAACAATCGGCTGAGGTGTCATCACCAAGTGAAAGCATGGACATCAGTATGGTGTGCATGTTGCCCTTGGAGTTTTGTGCCATGGAGGAGGCTGAGGTCGCTCAACTTTCATTAGGTCCAAGAGATGCAGTTTTCAAGAAGGCCGATGAGTCTAACCGTCATATGAAGCCTCTTTATCTTAAAGGTCATATTGACGGGAAGCCGGTCTCAAATATGTTAGTGGATGGAGGTGCCGCTGTAAACCTGATGTCGTATTCGCTATTTAAGAAGTTGGGTCGTGAAGAAGCTGAGTTGAAGAAAACCAATATGATACTCAACGGCTTTAGTGGTGAATCGACGGAGGCCAGGGGAGTCCTGTCCGTAGAGCTCACAGTGGGAAACAAGACGTTGCCTACCGCTTTCTTCGTCGTCGAGGTGCAAGGTAATTATAGTGTAATTTTGGGGCATTGTTGGGTTCATGCCAATTGTTGTGTTCCTTCTACTTTGCACCAATGTTTGATTCAATGGGACGGCGATGATGTTGAAGTTGTTCAAGCGGATGCATCGGCTGATCTTGCAATGGCCGATGTTTCGATGGGATAGCAACATGGGAATATGCAGTGCTTATCAGGGTTAGATCTTTCTAGTTTTGATTTTATTAGTGTTTGTAAAGATGGCTTTGTACCTATCTCTGTAAAGCCGGCTAGTTTAGCACGACTAGGTGGTATTACTTTGTATGATGAGTAAAGAAGCCAATTTAGAGTGGTTGCAAAGGAGGGTGCAAGAATATCGGTCCACAAAGAATAATATTGGAGAAACTATTGAAGATTTTGACGAAGCAGAGAAACTTGGTCAAGGGTTTACATCGACCGATCCATTAGAAGAAGTGGATATAGGAGATAGAAGTATTCCAAGGCTGATATTTGTAAACAAAAACATGAAAGCCGATTATAAGGTTAAAATAATCGAGCTGCTTAAAGAATAAGTTGATTGCTTTGCATGGGAGTACCATGAGATGCCGGGACTTAGCCGTGATCTTGTTGAGCATTGGCTTCCGATAAAATTAGGATTTAGGCCTTATAAGCAACCTCCCCGTCGCTTTAACCCTCTCATATATGATCGTGTCAAGGAAGAGATAGACCGATTATTGAAGGCGGAGTTTATTAGGCCATGCCGGTATGCGGAGTGGGTGTCCAACATCGTTCCGGTAGAAAAGAAGAGGGGTGGTAAGATTAGAGTATGCATAGATTTTAGAGATCTAAATAAGGCCACTCCTTAAGATAAATATCCCATGCCTATAGCCGAATTGTTGATAAATGATGCTTCGAGCCATAGAGTGATTAGTTTCTTGGATGGCAATGCCGGCTACAATCAAATCTTTGTGGCAGAAGAGGATATGTACAAGACGACTTTTAGATGTCCAAGGTTTGTTGGATTGTTTGAGTGGGTCGTTATGACATTCGGATTGAAAAATGCCGGCGCAACATATCAAAGAGCGATGAATTTGATTTTTCATGATTTGCTAGGTTTTATCTTAGAAATCTATATTGATGATATTGTTGTCAAATCGGATGGCATGGATGGTCATATAGCCCATTTGAGATTAGCTTTTGAGAGAATGCGTCGGTATGGTTTGAAGATGAATCCATTCAAGTGTGCTTTGGTGCGTCGGCGGGGAAGTTTTTAGGATTCATGGTACATGAGAGGGGGATTGAGATTGATCCTAAGAAGGTCAAGAAAATTCAAGATTTCAAGGCGCCGACATGCAAAAGAGAAGTTCAAAAATTGGTAGGTAAAGTAAATTACTTGAGGAGATTTAAATCTAACCTAGCGGGTAAAATTGATGCTTTTGTTTCTATCTTACGTTTGAAAAAAGAAGCTGATTTTACTTGAGGGCAGCACAACAAGAGACATTTGAGGGATTGAAGACATATCTGTCTACTCCACCCGTGGTGCGAGCGCCTAAAGCCGGAATTCCGTTTTGGTTATATATTGCTGCTGAAGACAAAGTCATTGGGGCCGTTTTGACACAAGAGGAAGATGACAAAGAATATATAATCACCTATTTGAGTCGTCGTCTTTTATATGCCGAAACGAGGTATGTTTTCGTGAAGAGGCTTTGTCTTTGCTTATAATATGCTTGTACCAAGTTGCGTCATTACTTATTGTCTAGTACATGCATAGTTGCTTGTCAGACCGATGTCATTAAACATATATTGCAAGGGCCAATTCTGAGTGGGAGAATTGGCAAGTAGGCGTATACATTGATTGAGTATGATTTGGCTTATGAACTGTTGAAATCTATGAAAAACCAAATTATAATAGATTTTACAGTAGACCATCATGTAGATATTGCTTATGAAGATGAGGTTTGCTTGCTTAGTGTTACACCTTGGAAGATTAATTTTGATGGCTCTTCATGTAAGGAGGGTCAAGGTATAGGTGTTGTTTTAATTTCGCCCAATGGTCAATGTTTTGAAGCATCGGTTCGTTTGAAGTATTATTATATAAATAATCAGGCCGAATACAATGCCTTACTATTCGGTTTACAAGTGATGGAGATCGTTGGAGCTACACACGTAGAAGCGTTTGGTGACTTAGAATTGGTGGGGCAACAAGTTGCCGGGGTTTACAAGTGCTTCGATGCGTCGCTAAACAGGTATCTTGGTCAATGCTGGGATATTATTGCCAATTTTGATGATTTTGCCATTAAGCATGTTGCTAGGAGTGAAAATTCTAGAGCAAACGATTTGGCTCAACAAGCATCTGGTTATAGTATCAAAAGAGGGATATTTTTCATATTAATGAAATCGGTGCTTGATTATGGTTCTTTGAGCGAAATTGGCAGGGATGAAGACCGTAGGCGGTCTGACCGATGCACTGCTGCCGGTTCGATCGCGGATGGCAGTCGGTCTGACCGGTGCGTTATGGCCGGTTGTAGGATCGAGTACCCAAACTAAGCCAACCAGAGGGGGGTGAATGGTTGGTACACCCAAAACCAAATTTTAGCAGAAAAAAACTTAACCTCTGATTCCGATGTTGCACGGTCTGACCGAGAGTATTACGTCGGTCTGACCGCCTGATCACCTCCGGTCTGACCGCCAGTGCAGATCCGGTCTGACCACCCGTGTAGCCGATCACCAGAACTTAGCCGATTTGCCTAATGTAGCCGATGCGCCAAGTGTAGCCGATGAAAGCCGGTCTGACCGCAATGATCCTCGCGGTCTGACCGATCGAAGGCCGCCGGTCTAACCGCCGATTAGACCGTCGTACCCGAGAAAACATAAATCGAAGATCTCTCAAAGTAGATTGAAACTTTATTGAATCTCTTTGTGTTTACAAAGTGCAATCCATAGCACTCCTCACAAAATTTCGACTAAACTCAAAACCCTAAACTTTTCTCAACTCAACTTTCTCTAAAACTTGATACCGAGAAGTCACGCCTCTCATCTCTATTTATACACAAGATGCGCAGCTCAAAGCCACGAATCCTACTCATACAAGAAGTCCTAACCCACTAGAAAACCTTCCCGTAAAAGAAACGAACTTTACATATTCCACATGTCGCAATCTTGGACTTCCCAAATTTGAAACTCCGTATCCCATACGCACACAATATCTCCATCGTATGCCATATGGAAACTTCACCAATCACGTGCATCAATCTCTACCCTTCAGCATCCCACATGATCTCCATCTTGGACGTCACCTTATCTCCAAGTTGACTCCAACTCGATCACCGACAACACTTTCCCGAGGTGTAAAGATTACCTGCACATAATTAAACAAAGAAACCATATCTGAGCACAAGCTATCTCCAACTTGACTCATTGTCAGCATAAAACAATATTCATACGTATAGAAACACGAAACTTCCATGTATATGCAAGGAAACAACGCGAATCCGAAACAAAATCGGCCTGCAGTCGGACTATGTCGACCGGTCTGACCGGCTGTGCCCACCCGGTCTGACCGCACAAGGTCCTCCGGTCAGACCGGCATAGCAAGCCCAGTCAGACCGGACGATATAGTTGACACCAAATCCATTTTGCCAATAATCTCCAAATAACAAAACCAATAATCTCAGATGCCAATTGTTCATCACCATAAAAGATCAAACACACTTTGATTTTACAATCTCCCTTGATGAACACATTGGCAAACCAAATAAAAATGTTTTGTTTTGATGTTTTGAAAATTAAAAACAAAAATGGTAAAAAGCTTCGAAGTGCTAAAAATCCAAAGAAAATTTCTCCTCCTTTTTAAAAAGAAGAAAATCCCTTGACATTGAAAAAACTTGCACCTTTTTTTAACTTGTTGTTCTCCCATTTGTTCTCCCCCTTTTGACAATGATTTAATCAAGCATAGGAATTATGTTCATGATTATTGAAGAGCTTAGCACCATACATAGAGCAAATCATGTCATGTATTGCAATAAGAAGAAGATGAACTCATCAATTATATAGCAAATATGCACTAGAGTATAGTCATGAATCAAAGATTTTATAATTAAGATCAATGATGCAATCAAAATTCATGGATTCAAATGATTTATAATGCAACATCTTTACAAGCACATAGGTTGAAAGATAAATCCAAATATATATACCTATTGCAACTATTATTCTTTCTCAAATTTACCTTTTTGCACATGATAACCAAGAGAATTTTTTATATTTATTTGAGCCAAATTTTTCTTTGCTCATATTTTTTCTCTCAATTATTCCGGGTACGTCCTTGTCATCAAGACTATTTCCAAGGATTTGGTACTCATTATTTTTGCTCACTTCGAATACGTCCTTGTCGTCAAGACTGTTTACAAGGATTTGATATTCATTTTTTTCTCATAGATAATATTTTATTCTCTTTACACAATGAGCAATTTTAAAACAATTTGAGAAATAAGAATTCAACACAATGCATATATATGCATTTAAAAATCAACACATGCACTAGTATTGACATTGCATATTTCATTAATTTAAGTATGATTATTAAATGTCATGCATCATTTCACTTAAGAATAAAATCTAGATCACATAAAGATACTAGAACACATACAAGCTATGCTAGTGACAAATAAATCTTCATAGTATTGCTAGCATGCACAGGAAAATACAATATGTATGGGTAAAACTCTCTTTTTCTCAATTTATATTATTCAAGAATTGCTTGATAAAAACAAGAGCACAAATCTTCCCCTCAAAACATGCCAAAAGGATGAATAATTCCCAACTCTCCTCGAAGAAAAGCAAAGCGAGAAGAATCCAATGGTTTAGTAAAAATGTCAGCAAGTTGCAACTTTGTGTCCAAAAACTTCAATTCAACATCTCCCTTCTCAACATGATCCCTCAAAAAGTGAAAGTGAATATCAATGTGCTTTGTACGTGAGTGTTGAACAGGATTCTTAGTAATGTTAATGATACTTGTATTATCACAATAAAGAGGTACTTTTTCAAAAGCAAGTCCATAATCTTTCAAAGTGGAAATAAGCCAAAGAATCTGTGAACAACAACTAGCAGCATCAACATATTCAGATTCAGCACTTGATTGAGCTACACTAGATTGTTTCCTAGAAGACCATGCAATTAGTGATGTACCAAGAAAATGACATGTTCCACTAGTACTTTTTCTATCAATTCTACAACCAGCAAAATCAGCATCGGAATATCCACTTAAGAAAATAGAAGAAGAAGTAGAATACCAAATTCCAAACTCAAGTGTATGATTCAAATGCCTCATTATTCGCTTGACCGCTTGACGATGTGAAGCACGAGGAGAAGCTTAAAAACGTGCACACAAACACACAACAAACTGTATGTCTGGCCTAGAAGCAGTTAGATACAACAAAGATCCAATCATGCTTCTATACTCCTTTTGATCCACGGGTTCACCATCTTCTCGGGATCAAGAACAGCAGTAGAACCAATAGGTGTAGAGATTGGCTTGTAGCTCTCCATCTTGAACCTTCGCAAAAGATCTTTGGTGTACTTTGTTTGATGGATAAACGTACCTTGAGGTGCTTGCTTAATTTGCAATCCCAAAAAGTATGACAATTCACCCATCATGCTCATCTCAAATTCTCTGCGAATAGTCTCAGCAAATTCTACAACCAAAGCGTGAGTTGAACAACCAAAGATGATATCATCCACATAAATCGAACGAAAAGTTGATTTTCACCATGCTTAAGAACAAAAAGCGTTTTGTCAATCTTTCCCATTGAAAACCTTTTTCAAGCAAAAAGTTTTTAAGTCTATCATACCATGCTCTAAGTGCTTGTTTCAAACCATACAAAGCTTTTGACAATTTAAAAACATGGTTGGGAAATCCAGAAGTTTCAAAACCCGGTGGTTGTTTAACATAAACTTTCTCCTGTATAAATCCATTTAAAAAAGCACTTTTAACATCCATTTGATAAAATTTAAAACCTTTTGAAGCGGCAAAAGCTAACACAAGTCTAATTGCTTCAATCCTAGCAACAGGAGCAAAAGTTTCATCAAAATCCAAACCCTCCACCTGAGTAAAACCTTGAGCAACAAGTCTAGCTTTATTTCTAACAATTAAACCATCCTCATTTTGTTTATTTTTGAAAACCCACTTGGTTTCAATAACATTATGTCCTGAAGGTGGTTCAACTGAAGTCATAACTTTATTTCTTTCAAAATTTTTAAGTTCTTCATGCATGGCGTTAATCCATGATTCATCAGTTAATGCATGAGTAACATCTTTGGGTTCAAAAGAAGCAACAAAAGCAGAATTTGCAAAGTCATGCGCAGTTACCTTAGATCTTGTAGTCCGCTCATGTAAATTACCTATTATTTGTTCCGGCGGATGTTGTCGTTGAATGTGCAATGGAGCAGTGATTTCAGAAGTTGATGCACGTTCTGTACCTGCACTGGTCGTAGTCACCGATGAATCCCTTGATTGGAGTCAACGAGAATGCGAGGTGATCGGCCCTGTCGGTCGGCGGGTCTCTGGCGGTCGACCGCGCAGACTGCTCCGGTCTGACCGACGACACTCGGCCGGTCTGACCGGTCAAGTTGACCTCATCGTCTTCGTTGTCGCTTTCGTCTTCGAAGATACGACCATCGACCCCTGAACCTGTGGCAAAGTACCTGAAAGTTCTGGTCTAGTACCAGGACTAGCCTCATCAAAAGTGACTTCGCAAGTCTCGACAATTTTGTTAGTCTCCAAAACAAGTACACGATAACCACGAGTGTGTGCGGGGTAACCAAGAAATAAACCATCAGTTGAACGTGATTCAAATTTATCCAAATTTCCTGATTTCAAGACAAAACACTTGCAACCAAAAACACGCAAATGTGAAACTTTGGGCTGACGACCAAATCGAAGCTCATAAGATGTTTTTCCAAGTTTAGATCTCAAAAAAATACGATTGGAAACATAGCAAGCAGTGTTAATAGCTTCAGCCCAAAATTTCCTAGGAGTGTGATACTCATCAAGCATGGTTCTAGCCATCTCAACCAAAGAGCGGTTTTTTCGTTCAACAACACCATTTTGTTGAGGAACACGAGGAGAAGAAAATTGATGTTCAATGCCTTTTTCGTTGCAACACTGTTTAAAAGAAGCATTTTTTAAATTCACCACCATTATCACTTCTAATCGTTTTCAAAGAACCGGGAATTTCACAATTCAAGCGAAGAACCAAACTCCGAAAGTGTCCAAAGGCCTCATCCTTAGTTGCCATGAAGAAAACCCAAGAATATCGAGAAAAATCATCAACAACAACCAACACATACCATTTTCCTCCAACGGATTGCACTCTAGCTGGACCAACAGTGTCCATATGTAAAAGCTGTCCTGGTGCATCCGTCATCACAGAAAGAATTGGAGTATGTGAAGAAGCAACCATTTTACCATGACGACATGATGCAAAAACCAAATCAAGATCTTTCTTAAGTTTAGGTAACCCACGAACAAGATCCAAACCACTTAGTCTAGTCAAATGATCAAAACCAATATGTCTAAGTCTGCGATGCCAAAACATCAAATCTTTGTTGACTTTCGCAACGAGAAATAGGGTTTCCAAAATCAGCTTTAAAAACTCTCCCATAACGAGAAATGTTCAACACAGAATCACCACAAGAATCAAATATTTTACTTCCAGTTTTCTTAAAGTGAACTTCAAAATTTTCATCAACAATTTGTGAAACTGAAAGTAAACTATACTTTAAGTCCTCGACTAAAGATACCTCTTTCAATTCAAATTTGTCACTTACATTGACTGATTCGGTACGAGAACGACACTTGTAGAAGCATCTTCAAAGATTATCGATTCAGTCTTGGATGCCATCTTGAGGGAGGAGAACCAATTTATATCTTCGGTCATGTGTCGCGAACAATCGGAGTCCACGATCCATATGTTCTCATACCTCGCCACCAATGCCTACGCAAAAGAAGATGTCGAAGCCTCGATCAGGTTAGTCAAAAGAAATTTAGGAATCCAAGATCGAGACACACGACCAACGATCCAATAGGCATATATCTGTAACACCCCGAGGTGTTTTTTCCTGTTAAAAATCTAAAAGAAAATTGTAAAAGAAAATTGTTGGAATTACTGGAGAGAATAATTTTTTTTAAAAAGCCAATTGCTAAATGGAAATGGCATGGTAGGATTTTTCTTAGATTCTACATGTCGAAATACATTAACAGGATTTTTAGTAGAATTTTCGAGCACTAAAAATAATTTTTAACTATTTGAAATCAAATTCAGAATTAATAAATCCTGGAAAAATCGGGTTTCTCTCCGTCCTTTCCCGCCCAAAATCGGCGTGGGCCGTCGGTCCGAGCCGACGGCCTATTCCTCCTCGCGCGTACCGATCGGCCTGTGCCTGGGACAAAGCCGACGGCCAAGCCGATCTCGCCCGCGCGTCGCTCTCTCTCCTCTCTCGCGGGCCGGCCGAATGCCGCGGCCTGTTAAACCCTCACGCCCGCAAACAAGTCTATTTCGCATCCTCCTTTATCCCGGGACGCCGACAGGTGGGGCCCGCCTGTCAGGCCGTCGTCCCCGATCCCGGCCGCCTCAGCGCCATTTCCGCCGCCTCCCTCCGCTCGGATCTCGCGCGCCCGCCTTCCCCGCGCTCCGGGATCCCGTCGCCTTAACTCCCCACCGTGCCCGCCGGCATTCAAAGCCCCCGGCCGCCGCTCCCGCACGGCCCTAATGGCCGGATTTCATCACCGGCCATTACTTCCCCCAAATTTGCACCGGCGAGTAATTCCGCCCTTATCCGGTCGCCGCCGACCTCCCCATCCCCTATTTAAGCACCCCCTCGCCCTCCCCGAGCTCCCCACACCTTCACCCGAGCTAATCCTCCTCTCCGTCGTCCCTGCGCCGTGCGCCCTCGTTTCGGAACTCGCCGCCGGACTTCGGCCACGACATCCCGACGTCCCGAGCCGTCCTGGACCTCGCCGCCGTCTCCTTCCTTCTTCCCGGCACCCGCGCCACCTCGGCCACCCTTCCCCGCGAGCTCTCGCCGTCTTCCTCGCCGCCATCGCCGTCGTCCCCCTCAACTCCGGCAACTCCCACGGTGAGCCGTCCCTCTCCCTCCTCTCTCTGTCGCTCGTGCCGCCTCTCGGGTGCGCGTGGTTCCACCCGCGCGTAATCCGCGGCACCCCGCCGTCCCGCGCCGCCGCCCATATGGCAACGGCCGGCCTCCGGCCACCGGCCGCCGCCGCCGGCCGACCGCGCCCGTGCCCTTTCCTCTCGGCCGTCCGATCGGCATCGTCCGTCCCCGCTCGCCCACGTGGCAAGCCACGTGGTCGCCACCTTGGCACCATGAGATGCACCGCCCGGTCCGACAGTGGACCCGGTCCACCGTGGACCGGCGTTATCGTGGGCCGCTGACGTCAGCTCTCGGCCGCTGACGTCTCCCCCGGGTTTTATTGCGGAATAAATCAATTAATGATTTTTCTGTTTTAGTAAAAAACCCAGAAAACTTCTAAAAATCATATCTTTTCAATCTGACCTCTGTTTTTGCCCATTCAAATTTCATTAAATTCATAAAAATGCCAAGAATCCATTAAAATGGGTTTTGTTCCCTGTTTCAGTAGATTTTTAGCCTGTTTCATTGAAGTGCTTGTTTACCGTGTAGATCCCGGTAGTTTCGCCGTCCCGGTTTACTTTGAAGTCGTCGCTGAAGTCCCCCAAGCCGAAGAGCAAGGCAAGTCATACTATATTATTGATCATATTGCTCCCATTTTACTAAAACTACTATTTTATTCTATGAAATTGCATGTATTTTTATAATATATTTCATGGGAAATAGTACACCTTATGCTTAGCCTATGCCTTAGGTTTGGCACCCCAAATTCTTTGATTAAACTTGGGAAGATAATATGATTAGATTCAAGACTAGGTTATGCTTAGCCTGACTTAGACTCACTAGCTCACTAAATGGGTCATTCTCACTTAATATGCCTCTCCTGGACATCTGTTCGGAGGGATAATAATTAGTGTTTAGGTGAACCGGATTAACAACTAAAATATGACAAATGGTGGGCATTGGGTGCAATGGTTTTGGTTAGCGGAGCCCATGGCAATTAAGGACCGGTTCACGGGACCCCTCGGAAGAATGACCGTGCAAACCACAAGCCGAAATGGGTAAGGTAGGTCCCGTAGTGTAGCCTCTCCTAGCTGACGGACCCATCGGCAAGGGTGAGCGGGATGGAGTTTCAGTCGGCCCCGGTATAAGGGTTGCTGGGCTGCCAGATTCACCGAGGCACTCGGGAGGGGGGTGCCCATTCCCAGGGTCCGGGAGTGGGGGCGAAACCTTGGTGGGGTTCGCTTGGTTAGTGGGGGGTTATACGAAAGGTCCTATCACAGTTCCCTTTTCGAGGTACCGCGGTGGTATTCCGGCGCATGGTTGTGTTGTGGGGCTATGTCTTGTGGGTACAGTTGTACACCTCTGATCAGAGTAAACCTATTCGAATAGCCGTGTCTGCGGTGATGGGGCGATCGACCGAGCTCTCCGTGATTAGTCTCACATTATTACACCCGGATTATTGTAACATGACTAGTATAGGTGAATGGTTTGGGCATGTCTCAACGTGGGGATAATGTTGGACAGTGTTGGATTCAAAATGCCTTATTTACTTAATTTATTATTGTGTTGTCTGTGTTCAAAAGTGTTTTTGGAAAAACCCCTGCCGTTTGCGCAAAAGCAAACTTTAGCCAAACCCTTCTCTTCCCTGCATTCATTCTTCTCCCCTTCCGGTGTGACTTGCTGAGTACGTGGAAGTACTCATCCTTGCCACTTCACCAGAACCTGAGCCTAAAGCTAAAGAAGAAGACGAAGTAGAGTAGGCTTGTCCTACATCTCTGGAATCTACCTGTGGAGTGGTCAAAGCCGCGTGGCCAGCGTCAAGCTTAGGCTTAGGCCCTTTTTCTTTTTCCGCTACCCTTTTGTAATATTTTTGTATTGTTTCTAAGACGTGGAACTGTAATATCGACAATTGTCGTATGTGTACCCTGGCTGGTCCTGGACAGAGATTTTAATACACATATAGCTTCGAAAATTCGAGTCTGAATTTCTGGGCGTGACAAGTTGGTATCAGAGTCTATTTCCAGACCGTAGGAAAAGCCAAACAGAAAAACCTTAGGAGCCCTCTGAATCTTTTCATTTGCATACGCCCTGGCTTTTGAAGTCGTTTCGGGAAAATGGGTCTTGTTTCCTCGGGATTGGGAAAAATTTTTAGTCTCTCTCAAAACATTTTGAAAACTCGGTCAAGTCTAAGTGATTGGATTTTAGAGTTAAAATTTGGAAAAATGATTTGAACTCTTATTCAACCGCCAAGTGGGGATTTTCTAAGGGATCAAAGTCCTAAGTCGAGATAGGAGGGAATGGTCGCAAATTTTATATTGTAACTAAACATCTATTTTGCAACATCATCTAGGGGATGTCCTTAGAAGTTTTACTTAGCCTCATAAAAATGTTTCTCAAAAACCCTTTTTTTCTCGTTTACTTTACTTGAGTCCTTTATCGTTTATCTAACTTGGGTTTGAGCATGCATTGATCCCCTACCTTGTCTTCTCTAGATGGCAGGCCGTCCAGCCACCCACAACGGTCAGGGCTTGAAGGGTTTTGTCGCGGAGCCGGCAAGAATGGCCTTGGCAGTGGGCTATCCGGATGCACCTGAGTACACTACCGTTTCACCATTCGGCAGTGAGTTGCCTCACCAAGTCCGCCTGGAGGTGCACGGGTTCGTTGGCACCAACATCCCAAACATGGTGGTCACTGTGTCGAGAGGAACAGATGAGCATGCCTGCCAAGAAGCTGCTTATCTGATGCTGGCTCGGATGAGGGAGATGCATGACTACCATCTCCGCCACTCTGCCTACCGGTACCATCCTCGGTGTGGAACTTCGTCAGCAGTCAACACCTTCCAATCCGCTGAAGGGGAGAATGACACCACCTTCTCTCACATGAGGACGGTGATTGAAGGGCTGGATGAGATGCATGCAGATCTCCACCTAGCGGCAAAGGTCCTGAATGACTAGAAGACCTTAAGGATCAAGAGTTTGAAGGATGAGGTGGATCGTCTCAAGAGAGAGATCGCTAGTCTGAAGGGACTTCCACCTCCCAACATCCTTCGGATCAAGATCACGCCGCGGAAGAACACCAAGGCTCCGATGCGGATGCAGCTGGCGCCCAAGGTTCCACCTCCTGCACCGCCACCTTCCCCAGTCCCCACCCCAGTGCCAGGTCCTATTCTTGCTCTGGTCCCTGCCCCAAGCGGAGGAGGAGGATGGATCTCGGTGTCCAGTAGCAGCAAGGGCAGTGGAAGCGACAGCTCCAAGACCCCCGGACGGAAAGAAGAGTTAGCAAGCTCTCGAAGCCGCTCGAAGGAAAAGGAAGACGGGAACTCCCTAAGGAGTGGTTTCGACTCCTCCGACCGCGGAAGCCGCTCCGGCCGTTAGAGCGTTGCCACCCTTAGTTTATCGTTTTCCTAGTTTTTCTGTTTGCTTAGTTGTTGTGTGTTAGGAGTGCTGTGTGTGTGGGTAGTGGTCAACCTGTATCAAGTGTGGGTATGGGTTGTCCAACTAAGGATGTTGAGTGTGTTTTAAGTGTTTTAATTAAAGAACAGATCAAAACAATTAATAAAGATCGACTTCTCTGTCCAATCTATTTTACTCCTTCTCCCCACCTTGTTTGTTCCGCTTCTTCAGATGGTGAACACCAGGAATGGCAGCACCAGCACTGAGTCAGCCGAGAACAATACCCCGTGCTAATGCCAACAACCCACTCCTCCACCTGAGAACATCACTTTGGCACAAGTCCTAGCCAACCAGACCCAGATGATGGCTGCAATGATGCAGCAGATGCAACAGCAGCATTAGGAGATGCAGTTGCAAATGATGCAACAGTTTTAGCAGCAGAACCAGAATCAGCATGACCATCTCGCACCTGTTGATGAGAAATCTCTCTCACGCGCTGGCCTGGGAGATTTGCTTAGCTCCAGTACAGGTCCTTCTCGGCTGCTTGTGTGGTGCAGGGCGTGCCAGTTGATTTAATATGTCAATCAACAAGAAAAACAAAAGAATAGACGTTAAGTGTTAGGTTAGATCCCCACGGGATCGGCTGAGGGAATCCATAAACATATATATGCTATTCTAAACTATATTTAAGCCAAGTGACTGGAATGGATCGGCTATACCGAGACAGCATCAGCCGCTTAACCCAAATACAGTGAAGAATAATAAATATATGGATCGATAACCTAGCCGATATTGGAAAGCTAACAAGGAATCGACTAGTACTCCGATGAATCTTATAGAAAGATGTCACTCCTGAATCGAATGCATAGCCTAGAAATCGGCCATCGGCTGTCGATGATAGGCCGATTTCGGCTGGCAACGTCCGATAGGAATGCGATCTTAACATAAGAGGCAGTCCTAATACAAATCTAATAATAAATATATCAAAAGAAGCATATCAAGGCAGATAAGGCCGGCTGAAACCCCAGCACTGTCTCTAAACAATATAAATCCATCCGAACAGACCATCAGCAGCTCTAAGAATGACTTAATAGTTCAAATATGATGCAACATTAAGTATAAAAAGAACAACCCGATCTATTGTAGCCGATTTATATTTCTCGAGACGGTGGATACCGCATATAAACCAGCCAACCTTTAGATCTAGCCCTATTGGCTGCAAGTTCTTGCTAGAACCGGCCAATGGCGGGATAGATCTAAACATTGATCTATTTTATATGCGCTATATGATAAATAGCGTAGTATAAACCCTTGATTCTAATGTGTCATTGTGATGGAAGCACTAGAAACAAAAGATTATACCACTAACGACAAGCATTTACCTAGATCTGGGGATCGAAACGATGCAGCCCGTAACCAAACAAAGAGCTCGTCTGAAGAAAAAGTTGGCGATGCGCCGAAGGTTTGATTGAATGTGTATATTTTATAGGGGGTCTCGGGTCTTATTTATACCCAAGATACAATTATCTATACAAACCCTGGACTCTATTTAAACTACTATTTAAAACACAACATTATCCCAAGCAGGACCCACGCCGTGTTACAACTAACAGCCTAACAAATCTCTAGATTACAGATACAATTGCCATTACAGGACTCTATCCATAAGTGGCAATATCATTTAACGTGCAATTAACAACCGAATCCTCTGTTTATCCTCAAACTTCTGTATTAAAAACGGTCTCATCTCTTCCAAACCTGGAATCGGCCATCGGCTGCCCCTGTCCGATCCAACCTTAGCCGATTGGCCTCGCAACCGATCATTCCTTAGCCGATGCGACCCCTGTCTCCAGCCGATCCAACTCTGCTTTGTCTTTGCAGACTTGGGGAATTCGATTACCAAATTTCAGTGTTAACACATGCCCCCAAGTCCGTGATACAGAGTGTTGCGGATTTGCTTTCCTGTTCAAACTCCCGCTTCTTTCTTGACCTAGATCGCTTCGGCTTCTCCCCAAATGCTCTTTAAATACGCACTCCCCTCGGCCAAAACGCTTACGCCTTCAAAGCACACTCAGCCTCCTTCGCAAACAAGCCTCTTGCCTTCTCTCTCTCCTCCGTCGATTTCACCGGCGCCCGTCGAAATCCATCGTGTTCTTCAGAACCATCTTCACCCCCGAGCATTCCGATGGCTTCCACCATCGCCGCATCGAGCTCCTCAGTCGCCCCAGCCACCACCGCTACACCAGCCTGTTGACGAGAAATCTCTCTCACGCGCTGGCCTGGGAGATCTGCTTGAGTCCAGTGCATGTCCTTCCTAGCTGCCTACAATGTGTAGAGCGTGCCAGTTGATTTGATCTGCCAATCAACAAGAGAAAATACAAGAAAGTATCCGTTAAGCGTTAGGTCAAACCCCCGCGGTATCGGCCGAGGAAATCCATAATCGTACACATGCTATTCCCGGCCATATTTGAACCAAGCGACCGAAGCGCATCGGCCACGCCAAGGCGATCATCAGCCGTCCGGTCCAAATATGACGAAGAATAACGAATATACAGATCAATAAACCAGCCGACCCCGGGAAACTGACATTAAATCAGCCGATGCTCCAATGATTCTCGCGCAAACATAACGTTCCCAGATTAAGGGCGTAAGTAAACACAATATAGGTACGAACTGCAGCCCTACAGTAGATCTGATAACAATCATATTAAAAGAAACATATAAAAACAGATAAGGCCGGCTGAAACCCTGACGCTATCCCCAGATAATGTAAGTCCAAAAGAATACATTGCCAACGACTCTAAAGACGACTCAATAGTTCAGTCTTGATGCAACATTGAGTATCAAAAGAAACATTCAATCTATCACTTTCGATTTACACTCCGTAAGATGGTAGATATTGCATACGAATCAACCAGCCTTTAGACCTAGCATCACTGACCACATATCCTCGACAAGATGAGTCAACCGTAACCAATCGACTTGTCCGCTAACTCTTCCTTTTGCAGCCCCCGCGGTCTCCATCGGCTGCCCCCAGGCGTCCAGTGAGCATGCTGCGCCTGTTGGGGGTGGTGGCGACAACGCCGATGAAGAGGCCCCAACGGCCGCGGGCAACGATCCAGCCGAACCAACAGTTCCGACCCCGGTGCCAACGGTAAGCCAACTAAATTTGATGATCGGTTTTGTCGGCTTAATATCTCCTTGATCATCTTCTTCTTTGTTGCAGAACATAGCCGACCTCCTCAACTTTGACTTGTCGGAGTTTGAGGAGCCCGGCGACATCGGCGAGGAGGCATTGGTGATGTCGGTTGAGGACCTGAGGGCCACCTTAGCCGACATCGGCAATCGGCTGGAAGCCTCGCTAGACGCGCTGGTGGTTGATAGCGGCTCGATACGCGTGCGATTCAGAAATTTCCAAGACCAGCTGCCGGAAGCCCTAGCCGAAGCCATCGTGTCGACGACCTTCATGAAAGCCCATCAGTTCAAGTATGAGCGGGCACGGCAGCGGATAATCGATCGCCGCGAGAGCCAAGAGCAGTCAGCCACCATCCAATCAACCAAGGGCACCATCGAGAGCCGGAAGGCCGCCATCGATCGCCTGAAGACCGAGCCAGCGGCCAAGCTCGAGCAGCTCCTCACTCGTCAAGATCAGCTGGTAGCCGATCTCGTCCCAAGTCACGAACGAGATCGATGTCCACAAGAAGTACATGGCTGGCTTGCGTGCCGAGATCGAAGCCGAACGCCGTGGCATCAAGGCGGCCGTGGCATATCTGCGCAACTGGTGAGGAGCGTCCGACCGGTGGCGGGGTCCGAGGCCGACGACGTTAGGGCCATCAAAGAAATAGACCAAATTAGGCGGAAGGCGTTGTCGGCCATAGCCGATTTTTTGAAAAAATGAGATTGTAATATTCTGATCTTCTGAAATCGGCTAACGCTCCTATATTATACTCGTCATGCTTCTGTGATGGGATTGGACGATCATTTTACTCATGCTTGTACCTGGCTTTGAATCGTGTGACATAGTTTATCGATCTTCTGCCACTGTTTTTCTAGATAAGATCGACTGTACTTGTGGATAATATCGGCTTTCAGCCGCGCGCGGCGTCCTGACTTGCTCATGTTGAAATCGGCTCCAGCCGCTCGTATTGTTTTGTGTTGCCGGTTCCGAGGCTACACCACGACCGTTAGTGTTAGCGTTTGAACATCAGTCTCATTGGCTATTGGCTGATAATATCTGAATGCATCGCTGATTCGGTTTCATAGTCTGACTTATCCGAATCTGTATTTCAAGAACCCGTGAGTTCTGAACGATAGGTATCCAGTCTTGAATAGTCACTAACCATTCAACGATTCCCAACGCCTTTAATGATGACCTCTTCGACTTTCATATCGGCAGCGACCTTTCACATCCGAAACCACATCTTTTCTTTCTATAAATGGATCCCTTCAGGCCTTCCCGAATAACTCACAGCCGAAGAATAAACTCACTTTCTAGGTGTACAACATCCAGATCTCCAAGCTTTCGGCAGGGCTTCTTATGGCTTCCTCAAGCTCGTCGGTGAACCAGGTGATTTCCCAACTCATCCATTCTCATCATTTCTTCTCTCTAAGTACTCAGGGGTTAATCTTCTCGCAGCCGCTCCATCCCCTTCGGGTGATTCTAGCGATCATGGACACGCCGTATGAACTGACGACTAGCCAAGAACGACAAGTGAGAACCAACTTGAAGCGCTTCAGGAAACAGGACGCTCGTCATCCGGCGGCCGGACCTCCCATCAACCTCGGTATTGTCCTAGCCGCTATTCCTTTGGCGTCTTCAATGCTCACGCGCCTCGACAAGCTGGAAGCAAGGCAAACACGACTTGCCAATGAACTATTAACCACAACCATCGATGTAAGGGTCACTAGGCTAGAGTATTTGATCTTGGATGCTTTAGAGTTAGAGTCTCCAGAGGCCGTCAACCGAGCCCTGGCGGCCATCAGAGGTTACCTAGGAGATATGTAATCAAAAATGGCTTTACATCGATTATGAATAAAAACCAGCGAATGTTGTAGCCTGATTTTGCGATGCAATTGGCCTGATTCTGCGATCGGCTTGTGTATGTACGTGCCCCCCAAGTTTTGTTGATAGCTTCGGTGTCGACAAAATTGTGACTTCGAGCCGTTCGTGCATCCTTGCCGTCCCTATTGTGAAGGGTTACGCGGAGGCTACGCTAGCCGAAAACAAAACTTTTAACCGCGCAAACCAGGAACACTTGCAAGTAAGGGCCGATAGATCGTTACCGATTGGAGTAGAGTGCAGCGGAATAGCCAATCGGGGCAATCCGATCCGGAACAGTGTAGCCGATTCCCGGAGACACCGATTCGCCAATCAGCCGATTCGAGTCGTCCGGCCGCGTTCTCACGCCTCGCTCCGATGCGCCCGACCGCAGCCTGATTCCACCACAGCCGATCGCTCCGATTGCAGCCGATCCAAGCCGATCAAGAGCGCGCAACGTAGCAGCGCCTCTACCGGTATCCACACGTCCGGGGACGAACGCCGAACACCCGTGTGCTAGCACGCGATGCAAGGCTAGGGTTTGGCTCGAAAGTGGGGAGGGTTTCCGTGGAGACTGATCTCGGCGACTTCTGTTGCACGCGATGCAATTGACGTGACGCAGCTCTCCACCCCTCCCTCCTTTATATAGAGTTGGCCGACTGGGACTAGTGGCCGATCAGTACTCTATTTTGAATCGGATCCTATCCGAATCTCACGAGTTGGCCGCCCATACGTCGTAAGCCCATAGGACTCTATCCGATCGGATCCCTATCCGATCGAGCCGTATCCGAGTCCAACTCGAATATCTATTCTATCCCCTTAAGCGTGCGACCCTGTAGGTTCAGTATACTCGGTTTCGGCTATAGTCTAACATAGCCGATCGTCGGCTCGAGTCCAACTCAGCCGACCACAACAGCGGCGCCTAGCAGCACATATTGACACCATAGTATACAAGAATAATATCGGCTCGAACCTGTAATGTGTACACAAATCCCTTTGCCTCACGATACCGGTTAAGCTATAGGCAAGATGTGTGCCATCCCTTCAATAGCTTAACCATTCACTCGAACCGTATTGGATTATCCGTCCGTTGACCGACTCCTCAATCAACTTAGCATGGCCATGCATTTCCATAATCCATTACCTCGAGGGGCTCGAGATATCTCTCCAAAGGAGGGGCAAATTCCATCTTGATCACTCACATCCCACTCCATGTTTCATAGCAAACCCGAAAACTACCTTTATAACTACCCGCATTGGAATAGCGTTTGGTAGTCCCAAAGTAGGCTACTACACATGTTGGAATCCATGGTGATCTCAGGTCTAAGGACTTTGTACCAACACTACCCGAGACCAACTAATGGCACATTAATTCCCGTAGTGTCTCATGGTGGGTCTATCCAACAATGTGTTCTCCAACACATGTGTCCATGTTTATTGATTTGGTATCTCCATACCCATGATCTATGAGACATGATCATCAATCAATAAACATGCCGATCTTAGAATCATATTTGTTCCAACAATATGACATATGATCGAGGATCGTTTAGAAATAGATTCATACATATCGAGTCTCATAAATAAGTCACGTACTTATTGATCAATACAAGATGTCTATTTCATGGAACTGAATAACACTTTATTCATAAATACATAAACATTGACGTGATATCCAACATCTCCATGTTGCCTCTAGGGCATATCACTAACAATCTCCCACTTGCACTAGAGTCAATCATGTAAGTATCTAATACCCATTGCTTTGTGTGCGCCTCATGCTTGGTGAGGGAGAGGTTTTGTCGCCGATCGGCTATGTTGAGATCCGTGTGCACTTTGCATATCTTGACATCACCTCTGTCCACTATCTCGCGGATGAGATGATATCGCCAAAGTATGTGTTTGGACTTCGATGTGACCTCGGCTCCTTGGCTTGCGCAATGGCTCCACTATTATCACAATAGAGAGACATTGGACCAGTCGTACTAGTCATCACACCAAGCTCGAAACGAATTTCTTGATCCAAACAGCCTCCTTTGCAGCTTCCGAAGCAGCAATGTACTCGGCCTCCGTTGTAGAATCAGCAACGTATCCCGCTTGGAACTCTTCCAGTCTGACCGCGCCTCCGTTCAGCGAACACGAACCCGATTGCGATCTATAATCATCCTTGTCCTGTTTGGAAGCTAGCATCGGTGTAACCACTTACAACGAGCTCTTCTTCACCTCCATAGACTAGAAACATATCCTTAGTTCTTCTCAAGTACTTGAGGATATTCTTTACTACATCCAGTGACCTTCACCTGGATCGACGGTATCTCCTCGTAGCACTCAAAGCGTACGAGACATCCGGGCGTGTACAAAGCATGGCATACATGATGGATCCAATTGCCGAAGCATATGGAACCATACCCATCTTATTCCGCTCATCATGTGTCCGAGGACACCGATTCTTGCTAAGATTAATGCCATGTGACATGGGCAAGAAACCTTTCTTGGAATCATGCATGTTGAACCTTTTCAACACCTTGTCAATGTATGTACTTTGGCTTAATCCAATTAGCCTCTTGGATCTATCTCTATAGATCCGAATGCTCAATATGTATGCTACCTCCCTAAGTCTTTCATGGAAAAACTATTTTTCAATGAAGACTTGATGGATTCAAGCATAGGGATATCATTTCCAATCAGTAATATGTCATCCACATATAAGATTAGAAATACAATTGCACTCCCACCGACCTTTTTGTAAACACAGGCCTCTTCTTCGTTTTTGATGAAACCAAACCCTTTGATTACTTCATCAAAACGAATATTCCAACTCCGAGATGCTTGCTTCAATCCATAAATGGATTTCGTAGCTTGCATATCTTTCAGTGATTCTGGATTGACAAAACCCCGAGGTTGTATCATGTATACATCCTCGCTTAGGTTTCCATTTAGGAAAGCCGTTTTGACATCCATCTCGCCATATCTCATAAACGAAATATGCAGCAATCGCTAGGATAATCCGAATAGATTTAAGCATTGCGACGGGCGAGAAGGTTTCATCATAATCAACTCCTTGAATCTGTTTAAAACCTTTCGCCACCAATCGCGCCTTATAGATGTGAACATTTCCATCCATATCGACCTTTTCTTAAAAACCCATTTACACTCAATGGTTTTGACACCATCAGTGGATCAACCAAGTTCCAAACTTGATTGTCGTACATGGATTCTATTTCGGATTTCATGGCTCCAAGCCACTTGTTGGAATCGGGTCCCACCATCGCTTCCTCATAGGTCTTAGGTTCATCGTTGTCCAACAACAATATATCACGATGTTCCGCACTGTGTACTGTCAGTGCACGACGTGATCTTTCGGACTCTCGTGGGCTGGTGTATCTACAACCGGTGGCGCAACACTTTGCTCCTCCCGTTGTGGTTCCGTGGTCGCGAAACGTTTTCGGTGTTTCTTGAACTTCTTCAAGATGCACCCTGCTCCCACTAACCCTTCTTGAAAGAAACTCTTTCTCCAAGAAGACACCGTGTCGGGCGACAAACACTTTGCCTTGTTCCCGATTATAAAAGTAGTATCCCTTAGTTTCCTTAGGATATCCCACAAAGAAGCACTTGTCGATTTGGGTGTGAGCTTGTCGGACGTAAACGTTTTACATAAGCCTCACATCCCCAAATTTTGAGAAAAGACAAACTAGGGGTTGCCCGTCCATATCTCATATGGTGTCTTTTCAACCGACTTAGATGGAACTCTATTTAGTGTGAGCGCATGTTTCAAGAGCATATCCCCGAAAGGATAACGGAAGATCACTTTGGCTCATCATCGACCGCACCATGTCCAACAAGGTGCGATTTCTCCGTTCGACACTCCGTTTCATTGTGGAGTTCTGGCGGAGTCAACGTGGAACAATTCCACAATCTTTCGAGATCATTACCAAACTCTTGGCTCAAGTATTCCCCTCCACGATCGATCGTAGAAACTTGATTGTTTTCCCTAAATGATTCTCACTTCATTCTGGAATTCTTTGAACTTTTCAAAGGATTCGGACTTATGCCTCATTAAGTAGATATAGCCATATCTACTAAAGTCATCAGTAAAGGTAATGAAGTACGATAACCACCTCGGCCGTTGAGCTCATTGGTCCACATACATCGGTATGTACGAGTGCCAACAAGTCACTTGTTCTCTCACTGTGCCCGTGAAAGGTGCCTTTGTCATCTTACCAAGTAAACAAGACTCACATGTCTCAAATGATTCAAAATCAAAAGAGTGAAGCAATCCATCCTTATGAAGCTTCTCCATGCGTTTCTTATTTATATGGCCTAAGCGACAATGCCGGATAAACGTGGGGTTTATATCATTAGAGAGTTGCCTTTCGTATTAATGTTATAGATGGGAGACGCTTCAAGATTCAAAACGTATAATCCATTCACCAATGGAGCATGAAAATAGAACATATCTCTCGAGATATATTGAACAACCATTGTCCATTGATCTAAAATCATATCCTTCCGCTTGCAAACATGAAGCGGAAATAACGTTTTGACATAGTGTTGGAACACAATAACAATTATTCAATTCCAAAACTAATCCCGAAGGTAGATGAAGTGGTATCGTGCGGCGACAAAGAATCGTAGCAACACTTGCTCCATTGCCGACACGCGAGTTCACCTCGCCCCTTCTCAATCCTCTACTTCTTCTCATTCCCGCAACGATTTGCAAATATGAGCTACTGATCCGGTATCAAATACCCAAGAGTCGAGTAGGTGAAGTAGCAAGATTAATGTCTATAACATTAATACTGAGCGAAGTCGTACTTTGCTTCTTTTTGAGATCCTCCATGTACTTCTTGCAGTTCCTCTTCCAATGGCATGTCTCCTTGCAATAGAAGCAAACGGCATCGATGCCGCCGACCCCTTCTTGCCCTTCTTTGCATTGGAGGCACTCGCGATCTCATCGGGAGTTAACTTCCTCTTGGTGCAAAGTTTCTTGACAGTGGTTTGCGCTTTGCCTTCGCATCATCATCACATGATGACCCTTTTCTCGGATACTCTCCTCACTGTCTTTAGCATCCCATGCAATTCAGCCAAGGTCCTATCCATATTGTTCATGTGATAATTCAATATGAATGGCTCGAAGCTCGGAGGGAGCGACCGGAGAATCACATCGCAGCCAACTCTTGGCTAAGGGGAAAACCTAGTTTTTCCGGACTCTCAATGTAGCCAATCATTTTTATCACATGTGGACTGACGGGATTTCCCTCAACAAGCTCGCACGCAAACAAGGACTTTGAGGTGTTAAACCTCTCGGCCCGAGCTTGGTTCTCAAACATGCCACACAGTCCCGAATAATAGTGTGAGCATCGCCGCTCTCATATTGCTTCGAAGCTCGGGGGACATTGTAGCAAGCATGAGACAGCTTATGTCTAGGGCATCATTAGTGTGCTTCTTGTAAGCTCTCCGTGCGATTGCGGTGGCATTATTAGGCAAATCCTCCTGATAAGGTACTTCAAGAACGTACTCCTTACGCTCTTGCTTGAGAACAATTCTCAAGTTGCGATACCAATCCATAAAGTTTGTTCCATTTAATTTTTCCTTTTCGAGAATAGATCGCAAGTTAAAGGTACTGGGTGTAGTATTAGCCGCCATTTATTCTACAACGTAAAAGCAAAGTTTAGCACAATGTTATGCTATGTCTTTTGTTAAACAATTTAACATAAGACTCCCATTACGTATTTTTCACCTTCCCTCTAGGTTACGTATTGGGTCAAGATCCACATGTTAATTAATTTTCTAGTGAGCTTTGGCATCACTGCTAGAAAATTAGTAACATCGATAAGCAACACCTTGCTAATCACATCTCTATGTGACTCTTGTTGTTGGTGTGGCATCTCCATGCCCCGGCGCCAACCTATGCCCCAAGGCCCAAAACTGTTTTGATAGCCTTGTTAAGTAAACCAAATGCACCGCATGTATATGTCGACATATACCCCTCGTGTTATGATAGAGAATGGCACTCTGCTTTGGCGGACCCACCATTGACGAGCATAACGGTGACGGGTGCAACATTTGGAAGGGCATCATTACTACTTAATATTGTGAGGGATGCTATCCTATCAAACAAACATATCACATATGAAAGCAAGAAGAATAGCATATAGTGAAATAGTATGGCCCCCTTAACATGGTGATCTCCATCTCCATGCCGGTGTACAGGATCTCCATCTTCATCACCGTTCTGTACGCGGAGGCTACGCTAGCCGAAAACAAAACTTTTAACCGCGCAAACCAGAACACTTGCAAGTAAGGGCCGATAGATCGTTACCGATTGGAGTAGAGTGCAGCGGAATAGCCAATCGGGGCAATCCGATCCGGAACAAGTGTAGCCGATTCCCGGAGACGCCGATTCGCCAATCGCCCGATTCGAGTCGTCCGCCGCGTTCCCGGCCTCGCTCCGATGCGCCCGACCGCAGCTCGATTCCACCACGCCGATCGCTCCGATTGCAGCCGATCCGAAGCCGATCAAGAGCGCGCAACGTAGCGGCGCCTCTACCGGTATCCACACGTCCGGGGACGAACGCCGAACACCCGTGTGCTAGCACGCGATGCAAGGCTAGGGTTTGGCTCGAAAGTGGGGAGGGTTTCCGTGGAGACCGATCTCGGCGACTTCTTGCACGCGATGCAATTGACGTGACGCAGCTCTCCACCCCTCCCTCCTTTATATAGAGTTGGCCGACTGGGACTAGTGGCCGATCAAGTCTCTATTTTGAATCGGATCCTATCCGAATCTCACGAGTTGGCCGCCCATACGTCGTAAGCCCATAGGACTCTATCCGATCGGATCCCTATCCGATCGAGCCATATCCGAGTCCAACTCGAATATCTATTCTATCCCCTTAAGCGTGCGACCCGTAGGTTCAGGTATACTCGGTTTCGGCTATAGTCTAACATAGCCGATCGTCGGCTCGAGTCCAACTCAGCCGACCACACACGGCGCCTAGCAGCACATATTGACACCATAGTATACAAGAATAATATCGGCTCGAACCTCGTAATGTGTACACAAATCCCTTTGCCTCACGATACCGCTTAAGCTATAGGCAAGATGTGTGCCATCCCTTCAATAGCTTAACCATTCACTCGAACCGTATTGGATTATCGTCTCGTTGACTCCTCAATCAACTTAGCATGGCCATGCATTTCCATAATCCATTACCTCGAGGGGCCCAGAGATATCTCTCCAAAGGAGGGGCAAATTCCATCTTGATCACTCACATCCCACTCCATGTTTCATAGCAAACCCGAAAACTACCTTTATAACTACCCAGCATTTAATAGCGTTTGGTAGTCCCAAAGTAGGCTACTACACATGTTGGAATCCATGGTGATCTCGAGGTCTAAGGACTTTGTACCAACACTACCCGAGACCAACTAATGGCACATTAATTCCCGTAGTGTCTCATGGTGGGTCTATCCAACAATGTGTTCTCCAACACATGTGTCCATGTTTATTGATTTGGTATCTCCATACCCATGATCTATGAGACATGATCATCAATCAATAAACATGCCGATCTTAGAATCATATTTGTTCCAACAATATGACATATGATCAAGGATCGTTTAGAAATAGATTCATACATATCGAGTCTCATAAATAAGTCACGTACTTATTGATCAATACAAGATGTCTATTTCATGGAACTGAATAACACTTTATTCATAAATACATAAACATTGACGTGATATCCAACATCTCCATGTTGCCTCTAGGGCATATCACTAACATATTGGTCAATCATGAGCCGATCATAGGACACTTAGCAAAAAATGTTGTATAAAAATGCCTAAAGGTGATGCCTCGTAAATGTAAGACATCGGCTGTCGTAAATCGGTTGAAGTAACCATAGCCGAATCACGAGTTGATCCACACGCTTGGGTAATATTTCTTTAAATATTTTCCATTAAGATCCCTTTCGAATATCTCTCCATCCAGTCCTTTTAGCATGTAAGCTCCTTTAGAGACGCACTTGTGGATCTTGAAAGGCCCTTCCCAATTTGGTGACCATTTGCCAAACTTGTTGTCTCTAGATCCGATCGGTAGTATAAGCTTCCAAACGAGCTCGCCTTCTTCAAAAGATTTAGGCACCACCTTCTTATTATAATGTCTGGCTACTCATTCTTTATCTTTTGTGACTTTTTCCAAGGCCCTCATCCTGGATAAAGCCAGATCTTCCGACTCGTCCACCATCAGGTAATAGTAATCGTCGGCTGTGAGTTGATCCTGTAGCTGAATGCGCCTTGAGCCGATGACACTTTCCCATGGCAGCACTTCTTCATGTCCATAGACCAGTTTGTACGGAGGGACTTGGATTGACCCGTGGCATGCCATCCGATACGCCCACAGTGACTCGGCTAATCGGCTGTGCCATTGCTTAGAATACTCAGAGATCTTTCTTTTAGTCAGCTTGATCAAACTTTTGTTTGAGGCCTCGGCTTGCCCGTTGGCTTGTGCGTAGTACGGCGAAGAATTAAGTAGCTTGATCCCCATGCCGTCGGCAAACTGAACAAATTCGTCCGATACAAAGATAGATCCCTGGTCTGTTGTTATTGTTTGTGGAACGCCAAATCGGTAGATGATGTGTTCTTTGACAAACTCGATTGCGTCCTTAGAATCCACTTTTCTGAGGGGAATCGCTTCCACCCATTTTGTGAAATAGTCCGTTGCCACCAGGATAAACTTATGCCCTTTGCTTGAGGGTGGATTGATCTGGCCGATCATATCAATGCCCCATCCTCTGAACGGCCACGGCTTGATGATCGGGTTCATAGCCGATGCTGGTGCTCGTTGTATGGCGCCAAACTTCTGGCAATCCTGGCACCCCTTGTAATATCTGAAACAATCCTCCAGCATCATCGGCCAGAAATACCTTGCTCGGCGAAGTAGCCACTTCATTTTGTGGGTGGATTGGTGCGTGCCATAGATTCCTTCATGTACTTCCCCGATGGCCACTGTAGCCTGATCGGCTCCCAAACACTTGAGTAGCACGCCGTCAATCGTCCGATAGTATAGGTCTTCATCGAGCAACACGTATCGTAATGCCTTGTATCGTAGTTTCCTTGTGGCCGACTGAGAGGGGTTTTTGACATAGTTGTAAACTTCAAACCTCCAATCATCGGCCGTGAGGGCGGCCACGTCTATGTCTACTTCTTTTAGCATCGGCCGATAGCCTGATGCCCCTTGAGCCAAGTCATTGGCCTCTATGTTCTGCTCTCTAGGATATGCTTCAAAGTGACTAGCCGAAAACCATCCATTAATTCCCGGCATTTCCGATAATAGACCATCAGCGCGTCATTTTTGCATTCATATTCTCCTGATAATTGGCTGATGACAACCAATGAGTCTCTCATTATTTCGACGGTGTCGGCTTCAACTTCCTTGAGTAGATGCGATCCTTTGAGGACGGCTTCGTATTCGGCTTGGTTGTTTGTAGCGTGGGGGTTGATGGCGAAAGCAAACTCGAAGCTTGCCCCCCTGGGCGAAATAATGACCAAGCCGATGCCACAGCCGTTGGTGCACACCGAGCCATCGAACATCAAAGTCCAAGGCATAATTTCCACTGAGCCGATTGAGTCATTTCTGTGTTCCACGATGAAATCGGCTATGGCTTGCCCCTTGACTGCCCTTGGTGCCTGATACCTCAGATCGAACTCTGTTAGTGCGAAGATCCACTTTCCGATTCTTCCTTTGAGCACTGGAGCCGATAGCATATACTTAACTACATCGGCTTTGCAAATTACCGTACACTCGTTGGACAGCAGATAGTGCCTTAACTTTGTACATGAAAAATAGAGGCATAGGCATAACTTCTCCAAAGGTGAATACCTTGTCTCTGCGTCTAGCAACCGTCGACTGAGATAGAAAATGACTTTTTCTTTGCCGTTGACCTCTTGGATTAGGACTGAGCCGATTGATTTGTCATTGGCTGACAAGTATAGCTTGAACGGTATCCCCTTTTGTGGAGGCATTAAAACTGGAGGGGAGATTAGATAATCTTTTATGTTGTCTAACGCCTTTTGCTGCTCTGCCCCCCATGTGAACGTCTGATCGGCCTTTAGCCGAAGCAGTGGTGTGAACGGCTCCATCTTTTCTGAGAGGTTGGCTATGAACCGTCTGATGAAGTTTATCTTGTCGATCAATGACTGGAGTTGTTTTTTATCTTTCGAAGATTGAATTGTCTTGATAGCATTTACGCTCCTTGGTGTAACTTCAATCCCTCTTTCATGGATGAGAAATCCCAAAAATTGTCCGGCCGATACGTCGAACGCGCACTTAAGCGGATTCATCTTTAAACCGTATTTCCTCGTCCGTTCCAACACTTGTCTCAGATCGGCTATGTGGCCTTCTACCTCCCTTGACTTGACAACCACGTCGTCAATGTATATCTCTACCAGCGAGTCGATCATATCGTGGAAGATGTAATTCATGGCTCGTTGATATGTTGCCCCAGCATTCTTCAAGCCGAACGTCATTACTACCCATTCATATAGGCCGATTGCGCCAGGACACCGAAAAGAGGTCTTGTGGATGTCCTCGTCGGCCCTGAATATTTGGTTATATCCTGCATTGCCATCCATGAAACTGATAATTTTGTGGCCTGAAGCTGCATCGACAAGCAGATCGGCTATCGGCATTGGGTATTCGTCTTTAGGGGTTGCCTTGTTTAGATCCCAGAAATCGATGCACACCCTAAGTTTACCGTTTTTCTTTAACACTGGGACGATGTTTGAGACCCACTCGGCGTACCGACAAGACCGAATGAATCCCGCGTCATACAGCCGAGTGATTTTGGCTTTAATTGCATCGTACATATCGGCCTTAAACCTCCTGGGAGGCTGTTTGAACAGCCGATAGCCTGCCTTAATCGGCAGCTGATGGACCACTATCGATCGACTGAGATCGGGCATCTCGAAGTACTCCCAAGCAAAACAATCTTTATATTCTTTTAATAATTCAATAAGCTTAGATCTACAACGAGGAGACAACTTTTTGCTAATGTACGTCAGCCTCGGCTTATCACCAGAGCCGATGTCGATTTCTTCTAGTTCATCGGCCGACGTAAAACCTTGCCCTAGGTTGCCATCGTCTTCGTCCACGGTGTTGATGCCGAGAACGCTCGCGCCTTCCACCATGTCTTGTTCAAAGCAGCAGCTGCGGCTCGTCATTTCCGATGGGTTGTATCGTTGAATTGGAAACATTCAGAAAATCGGCTTGCCAGATTTTCCCAGATAAACAATCGATGCCCTCTATTTCTCAAAGCGGCAAATCGGCACTGACAACACTGACTGACCTATCGGCTGGTACGATCTCGATCTTGTCGCCATCCCATTGGATCAGGCTCTGATGCATTGTAGAAGGGACACAACAATTAGCGTGTATCCAGTCCCTTCCGAGCAGCAGGCTGTAGGACCCCTTCCCGTCGATGACAAAGAATGTTGTGGGCACGGTCTTGTTGCCGATGGTTAGTTCAACGTTGAGGACGCCCTTGGTTTCCGATGGGTTGCCGCCGAAGTCCTTGAGCACCATGTTGGTTTTTATTAGATCTTCGGCTCCCTTGCCTAATTTTCTGAATGTCGCGTAAAGCATGAGGTTGACTGCAGCTCCTCCATCGACTAGCATTTTGGAAATCGGCTTGCCGTTGACGAATCCTCGACATACAACGGCTTTAAATGCCGATTTTCGGTTCCTTCAGGTTTGTCAAAGACACTGTCGGTGAGATCGCTAGTTTTGCCGGATCATCTTCAATGGTGTCCGCATCGGCCGGGAGCGTCGAACTCGGCGGCAACACGAAGACCATGTTCACCGATGCAGAAATTTTGCCTTTTCCCTTGGCTTCCCTCCTGGCTTGATCAGTTGGGCTTTCCTCGACTTGTTCTTTGTTGGATATGGCATCTTTCTTTTTGGGCACCCACCGCCTCTTGATTTTGCCCAGCCGACGGTGCTGTTCGTGGATCATTTGCTGCACTTCGTCTTCTCTCCCTTCACGCTAAAGCCGTTGAACCCTTCTTTTCTGCGTCTTCGTGAAGAGATCGGACGGGCACCATTGGGGGATGGCCGATTCCTCATCGTCGGCTTCTTCATCGTCGTGGCTGTTCCCATCGTACTTTTTGTCGACGAAGAAATCCTGGGGGATCGGGCCGAGCCGATCATGGACAGATCGCCGCCTATGGTTTAGCTGAATGGATCTGGGGATGAACCGGGTTGGACTTGTAGATGGTGATCTCCTGTGCTCGTGGTTGCAGCGATCGTTGCAGCCCGGGCAATCGTCCAATGTTGGCAGTCTCATGCCGAATTTCCAGCAGTACCTGAAAAAAATCACAATGCCAATGTGGGTCGGCATCGTTGTGGTTGGCCTCGTATCGTCGGCTTTGGGAGTTCGGCTCGCGCTGACGAGGTTCTTCATCGTAAGGTTCTTCATACCGAGACCGATACTGATGACAGTATCAGCTTCGTTCATGGATCGGCTGTCGGTCTGCCGATCTGATGACCGGGCACACCATGTTAATTGGCGCGGCGTGACATCCAATTTGGTCACCTTCTGCCTTGGCCCCGATCAATGTGTTGACTAAGCTGTACGCCATTCTGTCCTGTCGATCAGCTTGCCTGGGGCCGACTTGGACCGTGTTAACCGGGAAGGGATTGCCATCTACCTTCATCGGCCGATTTGGATCGGCGAACTTCAGCTTCCCGGTCTTGATCGCCGACTGGATTTGCTGCCTGGAGACCTTGCAGTCATTGGTGGAGTGGGATGTGGAGTTGTGCCACTTGCAGTTCTTCTTTTTCTTCAGCTCTTCGGCCGACAGGATCACATGATTTTCGGGCAACTGAATCTGCTTCTCCTTGAGCAGCAAGTCGAAAATCTTGTCGGCCTTGGTGATGTCGAAGTCGTACCTTTCTTCCTTAGTCATTTCCAGCAGCCATTGGCAGACGATGGCCTTTTTGTTCTTGGCCCATTCGGCTGCTGCCACTTCTATGTCATCGTCGTCGGACTCGTAGTTGGACTCAACGACGACCTGAGTTATATTTTTGATGGCCTTCCTGGTGTCTTGGAATCGCTGTTCATGGGCCGGCACCTTCTGCGCCATGTAGGCTAGGCTGTCAAAGTCTTGCGCAGAGAATCGTTCTCGGATTGGCGCGATCAAGCCATGAAAGGCGAGATCGGCCAGCTGGGCGTCTGATAGCACCAGGCTGTAACATTGGTTCCTCATCTCCCTAAAGCGTTGGATGTATTCTTGGACCGATTCATTGTGCTTTTGCCTGATGCTGGTGAGGTCCGACAACTTCATCTCGTGGTTGCCGGAGTAGAGAAATAGCTATGGATTTGTTTTTAAGATCGGCCCAACTCGAATTGAGTTGTAGGGCAATGAGGAAAACCAAGTGAAGGCCAATCCCGAAAGAGAAAGAGGGAGCAATCGAACCCTCAAGGGGTCCGTAGCCTATGCTTCACCGCATTGCGCCAAGAATCGGCTAACATGCTCGTATGTTAAAATATTGTCCTGCCCTGAGAACTTCGAAAAATCTGGGATCTTGTATCGGTTGGGCAACGGGATTCATTTGGAGTGCTCTAGATAGGGATACCGATACATGCTCCCGGAGTCTTTTGGCTTGAGGCCGAATTGATCGCGCATGACATCTGCGATCAGATCGGCCCATGTCCGGTTATCTTGCTGTATCGGCTCGTATGGGTCATGCGGCGCGGGTGCTTGCCGATACAGCGGTGGCGGCATCTGCGGCCTATAATGATGATCTTGACGGCCTCCTTGGTACTAGTAGTGATGATCAGCATGAGGTGGCCGAGGCGCCGGTGGTGTTGGTGGTCCTGGGAACAGCTGTCGACCACCGGCGTTGCGTCGTCTATCTGGATCAATCGGCTCCAACTGCCGATTGTCATTGAACATATTATCAATCTGATCATGGGGCAGCGGCTCTTGTCGATTCAGTATAGTAACCGCCGGCCTTATAGATGATTCACCTGGATTTGGATGACCGAGGGTTCCTCCCGGTGGCCCTTGTTGTGCTATCAGTGGGATCGGCCGATCCAGCGTGACCAGCGTCCTGTAACCAGGAAATTGGCCATCTGTGAAGTACGTGGGCCCCCGTTGCAGCTGGTCGGCTATCTTGGCGTCGACCACAGTCAATCATCTTATTGAGAGTGTTGACCAAGATGCTACTTTGGTTTACCAATGTGTGGTGAACGACCGAGTCAATCCGATCTTGCAGAGAGTATACAGCCGGATCATCTTGTACCTGGGTCGGCTCCTCCACCTTCTGTTTGCCTTTTGTGTCACCAGAAGAAGATGCCTTAGTATCGTTCAGGCTAAACTTGTATTTTTGGTGCACAGCCCCAGATCTTGTTTGGGTCAAAAATTGTAAATCGTTAGCCTGGAGCTCTTCCACCATCTTCTTATATTCGGGTTCTTTGTTCGTACCATAATTGTTCCATCTTTACAGCACAATGTTGTCCTGGGAAACGAGGGGCTCTTGGAGTCGACCATCTTGCCGCGAATCTATGCGTCCGAGTCGAGCCGACAAAGAAAGTCCCACGGCGTGCCAAGAAGCGTGTTGATGAGAAATCTCTCTCACGCGCTGGCCTGGGAGATCTGCTTAGCTCCAGTGTAGGTCCATCTCGGCTGCCTGTGCGGTGCAGGGCGTGCCAGTTGATTTGATCTCTCAATCAACAAGAAAAATTAAAGAATAGACGTTAAGTGTTAGGTTAGATCCCCACGGGATCGACGAGAAATCCATAAACATATATATGCTATTCTAAACTATATTTAAGCCAAGTGACTGGAATGGATCGGCTATACCGAGACAGCATCAGCCGCTTAACCCAAATATAGTGAAGAATAATAAATATATGGATCGATAACCTAGCCGATACTGGAAAGCTAACAAGGAATCGGCTAGTACTTCGATGAATCTTATAGAAAGATGTCACTCCTGAATCGAATGCATAGCCTAAAAATCGGTCATCGACTATCGATGATAGGCCGATTTCGGCTGGCAACGTCCGACAGGAATGTAAGAGGCAGTCCTAATACAAATCTAATAATAAATATATCAAAAGAAACATATCAGGGCAGATAAGGCCGGTTGAAACCCTGGCACTGTCTCTAAACAATATAAATCCATCCGAACAGACCATCAGCAGCTCTAAGAACGACTTAATAGTTCAAATGTGATGCAGCATTAAGTATAAAAAGAACAACCCGATCTGTTGTAGCCGATTTATATTTCTCGAGACGGTGGATACCGCATATAAACCAGCCAACCTTTAGATCTAGCCCAATTGGCTGCAAGTTCTTGCTAGAACCGGCCAATGGCGGGGTAGATCTAAACATTGCTCTATTTTATATGCGCTATATGATAAATAGCGTAGTATAAACCCCTGATTCTAATGTGTCGTTGCGATGGAAGCACTAGAAACAATAGATCATACTACTAATGACAAGCATTTACCTAGATCTGGGGATCGAAGCAATGCAGCCCGTAGCCAAACAAAGTGCTCGTCTGAAGAAAAAGTTGGCGATGCGCCGAAGGTTTGATTGAATGTGTATATTTTACAGGGGGTCTCGGGTCTTATTTATACCCAAGATACAATTATCTGTACAAATCCTGGACTCTATTTAAACTACTATTTAAAACACAACATTATCCCAAGCGGGACCCACGTCGTGTTACAACTAACAGCCTAACAAATCTCTAGATTACAGATACAATTGCTGTTACAGGACTCTATCCATAAGTGGCAATATCATTTAATGCGCAATTAACAACCGAATCCTCTGTTTATCCTCAAACTTCTGTATTAGAAACGGTCTCATCTCTTCCAAACCTGGAATCGGCCATCGACTGCCCCTGTCTGATCCAACCCTGTCTCCAGCCGATCCAACTCTGCTTTGTCTTTGCAGACTTGGGGAATTCGATTACCAAATATGAGTGTTAACAGCACCACCACCACCCCCAAACAAACTGTCAGAATTCCTTCGAGTCCGACCCCCAACTTTCTCCAGTACCACCAACCCCATGGAGGCTAATGATTGGATCACTGCCATAGAAAAGAAGTTGAACCTTCTCTAGTGCACGGACCAAGAAAGGGTGTCTTTCGCCACCCACCAACTCCAAGGCCCCGCCTCAGCCTGGTGGGACAACTTCTTGGTTACCCGTCAGGCGGACGCACCCGCAGTTACTTGGGCAGAGTGTTGCCACCAATTCCGGAGGCTCACATCCCCGAAGGGATAGTAGCCCAGAAAAAGAGGGAGTTCAAATCCCTGGAGCAAGGCACTCGAACCGTCACTAAGTATCTGCACGAGTTTAATCGCTTAGCGCGATATGCTCCAGAGGACGTTCGCACTGACGCCGAGCGTCAAGAGAAGTTCTTGGCTAGGCTGGACGATGAATAGTTACAGAAAGGTTATATCCGCCCGAGCACATCGCCCTGGGGTGCTCCAGTCATTTTTGTGGGGAAAAAGGATAAGACCAAAAGGATGTGTGTCGACTATCGCGGACTCAACGAGGTCACTATTAAGAACAAATACCCTCTTCCTAGGATTGACGACCTGTTCGATCAATTAAAGGGAGCAAAGGTGTTCTCAAAGATAGACCTGCGGTCAGGCTATCACCAGCTAAGAATTCGAGAGAAGGATATTTCCAAGACCGCCTTCATCACTCGGTACAGTCTGTATGAGTGCACGGTCATGTCCTTCGGACTTACAAATGCCCTAGCCTTTTTCATGAATTTGATGAACAAAGTGTTCATGGAATTCCTAGCCAAGTTCGTCGTGGTGTTCATCGACGACATCTTGATCTACTCACAGTCGGAAGAGGAACACGAGCACCATCTTCGGTTGGTACTCGAAAAGTTAAGAGACCACCAGCTCTATGCTAAGTTTAGCAAATGCGCTTTCTGGTTGAAGGAAGTGCAATTCCTCGGCCATATCGTGAATGCCCAAGGAGTCGTAGTGGACCCTTCCAATGTGGAGGCAGTAACCAAATGGACTCCACCCAAAACCGTCACCCAGGTCAGAAGTTTTCTAGGACTTGTGGGTTATTACTGTCGGTTCATCGAGAACTTCTCAAAGATTGCCAACCCATTGATGCAGTTGTTAAAGAAGGATGAAAAGTTTATATGGACTGCCGAGCGCAACCAGAGTTTTGAAACACTCAAGGGAAAATTGGTGTCCGCACCCGTATTGATCTTGCCAGATCAAACCAAAGATTTCCAAGTCTATTGCGACGCATCTCACCAAGGGTTAGGCCGTGTATTGATGCAAGATGGAAAAGTGGTCGCTTATGCTTCCCGCCAGTTGAGACCTCATGAGTCTAACTACCCAACACATGACTTGGAACTAGCAGCAGTCGTCCATGCTCTGAAAATATGGCGACATTACCTCGTCGGTAATCGCTGTGAAATATATACGGATCATAAGAGCCTGAAATAAATCTTCATCCAACCGGATTTGAACCTCCGTCAGCGACGATGGTTGGAGTTGATCAAGGACTATGATCTAAGTATACACTACCACCTTGGCAAAGCTAACGTGGTAGCTGATGCCTTGAGCCGAAAGAGTTACTACAACTCTATCCACATACAAGGGAAATGTGAACAGTTACTACAAGATCTAGAGCACCTAAACCTGGGAATTGTTGAACCCGGATTTGTGGCCGCTCTTGAAGCCCAACCCATACTCTTAGATCAAATTCGCATAGCTCAAGCATCGGATCCTGACATAGCTGAGCTTAAGAAGAATATGAGAGTGGGAAAAGCTCGTGACTTCACGGAAGATGAACATGGAACCATATGGATGGGCAACAGGATATGCGTGCCAGAAGATAAGGAATTGAAGAAGTTGATCCTTACTGAAGCTCATCAGAGTTAGTACTCTATCCATCCGGGAAGTACCAAGATGTATCAGGACCTTAAGGAGAAATTCTGGTGTGTTAGCATGAAAAGAGAAATAGCAGAGTTTGTGGCACTATGCGATGTATGCCAGTGAGTAAAGGCTGAACACCAGAGGCCTGCTGGATTATTACAGCCACTTCAAATCCCGGAATGGAAGTGGGAGGAAATCGGGATGGATTTCATCATCGGTTTACCCCGGACATCATCGGGACACGATTCTATCTAGGTTATCATCGATCGCCTCACTAAAGTAGCTCATTTTATCCCAGTGCTTACCACCTATATGGGCCGAAGGTTAGCAGAATTGTACCTTGCAAGGATTGTGTGTCTTCATGGGGTACCCAAGAAGATAGTATCTGATCGCAGTAGTCAATTCACCTCCAAGTTTTGGCAAAAACTACAAGAGGAACTTGGCACCCGGTTGAATTTTAGCACGGCCTATCACCCACAAACCGATGGTCGGACGGAACGTGTAAACCGGGTTTTGGAAGATATCTTTGCGAGCTTGTGCTTTGGATTTCGGAGGAGCTTGGGATAAGAACCTGCCCTATGCGAGTTCTCCTATAACAACAGTTATCAGGCCAGTTTACAGATGGCACCTTTCGAAGCACTTTATGGACGAAAGTGTCGAACCCCGCTTTTCTGGGATCAGACCGACGAACGTCAGTTGTTCGGGACTGAGGTGTTAAGTGATGCCGAAGAGAAAGTCAGAATCATAAGAGAAAGGCTGAAAGTTGCACAGTCTCGTCAAAAAAGTTATGCAGACAACCGCCGTAGAGAGCTAGCTTTAAAAGTCGGAGACTATGTATTTCTTCATGTCACCCCAATTCGGGGGGTGCACCGATTCCAAACCAAAGGCAAGCTGGCACCACGCTATGTGGGACCATATCGGATTCAAGAGCGACGAGGTGAAGTGGCATACCAACTCGAATTGCCACCCACCATGGCAGGAATCCATGACGTTTTCCATGTCTCCCAACTCAAGAAGTGTTTGAGAGTTCCGGAAGAACAAGCCAGTCCAGATCAGATCGAAATCCAGGAAGATCTGACTTATGTGGAGAGAAACCAGCACGAGATACTCGAAACCGGTGAACGGAGGACCCGAAACAAGGTTATCGTGTTACGTCAAGTTCAATGGACTCATCACTCCGAAGAAGAAGCAACCTGGGAGAGGGAAGATGAGCTAAAGGTCGCTCATCCCTATCTGTTCGCCAGTACCTCCGAATCTCGGGGTCGAGATTCCGTTTAATGGGGTAGGTTTGTAACACCCCGAGGTGTTTTTCCCGTTAAAAATCTAAAAGAAAATCGAAAAGAAAATTGTTGGAATTAACTGGAGAGAACAAAAATTTTTTAAAAGCCAATTGCTAAATGGAAATGGCATGGTAGGATTTTTCTTAGATTATACATGTCAAAATACATTAACAGGATTTTTAGTGGAATTTTCAGAGCACTAAAAATAATTTTTAACCATATAAAATCAAATTCAGAATTAATAAATCCCGGGAAAAATTGGCTTTCTCTCTCCGTCCTTTCCCGCCCAAAATTGGCCGTGGGCCGCCGGTCCGAGCCGACGGCCCATTCCCTCCCCGCGTGCGCCAGCCGATCGGCCCAGCCGATCAGGCCGACGGCCCAGCCGATCTCGCCGCGCGCGCTCTCTCTCTCTCTCTCTCGCGGGCCAGCCGAAGGCCGCGGCCCGTTAAACCTCGCACCCGCAAACAAGTCTATTTCGCATCCTCCTTTATGCCGGGACGCCGACAGGTGGGGCCCGCCTGTCAGGCCGTCGTCCCGGACCCCGGCTGCCTCGGCGCCATTTCCGCCGCCTCCCTCCGCTCGGATCTCGTGCGCTCGCCTTCCCCGCGCTCTGGGATCTCGGCGCCTTAACTCCCCACCGTGCCCGTCGGCATTCAACGCCCCCGGCCGCCGCTCCCACACACCCTAATGGCCGGATTTCATCACCGGCCATTACTTTCCCCAAATTTGCGCCGGCGAGTAATTCCGCCCTTATCCGGTCACCGCCGACCTCCCCATCCCCTATTTAAGCACCCCCTCGACCTTCCCGAGCTCCCCACACCTTCACCCGAGCTAATCCTCCTCTCCATCGTCCCCGTGCCGTGCGCCCTTGTTTCGGAACTCGCCGCAAGACTTCGGTCGAGACGTTCCGAGCCGTCCCGGACCTCGCCGCCGTCTCCTTCCTTCTTCACGGCACCAGCGCCACCTCGATCACCCTTCCCCGCGAGCTCCCCCCGTCTCCGTCGCCGCCGTCGTCGTCGTCCCCCTCAACTACGGCAACTCCCGCGGTGAGCCGTCCCTCTCCCTCCTCTCTCGGTCGCTTGTGCTGCCTCTCGGGTGCGCGGGGTAATCCGCGGCACCCCGCGCGTATGGCAACGGCCAGCCTCCGGCCACCGGCCGACCGCGCCGCGCCCTCCTCTCGGCCGTCCGATCGGCTTCGTCCGATCGGCACCGTCCGTCCCCGCTCGCCCACGTGGCAAGCCACGTGGTCGCCACCTCGGCACCACGTGTGTGCCACGTGGTGCACCGCCCGGTCCGGCTATGGACCCGGTCCACCGTGGACCGGTGCTCCCGCGGGCCGCTGACGTCAGCCCTCGGCCGCTGACGTCAGCCCTAGCCGCTGACGCCTCCCCCAGGTTTTATTGCGCAATAAATCAATTAAGGATTTTTGTTTTAGTAAAAACCCGAAAATTTCTAAAAATCATATCTTTTCAATCCGACCTCCGTTTTTGCCCATTCAAATTTCATTAAATTCATAAAAATGCCAAGAATCCATTAAAAATGGTTTTGTTCCCTGTTTCAGTAGCTTTTTAGCCTGTTTCATTGAAGTGCTTGTTTGCCGTGTGGATCCCGGTAGTTCTGTCGTCCCGGTTTACTTTGAAGTCGTCGCTGAAGTCCCCCAAGCCGAAGAGCAAGGCAAGTCATACTATATTATTGATCATATTGCTCCCATTTTGCTAAAACTCCTATTTTATTCTATGAAATTGCATGTATTTTTATAATGTCATTTCATGGGAAATAGTACACCTTATGCTTAGTCTATGCCTTAGGTTTGGCACCCCAAATCCTTTGATTAAACTTGGGAAAATAATATGATTAGATTCAGGACTAGGTTATGCTTAGCCTGGCTTAGACTCACTAGCTCACTAAATGGGTCATTCTCACTTAATATGCCTCTCCTAGACATCTGTTCGGAGGAATAATAATTAGTGTTTAGGTGAACCGGATTAACAACTAAAATATGACAAATGGTGGGCTGTGGGCGCTATGGTTTTGATTAGCCGCCCATGGCAATTAAAGACCGGTTCATGGGACCCCTCGGGAGAATGACCGTGCAAACCACAAGCCGAAATGGGTAAGGTAGGTCCCGTAGTGTAGCCTCTCCTAGCTGACGGACCCATCGGCAAGGGTGAGCGGGATGGAGTTTCAGTCGGCCCCGGTATAAGGGTTGGGGCTGCCGGATTCACCGAGGCACTCGGGGCTGCCCATTCCTGTGGTCCGGGAGTGGGGGCGAAACCTTTGGTGGGGTTCGCTTGGTTAGTGGGGGTTATACGAAAGGTCCTATCACAGGTCCCTTTACGGGGTACCATGGTGGTATTCCGGCGCATGGGAGACCGTGTTGTGGGGCTGTGTCTTGTGGGTACTATTGTACACCTCTGATCAGAGTAAACCTATTCGAATAGCCGTGCCCGCGGTGATGGGGCAATCGACCGAGCTCTCCGTGATTAGTCTCACACTATTACACCCGGATTATTGGAACATGACTAGTATAGGTGAATGGTTTGGGCATGTCTCAACATGGGGATAACGTTGGACAGTGTTGGATTCAAAATGCCTTATTTACTTAATTTATTATTGTGTTGTCTGTGTTCAAAAGTTTTTTTTGGAAAAACCCCTGCCGTTTGTGCAAAAGCAAACTTTAGCCAAACCCTTATCTTCCCTGCATTCATTCTTCTCCCCTTCCGGTGTGACTTGCTGAGTACGTGGAAGTACACATCCTTGCCGCTTCACCAGAACCTGAGCCAGAAGCTGAAGAAGAAGACGAAGTGGAGTAGGCTTGTCCTACACTCTGGAATCTGCCTGTGGAGTGGACAAAGCCGCGTGGCCAGCATCAAGCTTAGGCTTAGGCCCTTTTTCTTTTTCCGCTGCCCTTTTGTAATCTTTTTATATTGTTTCTAAGACGTGGAACTATAATATTGACAATTGTCGTATGTGTACCCTGGTTGGTCCTGGACAGAGATTTTAATACACATATAGCTTCGAAAATTCGGGTCTGAATTTCTTGGCGTGACAATATCCACGTGCAAAATCAGTTTTAGAATTTTCAGAAAAATTCCTTTGGAGCCGGTCTGACCGATGGGGTACTGCCGATCTGACCGCGTGCCATTGACGGTCTGACCAAGGCAGTGTCGTCGGTCTGACCGAGTGCCACGGCCGGTCTGACCGGTTGACCCACTGCGGTCTGACCGTCCATCCCGGGGGAAAGCCAGATTTTTGCCACTTTGATTTTGCAAAAATAACCTCTCTTTCCTTTTTTTTGTTTTCGTGCTAATCTAAAACAAAAACCAACAAGATGACCATCTTTACCACAAAAAGAGCAAGAAAACTTTTCCTTAGTGGTTGATGGTTTTGAAATATTAGTTTTAGTTTCTTTTAAATAAACATAAAGAGATGGCATATTTTCAGAAGATTTAAAAATTGTTTTCACATCATTAGGTTTTGTCAAAATCTCACCATTTTCAGTTATTCTCAAAACATTTGGGGGATTTTTGGTGGGATAGTCGGAGCATCAAAACCTATTCCTCTATTGTCGCAACATACTTTAGATTGATCCAAAATCATGTTAAGTTGTTTCTTACCATCGAAAATTTTTGCAAAGAACTTTTCAAATAAGAAACTTCTTTTTCAAGATTTGCACAATTTTCACAACCAATCATGACATCTTTGTTTTTGTGACATTTGGAGCAAGAAACTACCTCATCTTGTTTAACAATGTCTTCCATGTGCTTAACACGAGCTAAAGCATCTTTTAGTTTTAATTCATTGGCATCACATGTTAAACAAGGTTGAGTAGCCAAAACTTGAGAATCATTGACATCTCTAATTTTTGAAATTTCAAGCATTAAAACCTCACAATTTTTGCATTCATCATCATTAGGAATAAGATATTTTAATCTAGCAATTTCAGCATTCAAAGATTCAATCACGAATTCTTGTTTTTTAAACATCTTTTCACATTTTTTATTTTTTGTACTTAAGACAAGAATAGCTTCCTCAAGAGAGCTTACCTCATCTTCCTCATTTTCAGAAACTTCATCTTCGCGAGTCATGAGGCAAATGCCGGAGATGTTCTTGTCCTTCTCTTCCTCGCTATCAGAATCTATGTCGCTTAATGGTTCAAAAGCGGCATAGACTTTGCTTAGCACTTTCTTCATCATCTTCTTCGAGCGCTTTCCTTTGGGCTTGTCGTCCTTGGCCTTCTCCCCGCTTTTGTCTTCCTTTTTGCCTCTCCCAAGCTTGGGGCAGTTGGAGCGGATGTGATCCAACGTGCCACATTCAAAACAGCGAGCTGGTCCACCTCTTTTCCTGAACCTGACTTTATTCATACCTCTAGAAAGTTTGTTAGCAGCCAAAGCCAAATCCTCCTCCTCGAATTGCTCGAGTTGCTCATCGGACATAGCATTAATTAAAGCAAGAGCACTGGGAGTTGAAGAAGAAGCAACATCAGAAGAAGTTGAAGAAGAAGAAACCAAAACGCTTGACTTAGAATCTGTTTTTCGAGAAAGAATGTTCATCTCATGAGTTTTGAGTTTTGTATAAAGCGAATCCAAAGTCAAAGTAGCCATATTAACAAATTCTTGAATTGAAGTAACTTTCATCTCCCAAATAGACATGTCAGGACCATTCAAAAAGTGGCGAGAAATCTCAGATTGAGGATAGTTTGTATCATAGGCACAATCAACAAATCTAAGATTGCTCAAAATTTTGTTAAACCTACCAAGATAATCATCCAAAGCTTCAGCAGGTTTCATCTCAAATTTTATATATTCCTTTTTGAAAAGATCTCGATGAAGTTCTTTTATGTTGTTAGTTCCTTGATGAAAATTTCTTAAAGCAATCCAAATTTCATTTGCAGTTTGAAGATGCGAAACACGATCAAAATCCGAACGAGAAATCTCATTCAATAAAATATTACGAGCTTTGCAATTGTTATTAAATTCAGTTTTCAAAGCCTCAGAATTAATAACCTCAGGGATCTCATAAGGAATTGCTACGTTTTGCCAAACATCATATTCTTGAGCCATGATATAAGATTGCATCTTACTACACCAATAAGCAAAATTCGTACCATCGAAAACATGTGGCTTAGTGGAAAACTTATCAGACATGGCCGAAAAACCTTTAGATCAATAAAAATCCAAAGAAGAAGACGAGGCTGTGATACCACTTGTAGGATCGAATACCCAAACTAAGCCAACCAGAGGGGGGTGAATGGTAGGTACACCCAAAAACCAAATTTTATTAGAAATAAAAAACTTAACCTCTGATTCCGATGTTGCGTGGTCTGACCGAGAGTATTGCACCGATCTGACCGCCTGGTCACCTCCGGTTTGATCGCCCGTGCAAATCCGGTCTAACAGCCCGTGTAGCCGATCACCAGAACTTAGCCGATTCGCCTGATATAGCCGATGTGCAGAGTTTAGCCGATGAAAGCCGGTCTGACCACAATGATCCTCGCGGTCTGACCGGTCGAAAGCCGCCGGTCTAACCGTCGTACCCGAGAAAACATAAATCGAAGATCACTCAAAGTAGATTGAAACTTTATTGAATCTCTTTGTGTTTACAAAGTGCAATCCACAGCACTCCTCACAAAATTTTGACTAAACTCAAAACCCTAAACTTTTCTCAACTCAACTTTCTCTAAAACTTGATACCGAGAAGCCACGCCTCTCCTCTCTATTTATACACAAGATACGCAGCCCAAAGCCACGAATCCTACTCATACAAGAACCTAACGCACTAGGAAACCTTCCCGTAGAAGAAACGAACTTTACATATTCCACACGTCGCAATCTTGGACTTCCCAAATTTGAAACTCCATATCCCATACGCACACAATATCTCCATCGTATGCCATATGGAAACTTCACCAATCATGTGCATCAATCTCTACCCTTCAGCATCCCGCATGATCTCCATCTTGGGCGTCACCTTATCTGCAAGTTGACTCCAACTCGATCACCGACAACACTTTCCCGAGGCGTAAAGATTACCTGCACATAATTAAACAAAGAAACCATATCCGAGCACAAGCTATCTCCAACTTGACTCATTGTCAGCATAAAACAATATTCATACGTATAGAAACACGAAACTTCCATGTATATGCAAGGAAACAACGCGAAACCGAAACACGGCCTGCAGTCGGACTATGTCGACCGTTCTGACCGGCTGTGCCCACCCGGTTTGACCGCACAAGGTCCTCTGGTCAGACCGGCATAGCAAGCCCAGTTAGACCGAACAATACAGTTGACACGAAATCCATTTTGCCAATAATCTCCAAATAACAAAACCAATAATCTCAGATGTCAATTGTTCATCACCATAAAAGAATCAAACACACTTTGATTTTACACCGTTCTGACCGCGCGTTGTCAACGGTCTGATCGGCGTTGCTTGGCCGGTCAGACCGGGTTCGCAGAAGGTGCTGGGGGCACAATTCATTTGATGCAGAAGCCGAATTAATTTTAAATTCAAACGTTTGTGCCCTAGAAACAGTTGAAGATTGGAGAATTCCTTTGATTCAATATTTGAAAGATCCTAGCCTTAAGGTTAATTGAAAAATTCGGTGGCAAGTGTTCAAATATACTTTGCTTGATGGAGATTTATATCGCCGAAATATAGATGGGGTGCTATTAAAGTGTTTAGATAATGATCAGTCTAAAGTTGCTATGGGAGAAGTGCATGAGGGTATTTGTGGAACTCATCAATCGGCCCATAAAATAAATTGGTTGCTTAGGAGAGCAGGATTCTATTGGCCGAAGATGATTGATGATTGTTTCAAGTATTATAGAGGATGCGAAGCTTGTCAACAGTTCGGCAATGTTCAATTGGCACCGGCTGCGGTGTTGAATCCTATTATTAAACCATGGCCGTTCCGAGGTAGGGCTTTGGATTTTATTGGTCAAATTTATCCTTCGTCATCGAAAAGGCATCGGTTCGTGCTAGTTGCGATGGATTATTTTACCAAGTGGGTCGAAGCCATACCGCTCAAGAATGACTCATACGGAGGTAATTGACTTTATTTTGAAGAATATTATACATAGATTCGGCATTCCTCAAACGTTGACTACGGATCAAGGAGATTCTTTCATGTCCAAAGAGGTAAAAAATCTTACCGAATCTTATGGTATCAAATTGTTGAGTTCTTCTCCTTACTACGCTCAGGCTAATGGACAAGCCAAGTCTAGTAATAAAACTTTGCTAAAGTTAATCAAAAAGAAGATCGAAGAATATCCAAAGAGGTGACATGATGTGCTTTCTGAGGCATTATGGGCACATAGAATATCTGAACATGGTGCTACCAAGGTAACCCCTTTTGAGCTAGTCTATGGATAAGAAGCCGTTTTACCGGTTGAGGTGAATCTTGGCTCTCTTCGATATATAAAGCAAGACGATTTGTCGGTTCAAGCTACAAGTCCTTGATGGAAGATAATCTTGATGAAGTGGTTGACAAACGTTAGAAAGCTTTGGAAGAAATAGAGAAAGAGAAGAAGAGAGTGGCTAAAGTATATAACAAAAGGGTGAAAGCAAAGGCATTCCAAATAGGAGATTTGGTATGGAAAACAATTTTGCCTTTGGGTTCTCGATATAAAGAATTCGGTAAGTGGTCACCAAGTTGGGAAGGGCCTTATCGGATATGCGGAATCGTTCGAGGGAATGCGTATTTTCTGGAGACACTTCAAGGAGAAAGTTTTCAGCGAGCTATCAACGGTAAATACCTGAAGAAATACTTCTCGAGTGTTTGGCAAGATGCTTAGGAAGTCTTATGGCCGGTATTAGATTATCGCCCTGAGTCAAATATGTTCTATGCTTTTAGATTCACGATGTTCATCATAAAAGGCAGGGGCATGTGTTTACACCCAAAATTGGCACCTAGGATTGAAATAGGGAAAATTGCCAATGTTTGAAAATCTGTCGGTTTCTTTCAGAGGGCCGGTATGCATTTTGGAATGGTGATTATATATTATGAATATCTTTAGCCGATCGAGCAGGATCTAATTTTAACTTAATTGTCTATTCTTTGTTTCTTGTTGGTTGAAGGATCAAACCAACCGGCACGCCCGCGCAATCCCAAAAGGCGACCAATTTTGGACCTGCACTGGAGTTAAGCAGACCTCCCAGGCCAGCGCGTGGGAAAAATTCTCATCAACATGCTTTTGGCACGCTTGGTGGGACAACTGCCACTTCCAAGTCCAGTACAATGGTGAACATCAAGACCCTGGAGCTAGATCAGGAGAACATCATCCCTGTGACCATGGACAAGTTGTCGGCTAAGCAACAGGCCGACTATCAGTAGATGGTTGAACGATTGTAGTCTCACTATTTGCAATCCTTCACCCAAACCAGATCTGGGGCAATCGTTCAAAAGTACAAATTTGAGATCCCTAAAGACTTCGACTCCGGAGCCGCATCCAGCAAGGACAAGGGGAAACAGAAGGTCGAAGACATCAAACAGGAGCAAGATGACTCAGGGCTGCACATGCTCCAGGATCGGATCGACTCAGCTATCCACCACGCACTCGTCAACCATTCAGAGATACTGGTGAATACATTGAACAACATGATCAGCATAGTGGTTGACTCAAAGATAGCCGAGCAACTGCCAAGGGGGCTGTTAACGACCAAATTTGGTAACCAAATCCCCGAGTCTGGAGCGGAATTGAATCAAGAAGAATGCACAATTTGATGAAACAAAGGCCGTGTCAGCTAAGCCTGAATCGGCTACGGAGCCAGTCGCCTGAGTCCGAGTCGGAACAGGATAACCGATAGCCGATTCTGAGTGAAGACAGAAGTGGAGCCAATCCCAGAAGGAAAGGTTAAAAGTAAATTATTGGATTCAGTTTACAAAGTACGTAAAAGATATTGCCATCTACGGATAAGGTCCTGCAACGACAATTGTATCTTTTAAGTTAGGATATTTTGTATAGTTTCCTTTTGAGATAATGTCGTTTTGTTTAGAGATTTAATTTGTAATAGGAATCGTGTCTGTTATGGACTCATTGTATATTTAGGTATAAATATGACCCGAGACCTTGTAAAACAAACTACACAAATCAATACAACTTCGGCGCATCGCCAATCCTTTTGTTTTTACTTTTCTCGATGAGTTCTTACTTTGTTCTTGGGCTGCATCGACTTCGATCTCCAGGAAAGGTAATTTCTTGTTACAAGCGGCTTGTGGTATCAGGGCCAGTGCTTCCATCATTATGATACTCTGATTCTGATGTTGCAAACTGCTTAATTTACCATATGCGATATATAATTTAGATCAATGCCTAGATCTGTCTTTCGATCAGCTAGCATATCTGTTAGGATAACAGCCGACAGAGCTAGATCTAGGGGTTGATTCAAATTATAAAGCGTATCTACCATCTCGAGGAATTCTCATTAGCCTACATAGATCTCATGCTTCTTTTGGTACTTAATGCTGCATCTAACCGACCTATTAAGTCACTTTTAGAATCATGTAAATTTATTTAGCTTAATGTTTATTATTAGAGATAGTGCGGGGTTTTAGTCGGTCTTACCTATTCTAATCATCTTTTCATGTATCATTATTGTTAGATGTATTAGAACCGCCTTTTATATCAAGATATTAATCTACTTAAATGGGTTAAGCTCAGCATCAATCCGTTAGGTTATACTAACAGCCGATTGATCTTAGTTTAACACATTTAATATCTTTTTATAAAATATATCGGAGTAATAGCCGATTTACATTAGATCTGCGACATCTGCTAGGTTATGAATATATATATATAATTATGTTCCTAACGTACTTTTGGATCTAAGTGATTTATACTGTCTCGGTATACTACCGATCTATCCCAATCACTTAATCTAAACGTGCTTTGGGATAGCAATTGTATATTTATTAATATCCATAGCCGATCGAGTAAGATCTAACCCTAACCAAACGCCTATCTTTTGTTTCTTGTTGGTTGCAAGATCAAACCAGCTGGCACGCTTGCTCTATCACCAGAAGCGACCAATTCGGACCTGTACTAGAGTTAAGCAGATCTCCTAAGGCAGTGCATGTAAAAAATTCACACCAACAAGCTTTTGGCACGCCCAGTGAGACCACATCTTCCGGATCTAGCGCAATGGTGAACGTCATATCGGCTGATCTCGACCAGGAAAACGTCATCCCGGTGACCATGGACAAGCTTTCGGCCGAACAGAAGGCCGAATATCAACAGATAGTTGAGAGGCTGCAGACACATTATCTGCAATCTTTCGTCCAGACCAGATCTGGGACAATCCTCTAGAAATTCAAGTTTAGCATTGAAGACTTTGATACTTCCTCCAGCGAGGACAAGAAAGGGAAGAAAAAGATGGAGGAAGTCAAGCAGGAACAGGACGATTCAGGGCTTCACATGCTGCAAGACCGGATCGACTCGGCTGTCCACCACGCGCTTGTCAACCAGTTAGGGATACTGGTGAACACATTAAACAATATGATAAGCACCGTAGTTGACTCAAAGATAGCCGAACAGCTGCCGAGAGGGCCGACATATTTCACTGATGGCTAGTTTCCATAGTAGAGGACACAGTCAACCCACGGTTTGCCAGTTCCTCTGCTCGGGCAGCCGACTCCTCCAGGGGGAGACCCGATCCAGCCGAATGCACAGTCGTCGGCTACGCGGTCGCATCCCAAGGTTCTGGTTCGGCAGCAGTCTCAACACCAGCGCCTCGGCATCCCAGTGACGACTCAGGAGCAGGCGAAAGACATGTTTAACACCAATCGGCAATCCGTCATACATAACGTGCTGATTGGTAACTATCTGCCAGATCTGCCTCACAACTCCGGCGGCAATCGGCCTCTCCCCGAGAAAACACCACCAGCCTCTCGGCCGCCTCCTGCTATGAATCAGTTTCAGCATCAGTTTCTAGGAGGCAATTACGAGCAGCAGTATCGGTCTCAGACGCCACCAATGCAGTATCAGCAAGGACCCATCCATCACGAGCGATACAAGCCAATACCGCCAGTCCAAGCTGAGCAAAACAAGCCTTGGGCTGACCTGATCGCCGACATAATGTGTGATCAGTTCAGCCTCAAACCGAAGGACTCCGGCAATATGTATCGGTACCCATACCCAGAATATTTTAAGAGGGTGCCCCTGCCGAACCGGTACAAGGTGTCGGACTTCTCAAAGTTCTCTAGGCAAGACAACGTATCAACCTACGAACATGTCAGCCGATTCTTGGCACAATGCGGAGAAGCTTCGGCTACTGACGCGCTCATAGTGTGCTTATTCCCACTGTCACTCTCGGGAGCGACCTTTACATTGTTTTCATCCCTACCTTACAACTCGGTCCAGAGCCGGGTCGATCTCGAGAAGCAATTCCACAGCTACTTCTACTCCTGCACGCACGAAATGAAATTGTCGGATTTGACCAGTGTCACGCAGAAGCACGAGCAATCGGTGCAAGACTACATCCAGCGGTTTAGGGACATGAGGAACCGCTGATACAGCCTGGTACTGTCAGACTCACAGCTAGCCGATTTAGCCTTTCACGGCCTTTTGGCCCCGATCCGTGAGAGGTTTTCGGCTCAAGATTTTGAGATCTTAGTGTTGATGAGAAATTCGATTCCCACGCACTGGCCTGAGAGATTTGCTTTACTCTAGTGCAGGTCCAAATTGGTCACCTCTGGTGAATTGAGGACGTGCCAGTTGGTTTGATCCTGTAACCAACAAGAAACAAGAAATAGACATAAAGTTGAACTTGCAATTTTCGAGGGTTGGCAACCTCATTCCTTGCTCCCAGCAGAACCTGAAGAACTTGCAATGCCAATGCGGATCACAACCGTCGTGGCGGCGGTAGTATGCCATGCACAATCGATCAGGCGCCCTTTGGTACGGCCTGTCGCGCCGGCTCTCTTCTTCCTCCTGGATCCTACGTTGGAATCACAGCAGGCTGTCCTGCCTGGGCCGACGATCGGTTGATCGTGCGTTTGTGTGCACCATATTGATTGACATAGTCATATCTCCAATCGGCTCTCTGTGGGGTGACCCTGAGCCGATGACCGCCGGAGTTGTGGTGTTGCCCAGGAATGAGGTTGCCAACCGGCTCGGGTCGCCAATTGAGGTCAAACATGCTCGCCAATTGCTCCTGGGAAGGAGGCTGCTGTCGGTTCAAGATGAAGGGTTGCGACCTTGAAGCCGATCCATGCACGTTAGGCTGGATCGGGGCCCCTCTTGGTGGATTTGGCTGCGCTGGCGACGGTGTCGGCCGATTTTGGGTTGCCAACACTCTGTAGCCTGGGAATTGGCCATCAGTGAAGTAGGTTGGCCCTCTTTGCAGTTGATCGGCTATCTTTGAATCAACCACAGTGGCTATCATATTGTTGAGAGTGTTGACAAGTATGCCACTTTGGTTGATAAGGGCGTGATGCACAGCTGAATCGATTCGGTCTTGCAGGGTGTGTAGTTCCGAATCATCTTGTTCTTGTTTAACATCCTCCATTTTCTTCTTCCCCTTACTGTCCTCCTTGGAGGACGTGTTGAGGTCTTCGAGCTTGAAGTTAAACTCCTGGAGGACAGCCCCAGATCTGGTCAGGGTGAAGGATTGCAGGTAATTAGCCTGTAGCTGCTCGACCATCTGTTTGTAATCGGCTAGTTGCTCAGCTAACAGTTGTTCAATCCTCACCGGGATGGTGTTTTCCTCATTGATTTCTGGGTTCTTGTTGCTGGACATTGTGATGAACTCGGAAGTCTGCACCTGGTCCCACTGGGCGTGCCAAAAGCGTGTTGATGAGAAATTTGATTCTCATGCACTGGCCTGAGAGATTTGCTTTACTCTAGTACAGGTCCAAATTGGTCGCCTCTGGTGAATTGAGAGCGTGCCAGTTGGTTTGATCCTGTAACCAACAAGAAACAAGAAATAGGCACTAAGTTGAAATTAGATCCTACCGGATCGGTTGAAGACATCAATTTACACATAATTGCTATCCCAAAGCACACTGATAACTTAGCCAATACTGCAGATCTAATGTGAATCAGCCAATACTCCGATATATTTAATAAAAAATATTAATCTAATCTAAATATGCTAAACCTAGATGCAGCATTAAATACAAAAAGAAATATCAGATCTGTATGAGTCAATGTAAACCCCTCGAGACGGTGGACACGACATATACTCCAATTCAACCCCTGGATCTAGCCCCATTGGCTGCTATCTTCAGAAATAAACCAGTCGATCGCAGGATAGATCCAGGCATTGCTCTAGATTATAGGCCGTGTATGATAAATTGCGTAGTTTGTAACGTCGAAACTAGAGTATCATGACGATGAAAGCACTAGTCCCTATGATACAAACCACTAATGACAAATAATTACCTTGTTCGGAGATCAGAACTGATGCAGCCCGAGCAAGACCAAGAACTCGTCTAAAATGAAAAGGGTGGCGATGCACCGAAATTGATTGATTGTATGTTCCTTTTTTTTACAAAGAGCCCTCGGGTCTTATTTATACCCAGGCATAACAATATCTGTGTAGGACACGGTTTTTACCTTATCTACTATTTACAGTATGACAATATCTCGGGTCGTAGTCCCATGCCGCATTATAAAAGGAAAATCTAATAACTTCCTAATTTACAGATACAATTGCCGTTATAGGAATCTATCCATAGATGGCAATATCTTTAACGATCATTTGAGGACCGAACCCAACACTTATCTTTATGCTCCTTTTTCGGGATCAGTTCAATCTCCATCTCCTAATCGAAATTGTCTATCGGCCCTCCTTGTCCGATTCGGCTTTAGCCGACTGGTCTCCCATCCGATTTGATCTTAGCCGATGCGGCCTCTGCTTCTCCGCAGACTGCGCTCCTGATCCGATTCCGCTTCAATCTTGGCTCTGAACTCGGGGATTTGGTTACCAAATTTGGTCGTTAACACATGGCCCCCAAGTCCATGATATGATAGTATTACGGATTTGACTCTGTTTCAACTTCCCGCGCAAACTTCGCCCTAATCCGTTTTGGCTGTCACGAAATTTCTTTAAATAACACCCGCCTTGCGCCGAACCAAGCCACGCTGTCACTTTTGCATCCTCAAGCCCTAGCTAGAAAAAACCTTTTTGTCTCCTCGGCAACCCCGTTGGAACCCGAAGCGCGACCTCACCGGCGAACCCCTCCATTAATGGCGTCTTCAAGCACTCGCTCCGGCACAGCTCAGGCAGAATACCCTGAGTTAAGTTTCATCGGCTATAGCCCCTTATTCCTTGCAATTTGGCTTTTTACCTTCTGTAATCTTGTTCTTCTATCCTTTCATTTGTAGCACCTTGCTCACCAAATTGCCATCCCAGACTTTCTTAGTCCCAATCAGTTCTTGTTAGGGCCAATCGGCAACCTAGACCCTAGTGAGTTCATCAATGCCGAAACAAACCGGATCCCCTTTAGGTTTTCCTCTCCTGACCTGGCCTATTGGTCTGGTGCTTTCAAGTCTTGGCCTTCAACAGACAAATCCTGGCCAGCTTGGTACTCAAGAATGTCGGCTAGGCAGCAAACCCATTGGACTGAACTAGGTATAAGCCAGTGCCTAGCTTTGACAATAGCCGACATCTCCAAGGATGAGCCCCTCCTATCGGCTGCCACCTACTTCTGGTCAGATACACTGAATGCGTTTTTATTTAGACAAGGGCCGATGACGCCAACTCTCTTGGATGTGGCAATCATCACGGGACTGGATATAACCTCCACAGTCGACCCAGCCAGCCTCAACATCAAATGTACTCATAATTTCAAGACCAAGAGCATAGGAGGCTGGAGCGGCTTCAAATCGATGAACATGAAAGACGGCCCGATCTTCGAGAGAGAACATGCAGCTTTCCTCCTGATGTGGCTGGAAAAATTTGTATTCTGTGGATCAAGCTCGGCTATTTGTACCAGATGCTAAGCAACGCATCGGCTAGACTGGCTTCCAACCAGGCCGTCAACACAGGAGGACCTTGGTGGTTACTACAACTGTGGTTGAATCTTCACGCTTATCAAGTCGCAGAAAGGCCAGCTCCATTAGAAGTCGATTTCCCCCTGATCGAGCCACGGTTCGAAGATGACAAAGAAGTGACAACCCGCTGATGCCTGTCGTATGGGGAAGCAGCGGCAACCTATCTTGGATCGAAGCTAACAACCGATCATTTCAAAAATTGGTTCGGCAATCTGTACGCGGCTTCTCAAGCAGCTCGAGGATATGGTTCGCCTATGAAAATTTTGACAAATTCGAACTCCCAGACGATCTTCGGCTAGACAAGCTTAACTCTGAAGAATATGAAAAGCCAAGGAAGATTTATATATCGTCCATAACACCTTGCATCCTCCCCGTCGGCATCCACCAAGGGCGCAATATCCAGAAGTCCTACGAATTTTATCATCCGATGGTGGTTGCAAGACAACTTGGCATGGGCCAACTGCCGATCGGCCTCTATTATTCAGACAAGATCCAGGCCAGGGGCAAAATCGAAGGAGACATCATGATGCATCGGCTCCTCAACATCCTCGGTCCACCTCTGGGCATCATCGACAATATTGACTTGGCGGTAACGAGGACAACTGTCTTCAGCCGATGGTGGAATGAGTGGAAGCGGCACTTGTTCCATCAATCAGCCTCCATGTACTTGACAATTGTCGATCCGGAGATGACCCTATCGGTAAGTGTTTTCTCTTTTTAGTTCCTTCGGCCAATACTCATATATTTGACTAACCATGCTTCATTCTTTTGCAGACAACTGATGCCTCCCCTCCGCACGCAAGCAATACGGGAGTAGCAATCCTCTATTCTCCTGGCGTACTGTCTGGCGGCTACGGGCTAGCCCTGTCGATTAACGGCTTCCAAGCGCCGAACGTAAACACACTCCTTCACGGCCAAACCCGTGAGCCGTTGCATCGGCAGAAGAGAGCGAAGTCGTTGGCTGCTGCTACCCGGCTGCAGAGAAAAAGAAACGGGCTTCAAAGAAGCCGAAACCAACTCCAGCCGACGACTTGCCTCCAGTCGACCCAGATGTGGACGCTATCCTTGAAGAAGAAGTTAGGGACGAGGAGATGGACCAAGCTATCGATGATGCCGCAGCCGAAACGAGCTCTTCAAACAAATATGCCCGGACTCCATCGGCTGAATAAACCATCAAAAAGACTCCGAGCCCTCCGAAGCGCGCTCCTCGCTCCCAACCGGTAAACACCTTTCATCACTTGATCTCATTACCTTTTCCAAGTTTATGTTTCATCGGCTTTCTGTGTCTGTAGGCGAAGAAACTGGCTGCCAAGAAGAAGACGGCTCATCCTCCCTCGGTAAGTTCTGCCATCCTTCATTTTCCTCTTATCAACACAGCCAATTTCTGACTTGTATCTTTTCTAGCCTCCTCGTGCTTCGACACCTGCACCCCACGTATCGGGCGAGAACATGCCAGTAGCTGCAGGTGGTGGTGATGCCGAAGACGTGGCTACCTCAGTCCTAGTTGTCCAAGTAAGTTCTGTCAACTTCCTAAATCGGCTCATTAGTTTTGTTGACTCTTCTAACTGTCTTCTGTCTTGCAGTCTATAGCCGATCTTTTGGACTTCGACCTCTCAGAGTTTCTGGACCCTGATGAAGATGCCGACAAGGCCATGGTGCTGTCGGACGAGGACCTACGGGCTACCCTGTCGGACATAGCCAAACGGCTAGAGTGCTCCCTCGACTTCTTAGTCACCGACTGCGGCTCCATCTGTAGTCGGTTTGAAGACGTCCAAGATCGGCTGCCAGATCAGCTGGCCGATATCATCGCACCGGCCACCTTCATGGAAGCGCATCGGCACAAGTTCGAATGAGCCAAGCAAAGAATAGCCGATCGCCGAGAGAACCAAGCGCTGGAGGCCACCATCAGAGCCAGCCAACAAGAAATCACCGCCGAGAAGGCCAAATTTGATGCCTTGAAGACCGAGCCAATTGTCGAGCTTGGTCGGCTTCGCAAGCGTCGGGAGGAACTGATTGCCGAACTTGCTAACGTTGAAGCCGACATCCTGGCCAAGGAACAGCGTGTGGCCGGCCTGCCGAAAGAAATTGAGGACCAACGAGCGAAGATCAAGACGGCCGTGTCACATTTATCCGATATAGCTAGGGCGATGAAACTGATCCCAGGGAGTGATGCAACCTATGCCAAGGTCATCGAAGAGATAGATGGAATTCACCGTAAGGCGATATCGGCCATCACCAACTTCCTCTCCCGCTGAACTGTTTGTAATAGTTGGCTAGGAAATTCTTGTAACTCAAACTCTCGGCTCTTTTGTAACCGGCTTGCCGACATTATTTATGTGCGTACTTGTCGACCACGTCTTAAATGCTTCAAAAACTTCAAAAGTTTGCTAAGTCTAGTTTCTGATAGTATGTATGTATGCCCCCTTAATTTTGTTGATGATGTCTTCAGCATTAATAAAATTATCAAACTGACTATTGTGCCGCTATCAGCTAGGCAGAACCGATGTATAAAAATCAAAGGAAAAACTTAGCATAAAAACGACCTAAAGGCGATGCGTATTCAACGCATCGGCTAATATGAATCGGCTAGACCTTAGTCGAATCATGAGTAGATCCAAACACTAGGGTAATACTTCTTCAGATATTTGCCATTTAGGGCCCGACCAAACACCTCTCCGTCCAACCCTTCCAGCATGTAGGCTCCTTTAGAGACGCATCTGTGAATCTTGAAAGACCCTTCTCAGTTGGGTGACCACTTGTCGAATTTGTTGTCCCTTGATCCGATCGGCAATATTAACTTCCAAATGAGCTCGCCTTCTTCAAAAGATTTAGTGTAACACCCTGAGGTGTTTTCCCTTTTAAAAATCCAAAAGAAAATCGTAAAAGAAAATTATCGAAATTAACTGGAGAGAACAAATAATTTTAAAAACCAAAGGCTGAATGGAAATGGCATGTGTAGGATTTTTCCTAAATTCTACATGTCAAAATACACTAACAGGATTTTTAGTGGAATTTTCAGAGCACAAGAAATAATTTTTAACCAATTAAAACCAAAATCAAAATTAATAAATCCCGGGAAAATTAGTTTCTCTCTCCTCCGTCCTTTCTCTCCCATTTTCGGCCATGGGCACCAACCCGAGCCGACGGCCCATCCTATCCCGCGCGCCCTGACCGGTCGTTTCCCCGACCAGACGCGCGCCTCCTCTCCCTCTCTCTCGCAGGCCGGCCAAAAGCCACGGCCCGTCAAACCATCGCGCTTGCAAATAAGTCCAGTTTGCCTCCCCTCTACCCGGACGCCGACAGTGGGGCCCACCTGTCGCCCCATCCCCTACTCCGCCGCCCCGCCGCCATTGGCGCCGCCTCGCGCCGCGCGGATCCCGGCCACCTGCTTCTCCCACGCGCCCTAAAGGCACCGCCCTAACTCCCCCGCCTCTCCCGCCGCCTTCAATCGCCCCGGCCGCCGCTCCCACAGCCCTAAATGGCCGGAGTTAATCGTCGGTCATTATTTTTTCCCCAAATCCCTCCCTCTTAACTCCGGCGATCAATTCTCCCTTATCCTGGCCACCACCGACCTCCTCATCCCCTTTAAAAGCCAGCCCCCATCCTCCCCGAGCTCCCCACGCTCCCACCAAAGACTCTCTCGCTCCCGTTTGCCCCCGCACCGTGCGCCTTTGATTCGGACCTCGTCGCCGAACTTCGGCCGTGGTTTCCTGCTGCTCCGAGACGTTCCGAGCTCCGCCGACTCCTCCCTGCTCGTCGCCGGTTCCCGCGCCACTTCGACCACCTCTCCCCCGAGTGGTTCCGCCGTCTCCCTCACCGTCTGTGCCGTCGTCCCCTCCACCTCCGGCAACCCGCGGTGAGCGCCCCTCCCTTTTCCCCTCTCGGCCGAAGAGAGCCTCCACTCCCAAGTGCGCATGGCTCCGCCCACGCGTGAGCCGCGGCATTCCGCCGCCCCCGCCGTCGCCCGAATGGCGCCGGTCGGTCTCTGCCACCGTGCGCCATCGCGGTCGGCCGCGCCGCGCGCCTCTCCCGGCCGTCCGATCTCGCCTCGGCGAGATCGGGCCGTCGCCCGCTTGCCGCGTGGCACGCCGCGTGGCCGCCGCGTCGGCACCACGTGTGCGCCACGTGGTGCACCGCTCTCTCTCGGCCCATGGACCCGGTCCACCGTGGACCGGTGCTCCCACGGCCAATGACGCCATCGCTGATGTCAGCCCTAGCGCTGACGCAATTTTGGTATTTATTGCGCAATAAATTATTATGGATTTTCCTGTTTTAGTAAAAACATAGATAATCTTCTAAAAATCATATCTTTTCAATCCGACCTCCCTTTTAGCCCATTCAAATTTCATTAAATTCATAAAAATGCCAAGAATCCATTAAAAATGGTTTTGTTCCCTTTTTAGTAGCTTTTTAGCCTGTTTTGTTGAAATGCTTGTTTGCCGTATAGATCCCGGTAGTCCCTCCGTCCCGGTTTACTTTGAAGTCGTTGCGGAAGTTCCCCAAGCTGAAGAGCAAGGCAAGTCATGCTATATTATTGGTCATATTGCTCTCATTTTGCTAAAACACCTGTTTTACTCTATGAAATTGCATGAATTTTTATATTGTCATTTTCTGGGAAATAGTACACCTTATGCTTAGTTTATGCCTTAGGTTTGACACCCCAAACCCTTTGATCAAACTTGGGTAAATAATATGAGTAGATTCAGGACTAGGTTATGCTTAGCCTGGCTTAGTTTCACTAGCTCACTAAATGGGTCATTTCTCACTTAATGTGTCTCTCCTGGACTTCTGTTCGGAGGATTAGTAATCAGTTTTAGGTGAATCAGACTAATAACTAAAATATGGCAAATGGTGGGCTGTGGGCGCCATGGTTTTGGTTAGCGGCACCCATGGCGATTAAGGACCGGTTCACGGGACCCCTCGGAAGAATCACCGTGCAAACCACAAGCCGAAATGGGTAAGGTAGGTCTCGTAGTGTAGCCTCTCCTAGCTGACGAACCCATCGGCAAGGGTGAGCGGGATGGAGTTTCAGTCGGCCCCGGTATAAGGGTTGCTGGGCTGCCGGATTCACCAAGGCACTCGAGGGGGCTGCCCACTCCCAGGGTCCGAGAGTGGGGGCGAAACCTTGGTGGGGTTCGCTTGGTTAGTGGGGGGTTATACGAAAGGTTCTATCACAGTTCCCTTTCTAGGGTACCGCGGTGGTATTCCGACGCACGGGAGACCGTGTTGTGGGGCTGTGTCTTATGGGTACAGTTGTACACCTCTGATCAGAGTAAATCTATTCGAATAGCCGTGCCCGCGGTAATGGGGCGATCGACCGAGCTCTCTGTGATTAGTCTCACACTTTTACACCCTAAGTTTTGGAACATGACGAGTATAGGTGGATGGTTTGGGCCTGTCTCAACGTGGGGATAACGTTGGACAGTGTTGGTTGCAAAATGTCTTATTTTCTAAATTTATTATTCTGTTGTTTGTGTTCAAAATTCTTGTTGTTTGGAAAAACCCCTGCCGTTTGTGCAAAAGCAAACCCTAGCCAAACCCTTGTCTTCCCTGCATTCATTTCTCTCCTCTTCAGGCGTGACTTGCTGAGTACGTGGGAGTACCCATCCTTGCTTCTTCACCAGAACCTGAGCCAGAGGTTGAAGACGAAGACGAAGTGGAGTAGGCTTTGTCCTATACTCTGGAAAAGCTGCCTGTGGAGTGGCCGAAGCCCGTGGCCAGCGTCAAGCTTAGGCTTAGGCCTTTTTTCTTTTTCCGCTACTCTTTTGTAATCTTTTTTTATTGTTTCTAAGACGTGGAACTGTAATATCAACAATTGTCGTATGTGTACCCTCGCTGGTCCTGGACAGGGATTTTAATACACATATAGCTTCGGAAATTCGGGTCTGAATTTCTGGGCGTGACAAGTTGGTATCAGAGCCAAGTTCCAGACCGTAGGAAAATCCAAATGGAAAAACCTTAGGAGCCCTCTGAATCTTTTCATATGCATAAGCCCTAGCTTTTAAAAATAGTTTCGAGAAAATGGGTCTTGTTTTCTCGGGGTTGGGAAAATTTTAAGTCTCTCTCAAAACATTTTGACAAACTCGATCAAGTCTAAGTGATAGGGTTCTAAAGTTAAAATTTAGAAAAATCATTTGATCTCTTATTCAGCCGCCAAGTTGGGATTTTCTAAGGGGTCAAAGTCTTAAGTCGAGATAGGAGGGAATGGTCGCCAATTTTATATTATAACTAAGCATCTATTTTTCAGCATCATCTAGGGGATGTCCTTAGAAGTTTTACTTAGCCTCATAAAAATGCTTCTCAAAAACCCTCTTTTTTCTCGTTTACTTTACTTGAGTCCTTTATCATTTATCTAACTTGGGTTTGAGCATGCATTGATCCCCTACCTTGTCTTCTCTAGATGGCAGGCCGTCCAGTCACCCACAACGGTCAGGGTTTGAAGGGTTTCCTCACGGAGCTGGCGAGAATGGCCTTGCCAGTGGGCTATCCGGATGCACCTGAGTACACTGCCGTCTCACCATTCGGCAGTGAGTTGCCTCACCAAGTTCGTTTGGAAGTGCACGGGTTCGTCAGCACCAACATCCCAAACATGGTGGTCACTGCATCGGGAGGAACAGATGAGCATGCCTGCCAAGAGGCGGCTTATCTAATGCTGGCTCGGATGAGGGAAATCCATGACTACCATCTCTGCCACTCTGCCTATCGGTACCATCCTCGGTGTGGAACTTCATCAGCAATCAACACCTTCCAATCTGCTGAAGGGGAGAACGACACCATCTTCTCCCACATGAGGACGGTGATCGAAGGGCTAGATAGGATGCATGCAGATCTTCACCTAGCGGCAAAGGCTCTAAATGACCAGAAGATCTTAAGCATCAAGAGTTTGAAGGATGAGGTGGATCGTCTCAAGAGAGAGATCACCAGTCTGAAGGGGCTTCCACCTCCCAACATCCTTCGGATAAGGATCATGCCACGGAAGAACACCAAGGCTCCGGTGCGGATGCAGCTGGCGCCCAGGGTTTCACCTCCTGCATCGCCACCTTCCCCAGTCGCCGCCCCAGTACCAGATCCTGCTCTTGCTCTGGTCCCTGCCCCAAGCGGAAGAGGAGGATGGATCTCGGTGTCCAGTAGCAGCAAGGGTAGTAGCAGTGGCAGCTCCAAGAGCCCCGGACGGAAAGACGAGTTAGCAAGCTCTCGAAGCCGCTCGAAGGAAAAGGAAGACGGGAACTCCCTTGGAAGTGGTTTCGACTCCTCCGACCGCGGAAGCCGTTTCGACCCTTAGAGCGTCGCTACCCTTAGTTTCCTGTTTTCCTAGTTTTCCTGTTTGCTTAGTTGCTGTGTGTTAGGAGTGCTGTGTGGGGGTAGTGGTCAACCTGTATCAAGTGTGGATATGGGTTGTCCAATTAAGGATGTTGGGTGTGTTTTAAGTGTTTTAAGTAAAGATCAGATCAAAACAAGTAATAAAGATCAACTTCTCTGTCCAATCTGTTTTACTCCTTCTCCCCGCCCTGTTGTTTCACTTCTTCAGATGGTGAACACCAGGAATGGCAGCAACAGCACTGAGTCAGCTAAGAACAACACCCGTGCTAATGCCAACAACCCGCCTCCTCCACCCGAGAACCCATCACTTTGGCACAAGTCCTAGCCAACCGACCCAGATGATGGCTGCAATGATGCAAAGAATGCAACAAAGAAGATCGCAGATGTAGTTGCAAATGATGCAACGGTTTCAACAAAGAACCAGCATCGCACGACCATTTCGCACCACCACCTCCCCACAAAACAAGCCGTCGAATTCCTTCGAGTCTGACCCCCAACTTTCTCCAGCACCACCAACCCCATGGAGGCTAATGACTGGATCATAGCCATAGAAAAGAAGTTGGACCTTCTCCAGTGCACAGACCAGGAGAGGGTGTCTTTCGCCACCCACCAACTCCAAGGTCCCGCCACCGCCTGGTGGGACAACTTCTTGGTCACCCGTCGGGCGGACGCACCCGCAGTTACTTGGGCCGAGTTTTGCCACCAATTCCGGAAGGCCCACATCCCTGGAGGGATAGTAGCCCAGAAAAAGAGGGAGTTCAGATCCTTGGAGCAAGGCACTCAAACCGTCACCGAGTATCTGCACGAATTTAATCGCTTAGCGCGATATGCTCCAGAGGACGTACGTACTGACGCCGAGCGTCAAGAGAAGTTCTTGGCCGGGCTGGACGATGAGTTGACGGACAAACTCATCTCCGGTGAATATGCCGACTTCGAAAAGTTGGTCGACAAAGCCATCCGTCAAGAATACCAACACAATAAAATGCTCAGAAAACGGAAAGCTACCCAGTTTAAGCCACAACCTCAGCAAGGGAATCCCCAGCGGCCGCGTTTCACTCCGAGTGGTCAGAGTGGACCTACCACTATGATCGTTTGTCAGCATCGCCCGTACCATCCCCGGAATCTCCAACACAGCGGAAGCCGTCCCGGACAGCCGTAGCGGAATCCGGCCCCACGTCAGCCAACAACGCAGCCGCCACCGCAGTCCAAGCCAATGCCACCAAAGAAGGACTCGGGATTCAAACCGGGCAACTGTTTCTATTGCGGAGAACCTGGACATTTCGCAGACAAGTGTCCAAGGCCAAAACGTGCGCCCAGGTTTATCCAAGCAAGAGTGAATCATGCTTCAGCAAAGGAGGCACAGGACGCATCGGATGTCATACTGGGTATGTTCCCTGTGAACTCCTTTAATTCGTCAGTCCTGTTTGATTCGGGTGCAACACATTCTTTCATATCAAAAGCATTTGTGGAAAAACATGGGTTGTCGGTGTTAAAACTTAAGATGCCCATGCGGGTCCAAACTCCCGGGAACCATTTGAACACTGCCCACTTTTGCCCTTCAGTGGCAATAAAAATCCAAGGATTCCCCTTGCTAGCCAATCTTATCCTTCTAGAATCAAAAGACTTGGATGTCATCCTTGGGATGGATTGGTTGACCGGTCATAAAGGTCTGATCGATTACGCAAGCCGCACGATCTCCTTGACCAATGACGAAGGAAAGAAAGTGATTTACCACTCCCCTAAACCACTGAGGGTAGTGGCAAGCCTGAATCGGATTTTGGCTAAGGAGAAGCCCGAAGAGAAAGGAAAGGACCAAGCAAAGTTGGAAGATATTCCCGTAGTTTGTGAGTATCCGGAAGTCTTCCCGAAAGACCTAACCACAATGCCTCCTGTAAGAGAAATAGAGTTTCGGATTGACCTAGTCCCGGGCACTGCTCCGATCCACAAGAGACCCTATAGAATGGGAGCCCATGAGTTGGCAGAAGTCAAGAAGCAAGTAGCTGAACAGTTACAGAAAGGTTATATCCGCCCGAGCACATCACCCCGGGTGCGCCGGTCATTTTTGTGGAGAAAAAGGATAAGACCAAAAGGATGTGCGTCGACTATCGCGCACTAAACAAGGTCACTATTAAGAATAAATATCCTCTTCCCAAGATTGATGACCTGTTCGATCAATTAAAAGGAGCAAAGGTGTTCTCAAAAATAGACCTGTGGTCAGGCTATCACCAGCTAAGAATTCGAGAAGAAGATATTCCTAAGACCACCTTTATCACTCGGTACGGTCTATACGAGTGCACGGTCATGTCCTTCGGACTTACAAACGCCCCAGCCTTTTTCATGGATTTGATGAACAAAGTGTTCATGGAATTCCTAGACAAGTTTGTCGTGGTGTTAATCGACGACATCCTGATCTACTCGTAGTCGGAAGAGAAACATGAGCACCATCTCCGATTGGTACTTGAAAAGTTAAGAGACCACCAGCTCTATGCCAAGTTTAGCAAATGTGCTTTCTGGTTGAAGGAAGTGCAATTCCTCGGCCATATCGTGAACGCCCAAGGACTCGTAGTGGACCCTTCCAATGTAGAAGCTGTAACCAAATGGACTCCACCTAAAACTGTCACCCAAGTCAGAAGTTTTCTAGGACTTGCGGGTTATTACCGTCGGTTCATCGAAAACTTCTCAAGGATTGCCAAGCCTTTGACGCAGTTGTTAAAGAAAGAAGAGAAGTTTATATGGACTGCCGAGTGTAACCAGAGTTTTGAAACTCTCAAGAGAACTGGTGTCCGCACCCGTATTGATCTTGCCAGATCAAACAAAGAATTTCCAAGTCTATTGCGACGCATCTCACCAAGGGTTAGGCTGTGTATTGATGCAAGATGGAAAGGTGGTCGCATATGCTTCCCGCCAGTTGAGACCTCATATGTCTAATTACCCAACACATGACTTGGAACTAGCAGCAGTAGTTCATGCTCTGAAAATATGACGACATTACCTCGTCGGTAATCGCTGTGAAATATATACGGATCATAAGAGCCTGAAATACATTTTCACCCAACCTGATTTGAACCTCCGTCAGCAACGATGGTTGGAGTTGATCAAAGATTATGATCTCAGTATACACTACCATCCCGGCAAAGCTAACGTGGTAGCTGATGCCCTGAGCCGAAAGAGTTACTGCAACTCTATTCACATAGAAGGGAGATGTGAACAGTTACTACAAGATCTAGAGCACCTAAACCTGGGAATTGTTGAACTCGGATTTGTGGCCGCTCTTGAAGCTCAGCCAACACTCTTAGACCAAATTCGCATAGCACAAGCCTCAGATCCAGACATAGCTGAGCTTAAGAAGAATATGAGAGTGGGAAAAGCTCGTGACTTCACGTAAGACGAGCATGGAACCATATGGATGGGCAACAGGATATGTGTGCCAGAAGATAAGGAATTAAAAAGTTAATCCTTACTGAAGCACATCAGAGTCAGTACTCTATCCATCCGGGAAGTACCAAAATATACCAGGATCTTAAGGAGAAGTTCTGGTGGGTTAGCATGAAAAGAGAAATAGCAGAGTTCGTGGCACTATGCGACATATGCCAGCGAGTAAAGGCAGAACACCAGAGGCCTGCTGAATTATTACAGCCACTTCAAATCCCGGAATGGAAGTGGGAGGAAATCGAGATGGATTTCATCACCGGTTTACCACGGACATCATCAGGACACAATTCTATCTGGGTTATAATCGACCGCCTCACTAAAGTGGCTCATTTTATCCCAGTGCTTACCACCTATATGGGCAGAAGGTTAGCAGAATTGTACCTTGCAAGGATTGTGTGTCTTCATGGTGTACCCAACAAGATAGTATCTGATCGTGGTAGTCAGTTCACCTCCAAGTTTTGGCAAAGAATACAAGAGGAACTTGGCACCCAGTTGAATTTTAGCACGGCCTATCACCCGCAAACCGATGGTCAGACGGAACGTGTAAACCAGGTTTTGGAAGATATGCTGCGAGCATGTGCTCTGGATTTCGGAGGACCTTGGGATAAGAGCCTGCCCTATGCAGAGTTCTCCTATAACAACAGTTATCAGGCCAGTTTACAGATGGCACCTTTCGAAGCACTTTATGGACGAAAGTGTCAAACCCCGCTTTTCTGGGATCAGACCAGCGAACGTCAGTTGTTCGGGACTGAAGTGTTAAGTGATGCCAAAGAGAAAGTCAGAATCATAAGAGAAAGGCTGAAAGTTGCACAGTCTTGTCAAAGGAGTTATGCAGACAACCGCCACAAAGAGCTAGTTTTCAAAATCGGAGACTATGTATATCTTCGTGTCACCCCACTTCGGAGAGTGCACCGATTCCAAACCAAGGGCAAATTGGCACCACGCTATGTGAGACCATATCGGATTCAAGAGCGACGAGGTGAAGTAGCATACCAACTCGAACTGCCACCCACCATGGCAGGAATCCATGACGTTTTCCACGTCACCCAACTCAAGAAGTGTCTGAGAGTTCCAGAAGAACAAGCCAGTCCAGATCAGATTAAAATCCAGGAAGATCTGACTTATGTGGAGAAACCAGCACGGATACTCAAAACCAGTGAACGGAGGACCCGGAACAAGGTCATCAGGTTCTGCCGAGTTCAATGGACTCATCACTCCGAAGAAGAAGCAACCTGGGAGAGGGAAGATGAGCTAAAGGCCGCTCATCCCTATCTGTTCCCCAGTACCTCCGAATCTCGGGGTCGAGATTCCGTTTAAGGGGGGTAGGATTGTAACATCCTGAGGTGTTTTCCCCTTTTAAAAATCCAAAGGAAAATTATAAAAGAAAATTGTCGAAATTAACTGGAGAGAACAAATAATTTTAAAAACCAAAGGCTGAATGGAAATGGCATGGTAGGATTTTTCCTAAATTCTACATGTCAAAATACACTAACAGGATTTTTAGTGGAATTTTCAGAGCACCAGAAATAATTTTTAACCAATTAAAACCAAAATCAAAATTAATAAATCCTGGGAAAATCAGTTTCTCTCTCCTCCGTTCTTTCCCGCCCATTTTCGGCCGTGGGTCGCCGGCCCGAGCCGACGGCCCATCCTCTCCGCGCGCCAGCCTGATCGGCCCAGCAGACGGCCGTTTCCCCACCCGACGTGCGCCCCTCCTCTCCTCTTTCTCGCAGGCGGCCGAAAGCCACGGCCCGTCAAACCTCGCGCTTGCAAATAAGTCCAGTTTGCCTCCCCTCTACCCGGACGCCGATAGGTGGGGCCCACTGTCGGCCCCGTCCCTACCTCCGCCGCCTCGTCGCCATTGGCGCCGCCTGCGCTCGCGCGGATCCCGGCCGCATGTTTCTCCCGCGCGCCCTTAAGGCACCGCCCTAACTTCCCCGCCTCTCCCGCCGCCTTCAATCGCCCCGGCCGCCGCTCCCGCAGCCCTAAATGGCTGGAGTTAATCGCCGGTCATTATTTTTTCCCCAAATCCCTCCCTCTTAACTCCGACGATCAATTCTCCCTTATCCCGGCCACCACCAACCTCCTCGTCCCTTTAAAAGTCGGCCCCCATCCTCCCCGAGCTCCCCACGCTCCCACCCAAGACTCTCTCGCTCCCGTTTACCCCCGCACCGTGTGCCTTCGCTTCGGACCTCGTCGCCGAACTTCAGCTGTGTTTTTCGCTGCTCCGAGACGTTTCGAGCTCCGCCGACTCCTCCCTCCTCGTCGCCGATGCCCGCGCCACTTCGGCCACCTCTCCCCCGAGTGGTTCCGCCGTCTCCCTCACCGTTTGTGCCGTCGTCCCCTCAACCTCCGACGACCCGCGGTGAGCGCCCCTTCCTTTTCCCCTCTCGGCCGAACACGAGCCGCCACTCCCGAGTGCACACGGCTCCGCCCACGCGTGAGCCGCGGCATTCCGCCGCCCCCGCCGCCGCCCAAATGGCGTCGGTCGGTCTCCGGCCACCATGCTCCATCACCGGCCGATCGCGCGCCGCCCGCCCTCTCCAGCCGTCCGATCCGCCTCGCAGATCGGGGCCGTCAGCCCCGCTTGCCCGCGTGGCACGCCGTGTGGCCGCCGCGTTGGCACCATGTGTGCACCACGTGGTGCACCGCTCTCTCTCGGCCCATGGACCCGGTCCACCGTGGACCGGTGCTCACGCGGCCAATGACACCATCGCTGACGTCAGCCCTAGCGCTGACGCAATTCCGGGATTTATTACGCAATAAATTATTAAGGATTTTCCTGTTTTAGTAAAAACATAGATAATCTTCTAAAAATCATATCTTTTCAATCCGACCTTCCTTTTAGCCCATTCAAATTTTATTAAATTCATAAAAATGCCAAGAATCCATTAAAAATGGTTTTGTTCCCTGTTTTAGTAACTTTTAAGCCAGTTTTGTTGAAATGCTTGTTTGCCGTATAGATCCCGGTAGTCCCTCCATCCCCGTTTACTTTGAAGTCGTCGCGGAAGTTCCCCAAGCCGAAGAGCAAGGCAAGTCATGCTATATTATTGATCATATTTCTCTCATTTTGCTAAAACACCTGTTTTACTCTATGAAATTGCATGTATTTTTATATTGTCATTTCCTGGGAAATAGTACACCTTATGCTTAGTTTATGCCTTAGGTTTGACACCCCAAACCCTTTGATCAAACTTGGGTAAATAATATGAGTAGATTTAGGACTAGGTTACACTAGCTCACTAAATGGGTCATTTCTCACTTAATGTGTCTCTCCTGGACTTCTGTTCGGAGGATTAGTAATCAGTTTTAGGTGAACCGGACTAATAACTAAAATATGGCAAATGGTTGGCTGTGGGCGCCATGGTTTTTGTTAGCGGCGCCCATGGCGATTAAGGACCAGTTCACGGGACCCCTCAGAAGAATGACCGTGCAAACCACAAGCCGAAATGGGTAAGGTAGGTCACATAGTGTAGCCTCTCCTAGCTGACGAACCCATCGGCAAGGGTGAGCGGGATGGAGTTTCAGTCGACCCCAGTATAAGGGTTATTGGGCTGCCGGATTCACCGAGGCACTCGGGGGGCTGCCCACTCCCAGGGTCCGGGAGTGGGGGCGAAACCTTGGTGGGGTTCGCTTGGTTAGTGGGGGGTTATACGAAAGGTCCTATCACAGTTCCCTTTCTAGGGTACCGCGGTGGTATTCCGGTGCACAGGAGACCGTGTTGTGGGGCTGTGTCTTGTGGGTACAGTTGTACACCTCTGATCAGAGTAAATCTATTCGAATAGTCGTGCCCGTGGTAATGGGGCGATCGACCGAGCTCTCCGTGATTAGTCTCACACTTTTACACCCTATGTTTTGGAACATTACGAGTATAGGTGGATGGTTTGGGCATGTCTCAACGTGGAGATAACGTTGGACAGTGTTGGTTACAAAATGCCTTATTTTCTAAATTTATTATTCTGTTGTTTGTGTTCAAAATTCTTGTTGTTTTGAAAAACCCCTGCCGTTTGCGCAAAAGCAAACCCTAGCCAAACCCTTGTCTTCCCTGCATTCATTTTTCTCCTCTTCCGGCGTGACTTGCTGAGTACGTGGGAGTACTCATCCTTGCTTCTTCACCAGAACCTGAGCCAGAGGTTGAGGACGAAGACGAAGTGGAGTAGGCTTTGTCCTATACTCTAGAAGCTGCCTGTGGAGTGGCCAAAGCCCGTGGCCAGTGTCAAGCTTAGGCTTAGGCCCTTTTTCTTTTTCCGCTGCACTTTTATATTCTTTTTGTATTGTTTCTAAGACATGGAACTGTAATATCAACAATTGTCGTATGTGTACCCTAGCTGATCTTGGACAGTGATTTTAATACACATATAGCTTTGGAAATTCGGGTCTGAATTTCTGGGTGTGACACTTAGGCACAACTTTCTTATTATAATAACGGGCTACTCGCACCTTGTCTTTGGTCACTTTTTCTAAGGCACGCATCCTTGATAGAACTAGATCTTCTGATTCATCCACCATGAAGTTATAATAATCATTGGTTGTGAGCTGATCTTGTAATTGAACCCTCCTTGAGCCGATGATATTTTCCCATGGCAGAACTACTTCATGTCCGTAGACCAGTTTATATGGAGGCACCTGGATTGATCCGTGGCAAGCCATCCGATAGGCCCAAAGTGATTCAGCCAATCGGCCGTGCCATTACTTCGGATACTCAGCGATATTTCTTTTATCAGTTTAATTAGACTTTTATTTGAGGCCTCTGCTTGCCCGTTAGCCTGAGCATAATACGGCGAAGAATTGAGTAACTTGATCCCCATACCGTCGGCAAACTGAACAAACTCATCTGAGACAAAGATAGATCCCTGATCCGTAGTTATAGTTTGAGGGAGACCGAATCGGTATATAATGTGTTCCTTAACAAACTCGATGGTATCCCCAGAGTCAACTTTCTTCAAATAAATTGCTTTCACCCATTTGGTAAAATATGAAGTGTTACGCGGAGGCTACGCTAGCCTAAAACAAAAACTTTTACCGCGCAAACCAGGAACACTTGCAAGTAAGGGCCGATGGATCGTTACCGATTGGAGTAGAGTGCAGCGGAATAGCCAATCAGGGCAATCCGATCTGGAACTGTGTAGCCGATTCCCGGAGACGCCGATTCGCCAATCAGCCGATTCGAGTCGTCCGGCCGCGTTCTCACGCCTCGCTCGATGCGCCCGACCGCGGCTGATTCCACCACGGCCGATTGCTCCGATTGCGCCGATCCGAAGCCGATCAACGGCGCGCAACGTAGCAGCGCCTCTACTGGTATCCACACGTCCGGGGACAGAACGCCAAACACCCGTGTGCTAGCACGTGATGCAAGGCTAGGGTTTGGCTCAAAAGTGGGGAGGGTTTCCGTGGAGATTGATCTCGGCGACTTCTGTTGCACACGATGCAATTGACGTGTCGCAGCTCTCCACCCCTCCCTCCTTTATATAGAGTCGGCCGACTGGGACTAGTGGCCGATTAGGACTCTATTTTGAATCGGATCTCATCCGTATCTCATAGAGTTGGCCACCCATACGTCGTAAGCCCATAGGACTCTATCCAATCGGATTCCTATCCGATTGAGCCGTATCCGAGTCCAACTCGAATATCTATTCTATCCCCTTAAGCGTGCGACCCTGTAGGTTCAGGTATACTCGATTTCGGCTATAGTCTAACTTAGCCGATCGTCGGCTCGAGTCCAACTCAGCCGACCTGTCAATAGCGGCGCCTAGCAGCACATATTGACACCATAGTATACAAGAATATAATATCAGCTCTGAACCTGTAATGTGTACACAAATCCCTTTGCCTCATGATACCAATTAAGCTATAGGCAAGATGTGTGTCATCCCTTCAATAGCTTAACCATTCACTCGAACCGTATTGGATTATCTGTCTGTTGATTAACTCCTCAATCAACTTAGCATGGCCATGCATTTCCATAATCCATTACCTCGAGGGGCCCAGAGATATCTCTCCAAAGGAGGGGCAAATTCCATCTTGATCACTCACATCCCACTCCATGTTTCATAGCAAACCCGAAAACTACCTTTATAACTACCCAGTTACGGAATAGCGTTTGGTAGTCCCAAAGTAGGCTACTACACATGTTGGAACCCATGGTGATCTCAGGTCTAAGGACTTTGTACCAACACTACCTGAGACCAACTAATGGCACATTAATTCCTGTAGTGTCTCATGGTGGGTCTATCCAACAATGTGTTCTCTAACACATATGTCCATGTTTATTGATTTGGTATCTCCATACCCATGATCTATGAGACATGATCATCAATCAATAAACATGTCGATCTTAGAATCATATTTGTTCCAACAATATGACATATGATCAGGGATCGTTTAGAAATAGATTTATACATATCGAGTCTCATAAATAAGTCACGTACTTATTGATCAATACAAGATGTCTATTTCATGGAACTGAATAACACTTTATTCATTTATACATAAACATTGACGTGATATCCAACATCTCCATGTTGCCTCTAGGGCATATCACTAACAAAATAATCAGTTGCCACCAATATAAACTCGTGTCCTTTGCTCGAGGGTGGATTGATCTGGCCGATCATGTCGATTCCCCAGCCTCTGAACGGCCAAGGCTTGATAATTGGGTTCATAGCCGATGCTGGTGCTCTTTTGATAGCTCCAAACTTTTGACAATCTTGGCATCCTTTGTAATACTTGAAACAATCTTCCAGCATGGTCGGCCAAAAATATCTTGCTCTTCAAAGTAGCCATTTTATCTTGTCAGCCGATTGATGCGTACCACAAATCCCTTCGTGTACTTCTCCGATAACCACCTTGGTTTGATCGGCATTGAGACATTTGAGTAGCACGCCATCGATCGTCCAATAGTATAGTTCTTCGTCGAGCAAAATGTATCTCAAAGCCTTGTAGCGCAATTTCCTTGAAGCCGACTGGGAAGGATTTTGCAGGTAGTTGTAGACTTCAAACCTCCAATCGTCGGTTGTCATGGTGGCGATCTCCACTTCAACATCCTTCGTCATCGGCCTGTAGGCTGATGCCCCCTGGGCCAGATCGTTGGCTTCTAGGTTTTGTTCCCGGAGGATATGCTTCAAAGTCACGAGCCAAAAGTTGTCCATCAATTCTCGGCATTTTTGATAGTAGACCATCAGCGCGTCGTTCTTGCATTCAAATTCTCCTGACAGCTGGCTGATGACCAACAGTGAATCTTTCATTATTCTGATGGCGTCGGCTTAACCCTCTTTGAGTAATTGTAGTCCTTTGAGTACGGTTTCATACTCGGCTTGGTTGTTTGTGGCATGGGGCGTGATTGAAAAATCAAACTCAAAGCTTGCCCCCCTGGGAGAAATTATTACCAAGCCGATTCCGCAACCATTGGTGCAAACCGAGCCATCAAAAGTTAGAGTCCAAGGCATAATTTCTACTGAGCTGATTGAATCATCCCTGTGTTCTACTATGAAATCGGCTATAGCTTGTCCTTTCACTGCCTTGGGTGCCTGATAGCGTAGATCTTCCGTTAAGGCAAATATCCACTTCCCAACCCGTCCTTTTAGCACTGTAGCCGATAGCATATAGTTTACTATGTAGGCTTTGCATACAACAGTGCACTCACTGGATAATAGATAATGTCTTAACTTTGTACATGAAAAATACAGGCATAGACACAATTTTTCCACTGGAGAATACCTTGTTTCGACATCCAGAAGCCGTCGGCTGAGATAAAAGATGGCCTTCTCTTTCCCTTCGACCTCCGGGATCAAAACTAAGCGGACGGATTTTTCGTCGGCTGACAGATATAACCTAAATGGTATCCCTTTTTGTGGAGAGATTAGGACTGGAGGTGAACTTAGGTAGTCCTTGATATTGTCCAGTGCTTTCTGCTGCTCTGCCCCCCAGGTGAATGCTTGATCAGCCTTCAGCCGAAGCAGTGGTTTGAACGGCTCCATCTTTTCTGACAGATTTGCTATGAACCGCCTAATAAAATTGATTTTGCCGATCAAAAACTATAGATCCTTCTTGTTCTTTGGAGGCTGAATGGTCTTTATTGCGTTAACGCTCCTTGGTGTAACTTCAATTCCTCTTTCGTGAATAAGAAATCCTAAAAATTGCCCAATTGATACGTCGAACGCGCACTTCAAAGGGTTCATCTTTAGGCCGTACTTTCTTGTTCTCTCAAGAACCTACCTTAGATCAGCTAAGTGGCCTTCTACTTCCCTGGATTTAAAGACGACGTCGTCAATGTAAATTTTGACCAGGGAGCCGATCATATCATGGAAAATATAGTTCATGGTCCTTTGATACGTAGCTCCAGCGTTTTTCAAGCCAAACGTCATGACAACCCATTCATACATGTCGATTGCCCTTGGGCATCTGAAAGTTGTCCTGTGGATGTTTTCTTCGGGCATGAATATCTGGTTGTAACCTGCGTTACCATCCATGAAGCTTATGATTTTATGGCCTGAGGCGACATCCACCAGCAAATCGGCTAGGCATTGGGTATTCATCCTTAGGGGTGGCCTTGTTTAGATCTCTGAAGTCGATACACACCCTAAGTTTGTCGTTTTTCTTCATTACTGGAACTATATTTGAAACCCATTCTGCATATCGGCAGGGTCGAATAAATCCAGCATCGTACAGCCGAGTAATTTTGGATTTGATCGCATCGTACATATCAGCTTTAAACCTCCTGGGAGGCTGTTTGGCTTTATAGGCAGCCGATGCACAACAATAGATGGGCTATGACCAGGCATCTCAAAATACTCCCAAGCAAAACAATTTTTATATTCTTTTAATAACTCAATAAGCTTGGATCTAAAATGAGAAGATAAATTTTTGCTAATATATGTCGGCCTAGGCCTATCTCCTGGACTTATATCAACTTCCTCTAACTCGTCGTTCGACATAAAACCTTGCCCAAGTTTGCTGTTCTTATCGTCTCCGGTGTCCTCGCCGTAGACGCTCGAGCCCTCCACGATGCCTTCAAAGTAATAATTGAGGCTCCTCGTCTCCAATGGGTTGTATGGCAGAATCGGACACCTTTAGAAAATTGGCTTGCCAAATTTTGCCGGACAGGAAATCAATACCATCAATTTCCCAGAGTGGCAAATCGGCATTAGCAACATTGACTGACCTATCGACTGGCACGATCTCTATCTTGTCGCCTTGCCACTGGATCAGAGTTTGGTGCATTGTAGAAGGGATACAACAGTTGGCGTGAATCCAATCCCTTCCTAGTAGCAGGCTATATGACCCTTTCCCGTCGATGACGAAAAACGTAGTGGGCATAGTCTTGTTGCCGACTGTCAGCTCCACGTTTAAAACTCCCTTGCCCTCTGAAGGGTAGCCGTCGAAGTCTTTGAGAATCATGTTTGTCTTGATCAGGTCTTCGACTCCTTTCCCCAGCTTCCTAAAAGTTGCATAGGGCATTAGGTTGACAGCAGCCCCTCCGTCGACTAGCATTTTAGACATCGGCTTGCCATTAACGAATCCCTTCATATATAGTGGCTTCAGGTGCCGCTTGTTTCTTGGCACGCCATCGCTTTATGCCCTGCCGACGTTGTTGCTGTTGGATCATCCGCCGTACTTCTTCCTCCTGCCCCTCACTCTTGAGCCGCTGGATGTTTCTCTTTTGTGTTTTGGTGAAGAGGTTTGAAGGGCACCATTGGGGGTTGGTCGATTACTTGTCATCGGCCTCTTCTTGATCTTCTTCCTAGAAGAAGTCTTGGTGGATGGGACCAATCCGATCATGAACATAAGGTTTACGTTGGTTAAGCCGAACGGCTCGGGGGACGAACTGGTTAGAACTCTCCAGTTGTGATTCCCTGTATTCGTCCTCTCTGTAATCACTGCACGCTGGGCAATTTTCGAGGGTTGGCAACCTCATTCCTTGCTCCCAGCAGAACCTGAAGAACTTGCAATGCCAATGCGGATCACAACCGTCGTGGCGGCGGTAGTATGCCATGCACAATCGATAAGGCGCCCTTTGGTACGGCCTGCCGCGCCGGCTCTCTTCTTCCTCCTGGATCCTACGTTGGAATCGCAGCAGGCTGTCCTGCCTGGGCCGACGATCGGCTGATCGTGCGTTGGTGTGCACCATATTGATTGACGTAGTCATATCTCCAATCGGCTCTCTGTGGGGTGACCCTGAGCCGATGGCCGCCGGAGTTGTGGTGTGGCCCTGGAATGAGGTTGCCAACCGGCTAGGGTAGCCAATTAAGGTCAAACATGCTCGCCAATTGCTCCTGGGAAGGAGGATGTTGTCGGTTCAGGATGAAGGGTTGCGGCCTTGAAGCCGATCCATGCACGTTAGGCTAGATCGGGGCCCCTCTTGGTGGATTTGGCTGCGCTGGCGGCGGTGTCGGCCGATTTTGGGTTGCCAACACTCTGTAGCCTGGGAATTGGCCATCAGTGAAGTAGGTTGGCCCTCTTTGCAGTTGATCGGCTATCTTTGAATCAACCACAGTGGCTATCATATTGTTGAGAGTGTTGACAAGTATGCCACTTTGGTTGATAAGGGCGTGATGCACAGCCGAATCGATTCGGTCTTGCAGGGTGTGTAGTTCCGAATCGTCTTGTTCTTGTTTAACATCCTCCATTTTCTTCTTCCCCTTACTGTCCTCCTTGGAGGACGTGTTGAGGTCTTCGAGCTTGAAGTTAAACTCCTGGAGGACAGCCCCAGATCTGGTCAGGGTGAAGGATTGCAGGTAATTAGCCTGTAGCTGCTCGACCATCTGTTTGTAATCGGCTAGTTGCTCAGCTAACAGTTGTTCAATCCTCACCGGGATGGTGTTTTCCTCGTTGATTTCTGGGTTCTTGTTGCTGGACATTGTGATGAACTCGGAAGTCTACACCTGGTCCCATTGGGCGTGCCAAAAGCGTGTTGATGAGAAATTTGATTCTCACGCACTGGCCTGAGAGATTTGCTTTACTCTAGTGCAGGTCCAAATTGGTCGCCTCTGGTGAATTGAGGGCGTGCCAGTTGGTTTGATCCTGTAACCAACAAAAAACAAGAAATAGGCACTAAGTTGAAATTAGATCCTACCGGATCGGCTGAAGACATCAATTTACACATAACTGTTATCCCAAAGCACACTTAAACTAAGTGATTATGATAGATCGGCTATGTCGAGACAGTATAAATCACTTAGGCTAAAAGCGTATTAGGGTAGTAATTATCTACATTGATAACTTAGCCAATACTGCAGATCTAATGTGAATCGGCTAATACTCTGATATATTTTATAAAAAGATATTAATCTAATCTAAATGTGCTAAACCTAGATCAATCGGTTGTCAGCATAGCATGGCAGATTGATATTGGCTTAGGGCACTTAGATAGATTAATATCTTAATATAAAAGATAGTTTTAATATATCTAATAGCAATTAAAACTAAGATAACTAAAACAGATAAGACTGGCTGAAACTCCAGCGTTGTCTCTAATGGTAAACATTAAACTAAACAGATCTTAATAGTTCTAAGAGCGAGTTAATAGGTCGGTTAGATACAGCATGAAGTACAAAAAGAAATATCAGATCTGTATGAGTCAATGTAAACCCCTCGAGACGGTGTACATGACATATAATCCAATTCAACCCCTGGATCTAGCCCCATTGGCTGCTGTCTTCAGAAATAAACCAACCGATCGCAGGATAGATCCAGGCATTGCTCTAGATTATTGGCCGTGTATGATGAATTGTGTAGTTTGTAACGTCGAAACTAGAGTATCATGACGATGGAAGCACTAGTCCCTACGATACAAACCACAAATGACAAATAATTACCTTGTTCGGAGATCAGAACCGATGCAGCCCGAGCAAGAGCAAGAACTCACCTAAAATGAAAAGGGTGGCGATACACCGAAATTGATTGATTGTGTGTTCTTTTTTTTTACAAAGAGCCCTCGGGTCTTATTTATACCCAGGCATAACAATATCTGTGTAGGACACGGTTTTTACCTTATCTACTATTTACAGTATGACAATATCTCGGGACGCAGTCCCATGCCGCATTATAAAAGGAAAATCTAATAACTTCCTAATTTATAGATACAATTACCGTTATAGGACTCTATCCATAGATGACAATATCTTTAACGATCATTTGAGAACCAAACCCAACAATTATCTTTATGCTCCTTTTTTGGGATCAGTTCAATCTCCATATCCTAATCGGAATCGTCTATCGGCCGTCCTTGTCCGATTCGGCTTCAACCTACTGGTCTCCCAGCCGATTTGGTCTTAGCCGATGCGGCCTCTGCTTCTCCGCAGACTGTGCTCCTGATCTAATTCCGCTTCAATTTTGGCTCTGAACTTAGGGATTTGGTTACTAAATTTGGTCGTTAACACTTAGCCCATTTGGCTCAGAAGGTGACGACCCACGAACAAAGGTTTCAAGAATCAAAGAAGGCCTTCAAGAAAGTCACCCACGTCGCCTACGCAACGGATTCCGATTCAAGCGACAGCGACACAGAAGTTGCGGCAGCCGAATGGACGAAGAACAAAAAGGCTATAATGTGCCAATGGCTGAAGAAATCGGCTAAGAAAGAAAAGTATGATTTTGACATAACTAAAGCCGATAGGATCTTCGATCTACTGCGAGGGAAAACAGATACAGCTTTCGGCCAACCACGTCATTCCATCGGCCGAGGAGTTCAAAAAGAAAAAGTATTGCAAATGGCACAACACCACCTCCCACAACATCAACGATTGCAAGGTCTTCCGCCAACAGATACAGTCGGCCATCGAGGCAAGGAAGAATAAGTTCGAGGAATCGGCTAAGCCGATGAAAGTTGACGGCAATCCCTTCCCTGTCAACATGGTCCAAGCCGGCCCTAGGCGAGCTGATCGACAGAACAGAATGGCATACGACTCAGCCAAATCACAACAAACAATCGAGGCCGACTCGGATCAACAAGAGCCGACTACGATGAACGCCACGTCAATCAACATGGTTTACACTAGCGGCCGATCAGCCGATCGACGCCCCAAACAGGCAGACAGCCGAATGCGGTTCCAGCACAGGGTTCATGAAGAAGAGAACCAACGCGGCAAGCCGTACTAGAGGATGCCAGATCAGCTAGGAGTGGCATAATTTTGCCGCCATGACGGCTGTGATCCACATTGGCGCTGGGAGTTTTTTTTTATTCTGTTGGAATTCAGGAATGAGGATGCCCACTCTTCAGAACTGCCCGGCCTGCAGCGAATATAGGGAGGACGAATACAGAGATCCACCAATAGAGAGTTCTAGCCGATTCATCTCCCGAGCCGTTCAACTCAACCAGTGGAAACTTTCCATCCATGATCGGCTCGGACCAATCCACCAGGACTTATTCCAAGAAGAGGACGAAGAGGAGGCTGAAGAAGAACAATAGGCCAACCCCCAATGGTGTCCTTCAGACCTGTTCACAAAATGAATAAAAGGAAAATTCAGAGGCTGAAAAGCGAAGGACAAGAGGAAGAAGTCTAGCAGATGATTCAACGTCAACAACGTCGGCAGGGCAGGAAACAGTGGCGTGTCAAGAAACAGACAGCCCCAGCCGACGAGAGTCCAGTCGACCAGGCCAAAAGGGCAGCAAAAGGCAAAGGAATAGCTTCTACATCGGTCAACACGGTGTTCATTTTACCAGCCAAATTTGAGGCTGCCGAGGCCGATGCAGACACCGTCGAAGAAGCCTTGGCCAAGCTAGTGTTGTCCCCAGAACAGGCCATATTCTAAAAAACCGAGGGGACCGAGAATCGGCACTTGAAGCCTCTGTATGTCAAAGGGTTTATAAATGGCAAGCCGATATCGAAAATGCTAGTCGATGGAGGAGCCGCTATCAACCTCATGCCCTATGCCACCTTCAGGAAGCTGGGCAAGGGGGCCGATGACTTGATCAAGACCACCTCCCACAGCATCAACGATTGCAAGGTCTTCCGCCAACAGATACAGTCGGCCATCGAGGCAGGGAAGAATAAGTTCGAGGAATCGGCTAAGCCGATGAAAGTTGACGGCAATCCCTTCCCTGTCAACATGATCCAAGCCAGCCCTAGGCGAGCTGATCGACAGAACAGAATGGCATACGACTCAGCCAAATCACAACAAACAACCGAGGCCGACTCGGATCAACAAGAGCCGACTACGATGAACGCCACATCAATCAACATGGTTTACACCGCGGCTAATCAGCCGATCGACGCCTGCAGGCGTGCACGGCGCATGCGGTTCCAACGGGGTTCACGAAGAAGAGAACCAACGCGGCAAGCCGTACTAGAGGACGCCAGATCAGCTAGGAGTGGCATACTTTTGCCGCCATGACGGCTGTGATCCACATTGGCGCTGGGAGTTTTTTTGATTCTGTTGGAATTCGGGAATGAGGATGCCCACTCTTCAGAACTGCCCGGCCTGCAGCGAATATAGGGAGGACGAATACAGAGATCCACCAATAGAGAGTTCTAGCCGATTCATCTCCCAAGCCGTTCAACTCAACCAGCGGAAACTTTCCATCCATGATCGGCTCGGACCAATCCACCAGGACTTATTCCAAGAAGAGGACGAAGAGGAGGCTGAAGAAGAACAATAGGCCAACCCCCAATGGTGTCCTTCAGACCTGTTCACAAAATGAATAAAAGGAAAATTCAGAGGCTGAAAAGCGAAGGACAAGAGGAAGAAGTCTAGCAGATGATTCAACGTCAACAACGTCGGCAGGGCAGGAAACAGTGGCGTGTCAAGAAACAGACAGCCCCAGCCGACGAGAGTCCAGTCGACCAGGCCAAAAGGGTAGCAAAAATAGCTTCTACATCGGTCAACACGGTGTTCATTTTACCAGCCGAATTTGAGGCTTCCGAGGCCGATGCAGACACCGTCGAAGAAGCCTTGGCCAAGCTAGTGTTGTCCCCAGAACAGGCCATATTCTAAAAAACCGAGGGGACCGAGAATCGGCACTTGAAGCCCCTGTATGTCAAAGGGTTTATAAATGGCAAGCCGATGTTAATAATGCTAGCCGATGGATGAGCCGCTATCAACCTCATGCCCTATGCCACCTTCAGGAAGCTGGGCAAGGGGGCCAATGACTTGATCAAGACCAATATGGTGCTCAAGGACTTTGGCGGGAATCCATCGGAGGCCAACGGAGTTTTGAACGTCGAGCTGACCGTCGGCAGCAAAACCGTGCCCACAACTTTCTTTGTCATCGACGGGAAGGGATCTTACAGCCTGCTGCTCGGAAGGGATTGGATCCACGCCAACTGCTGCATCCCTTCCACAATGCATCAAAGTCTAATCCAATGGCAAGGCGACAAGATAGAAATCGTGCAAGCTGACAGGTCAGTCAACGTCGCTAACGCCGACTTAACATTATGGGAAGTTGACGGCATTGATTGCCTGTCTAGCAAAGTATGGCAGGCCGATTTTCTAAATGTGTCCGATTCTGATATACAGCCAATTGGAGACGAAGAGCCTCAACTATTACTTTGAGGGCGTCGTGGAGGGCTCGAGCGTCTACGCCAAGGACACCGTGGACGACATCGACGGTAAACTGGGGCAAGGTTTTATGTCGGCCGACGATTTGGAAGAAGTAGATATAGGTACAAGAGATAGGCCTAGGCCGACATATATTAGCAAGAATTTGTCTTCTCATTTTAGGACCAAGCTTATTGATTTATTAAAGGAATATACAGATTGTTTTGCTTGGGAGTATTTTGAGATGTCTGGTCTTAGCCGATCGATTGTAGAACATCGGCTCCCTATTAAGCTTGGATATCAGCAATACAAACAACCTCCAAGGAGGTTTAAAGCCGATATGTATGATGCGATTAAGGCCGAAATTACTCGACTATATGATGCTGGTTTCATTCGGCCCTGCCGATATGCAGAGTGGGTTTCAAACATAGTTGCGGTAATGAAGAAAAACGACAAATTTAGGGTGTGTATTGATTTCAGAGGATTAAATAATGCTATCTCTAAGGACGAGTACCCTATGTCTATAGCCCACTTGCTGGTGGATGCGGCCTCCAGCCACAAAATTATAAGTTTATGGATGGCAATGCTGGTTATAACCAGATCTTTATGGCCGAGGAGGATATTTACACAACAGCTTTCAGGTGCCTAGGAGCAATCGACTTATACGAATGGGTTGTAATGACTTTTGGATTGAAGAATGCTGGAGCTACATGTCAAAGGGCCATGAATTACATTTTTCATGACCTAATCGACTTTCTGGTGGAAATCTATATTGATGATGTCGTTGTCAAATCCAAGAAAGTGGAAGATCACATAGCCGATTTGAGGATAGTCTTGGAGAGGATGAGGAAATATGGCCTGAAGATGAATCCCACAAAATGTGCTTTGGTGTATCGGCTGACCAGTTCCTGGGCTTTCTTGTTCACGAAAGGGGGATCAAGGTGACACAGAGAAGCATTAATGCTATCAAGACTATTCAGCCTCCGCAGGACAAGAAGTAGTTGCAATCTTTGATCAACAAAATCAACTTCATCAGGCGCTTCATAGCCAATTTATCCGAGAAGATGGAGCCATTTACGCCTCTAGTACAGCTAAAAGCCGATCAAGCGTTCACTTGGGAGGCAGAGCACCAAAAGGCCTTGGACAACATCAAGGATTATCTGAGCTCTCCTCCAGTATTGATTCATCCAAAAAAGGCAGTGTTGTTCAAGCTATATCTATCAGCTGATGAGAAATCTATCGGCTCAGTTTTAATTCAAGAGGTCGAAGGAAAGGAGAAGGCAATTTTCTATCTCAGCAGAAGACTTGTGGATGCAGAAACGAGGTACTCTCGTGTGGAAAAGTTGTGCTTATGCCTCTATTTTTCATATACAAAGTTAAGGCATTATTTATTATCCAACGAATGCACCATAGTTTGCAAAGCTGACGTAGTAAGATATATGCTATCGGCTCCAGTTCTGAAAGGACGAGTCCGGAAGTGGATATTTGCTTTAACAGAGTTCGATTTGAGGTATCAAGCACCCAAGGCAGTGAAAGGGCAAGCCATAGCCGATTTTATCATGGAACACAGAGATGACTCAATCGGCTCAGTTGATATCATGCCTTGGACGTTAACTTTCGATGGATCGGTTTTGCACAAACAAATGCGGCATCGGCCTGGTGATAATTTCTCCTAGGGGGCAAGCTTTCAGTTCGTTTTTTTCATTACGCACCACACCACAAACAATCAAGCTGAATACAAAGCCGTTCTCAAAGGTTTACAGCAGCTGAAAGAAGTTGAAGCCGAGGCCATCGAGATAATGGGTGTTTCACTGTTGGTCATCAGCTAGTTATCAGGAGACTATGAATGCAAAAATGACGCACTGATGGTCTACTATCAAAAATGCCGAGAGTTGATGGACAGTTTTCGGCTAGTAATCTTAAAGCACATCCATAGAGAGCAGAATTCAGAGGAAAATGATCTGGCTCAAAGGGCATCGGGCTATAAGCCGATGAAAAAAGAAGTTGAAGTGGAGATTGCTGCCATTTCAGCCGACGACTGGAGGTATGACTTCTATAATTATTTACAGAACCCTTCTCAGTTGGCTTCAAGAAAATTGCGCTACAAGGCTTTACGATATGTTTTGCTTGACGATAATTTTATATATCGAACGATTGATGGCGTGCTGTTCAAGTGCCTAAGTACTGATCAGGCTAAATTTGCCATATGAGAAGTGCACGAAGGAATTTGTGGCACTCATCAATTGGCTCATAAGATGAAGTGGTTACTTCGAAGAGCGGGCTACTTTTGGCCGACTATGCTGAAAGATTGCTTCAGGTACTATAAAGGCTGTCAGGATTGTCAGAAGTTTGGAGCTATCCAAAGGGCACCAGCATCGGCTATGAAACGAGGTACTCTCCTGTGGAAAAGTTGTGCTTATGCCTCTATTTTTCATGTACAAAGTTAACACATTATTTGTTATCCAATGAATGCACCATAATTTGCAAAACCGACGTAGTAAGATATATGCTATCGGCTCCAGTTCTGAAAGGACGAGTCGGAAAGTGGATATTTGCTTTAACAGAGTTCGATTTGAGGTATCAAGCACCCAAGTAAGTGAAAGGGCAAGCCATAGCCGATTTTATTGTGGAACACAGAGATGACTCAATCTGCTCAGTTGATATCATGCCTTGAACGTTAACTTTCGATGGATCGGTTTGCACAAACGGATGCGGCATCGGCCTGGTGATAATTTCTCCTAGGGGCAAGCTTTGAGTTCGCTTTTTCCATTACGCCCTACGCCACAAACAATCAAGCTAAATACGAAGCCGTTCTCAAAGGTTTACAGCTGCTGAAAGAAGTTGAAGCCAACGCCATCGAGATAATGGGCGATTCATTGTTGGTCATCAGCCAGTTATCAGGAGACTATGAATGCAAAAATGACGAGTTGATGGTCTACTATCAAAAATGTCGAGAGTTGATGGACAGTTTTCGGCTAGTAACCTTAAAGCACATCCCTAGAGAGCAGAATTCAGAAGCAAATGATCTGGCTCAAAGGGCATCGGGCTACAAGCCGATGAAAAAAGAAGTTGAAGTGGAGATTGCTGCCATTTCAACTGACGACTGGAGGTATGACGTCTATAATTATTTACAGAACCTTCTCAGTTGGCTTCAAGGAAATCGCGCTACAAGGCTTTATGATATGTTTTGCTTGACGATGATTTATATTATCGAACGTTTGATGGCGCGCTGCTCAAGTGTCTAAGTACTGATCAGGCTGAAGTTGCCATAGGAGAAGTGCATGAACGAATTTGTGGCACTCGTCAATCGGCTCACAAGATGAAGTGGTTACTTCAGAGAGCAGGCTACTTTTGGCCGACTATGCTAGAAGATTGCTTCAAGTACTATAACGGCTGTCAAGATTCTCAGAAGTTTGGAGCTATCCAAAGAGCACCAGCATTGGCTATGAACCCTATCATCAAGCCCTGGCCGTTCAGAGGTTGGGAAATCGATATGATCGGCCAGATCAATCCACCCTCGAGTAAATGGCACAAGTTTATATTGGTGGCAACCGATTATTTTACCAAGTGGGTGGAAGAAATTCCTTTGAAAAAAGTCGACTCCAGGGATGCGATAGAGTTTGTTAAGGAACATATCATATATAGATTTGGTGTCCCTCAGACTATCATGACGGACTAGGGATCTATCTTTGTCTCCGACGAGTTTGTTCAATTTGGCGACAGCATTGGAGATTAAGTTGTTAAATTCTTCACCATATTATGCTCAGGCTAATGGACAAGCTGAGGCTTCAAATAAAAGTTTAATCAAGCTGATAAAGAGAAAGATTGCTGAGTACCCAAAACAATGGCATAGCCAACTGGCTGAATCACTATGGGCTTATCGGATGGCCTGTCACGGAGCAATCCAGGTGCCTCCGTACAAGCTGGTCTATGGACATGAAGCAGTTTTACCATGGGAGAATATCATCGGCTCAAGACGGATCCAGTTGCAGGACAAATTGACAGCCAATGACTATTATAATCTGATGGTGGACAAATCCGAAGACTTGGTTTTGTCAAGAATGTGTGCCTTGGAGAAGGTGACCAGAGATAAAGAACGGGTGGCTCGTCATTATAACAAAAAGGTCGTGCATAAGTCTTTTGAGGAAGGCGAGCTCGTTTGGAAGCTGATATTGCTGATCAATTCAAGAGATAGCAAATTCGACAAGTGGTCACCTAACTGGAAAGGGTCTTTCAAGATCCACATATGTGTCTCTAAGGGAGCCTATATGCTAGAAGGATTAGACAGAGAAGTGTTTGGAAGGGCTCTTAACGGTAAGTACTTGAAAAAATATTACCCCAGTATTTGGATCAATTCATGATTCGGCTAAGTTCTTGTCGATCCATGTTAGCCGATGTGTTGTGAGGCTATACGCACATCGCCTTTAGGACATTTTTACTCAAGTTTTTCCCTCTGATTTTTCAAATCGGCTGAGTGTGGTTGACAAGTGTTGGATGGTTTTTCCTTATAATTTTATCAATGCTGAAGGCAACATTGAGAAAATTAGGGGGGCATATATTATACAAAATCAAAAATCAGGATCAGAGGACTTCAAAATTTTTTGGGGACTTTGAAAACTTTTGAGGCATTCAAGACATGAAGGCTGAATCGGCAAAAGATATATGATTGATATTTGAAGCACAACAAGCCGATTACAAATATATATATATACAAGCTAAGACACAAACAGTTTTGAAGACTAAGCCCTATTACATCCCCAAGAATTTTTCGATGGCCAACGTCGCTTTCTCCTTGATGGCCTTAACTTCATCAACTGTTGCCAGATCTTCCTCCTCGGTTCCCGGGATCACTTTGGCCGATTTATTCAAGTCTCCCAGGTATTTGATGGTGGAAGCCACCTTGGCCCGTTGATCTTTAGTAGCCTTGGAGAGATCGGCTAGCACCTGCTTTTCTACAATGAGTTTGGCCCTGCATTGCTCCAACTTTGCCAGCAAATCGACTTCTTCTGCTTCGAGTTGGCTGATCTTTGTTTGCGTAGCTGACGGCCCGGCCACCAACTCATCTAACTTGGCCTTTTCGGTCACTATGTTTTGCACAGTGGCATCAATCGTGGCTGCCAGGTCGGCTTGAGCTCGCCGATTGACTATTCTTTGCACAGCCCGCTCCAACTTGAACCGATGGAGGTCAATGAAGACGGCTTGGGAGATTGTTTCGGCCAAGTCGTCAGGGAGCTGACTTTGAATATCGTTAAAACACGCTCGGATCGGCCCGCACTCCATGACCAATTGGTCCACGTTAATACTTAGCCGACGATGGATATCTTGAAGCTTTTCCTTGAGATCATCGGCTATAGCGGCCTGATCCTGGCTGGTGGCTTCTTCCTCTTCGCTGACGAACTCTTTGATGTCGAACTGGAGTAGATCGGCTAGAGTCTGCGGAAAAGACCAAGGTGATTAAAAGGGAATATGACAGCCGGTATTGAACTCTTGGGGAAGAGAGGAGTAAAACTTACTCGGACAGCGAGAGCTGGCGCAGGTGCCTCTTCAACATGGTGGCTGCCCGCAACCGATGGAGTTCTCTCGCTTGACGCATGGGGGGCAGCCGATGAAGACTGAGCAGTCTACAAAAAGAACAATTGTCGGTACAAGTCGACTAAGTAAAATGAGCAAGAGAGGAAGACAAGTTTAGAAAACTACCGAGGAAGCTGGACGAGGAGGCCGACTGGCTAGTCTTTTGAACTACAAGAAAGAATTTGGTTGAGAATCAAAGGATTATAATTTAAAAATCAAATTAAAAAAGCAAAGACACATACCAATCGCTTTGGAGGTGAGGAGGTCTTCTGAACCTGTTCGTCGGCTGGCGGCGTGGTTGCACTTTGATTTGAGTTGCTTGATGTTGCCGCCTCTTGAATGGCCTAGGAGATCTCTTCGTCCCTGATCTCCTCGTTGAGTGCTTCTTCGATGCTGGGGTCGAGAGAAGGTAGGTTGTCGGCTGGTACAGCGGGCTTCGGCTTCTTTTGTTTCCTTGTAGGTGCGGCCGATGGACCCGCAGCCGATGAAGCAGCTCTCTTCTTCCTTGATATGGCCTCACAGGTTTGGCCATAGAGCAGCATCTTCACCTTCGGCGCGTTGAAGCCGATGGCTAATGGAGCATAGCCACCCCCGTTCGGGATGATGCCCGGCCGATACTCGATGGCAACACTCGAGTTGCTCACTGAGGGGGGATCCGAGTCTGTCGTCTGCAAAGGAAAAAAATGTTGAAGTGTTAAGAGATGACGACAGCCGATTGTTCAGAGGGAAAAGATGTTTAAGGATACAAATACTTACAGAGGGGATTTTGTCCAGCAGAAGCGTGGTGAGGTACATGAAGACGCGTTGATGGAAGATGTGTTGCTTGATTTCCACCCACCACTTGTCGTATGTCACGCTCCTTTTGTGGGCCAGCTCCATGACCCTGATGTTGCCAAGGGGTGGGCTTTCTATTTCCATTAGTTTGTTCATCATGAGCTTCGAATCAATCACCCCCCGGGTTTCAATCTTATCGGCATAGTAACAGCCGATGGGCAACTGCCCAAGACCCAATTGTCTGCCAGCCGATGCAGGGTAGTAAAACTCATAAGTTTTCAGCACGTTTCGGCCTTGGTGTATTCCAGTCGGCAGTATGCATGGAGTTAGTGCCATGGTGAAGATCTCTCTGCACTTGGGGTATTCGTCTGAATTGATTTCGTCCAAGTTTAACTCAATTGGCAACTCAAACGTTGCTCGGTCTTCATAAAAAAACCAAGTCCGATTGTTCTTTGCTAGGCCGTCATAAAAGAAAATGAACCATTCTGCCAGCAGCTCACTTGATTGCTTCGATCCGGTGTGAGTAGCCGCGGCTTCTCCAAAAGACAAGCATCTTCTTGTGGTCACTTCATCCCCTTCGTCATCCTTGGTCAGCTCCAAGAGGGGAAAGCAAGCATCGGCTAGCTTTCGCCAACCATAGACCTTTTGGGTTAACAGCACAAGCCACAGCTGTAGGAACCACCAGGGGCCTCCAGTACCAATTGTTGTATCAACTGCTATCTTGGTCACTGCCTGGCTTAATGTCTGATAAAGATAGCCAAGGAGGAATTTACCTAGAGGAAGCTTTGTCTTGTTAGCCAGGGATTCGGCTACTACTTGCCAGTTTGTAGTTGGGCCACAACTTGAACCGTAGAATACGAACTTCTCCAGCCACATCATGAGGAATGCGGAGTGTTCCCTAGCATTGATGGACCCAGTCCCCATGTTCATGGCGACGTACCCGTTCCAGCCTCCAATAGCCTTAGTTTAAAAGGAAAACTGACCTTTGTCGTCTAGCCGATTAGGATTAGCCGATGACATAATATCTAGTCCTGTTATCATGAAAACATCGGCTAAGGTTGGGGTCATTGGGCCTTACTGGAAAAGGAAGGCATTAAGGGTGTTGTTCCAGAGATAAGTGGCAGCCGACACTAATGGTTCATCCTTGGGCATGTCGGCTACTGAGAGGGCCAGGCACTGTGCTATCCCAATTTTATCCCAATGGCTTTGTTTGCTAGGTTGCATCCTTTTGTACCATGTCGGCCAGGACTTATCAGTTGAAGGCCAGGATTTGAAGGTGCCATTCCAATGGCCTAAGTTTGGGTTCCTCATCCTATAGGGCACCCTATCGGTTTTGGCTATTATGAACTCAGTGGGGTTCTTGTTGCCGATAGGCCCTAAGAAATATCTCTGGTTGTTGATAAGGCTGGGAATCACTATTTGATGTGCAAGATACTACAATCAAAAAAAGGAAGCGAAATTAAGACTTGGAAAACCTAGAATTAAGATTTGTGGCTCAAAGCGGAAACAGAACGGGTTCACCAGATGGGGCGTACCTCAGGGAACTCGGCAGGGGCGGAGCCAGATGGAGTAGTGGGGGCCGCGATTGCCGCGATTGAGATCGCCGAAGAGGGGGAATCGCTGCGCCAGATGTCGAGGAAGCCGAGAGAATCGCCGAAGAGCTCGAGGATGTTTGCTGGTGTTGTGGACTGTGTTGACGGCGTGAGTTGTTCGGCACGGAAGGGGCGTTATTTAAAGAGTTTTATAACGGCCAAAACAGACTCGACCTAAGGTTGTGCTGGAGATAAGACTGCACAAAATCCGTAACATTATCAATATCGCGGACTTGGGGGCATGTGTTAACGACCAAATTTGGTAAGCAAATCCCCAAGTTTGAAGCAGAGATTGGAGCAAAATCGAAGGAAACGTGTGATCCTTGGAAACAGAGGCTGCATCGGCTAAAGTCCGAATCGGCTACGGAGTCAATCGGCTGAGTCCGAGTCAAACTAGGATAGCCGATTCCGATCGGGAGCAGAAGGTGGAACCAATTTCGGAAAGAAAGCTTAGAGATAACTATTGGATTCGGTTTTCAAAGTACTTCAAAGATGTTGCCATCTACGGATAAGGTCCTGCAACGGTAATTGTATCTTTAAGTTAGGATATTTTGTTTCTTTATAGATAATGTCGGTTTGTTTAGAGATATTTGAGATTTAATTTGTAATAGGAATCATGTTCGTAACGGACTCATTGTGTATCCGGGTATAAATATGACCCGAGACCTTGTAAAACAAAAACAACACACATCAATACAACTTCGACGCATCGCCACCCTTTTTGTTTTTTACTCTCTCGACGAGTTCTTTCCTTGTTCTTGGGCTGCATCGAGTTACGATCTCCACACAAGGTAATTTCTTGTTACAAACGGTTTGTGTTATCGGGGTTAGTGCTTCCATCATCATGATACTCTAATCATGATGTTATAAACTGCTTAATCTATTATATGCGACATAATCTAGATCAATGTCTAGATCCATCTCTCGATTGGCTAATATTTCCCTCAAGATAGCAGCCGACAGAGCTAGATTTATATGTTGATTTAGGTTATATGGCGTATCTACCATCTTAAGGAGTTCTCATTAGTCTAAATAGATCTTGTGCTTTTTTTACTTAATGTTGCATCTAATCGACCTATTAAGTCGTTCTTAGAATCATGCAGATCTATTCGGCTCAATGATTATTATTAGAGATAGCACCGAGATTTCAGTGGTCTTACCTGTTTTAATCATCTTTTATGTATTATTGCTACTAGATGTATTAAAACTATCTTTTATATTAAGATCTTAATCTATTTAAATATACTATGCCCGGTATCAATCTGTTAAGTCACATTAACATGAGTGATCTTGGTTTAGTGTATTTAGTTCGATTAGTATCTTCATATAAAACATATCGAGTATTAGCCGATTTACATTAGATCTGCGACATCGGCTAAGCTATAAATATATGTAATTAGTATTCTGATGTGTTTTTAGATATAAGTGATTTATACTGTCTCGGTATACTACCGATCTATCCCAATCACTTAGTCTAAATGCACTTTGGAATAATGATTATATATTATGAATATATTTAGCCGATCGAGCAGGATCTCATTTTAACTTAATTGTCTATTCTTTGTTTCTTGTTGGTTACAAGATCAAACCAACTGGCACGCCCGCGCAATCATCAAAGACGACCAATTTTAGACCTGCACTGGAGTTAAGCAGACCTCCCAGCCAGCGCGTGGGAAAATTCTCATCAACAACGACCAACAATAGGATCAGAGATCATAGGACTCTCTCTGTTACGCCTCGTTTTGGTACGACTTATATATATAACATTTAGCCTAGGTGATTGTTATATATGTGTGAAATATCTAACCGGTAAAGTTACGTTAGATTTACTTTTTAAAAAAAGTGATTTAATAGAACACATACACATTGTAGTTGGCATGCACTTTAAGTTCTTAACAAGAAATGGAAGGATCGAACAAGTTTTTTTCAAAAAAAAAGGAGGATCGAACATTGTTACTTTATAAATGAAAGTGGAAAAAGGATAAACTAACTTTGCTCCATTCCAAAAATTAATGGAAAATCAGAATTGTGCCATACTGATCTTTTTTATCCTCACTTGTCCCTTGTGTATAGCTATTACTTCGTCTTACAAAGTAAAAGAGTATATATCTGCAATCTAACCATGTCCTAAAAAAATTCACTTCCATAAATCAGTTTTCTTCCCCTGACAGACTTTAGTATTCCCAAAGCATGAACACCACTATTTTCTGACTGATCAGAAAATGGGTACACAGTCTGACCAGAGGCCTCGATTTATAAACATATATATCACCGGGAAAGAAAATGGGTACTAACATGTACGTCCTCCATTCCGTGTGCATCGTGCCTCTCTGTTCCGGGACACCTGACGATGGAGGTCCTCTCGTCACAGCATGCACTTGGCCGTTTATCCTTGGAAGTGGCTCGTTGTCGCAAAACGCAGGCATAGCGTGCCGACGAGACCCAACAAAGCCCCGTGGTCTCTGTTGACACACCTGCTGCTTCTTGCCTCGCTTTTTATCAACTGACAACGGAACTGGCTAGCGGTCCATCCATAGAGAGATCGATCGGCAGCGAAGAAGTCATCATGGATCGATCGATGCGGATACTCAAGTCGTCGTCCCCATCACGGTTCTCACAAATCCACGATAGATCGGCCAGGCCACCACGGGCAGACGGGAAGGAGAAAAAAAACACCAATGATCGCGTGGAGAAGGCGGCGATTTCCACCGAGAAGTCGCGTGGACTTGTCCGCGCGCGAGCCGCTCGCGCCGTGGGCCACGTACGGCCGCGTGCAGTGTGGGGGAGGGGAGTAGGCTAAGCTGGGCCGCGCGGCCCGGGCGCGGCAGGCGCGCGTCGCGCGAGAGAGCTAGCCAATCATGCAGGCGGCGGCACCGCGACGAATTGCGCGCTGGCGCTGTGCCGCGACGAGCGCAGCGCGGCAGCGGCAGCTTTAGGCCGCGCGAGCGTCGCGGTCAGTGCCCACTGCCCAGCTAGCACCGACCATGCCACGGCCCGGCCAACCCGGCCGCGCCTTTGGAAGAAAGGAAAGGCGCCGCATCGATCAGTAGGGGAGACCACAAATGTACATGCATGTTCCGAGGTCCGCTCACGCCATTGATCGATCGATCATCAGGAGACGAGATCGCGATGAGTTATAGTCTTGTGGAATATTGGAAGCGTACGTGCAGACGACGGACCGGTATGTAGATATATATACACACATGATCGACTAAATGGAACGATGCCAGTGCACGCCAAGAATTAAAACAAGTTGTGTGGGCACCGGGACATGCAGGACAGCACGGGTGATCTGCAACTGCAAAAGTGCAAGCCCAAGTAGTAGTCGTGAGAGGCACTCATGATGAACCAACCATGCACCCCAATTGGTTGCGCCATTCAACACGGTAAGACACCTGCAATCCTTTTTGAATGGACACACACCTGCAATCCTAATTCCCAATATTGATCGATTAGTGATCCGGATTGCAAAGAAGGTGTTTTGGTGTTGGTGTTTGTTGTTTTCTCTCTCCAGTTTCGGTGTTTCCACCAAGGTAGAGACACGATCGGGGCCATGGACTGGGCAACTGACCGACACTAGCTATTGGTGAGTTAGACGTGCATGCCTGAGCTAGTGAGTCCCACGCCCATGCAGCTAGCACTGAAGCAGAGTACACAGGATTATTATTAGTACTAATGTACTATGAGCGGGATTGCCATCAGAGATGCACCATGTATGCATGTTAGTCTCTCTGCTACAATGCTCCTCTTCAGAAAACAGGAAAAAGAAAAAAGAGACGACAATTAATTTCACTGTTAGCTAGAGTTAGCTTAGGCACGCAGCAGGCAGGCTCAATCAGCTCTTGATTGGCCCCGCAATTCCCTGTAGCGCTTTTTCAGTGGTAGTGACTTTTGGTCTAAGCTAGCTAAGACATGGGAATGATGCCATTTGCTCCAGACATCTTGATCCCCATATATAGTTATTGCCTCTCTGCCGCCTACGTACACACACATCATATCATGCACATTTCAGGTCTCACCATCTAGCAAGCAATCAATTGAATCCCCTGACCACCATTGCCGCGAGAAAAGAAAAAAAAACACGATGACAGATGAATGAATGAGTGAGAGAGAGAGAGAAATTAAGAGAGAGAGTGACCCATATAGCACATGAGCAGCACACAGCGGTGGTAAGACAGACAGGATTACCAACTCACGACAGCGATTAAACTAGTTCACGTAGCACCCCGGACCAAGATCAAGGCACGCACAAACAGACGGTAGCAAGCTAAGCACATTAGCTCGCATTTGCATGGGAATTAGCAGAGAGCTAGCGATCGAAAAAGCCGGGGCATGCTTTACGCGAGGAACACGCCGCATTAGGCGCTGACCGGGAGCTACGAGACACATCAAACAGGCCGGAATCGGAATTCCCCTCTCGAATTGTTTAGCGCCTCGAGAAGTTCTTCTCGCTTGTTCCCATCTCCCCATCCTGCCGTCGTCGTCGCGTCGTTAACTACAACCGGTACGTGCGCGCGGTCGGAATCCCCGTACCTGTAATTCTTCTCTCTCTCTCTCTCTCTCTCTCTCTCTCTCTCTCTCTCTCTCTCTCTCTCTCTCATTTTCGCTGTTCAATTCGCTCGCATCGATCTGCATCCCGGCTCGTCGTCCTCTCGATCGAGGCCATGGGTTAATTTAACTTGGCCGTGCCGAGCGATTGATTATTGGTCCACGGATTAATTAGGGTTTGTTTGTGCGAGCTGAAGACGACGACGAGATCGGAATGTATCGGAGCTGTGTGCCTTTGGCCACCTGCCGTTCTTGTTTAGTACTGCTCCTTCCTAGCTAGCTGCAGCTAGCGCTAAGAGATCCATAATCTATTATCCCAATTGCTCACCTTGCTCTCACGTGACAGCCACACGTGCGTGCTGATTCGGCCCCGTATGCACTGATCGTACGTACACAAGTTAATTACTGTTTATACCGTATGCTAGCTAGTGATTGTACAAGCAAATCTAATCACAAACAGCCGTGTAAATTTGCAGATTTTACGATTTGCCAGGTGAGTGAAGCTAGTTGCTCGATCAATTTCTGACCATCGATCGCTTGAGAGGCATGGATGTTGTCCTGATGGATATATCACTATCATGTCACACTCTCTCTAGCAGCAGTGCACCCATATCGTGTTGTCGCATTCCGCCACATTCATTTCGGCCTGCAGCGTCTTCCATCGTCACGTACCCTCTTCCTTTCATGAATACGGAAAGATCCCAAGAGGGCTCACTTGGGGGCATTATACCTCTGCTTTGCTGAATATGTGCACATCCAAAAGAGAGGTGTCTGTCAGCACATTTTACACCTTACTGGTCCTGCACACCCGGCAGAGACCCTCTCTCTGCCTTCGGATCAAAAGCTACCCGGCCATCTCTGTGGCACACAATGCGTAGCTCTGGTTGGCTAGGATTCTTGAGCTAGTCCCTACCATGTTTAATTTGATGGGTCAGTCACTGAAATTAAAACACAAACAATTTTTTTAAAGATGTACTCTTTTCATTTTAAAATATAGGACATAACTGTATTTTTTTTTATATTTCGTACTATAAGTTGAGTATGCATGCACCGTCTCTTAAATTTGTTTTTTAATACTTCACCATCAAAATATCTAATTTTATTGGGTACATATATTATTTATTTAGTGATGGTTGAGCCTTATATTTTAAAATGAAAGGAATACTTGTCTGATTGATAATTAATATAGGATTTCCAGTTTAAAGTGTCAATGATATATTGATTTAAGTACTGCAGAGATTTGCAATACTCCTAAATTCTATGTACTTATATATAATGCTTTTTTTCAGAGACCAATCCTTTTGTAAAAGCACTTCTATGTACCTCTTATTTACTTCATAATCTATTAATCAAAGGGGCATATCTCCTGAACCCCTTAATTCTTCAAAAAAGAGAGAGGAGAAAAAACATTCATGTTTTGGGTATTTGATTAATTAGCGGTCACATTACTATTTGATTTTAAACATTTGTGTAACCAAAGTGAGCATTATTTAGGGAAAATAACAAGTAATTAAGTAGGATTGCACACTTCTCAATATGTACTTTACTTTATCTAACTATGCTCCACATCCCTAATTTGACATTGTAATTTCACAGGAGATTCACATGCCTTTGAACACAACCTACATCTAAGGACAGCATCAAATTTCTAGCTATTTGCATGATAAGGATAATCAAATGCCACACATAAAAAATTGGAGTTCAACTTTAAACAATAATATCATTTTTAGAAGAGGGAATACATTAATATTTCAGCCTCTGCATCGATGAATGCATATAGTTGTTCATTACTATAAACTTAAGACACAATCTCTGGATCAATGAATGCATATAGCTGTTCATTATTACAAACTTAAGACATGAAGCTTCAAGGAATCTCAAAGACAAAGTTTTGATCCATAACAAAATAAAGAAAAGAACAAGTATCCTTATTACAAAGCAATGCTATTAATAAAATGTCATCCATGACTGGTAAACACCTTCATAGCAACTCCCTCAATAGTAACACAATCCGCCTTTATCAATTGGCGAGCTTCCTCCTTCTATAGTGTTGACCAATATTTGGTCCAATAAGTCTCTTTGAACAAAATCTGCAAATAAGATGGTACTAATGTTTTATTAAACACAACGTCATTTCTGGATAACCATATCGCCCAACAAATTGCACTCGCACCCACAAGAATAAAAGATTTGAGCTTCTTATTAATTCCTGTTAGCCAATTCATAAACAAATTATGCATACTAGAAGGAGGTTGTATGCTGAAAGACACATGAATAATTCACCATAGGAAACTAGCAACATGACAATCAAAGAGTAAATGTTGAATCGTTTCATTCTCATAACAGAAACAAAATTTCTTATCTCCTTGCCAATGTCGTCTTGCTAAGTTATCCTTTGTTAATATGACCCCTTGTACAAGTACCAAAAAAGACTTTTCTTTTAAGAGGTAACTTTAGTTTCCATATAAACAAATTGTAAAGCAAAGATTGTGATGTCATTATTCTTCTGTACATAGATTTTGTTGAAAACAACTCATTCTGATGTAACCCCCACCTGAAATGATCCCTTTGGTTTGTTAGCTGAACATCAGCAACCATAGCTACTAACTTTAACTATGCTTGCAGATTATCACCCACCAAGGATCTTTTAAAAGCAACATTTAACGGACTATAGACAAAACCGTACTCACTAAAGCACTTTTCTTCCTCACAATACTATACAAAGCCGGGAAAAATAAGTTTTAGGGGTCGTGCCTCAATCCACGCATCCTCCCAAAATCGAACTTGAGACCCATCAGCTAAGTCAAACTTGCCCATAGATAGAAATTCATCCTTGACCTTCATGAGGCCAGCCCAAAAATGAGAATACTCAAGCATGTATTGAACCTAAGTCAAAGATTTATTTCGTAAATATTTGTTTTTAATCATCTGTTGCCACATCTCATCGCTATTGAACAACCTTACCAGCCATTTACTCAAGAGACACTTGTTTTGGGTGGCTAAATTAAGCACTCCTAAGCCTCCTATGTCTTTTGGAGTGCAGACTACATTCCATCTCGTTAACCTGTATTTTTTTATGTTCATCACTTTGCAAAAAAAGCGAGACCAAAAGTAATCAAGTTTCTTCAAAACCCCTTTAGGTAGTTCAAAAAAAGAAAGCATGTACATTGGAAGGTTGCTCAACATGGAGTTGAGTAAGACCAGCCTTCCACCAACCGATAACATTTTACTTTTCCAGCAATTAAGTTTGTTTTGAAAGCGTTCCTCCACATGTTTCCAATCTTTATTTAAAAGCTTCCTATGGATCATCGAAATACCTAAGTATCTAAAAGGTAAAGAACCCATATCAGAGCCAAAAAATTTGTGAATATGCAAGCTGGTTATCTCTAGATGATCCATAACAAAACAATTCACTTTTACAAAAGTTGATCTTAAGCCCTGAAAGCTGTTCAAAGGCACAAAGCAAGAGCTTCATGTTCTTTGCCCTCTCAAGATCATTATCCATAAAAATAATTGTGTCATCTGCATATTGGAGGACTGACAATTCTTCATCAATCAGATGTGGCACAACCCCATGAATGTGCCCAGCCTCTTTAGCCCTATAAATTAATATGGTCAATATATCTACCACTATATTAAACAAAATTGGAGATAAAGGGTCCCCTGACGAACTCTTTTTTTGAAATAGTGACCTATGTTGTTGTTAACTTTGACGACAACACTCCCACAAGACATGACTTTTGAGATCCATGCACATTAAGGTATATGTTTTTTTAGATAATGGGAATAATTTCATTGAAATTAAACTACATCTTGCCTCTCCATTGACTAGGGATGCACACTGACTAAAAACAAAAAAAAAGACAAATATAAACATATCATGTTGCCTTGCAGCAACTCATGCACATATAACCAAGACAAACACAGAGTATTATGCACCTACTCCAGAACAATGTCTTTGAAGAATCTGACCCATGTCTGCCACTGCCACACAATAATAAGGCTGTATTTTCATCCAAAAACTGAAATGACTTACATATATGCATAGAGCCGGCATATAATTAACATTACCTCGATAAGTTTTATAGCAAAATCCTTTAGAAAGATCACAGTATATATAAATCAACCTTCTTATTTCTCCAAACAAACTAAATAGTAAATACGAAAGCATCCAAGCATATGGCTCTAATTAATGTACCAATTGAGTTGTTCTTGATAAAAGTAGAATAAAGTGCACCAACGATACTAAAATTTGCTGAGGTGAAAAAAATTGGTATGTAAACTGTACTTAAAAACCTAAAACCCACAAAGGTTTCAAATCATATATGTTGCCTGTCTCTGTGATATCCATCGAGCAAAAATGTGTATAATTTTTCAGTTTGTGTTGGAAATAATGCACCAAATTTTGCACCAACAAAACATTTTGTTGTTTTTACCAGACAGCTGACAATGGAGTAAAAATACCATAGTAATACAATGTTATGGTAGAAGATGAACTATGTTTTGAACATTTTTTTACAGTAGTGTTTTGAACATTTAGATCAATCATATATATACTAGAGTATTTGTTTCTTTGTCAGCTTGCACATGAATACCGGCCTGGACATCAACTGTAGCTCCATTATGGCCTTCTTGAAGAAACTAGCACTACCTTCATCTTATACACCCTGCCCTCCAAAGTTTACATACACTCTCTTTGAAGCAGCATTCCCAAGGACCAAATCATAAACCACTCATGACCTAATCACCACTTCTTTTTTTGCCCTCATCACTACCCCCCAGGCTCCAAGCCTCTCCTTTTTTTCCCTCCTCCTCCTCCTCTTCCTCACTCCTTTTTACCACTACCACTTTGCTCAAATCCACTACCCCACATCTCCCTTTCTCTTTCTCAGTGACTGTTCCACTGTCCTGCCTTTTGCCATCTCTCCACATCTCCTTTTCCCTCTCTCTCTTCATGTCCTCTTCTTTCCTCTTCTTCATCACACCAGAACCACCACTGCTATAACTCTCCTCCTCTTCCTCTTCCACCACCACCATATATGGTCCTCTACTATCTTAATTCTAGAAGTGTATGATCAGTTTGATCCAAGAAGTGGTAGAGAGTAGCTGGTGTTGTGTCTTGTATTGGCTGATCATTGAGCTAAGCTAGCTGTAGCAGCAGCAGCAACCTCCCATAGCTTGATCTTGCAATGCTGCAAAGGAACCTGCCGAATCTCTCCCTCCGGATAAGCCCTCCGGCCGTCTCGTCGGCGGCGGCATCCTCCGGAGCACCGACGGCGGCGGCAAAGACTCTGCCGACAGGAGTGATTACAGACGCAGAAGGAGGAGGCGAAGTAGCGTTCTTTGGAAACCCTAGCTCCGGCAGCGAGCCCCCCGGTCTGAGCCTGGGGCTCGGGCCGACGACGCCGGCGCACGAAGACGCCGCCGGCGGCCGCCATGGCGACCACCTGCAGCCGCAGGGGTGTGCGTTTAAGCGAGTGGCCTCCAGGGCATCCCTACCGGCGGGCTCGAAGCGGAGCGTCCGCGCGCCGCGGATGCGCTGGACCACCGCTCTTCACGCCCGCTTCGTGCACGCCGTCGAGCTCCTCGGCGGCCACGAGAGTAAGCTTAGCTAGCTACCTTATCACCATCACTGTGTCCTCTCATAATGTGACCCGAACTCGTGCAGCTACATTTTTCTTTTCCTTTTGCCTGAATGAGATTGATTACTCCATTGTTTTGTGTGCTCAATTCTCACGAGCTCTTGCTTGGCGATGATCCGCAGGAGCGACGCCGAAGTCGGTGCTGGAGCTGATGAACGTCAAGGATCTGACACTGGCGCATGTCAAGAGCCACCTCCAGGTACGTGTATCGCTAGGAAAGAAGAGAAAAGAAGAAAAAGAAAGAAAGAAAGAGGGAAGAGGTGATAAAAGGGAAGCTAGTATTGCTACCACACCATGCAAGGGAAAGAAGATGGTGAATCTTGTTGCATGATGGCTTCTTTTTGTTTTTTCCACCACTTTTATGGGTGTTCTTACTATTGGTAACTACATGTGTACTTTGTCTCTGGTGAATCCCTGGGTCAAGTACTAAGTGACAAACAAACGGCATCTAGCTAGCCAGGACAAGCCAGATATATATCATTTAAATTAGTTACCTCCTTAGCATATGTAATTAATTATTCAAAGCCATTTGTAGCATCATGCAACACAAGGCATTCACCTCATTGATCACTCATCTACTGGTGTACGTGCAGATGTATAGGACAGTGAAGAGCACAGACAGATCATCCCACATTGCCTCAGGTATACATATAGCTTAATTTATTTTCACCAATGGATGGTATATTTTTTTCACCAGGTGATTTATTTTAATATAATGAAACGACTTCTAGCCTATGCACCAACTACGAATACACACACGAAGTGATTAAATTGATCATTGCGGGTGCGTTTGCAGGAGAGGCGCAGCTGCTGCAGCAGGCAGGAATGGAGGTGGTGGCGATGGAGGCGGCAGCTGGAGGAGGAAATGGTGGTGGTGGTGGTGGTGGTGGGGTGGTGCTACCGATGATGCCGGCATGTGACGACATGGTCGGGATCTGTAGCTCCCCTGCGGCGCCTGCCGCGGCGACTAGTTCAGCTGCTGCCTACTTCCTCTGCGCGACGACGACGTCAACAGCAACTGCTCCACTGGTGGCAATAGTGCCATCGCCTCCTGCTCCAACCATTCCCACAAGGTCTGTTCAGTTCGATCCTGTCAGCTTCAGAACTTATTAATCTCTTCATTCATTTGCATTTAACGGTGAGTTTTATATGCATTCCATTGGTGGGAAGTCAATATTTTCTACCGCTAAACTCGTAGATTATCAGGGTCACGAAATGTGGACGATTATGGAAAGCACCGGTAGTGCGGTGGTAGAGTCGTAGTTACATGACTATACTCATCAGGACTCAAATATCTTGATGCGCACGAATATTATTTGCACATGTACTATATCGGTTTTTAATAGGATTTTAAAGAGGGCAAAGATGTCAGTGGCCTCCATATTTTTAAACATGTGTTAGGAGGGGGGCACTCGAGGGTGCTGAGTGTGGTACACGAAAGTAATTGTGTGTGTGTGCATGTGTATGTGTAATCAAGAAAAATATGAATACTTGTTAGCATATATTGGTTTGTGATTTTGCCATATCTGGGCATGCATGCATATGCAGCTGTTAATTATATATCTGGAGTTTTAGTGATCAGGGACCAAATGTTCGTTACAAATTTCATGAGGTTTCTCTTTGGTTTAATTACCATCTATATTTACGTACACACCAACAAAACTGCATAAGGGTTGGATGAGGTGTGTGTGTATTATATATATATATATATATATATATATATATAGAGAGAGAGAGAGAGAGAGGGGGGAGGGGTTTCATCCGAGTTGACACTAAGCTGCATGCCTAATTTGCTTTTTGCTGAAAGGAATGTGCATGCATATATATACATGATAAAAATATATATTGCAAATAATATATGTAGTGAAAACTTAGAAACTATCGTTGAATCAAAAGTAGACGCGTGAGATTTATCCACGTCATCAAAAGTAAAAATTTTACTCATGACTAAATCTGAAAGTAATTTCTTTTCGCTTTGAGCAACGTGGACAAATCTCATGCATCTATTTTTCAATCCAACGGTAATTTTTTTTAAGTTTTCAATGTATATATGGTTTGTCCTATATATTTTTTCTATATGTATATGGGAACAGCATTCTTCTCATCTTCAAATAGTACTTTAGCCTCATCCAGTGCATTGGAAGGTTATTTGCGCACGTTGCACGTGCTTTACAATGGAAGCAATGTCTGAACTCTGAAGTTTTTCTACTCTTGAGAAGATCACTCTCCTCTTTTTATCTTTTTTAAAGAATGCTAGATGTACATGCTGCATATAGCCATGTACTGACAAGAGGAAAAGGACACCACTTTGCATGAAATGTGATGATTTTTGAGGGGGGGGGGTTTCATATATCTTGGCAACAGTTCCCCTAAGTACGCAATTATAAATGTTATTTGTAGATATTAAAAAAGGGGCCTGGGCATATATTCTACACCCCAAGTTGCTAGCTATAATAAAGAACTTGCAATTAATTGATAAAATGTATATAAATAAATATGAGCGTGTATACATCAATCCCGACCTAGCTAGTATTATAACAAAATGTATTGAATTCAATTCATGCTTGTGCATGGTGTTTGAAGGATTTGAGTAGAGTGGATTGAGTAGGGGTGCGAATAATTCTTGTGTTGGTTTGGTTGATTTAGAACCTAAGACATACATACATACATATATATATATATATATATATAGTACTCAAACCTTTTTCCAATTGATGCTAATAAAACAAAATGCCATTATCAAACTGGTCGCCCAAACAAACCCTATACTAAAAATAAAATATTTTCATCCAATAAAAAGACCAAGTCTTTTTGGATCACGTACACTGGAACAGCCTCTATACCTATTTAAATATTTGATTGGTTACATGAAGATGTTACGGGAATATAGTTTTGTCTTGAAACAGTTAATTTCATTATGTTGTAGTTTTACTAGTTCTTTTTTGTGGTTTACAACATAAATTAAGGTTAAAAATTTTCTTTGGAAGAGCATGTTAATATTTAAAACTAGTACGTACGTAGGTAATGTCCATGATTTAATAAAACTATGCATATTATCAACCACACATGTGTGTTTGCGTATAGACAGAGTTGGATCGATAGATGTTCACTAATTCTGCAGTCGTCAAAACTCTGATGATCTGTATATCTGATCATTGCGGCCAGCGATTGCATTTTGGAAGAAGGAATGAAATATCTTCATCATGCATGGTATGATGATGTGGCACTTAGACCAGTACTTATAAAACCTCTCATATGATGGTAAAAATGTCGCCCTGAATTGCTAGCTCTCATAGATTTCTTTTTCTGTAGTGCCAGCTTAACCTTAATTGTCAGCTTCTCCTGTTCTTCCCATTCGACCGATTTGTGACAAATCTCATAGTCGTAGAAGCAGCTAGCTAGCGCCTGCATGCACTGAGCGACAACTAGTGTTTTCTCTGTAGCGCATGCATATGTTTCCCTGCCGACCTCTTCCCCGTGTCGTCACCTTCCCATGCACGCTTCTCCTTGTCCGCGTCGCGTCCACATGCATCTCCTCTCGTCGCTCATGCATAATGCCCCTGTTGCTCTTCGATAACTCGTTCAATATATACCTTGTTCTTCTTGATCCCCTCTATACCGTACCCATTCTCTCTCAATGTTCCAGTCAAGTATACAGGAGAAATTAAGTGAAAGCCGGGCACAGCAGTCGAGGCAAAGAAGCGAGTACCACTCCTAGCTAGCTGTGGATCGATAGCATATGTATTCGAAGATCGATTTAATACTAGTAGATGCATGCATGAGCAAATGCAATACTAAACAGTTTAATACCAGTATAACCTCCGTTCTTTTCTAATTAAAATTATATTTTTTATACATTTTTAAATTGTTAAACAATATATTTTGTATAAAAACTTTTTATATAAAAATTGCTTTAAAATATAAGATAAATCTATTTTTAAATTTAAAATAATTAAAACTTTTCGTTTTATGTTTTACGTGTATGTACTTAATCTTCAACCTAACTGGTGTGTTCTTAGATTTTACCTCGTTTGTTAGCACCTTTTCAAACGGCTAAACAGTGTGTTTTTTACAAAAATTTTTATATAAAAGCTATTTTAAAATATCAAATAAATATATTTTTAAATTTATAATAATTAAAACTTAACTAATCATGTATGACTTTTTCGTTTTACATGCGTTGATTTTATCTTTATCTTAATCTATCTTAAACACCGGGGCACACGATGCGTTTTCTGCTGAAGAGTTCCTCGTGCATGCAAAATGGATCGGTTAAGGCCGTCAGTGTTCCAGGTTGTTGGGTGCATTGCATTGGTGGTGTAGGGACAGATCGAGCCAGGCAGGTTCCCATATGCAACGCAACTGCCCAAGGGCATGACTGTTTCGTGATCTATATATATCACAGATTAAACAGTGTTGAGCTTCCTAAGCAACAAAGAAATATGGCAGAGTGCTCGCTCATGTCTGCAATGATAAAGCATGTAGGTGATGTAAAGGGCTAGCTAGCTCTTGATTAGTTAGTTAGTTATACACTGCAGTGATGGCTTAAACATATAGAGTAACAGTAGCTAGTACTGACTGTCTTGTAGGTTTCATGAATGCATATATGGAGGTGTTGATATATAATACAGTTCATTTCGAATTTTCGATGTTAAGAAATGTTTTGCTACATGGAATTGATAAGAGCGCTGCCTCTCTTTAACTTTCTTGAGCACAGGAGGACTGACCAAACGCCAGTGCTGAAAAAGGGTGTCGCGATTGTTGACTCATTGCACCGGTGTCAGAAGCATAACTACTCACCAGTGCTTCAAGATGCTCTTCAGGTACATATCTATGCATGCACCCTTGAGATCACAAGCATAAAATGGGAAGAGTGTATTAACTCCACCAACGATGCACGTATTTGTTACTTAGCTAGAACTTCCGTTGAACTTCTCTGGACTAGATATTTTGTTACTATAACTGTTGAGGTAGGCCCTGAACAGTTCTAGTCAGTACCCCCCGCCCTTATCTGATCATAAATAGTTAGTAGTAGGGAATTGAAAGTGTACGTACTATCTCTATGTATAACATCTCTCATGAGTGTGTTGTAGTACAAATTCATCTTTTCTTAGGAGCATCAAGCATGCACTTTTTCTTTCAGTAAAGTTTCAAAAATCATGCATATATCTGTTGTCATGTGATGTGAATAGGGAGGCGAAGAAGATAATCTTATTACCGGGAACCTACCAATGGGAGGAGCATCAGCACAAGCGAGCATTGAGGCGATGGCAGCTACCAACTCTTCAAGCCCTGCAAGCTCATCTCCATCCCTTGCAAGCCTGGAGCAGCTGCTACCTGAAGACTCGTTTGCGCCCAACCTGGAGATCTCCCTTGGGAGACAGGACTGGAACATGGACCATCCTGAAGAACTGAGCCTGAAATACCTGTGAAAAAGAAAAGGTTTTTTTCTCTCCTCTGAGTTTCACTCCACTAACCATTGATGATTGATCGATCAGCACGTTGTGATGATGACTGAAAATATCTTCAGTGACCGCGTCCATAAATCCATCCGATGTTTTTCCTGAATTTTTTCGCCCAGCTTGCGAGAGTGTTCTGAATTTCAGAAGCCCAATGTGCTCGGCCGGTTTGCAATAAAAGCCCGTGCGAATCTGTCTAACGAAGGCGTGGACTTGCCTGTGAGAAGTAAGAGAGCAAAAGCGTCAGCTTGCAGGGGAGTCAGATTCAGTAGTACGCGGCGATGGCGACGTGGCGGAACAGTCCAGGATGTATCTGTCGTCGCGCGTCGCCATCACGAGCCCACGGTAACACGACGACTCCACCCACCGGAATTGCCGCTCACCGCCGGCATGGGCGTGAAAACTGCCCACCGCGACCGCGTATTTCAGATAGCTCCCCCCACCCCCCCGCGTCCTTGCCGGCTTTCAGACAGCGGCCCGGTGGGCGTTTCACGGTCTAAATTAAAGCGGCAAGAACGACATCCAGATGGCTGACCTGCTTCAATCCTGTGTGCCAAGAATGGAGCATATAACTATAGATACGTCACTAGGTTCCAATTGTTATTCTGTTAGGTCCCAGCAGCACTGACATGAGCATACCAATGTGCTAGCTTCAAGAACCCCTATAAATTGTCTTGGTCGTCATATAAACCCCTACCCACATCTCCCTGTTCGATCTTCAAATTCATCAATCCACCTAACCTTGTTGCTGTCCTCGTCGTCTCACAATCAGTGTGTTCTCTGCACTGAATTCTGAAGAAGCTGTGATCGATCGGCGATCGGGATGTCGAGCCTGATAGACATTTGGACGGTGGAACGGGAGAGGATCCGGGTCAGCGGCGCGCAGGCGTTCAGGACGACGGTGGCTTCGATCGGCGGCAGTACAGGGTCGAAGCAAGGCTGCACGGCTCGTTCTGACGGCCGCCAGAATAAGCCTGACGGCGCGGTCCTGGAACCGGTTGCCAAGAAGCAGCAGGCCGCTGCCGTTGGTGGCGCGCCGGCGAGCGTAGTCCAAGAAGACGCTTTCTTGTCCATCCTGATCGATTGCTTCGGCCAGTAGAGTAGGCTAGCTTGTATTTATAGCATACTCACTCTGTTTTAAAATATACCTTCAACTATAAATCTGGACATAGCGCTGGAGGAAGTAATTCGTGCTTCACTTGTGTCTAATCTAGGTGATTTCGACCCGTTTTGTGAGATTTTTTGTGTAAATATTCGGAAATATCGAGGGCCGCAGTATCTGAATCCTGGAAGTCTCTGTAGTGAAAGCCCACTTTTCTTCAATCGAGATATAGTTTAGCGGTTCGAAGTACGCGATCATGAGACGATTCGAGTGAAGGGGATTCTATAATTCATCGCCACCACTCGGTTAAATCAGATATTTTGATCTTTTTTATTGAAAACCAGATATTTTGATCTGAGTGTTCTACTTGTTGATACGTGTGAAATATCTCGCTTCACTTCCAGGAAAGATATTTTGCCTCCTTTTACTGTCACTGACTAACACGTTACACGTAGTCACGTACCAGAATTCAGAAACTCAGATCCAGAAGCCGAGAACGGACATACAAAAGATCTGATCTCTACGATGAAGCCGAGTAAATCGTAGTACAAACATTATCGTCAGCTCGTAGTAATTAACCAACGGCGAGTTAAAACGTGCAAAATTTGTGTCGGCACAAGAAGCAACAGTTGCAACGGCGCACAAATACTAGTACAATTTTACGTGCTTCGGTGCTTCTGAAACTATCGGCCATACCATTACCAATACCATGGATCGATGTTCTCCAATGCTCCCGCAGTTTGGGCACACCATTACTCCAACACAGTCCACAACAACGAGGCCCGCGACCACGACATGTCGTTACTGCACCTTGCAGTCCAAGTTCTCAACGAGCGTGTGCTCCCGCACGTTACAGTAGTACGATCCGATCCAGTTTGATTTCCCCGGATCAAATAATACTTCACGCCCCGTCGGTTGGGCATCAAGATCAGCTAGAGAAAAGGTATTGGACAGGGTTTTAAATGGATAAAAGTTGAAGCCCTATCAAATATTTTAACTTTCAATAAATCTGAATGGCTCATTCAATACAATAAATTAGTAAGATATAGATACCTTTTAGCTCCTGAAGCTTGGAGTTAAAATGCTACCAAACACCCTCGGCATCCATTCCAGCGCACCCTCTGGCATCCCGGCGCGGGCGCGGCATCTCCGCATCCGCTCGCCGGATCGCGGGAGCCCAACCGGTATATCCACGCTGATTCCGCGCTGCTCAGGCTCAGCAACCCACCCGCCACACGATGGCCAAGCAGCCTCCCTCGAATCAACTGACGTCGCGCCGTGCGTCACATGGCAGGAAGGTGCCGCGCGTGGCGTGGTCCTCCTCCGGCCGGCCTCCTCTCCCCAGCCCGAAGCGGACAAAATGCCAATGAGAGAGGCGGGCGCGGCCGCGCGCCCCGCACCGAAACCACGCAGCTTTCCTCGACTATTCCCCGCTCTGGCCCTTTCTCACACATCGCAACTAGACACGTACAGTAGCTTCTTCCCGTCTTCCACGGTTGCCGGAGCCGGACGCGTATAAGTAGAGCCCCAGCGCAGCGCGGTTAGCCAACAAAGCAACCAATCAAGTATTCTTTGGAGTCTGTGCGCGAAGCTAGTGAATTTACTCAGCTGAGAGAGCCAGAGAGGAACTAACTAATCAATGGCGGGCCTGGTTGGAGTTTGGCTGGGGGAGTTCGCCAAGATGAGCCGGGGGGCGGCACCGGCGGCCGATGCTGGGGTCGGCCGGCGAGCTCAGGGCGAAGGGGAGAGCTGCAAGAGTAAGGGTAGAGGTGGTGTTGTGCAGGAGAGCGCGACGAGGAGGAGGAACAGCAGCGTCCTCTCCGACTCCGAGGCCACCGTGTGCATGCTCATGGACCGCTTCGCCCCTGCCTGACGCCGCTCGCTGGCCGCTTGGCTTTCGCCGGTAAAAAGGATTGATGGAAGCGTGTGCTGTGTATACTCCAGTAGATATTCTCTGTATATAACCACTATGCGTAGCTATTTTGCATCAATTGTATCATATGGGTTGTAATCTTTAAAATTTGGAGTCGATTCATTGGTTAATATATGCAGCACCAGTGCTGGTTCTGTTTTTTTTTTGCCTGATGTCCCATCTGATTTCTCAACTGGCTTTCTATTGCCGTGACTACTCTTTACTTGAACGTTTGCCCTTGTCAACCAATTCTCAGTTGCTTCTGTATGTACGTATCGTTGGAAAGAAAGTATTAGGATCTTCTTTGAATTCTTCTTTGAATTATCTGATCAAGTGGGCATGATGAGCAACGTGCTCTGTAATCAAGTAGCTGGCCGTTTGTTTTTCACGAACACACAAAAAAATACGCGTTAATATATTAGCAGAAAAAAATGTCAAAGAGAATACATGCCCAAAGAACCGAAAACCAAAGAAAGGAAAAGAGAAAGAAGGAGGAGAGGAGGGAGAGGTTAGACAAGGCAAACACTACACTCCCCAACACACTCAATAAACGACAGCGTCAACCATGGACTACAGGCAGCCCTCCGAACGGATGAAATCCAGAACCATCGAGACCGAAGAAAGCGCGAAGTCAAAAACTCTGGAGTTTCGTTCCTTCCACAGCTATCACGAGACTAGAAGAACCAAGGAGTCGAAAATGGCGCAAAGGTGCTCAGGGAGACAAGACTTGGACGACGATCACCAATCTTGGAACCAGGCACCACGAGTGAGAGAGAGAGCAGACCAACTGGAAGACGAAAGAACATGGAGCCAGACCTGACGAGCAAACACGCAGTCGAGCAGGATGTGGTTAGCGGTCTCGACATCCTGGGTGCAGAAGGGGCAGATTGAGTGGTTAGCAATACCACACTTCTGAAGAAGATCGGTTGTCCAACAACACCATCGAAGCGTAAACGAAAGAAAAAATCTGCATTTCGCAGGGCCTTTCACGCGCCAGAAAAGATCGACACACAGGGTGAAGGAGTGCTAGCCAAGTAGCTGGCCGTTTGTGTTCATGTAAGTATTATTCAAGGTTCACAAAAACTACCGTTCAGTAAACGAGAACTACCCTCCAACGGTTTTGTTGATAAACATGAGTACGAGCCGATTACCAACTAAATTTTGACATATTTTTATTGAAAGTTTGATTTATTATTATTTTTTAAAAAACTTGTCCGGTTAACCAAACGGTTTCTCGATCTGCACTGATTGGATACGTCTGATTTTAATTAATGGGCCAGGAATTCCAGGCTACCGCCAGTCCGGCCCATTTAACTCTCAAGGCTCGCAACTAAATCCCGGCCCAATTCGAGCCCACAACGAAATCGAATTCGCTCCGTCTCCACTCCACTCTCCTCTGCGCAACAAGCGGCGTATTTGTTCTCGTCTCCCCCATCCGCTGTCTGCCTCCATCGCCAGCCCGCTCGAGCTCTTCAACTTCTTCCCCAAGTTTTGAAGGGATCGACCGCCGCCACCGCCGCTGCGATGGAGCACGCCGTCGTTGAGGGGGAATCCTTCTCGCCCAACTGCTCCACCCTCCTCATGGTCCGGGTCGCCCTAAACCTCTCCTCTCTCCGGTTTCCCGTTGGAATAGCTTTGCCTCCATGGCTCATGACGCGGTTGGTGATCCCCTTTTTTTTCGGCTGCAGCCGGCGCTCTCGATCGGCAACGTGGGGCAGCTCGCCGTCGACCTGCTGGTGTCTTCGTCGCGGGCGAGGCGGGTGGCGTACCTTGACGAGCCATCCGTGCTGCCCTGCGCCGGCAACGACGCCTTCGGGCCCGACGCCGTCGGTGACCTTGCGCTCGCGCTGGAAGGTTGGGTGTTCTGTCCTTTGCTTTCTTGTGCTATGCTAGCAGGAGACACTTGATGGATTGGATTGTGTTAGGGGTGGTGAACTGGTGATCGGTGGGTTCGTACTTTAAGTCCTTCCGTTATGCACACCAACTGTTCGATGAAATGTGTTATAGTGCGGCATGAACGATTCCTGCTCTGCACACCAGCTGCTTGATGAAATGCCTTGTTCAGGTCCAAGAGAATAATCGGCAGAATAAATAAAAAGTACCTTAAGGTTCAGCCACGCATATTATTCTTCAGCATGGTACTACTTAGTGCGTGAATATAATTGAAATATAATGTCTACTTACCTAGTCACCTTCTGTCTCTTTTCTCTTTACAGCTTATGAATCTCCATCCCATAGGCTGGCCTTCATACAGCAACGGTCCCCAATTATTACAGTATGTTGATTTTACCTATTTGCCATATATTTTCCGTTTTAACTTTATAAATCTCAAAGAGTACTTAAAGATACTTTTCACTTGCTTATGTGGGTGATTATGATTCATGCAGTTAGAGAATCTTGTGAGATTTGTTGCACATGCATCAAGGTTCTTCAAGAATGCATAAAAGAGCAATATTGCGCTCTATTGTATTTGATCTTATAATATAAAAAATGTTCTCCATTTGTTTGAAATTATAGAATCAGCTTCTTTTTTTGTATATCACACATTACATTTCCTACACTAACATCTGTTCCTTGTGAACTAAATTTACATAGCACATTTGTTATTCTGAAATGATTTAGAGAAAATCTAGTTATTGATCTATTGACCTTTTCTTTAAAGAGGTATGATGAGGGTGAAACTAGAGTTGCAGGTGATGCTTGGGCCTTTTACTCTTTGTTTGGAATTTTGGTAGTTGGTAAAGTCCTATAAGTTGTCTGCAGTCTGCACCTATAATTGATGATTTTTTTTCATTTGTTGTGACACCTTTAACCTTTTATGTTGGTTCAGGGGATGGTGGTTTCATTTGCAAAAAATGTTGCTAACTTTATAACCAGCATTGAAAAAGACCATGTTGTTATCCTTTCAAGTTTAGATTCAGGCAAGAAAAGGATAATTGATGCATCCAGGTAATTGAAATGCATAGCTTCACATATCCTCTCTTTTATGATTAGGATTGCGTCTTTCATTCTCATTAATTGCTTTATCTTGAAGTGATACGCAAGTATATTACCTTTCAAGTTGCAATGAGGATGGTTCTGATCCGAAATGTGAGAACTTAGGCTGGAAGAAACTTGAGGAATACGATCCATCTCACCGAAGGTGGAAGTGTCTTGCTAGCCTAGTTGAAGGTGGTGATCTTTCAGAAGATGTGACCAGTGATCCTGAAGAGATGACGATAAATGATTACTACTCGAGCTTGCCATTTGCAGCACTATTCTCTGCCTGCAAGGTTTGATTGATTTGTTTTTACCATTAGAGGTCATTGTTGTAATATGTTTAATGTCATTATTTTATTACAGGCTAAAGGCTTGAAAGTTACTTGTGTACTATGCTACTGCTCAGAAGGGGACAATATGCCAGAATCTTTCCAGTTGGCTGAGGCAGTATGTAAACTTGTTGCTCAAGGCCCTGAACAGTTCCATGGTACATTTATATATCAACTTTATTAGTTTTTCATTTATTAACTGTTTGTAATTTGCCTTACTTTCCTTCTTTAGGAATATCAATATTCAATATTATGTGATCAGATTTTGGGTTCCTGTGTTTACAAATCCTGCTTCGAAAATTTTCAGGAAATGGGCCCAATGGATGGATTATTCCATTGTCCTGGAAATCAGTATATGGACCACCACCTGACCTCTCTATTTTCTAGACTTGAAGACCTATCTAGTAAGTCAAATTTGTATTGAGGAAGGCAGTATTATCCATGCTATGTAATTATGGTGTTTTAACATACAATTTCAAATATATTTTTTAAAAAAATTGAGTGCAAAAGAATTGCTAAGGAAATGTCACACCACCTTAAACGCTTTATGCCATCATTTGCATCCAATAAACCAAAATGCTCCTGTAGACTACATGCATAATAAACCGGCAAACCTATGTTAATTATGTATCGACAATTTAAGCTCCAACATGAGCTTATAGTTAAAACTAAAGACAATTTGATGCACTTAATGAGAGATACGTCACAAGATATTCTCTATTATAAACACTTTTTGCGTAGAATGATTTTTCTTGTTAGAAGACTATATTCCGTAGCATAATATCTGCTGAAATGTTCTGTCTTTTCTTTTGCACCATTATTATAGGCATCTTTAAATTATTTCTAGTCTTCTATGGAAAAATATGTCTGCACATTTTAGAATGAAAAGTTTGTAGCCCAAGACAATCCTATCATGAAAGTTTTTCATGTATTTTGTATCTCTAACTGATAGTGTTGCAAGAAAAAGGTTGAGCTTTCCTGGTTTATAACGGGCTTTTGACAGATAGGCAGCCACTATTGACCATGGACGCAAAATTTCTTACAGTATTGTGATTCATGAAATTAGTAACAACATCAGGGCCGGCCATTGTGGTAACTATCAGTACACTTTGTTAAATGGTTTTCACAATCTTGATTGTTGTTAGACCACTGTCATGGCAATAACAAGACCTTCATATGGTAGCTGTAGTGGACCAGTAGCACATTATTCCACATGTTAAACGAAGGTACTTTGGGATCTAGGTAGAAACATGTTGGTCACCGCAATGTGATACATCTTTTATGCCTTCTGCATCACTGATGCCTACAGTAAAAAAAAATCTTAGAATGGTCCTAGCAGCAATCAAGGACTCAAGGTTAGCATTACCGCTAACCACGCGCCGATAGTAATTTGATGATACTTTTGTAGCGGTATGCTAGGTCAATTAACTAAAATAGCTATTTAGTTGAAGTATGGTTTCCTTAGCATCCACTTGAGCTAGTACTGCCCCCTTTTTGTTCTGTTGCTAAGTGCGTCGACCCTGTTTGCCATCCCCCTCCTTTTCATTTGCAACTTTTGGTTGGCTAATAGTGTCCTTTTTGCACGATTTGATAGGTGAGGTTGCTATCATGAGCACTATTTAGGATTGAGGATGTTGAACTTTTAGCACGAGGGTTAAGGGGTTGTGCCAGAAATCTCCAGGAAGGTGATGAGTATCAAATGGTTTAGGTCAAGTAACAAAAGTGTAATTCCAGTTCTCTTGCTGAACTCGTGGTGTGATTGTACCTTTTTTTAAGATCCTGTTGTCCGTCTATATTGTAAGGGCATGATTGTACTTGAACCTACATTTAATTAGCTGGAATTTTTATGTGACTGATAGCTGTGTTAACAAAACGTCAGACATATGTCAATTCAGTTGGTGGCGTTCTCTAGCTGTGCAATAAGCTGCTTGTTGAATTCCAAGCTCCAAGTGGTGTTTCCATCCGGGAGCAACTGCCGTTTTGCATTTTGGTTGGATTGATTTTGATGTGGTGGAAGAATCTGTGTTGTGCTAGTGCGCACCGCTTTATGGGAAAGTAGCTACCAAAATGATGACTGTTGGCATGGCAACCGCGAAGGTGATGCCCATTTGCCTGCCCATTTTCGTTGGCCTCTGGCAACTAAGGTAAAGAATGATTGCATCTTTTTTAAGCTCTATATGCATCTCTGACTAGGAAATGTATTCGTCATGTCTTATCGTTTTGCATAGCTGAGCGAGGTGGGCCGGGTGAGGTTTTGTGGATGTGCTGATCGTCAAGCTGCCGAGTCCGAGGATGAAAGCTCGCGAACGCGATGCCTACAGGAAATTTGCAAGCCCATAAAGATTCGTAGCAAAAACTATTGTGGAGGTAAGAATGCACGTGCTTCTGTTTTGTACTAAGTACTGTCAGGATAGTTGTTAGCCCGCTTTTATTTTACTCAAGCTTGATTGGCCGGGGTCGTCATTTGGTCAGTGTCTTATAGCTATGATCATTCAGGTTGACGGTTAGAAAACCGTAGTACTTTATACTAAAGACTGCAATATATGGATCGGTATATTTTACATGATACGCGCTGGTATAGGTCCTACAACACACTTTATATTCGGGGTAGTCCTTAACCGTACAAATGCTGCCGTGACAACTTTGGTTATCCTTTGTCTACAAGCTGTTAGTACGTTGAACTGTCCATCTCCATTCCTATGACTATGTGAGTGTGGCAGCATGCACACAACACGGGCTAGTTCAACACACAGAATCGCAGGCTTGATAGCGGACAAGGCGACCGTTCAACACTGAGAAAATAAAACAATATTTTCAGTTTCCGTTGGGCACCATCGCACCGATCACTTTCGGTTTCTCCGTGCACTTTCATCTCTAAACAATCGTCATTAATATAGTAATGCGACCTGACAAGTGCTAAGATAGTCGCCACCGCGAAAAAAGTTTGTTGGCTAATCTACAATTGTATGCAGCATTTATGCGTCAAGTTTGATTCTCAGTACGAGGGAGTATTAGTCACAATAATTTGCACACCTGCTCCATATGACTAATAAGCGATAACAGCCATTCTGACATGAACATGATAATAGCCATCACCATCACCGACTCCGTGGAATCTTAATCCAACTTTATGGCACTAATCTACATCTCCGCTTGCTCCATTAGTACTGGAGCTTCCATGTTCTTACCAGGAAGCTTACAGAGTCTGGGAAAAAAAATGTCTTATACTAGTATTATCTCAGCAAAGAAAATTTCTACTGGTACAACTCCGTATCCGTACAAGCTGATTGATCACACCATACAGTGAAAAATTACTAATACTAGTACTTAAAATACTAGTACTAGTGAAGAAGAGAGAATGGAAAAGAAGATGACCGGGCGCCGGAGACTTTGACCGGCGGTGGTCAGAAGGTGGCCTTCTTGAGCGAGGTGACGGTGACCGAGGAGCCGAGCGCCGAGCTGCCGACCTCGACGTCGAAGGAATCGTATCGGAGGAAGAGCTCGACGAGGAGGAGGCGCGCGACGAGCACGACGAAGTCCTTGCCGGCGCACTGCTTGTCGTGCAGGGTGGGCGCCGCCGTCTCGGGCCCGTTCGACCAGACGACGTGGCGGAGCAGCCGCGCGCCGTCCTCGCCGAGGAACCTGTCCGGCACGTACTCCTCCGGCCGCGCGAACACCCGCGGGTCCTTGGTCGCCATGGGCTGGTACCCGAACAGCATCTCCCCTTCCCGCACCTCGTAGCCGTAGTCGTGGCTCTCCACCACCATGTCTCGCTTCGCCCTCCCGTACTGCATCGCCACCGGCGGCTCGATCCGCAGCGCCTCGTACACCGCCGACTTCACCAGCGGCATCTCCGCCAGCGCCTTCATCGTCACCTCGCCGCCGTTGTCCCGCACGGCGCCACGCACCTCCGTGGCCAGCCGCCCGCACCCGCGCCCCGGCACGGCCCAGCCACTTCACCAGCGTCGGAAACAGGATCTTCATGCCGCCAAAGGAGTTGAAGCACAGCGCGAAGAGGATGTTGTGCACCGCCTCCTCCCGCGCAATGCCGAGGCGCTCCCCCTCGTCGACGACGGCCTTGGCCGCGTCCCGGAAGAAGTCGGCGAGGCGGTCGTAGTCCTTCTTCACCAGCGCCGGCGGGAGGCGGAGCGAGTGGAGGAGCGTGTCCTCGACGAGGGTGGGGAGGCCGAGGCTGAGTAGCGGGCTGAGCTGGAACAGCACCCACTTGGTGATCAGCTTGGGCCCGTCGCGTCCGAGCGCCGACTTGGCCGGGTCGCGGCCGAGGAGGCCCTGGCAGAGGAAGCCGAACGCGGCGGCGTCGTTGTGGACGCCGAAGTCGGCCTTGCCGACGCGGGCGAGGTCGTTCTCCATGAGCCCGAACAGGTCGCCGTACACTTCGCGGAACTTGGGGATCACGTGCTGCCGCCGGTGGGAGAGGAGGTAGAAAAGGAGGGTCTTGAGCGGCGCGTGGTTGGGCTCGGCGGGGTCAAGGTAGGAGAGGACTCGATACCCGCCGGTGAGGTCGGTGGACGGCATGAAGGTGCCGGTGAAGAGGTCGGTCTTGTCGACGAGCGACGTGTCGAACAGGACAGGGAAGGAGGCGGCGTCGAGCAGCGCCACCACCCGCGGGTCGCGCGCCACGAACGGGCCGGGCGGCATGTTGAGCCGCACCACCGTGGAGCGGTTCGCCCGGACGCGCGCCGCGAAGAAGCCGTCGCGGCCGCCCGGACCGTAGAAGTACTCGTACCTGTCCCGGATCGCGCCCACTACCGGCGGCCCATAATCCCCCGGCACCTTCCGCAGCGGCAGCCGCCGCTTCGGCGACACCACCTCCTGCCTGTCCGTCGCCGACGCCGACGCCCGAGTCTGCCGCCGGACCACGACGCGCGCCGGCGCCGGCGACGCGAACGAGATGCAAGCCGCCGCCGTGGCCATCCCCCTTGATCCGATGAGCTACACCTAGCTACTACTTCCAGCTAGCTAGCTCCAACTGCAAGTCCACGGCCACGGCCGTGCAGGTGTGTAGGCGGGGTCAATTCGTCGAACAGTATGAGCACAATTAATCTCGGATCGAGCGTCGTTGGGGGTTTTAAAAGCGGAGGAGACGCGACGGTGACGCAGACGCAGTCACGGAGCCGGAGTAGCAGGTGAGCCCGGTCTATTCAACGTGGGGCGAGTAGGAAAACGTGGGCTTTGATTGTTTATTTTACGCGGGTGTGAAGCTGGTCAGGGTGGTGGATCGCGCGGCGGCGGGGCTGGCCGGCGGTGGCTGTGAGGCTGTCCGGCCGCCGGCGATGGGCGCGCACGTGGGGAAGATGGGTGCAGACTACGGAACGTGTAGCACGCACGCACTGGGCGTAAAAGGTGGTGAGCTGAATCACTACTTCACCAGTCGACCGGCCGAAGACCACTCCGTTGCCCGGTGTCATGGGTGTGTCATAGGTCCTATCTAAGAAGCTAAATAGTTGGTTGGTAGCTCAACTTATAAGAACCATTCAGCATTTTATTTCTGATTTAAGCATGTGGATAAAAATTTGGACTGTTTAAAGAAGCTGAAGCTTAAAAAAAAGCTACAGCAGCTAAAAACCCCTCCAAACAAAGCCTATGTACTATGGCTAACTACGGATGTAGGTACACTTTACTGCTCTACGATATAGACAGATGGATACATCCCATTGGTCGGGCACGCACATGGCACATGACTTTAGACAAATTTTGTTAAAGTTCCCATTGGCGGCCGCCCCCCTCCCCCGCCTTCGCCGCCGCGCGCAAAGACGAAGAGAAGAAGGGAGAAGAAAAGAAGAAGGGAGAAGAAGAGAAGAAGGCACGCGCGGGCCGGGTAGTAACGTATGGCACTTCTCCCAACAAAAAATTTCATCTTTTTTGGTCAAACTACTCTCAAATCTGAAATTATTTTATCCCAACTTTTCATTTTTCATGTAGCAAAAATACAAATTTTTTTCACTTTTCAGCTACAACTAAATAGGGCCTTAGCCAATATTGGTATACTACACTGCTAGTCTAATAACCGTGATTACCGAGTGGTTATACTTGTGTTTCTCAACTCTGGTGCCAACTCTCAAAATGATACTACTAACAAACAAACGCAGAGGTAAGCTGGCGAGGCTATGTATCAACCGACAGCACTTTGTAATAACAAGAAATCAACTCAAAGATTTAACGGATTTTGTATCCAACGAATATATATATATATATATATATATATATATATATATATATATATATATATATATATTCCGATCTCCCACGAGGTCCGTGTGTGATCATAGTGACAGAAGAAGGATGTGCGGCCGGGTTGTTCGCGTGTTGCGTTGGTCGGTAGGTGCAGTGACGCACGAGTTGAAGGCCTGAAGCTCTCCAGTATTATTCCTACGTCGATCTGGTCGGTGAGAGACTCAGAGGGAACCCATTTCGCCGGAAAAAACGAAGGCCATCCGAATGTCTCAAGAAGAAAGAGGGAACCCATTTCGCATGTGGAGACCATGACCAGTTGCCCACACGGCCCACAAATACACACATCCTACTACCGCACTCAACCGCCGGGCCCTACGGTGAGAACGAAAGATTCTCACTGTCTGCAATTTTTGCTTCTTTTTTTAATCGTGCACACCTGAATATGCAACGGCGACTCATCCATTTTCTATTGCTGATTATAGCTGAACCTGTCAAAATTGTCACACAAGGCCATGCTGACGTGTGATGTCATACCAGTGGTTTTAGGCTCCACGTAGGTTCAGATGTCACGTGAACGGTTTCGTAATGTGTCAGAGGAGCCTACGAAGAAAACGGTGGCACGGTGGTTTGAGAGAGAAGCTGACTCGTGTGGTCAAGAAAATAGCAAGAAAGGATGAGAATTCGAAGAGAGGAGAGAAGAGGAACCTGGAGGCTCGAGATTGGGCTCAAGGTCGACGCCATAACTGGAAGACTCCACCGACGACATGGGCCGTAGACGTGGAAGACGGTGACGGCTCGATGAACATAGGCAACATGGGCGGCCGCCGTGAAGAAGGATGGGGGTGGAGGACGCAATTAATGGCAACGGCTGTGGCGGATGAGAGTGGCGGCCCGACGGATGCAGGCAACAACGGTAACCACCGGACACTGTTTGGGGCCGTGGAGGACGTAAGCGATAGCGTAGGTCGTCCTTGTCATATCTGCACATATCCAGTGAGCACAAGGTCGGATCCATCGAGGTTGTCACCGCCACGAGCTGGCCGGCCCACGCCTTGTCATGCTCGTGCCGCTAGGAAGAAAGGAGAGGGAGCTCGTCATGGCAGCCCAGGACAAAGCTCGTTGTAGCTGAGAAGGGAGCCCGTCTCGATCATATGTGTTTCTTTATTTTTTTTGTCATAGTCCAAAAGAATAAAAAGTTCTAATTGTAATAAAAAAATTAATAAGGGCTGACATGTAAAGCCTAGGGGCTGAAATAAAAAATACTACCAATAACCTTCATTGCAGGGTGGTGTAACTTATGTATATTCTAAATAATCTTATCTATATGGCACCTTTAGACCCGTGATAGCAGTGGTCGTTGTCATATTTTACATGGCCTAACTACCGCAACGGTAGCATGGCGATGCCGTTGCGAGCGAGAAGTAATATTAGGGTGTGTTTCACACAATTAACTAAACTTAGTTACTGTTTATTTGGTTGTTAGTATGTTTTTTAAATAGTTAAACGATATATTTAGTATACAATTTTATATAAATGTTTTAAAAAATCAAATAAATTTATTTTAAAAGTTTTTATAATTATATGTTAATTATATTTTTAGTTTTGTATGTAGCTAATCAGTCAAAATCATAATCTCAAAAGAACACACACTTAGAAGTCACAAAAATAACATACTACTCGGTAGAAAAAAATTTGAAAACATATTTTTTTCATTTTACATAAACATACGCGTTTAGAAGGAATTTGTAAAATTATACCACTGTCACAAAATTAAAATACGAAATCATGTGTTACCGCTCGACTTCACGCGATGATGGCACGAGACCATCCCTAACTAGCGAATTCGCATGATTAATAGATTATTAATAGATTATTACCGTCATTAGTAATTAATTAATTTTTTTTAAAATTAGCGTAATTAATTAATTGCTAATCATTACATCATATTGGTTGGTCAAGCGAGACTGTACAGTCTCGCCCTTGTCTTGTCGCACCCTCGCCCTGCGACGCCCTGCGACACCATAGTGAGTCCCATGATCTAGCGGCACTATTCTAGGAGATTGTGGTACGACCAATAGCATCATCATACCGACGTTCTTTTCACACAATGATTCAATGATATCGTCGTTTTTATATTTTCACTTCACGATGATGATATATTTGTATAAAAAATTATATTCTACATATTAAATATTTATAAGGAATAAAAAAATAGACGGTATATTTTAAAATTTAATTCTACCAACGTACTACACTTAACATGCGTGGTCAGCGTCGCACTCGGGGGCTTCGTGTGCGGCTCCTTTTCCAACATATTTTTTTGTCACTGCATAACTGCGGTCCTAGCTCCCGTCATGTGAATGTGATCTCACTCGATTTGGAAGCTCCCAGCTTGATCAGGGCGAACTGGCGAGTTGCTAAGCAACTTTACGCAGTTAGTATTGCCTTATTGACCGACGACTTCGTTTCAGGCAAAGAGGAAAGAAGACCTTGGTGCAACAGAGTCAAATGCTCTGTTTTCAAAGTGTAATATCACGAACATACCTAGGACGAAGATTAAATGCAGACACGTAAATTAAAAAAATTATTAACACATTATTAATTAATTAAGTTTTAATTATTTTAAATTTAAAGATGAAACTTATATATAAAAACATTTTCATATGTTACATATTGTTTACCCGTTTGAAAAATATGCTAACAAAAACCAAAATAATATGTAGTGACGGAGGCAGGATTAAAAATAAGATGGGGAAAGATGCTCGCTTCATAAAGACAACTAAACACAACAAATATTATATTTATACTGTAATCACATAACAATGCAGCATAATCAATAAATTAAAGCAAACAAAACCATTTCAAAATAAAGCAATAATCTTTGTGCCATACAAAGGATACTATGAACATGTTAATTTGCAAATATGAGTCGATTCATAAAGTATGACTATTATATATCTTTAAAAAAGATAAATATATGAGAAGACATACAACCAATGAATCAGACTTTACGAGGCTTAAATGTCACGCGATCGGCACTAAAAATCATTTAATAATACATTTTCTAAAAATTATTAAAAATAAAAATAAATTACTCGAGTGAACTAATTAAGGAAATCAAAATTTTATAAAGTCATGGCTAGAAATATTTTTAAAATATTCTCCATGCTCTAAAATACTCTCCGAAATTTTCTATGAAATTTTGGAGCTCCAGAAATAATTATAATAACACAAAGAGTATTTAAGAAATTACTTAAATAAATTATTTAATCAGTAAATGAGTTTTTTATTTTTTTTAAATACTTTGGATGCCCATCTATTTTCGGGATTTTTCCTGAAATTAATTGAGCATTGAAAGTATTTATAAAAATATAAAGATTATTTATCCGATTAAATAAATAGAAAACAAATTTAAATTTCCTTTCCCGCCTCTGCGCTTCTGCCCATCCACCAAAAGTCTAAAATTCCTCGTCGGTTCGGCCCGCCGCCGCCGCCCTTGCGTGCAAGTCCAATTTGGATCCCTCTCTTTCCTCACCGTCGCGTGGACCCCGCATGTCGCCCTCCCCGGCTCTCTCTGTTTCGCTGTCGCATGGGTCCCGCTTGTCAGCCACTTCCCTCCTCCCGAGCCACCGACAAGTGGGCCTCACCTGTCGGGGCCATCTCTAACCTCCAGCCGCACCACCCGCACTCACGCCGTCGGAGCCCGCGCCCATGTCCCGCACCTCTCGCCGCCGCGCTCCCGTACCGTTCCACGCCGCCCGCACCTCGCACCACGTTCGCTCGTGCTTCCCTGTGCATGCAACAGCCGAATCCAAAATTCCGGTCGTCGCCATTGTCACATCGCCTCAACCCATCGCCTTAATTCGCGCCTCTCGACCCACGTCCGCACCCTGCGACCCCCCTATAAAGCATCCTCTATAGCCGGTGAGTACTTCCCCTCAAGCATTTGCGTCATTCCTTGCCTCCTGAGCTCCCGCGCCGAGAAACCGCACCACCACCGCCGCCGGCCATGTTCGGTCACGCGCCACCGCCACCCTAACCGACGCCGAGCATTTCCGTTTGCGTCGCAGGCTTCCCCGCCCCGCGCCGCAACATGGCCTCAATCCCGCTTCTTCCTCCGCCCGTCGTAATGCCTTCTCCACAACAATACCGAGCCGCACCGCCCCACTTCAACTCCGGTCACCCAATTTGCACCACCCGCCGCTTGCTGCTCCATTTCGCCGTCACCGATATGTGCACCGCCCCACTTAGATTCCCGGCCGCGGCCTCTCGTCCGCAAATCGCCACCAAAACCACGCCTCCACTGTGATCCCGAAGCCGTCGCCGCTTTTCTCGCTCCGCCGCGCAATTTGCGCAAAACGTCGCTCACCGCGCCGCCCCACTACCATTGGCTTCATCGGTGCCCAAGGGTGGTCGGCCTCGCTTCTCCCCAAGCTCCCGCTTGCCGTTTGCGCCGGTCGCCATCTTCCTCCCCGAGTCCGGCTGTATTTCGATAAGCCATTTTCCCCCCTCTTCCCTCTTTTCGTTTCCCCTCCGTTCGGTCCTAAGGCGCCAAATCCCTCTGTCGCGTGCCACCGCCTCTCGCCCACGCACGCATGCGTACGCACCACTTCCGTCGCTCACGTCACCGCTCTGCCTCGTCGCCGATTGAACCCGCTGCCCCTCCATTGTCGTGCCCCGCGGTGAGTTTCCCTTCTCCTTCCCATCTCCGTCGGTGACCTCCGCCGCTTTTCGTTGCACCGTCCCTTGCTGCCGATGACCTTTTGGCCCTTGCGCCGCCGCGTGCGCCATCGCCGGAAGGCCGGTCGGCAGTGGTCGCTCCTTGCTTCGCACCTGGCCATCGAATCGGTCTCAGGGCGATCCGGGTTGTCGGTCCCTCATGGCCGCCCGATCCCCTCCGAGGCGATCTGGGCCGTCCACGTGGCGACCGACGTGGCTGCCAACGGTGTCGCCGCGTCGGCGCCACGTCGGCAGGCCGTCCCCCGTGGGCGCCTGTGTGGCCGTCCACGTGGTGGACCATGGACCGGTCCCCGTGGACCGAGTCCATCGTGGTCCCGTGCGCCGCAGCCGCTGCGCTGTCGTCAGCGTGATGTTAGCTCTCGGCCACTGACGTCAGCCCTCGCTCCGCTGACATCAGCAGCACCTTTTTCCTCGTAAAATAAGTAAAAATTTGCGCAATAAATTATTTTAATTTCCAGAATTCGTTTTAAATGGTCCAAAACTTCTAAAATTCATATCCAATCCATACGAACTCCAAATTGGGCCATTCAAATTGTAAAATTCATCTAAAATTGAGCTCTACATGTTTGTTTACTTTCTATGTATTGTTTATTTGATTTTTATTAGGTTTTTCCTTATTTTGTGTGTCAACGTGTAGACTTTGCCGTTTTGGGAGTTCGCGCTCGTGAATAAGAGAAGATCAGCTGATGAAGCAAGGCAAGTCACATTCCTCCTTGACGCATATTGATCCCAATTTATAAAATATTTATTGTTTACAAATAAAATTGCATTGTTTTTCTAATTACATGGGAATCGGGAATACCTATCTGATCGTGTGTGCCATGTTTAATTGTTATCCATTCATTGTCAACCTGGGTGATTAAATTGACTAGCTTGCGTCACTTAGGTGGCCTTGCTATAATTGTTTACGCTTAGCCATGCTTAATTACACTCGCTCATCTAATGGGAGAACTTCACTACTAGACTGATATTCACATGAAATAACGATCTCAGACCGGAGGTATCTTGGCAAAGGTTCTTGGCTAATTAAAATATGACTAAATGGTGGGGTGTGGGTGCATGGTTTTGCTTGTCGCACCCATGGCAATTAAGGACCGGTTCATGGGAAACCCTGGGAGACTTACAGTACGTACCACAAGCCAGAATGGGCAACAGCTGGACTTGTAGTATAGTTGTTCCCTGGCCGACGCATCTAGGCAAGGATGGGCGTGATGGAGTTCGGATGGACCGGGAAAGGTCTATGCGGCTGCCAGATTCACCTAGGCACGAGAGGGGGCTGCCTACCTTGGATATAAAGGTAGGGACGAAACCTGAGGTGTGGTGTCGCTTGGTCAGGGGGAGTTATGCGAAGGGTCTTATCATGATTTTCTCCTTGCAGTATCGTGGCGATACTTCGGGGCATGGCAACATGTGTGAAATCGTGTCTTGTGGATACAGTTGTACACCTCTGGCCAGAGTAAAACTATTCGAATAGCCGTGCCCGCGGTTATGGGCGATCAACCAGATTCACCATGATTAGTCCCACCTTAATAATTTGACTTAATGGAACTGGACTAGTTCAGGTGGTTTGGTTGGGCCTGTTCAACGTGGAGATAACATTGTTCAGTGGAAGGATTAATTTGGATTAAATAATCAACTGTTTTACTGTTTTAAACTAGAAAACGTTTTACCACCGCATTTATGCAAAATAGCCCAGCCACTCTTGTCTCCCCTTGCACGTCTGCATCCCTCCATGTGGCTTGTTGAGTATGGTGGTTGTACTCAGCCTTGCTATTTCCCCCTTTTCCTAGAAGTGTAGTGCTTCTGAGTCGAAGACGAAGTTAGAAGACCAAAGCTTAGACCCCAATTGAGTTTGCTTGTGGAGTGGAGTTAAAGCCCCGCTAGGATTGCCTTTTTCCGCTGCTGCTGCTTTCTTTCGGGTGTAAAGACTAAGTGTCTCTTTCGTAAGTATTTTACGCTTTATTTACGTTTTGGATCTGTTTATTGATTTGTCATTTTGTGTACCCTGGCTGATTTCTGGACAGGGATTTCATACACAAAATAGTCTAGAAATTTGGCTAAATTTCTGGGCGTGACATTAAAGCATCACCAACAGTTCACCCAAATCTTATTCCTCAAATTGGATGGATAGAGGATCACTCATCTAAATAGGACATCCATACCTCTTCTATTTACAACAGATCACAGTCGACGGGATGCCGAGCAGTCCTTCAAGGATGTTGCCCGAGGAGGTAAAAGAGTGATCGGGACGTCTACCAATGAGCTTGATGATCGACTCGGGACAAGATGAGCCAAGGTTTTTTAGACAGGTTCGGCCTTCTCGAAGGATAACAAGTTTGCATCTGTGTTTTGTGTTAGGGGGATGAGATATTAGGGTTTTAGCACAGGAGTCCGAGAGCATTCTTGGATATCCCGCTGCCCGCGCGATCTGCCCTTCCTTTTATAGTCTAAGGGGGACAGTTACAAGGGGTTTGGGGCGCATGAAAGCTAGTCATAAAGTAAAAGACAAATACAAACTAAAGTTAAAAAGCAAAACAAAATCATCTTGGGATTCGCTCACCATGGGCGTCTTGCACATAGTCTTGCCTTAGGATCTACTAGCTGCAAGCATCTTGTACGCAGTCTTATCGGGTGACATCATCCTCTGTCGGTTTATCCCTCCTTGTCTTATCTGCGAGGCTTGTCGAGGAAGCCTCCTTCCCAAGGGGGAAGGCCTGCCTTTTCAGGTCGGAGCCGCGTGTAGAGGTCGAGCTAAGGGGCTAAGGTCGGGCCAGAGGGCAGAGGTTGGGCCAGCCGTCCTTGCCCAAGGTTTGGCTTTCGACCCCAGCCCGAGGACTCCCGGTCCGACCTACCCGACCTTTTTTTTTCTTAGCATGGGCTACCCTAGGGAGGCATCTTCCACAATCACTCAAATCTTTCACCCAAACATAAATTTTAAAATTTATGTGAGAGTTCCTTTTATTTGGGTGATGGAAGAGTCTTCTCTATTTGGGCCTTGTTTCTTTACACCAGCTTCTGACTTTTCAGCCTACAGTAGACAAAAAGTGAAAGAAACAACTAGCTTTTATGTTTAGCTTCTCAAAAACCATTTGGTTTTTCTGAACTACAAAAGTTAAAAGCTAGAAGCTCACCAGGGTGAGCTTTTACGGCTTTGAGGAGAAAAATTACCCTCCTACCGCTGTAATACACCAACTTGTCTGGCTTCCCCCGCCAGATATTTTGAACTGATATTTTGAACTCCGTTTGGTCCAAAAGCTAATCCTGAAGAAAGTTGTAAAACAGACTTAACTTTTGTAGTTCCAGCTTCTAGAGGTAGTAGTAGTCAGAAGCCAGAAGCCAGAAACTTGCTTCTACAGAAGCAGAAGGTGAAAGAAACAGGGTTTTGAGTGAACAAAAGTCTAATTTGAATGATCATCTATTTTAGATGATGATTTAGATGATTTCTTGTACCATGGTTTCTCATCAAAACACCCAAATTTGATATAGGGCTCATTTGGATGAGATGTTTACGATGTTATTGAGCAATTCTATTCGCCGATCACCTATGACTTGAAACCTCTGCCCAAATCTACAAAATCAAAATTCAAAGAAAATAAACAATAAGTCACTTGTTGCTTCTTATTGATTCATCTGTCTACCAAATTGAAAAATCCACAATAAATCCATGATATACCTTGATTTCTAAACCTTTTGCATGCGTATTCAGACTCAATGAACTTTCTCGCCCGTGGCCAGCAACGGCGATGTTTGCAGGCTCCATAGTTGAATGTGAACTGGAACCATGGTAATGACTAGGGTTACTGATACCGGCGGCATATGCCGTGCCGCCGAGGGGCAATGAACAGTAACAAATTTAAATTTGAACGATTTCGTGCATACCGCGAAAACCACGCAAAAACCGCCCAAAAACACGCGAAAACCACGAAAACCGCGAAAACCGTAATTTAAATTTGAACCAAATCGAAATCCGCGTCGTGCGCGGATTTCGCAAAACCGCGCCATATATCGCGATTTTCGCGGCAAACATCACGAAATTTATATTTTTTATAATATATATATATATATATTTGTGTTAAAATGATTTTTTTTTAAATTTTTTGAATTTCCATGAAATTTTTTAAACGAAACCGCCGGGACGCCGTGCCGCACCCCCGTGAAACGACCGAATTTCGCGAAAGCCGGACCGGCTTTCGCGGCATCGGCAACCCTGGTCATGACACACACCCATGTCCTTGTCCCTGTCCATCTATGTCCATAGCGACAGGACGGTAGCAGGCTAACAAGGCACAACGAAGGTTGAAGGATGAACCGATCACCGATGATTCGATGAAGATGAAGCCCTAGCTGGGTATTGGCTAGGCAGCTAACCACCGCCCATGGCCACGGGCTGCCAGAGGCAAGAGGAGGCGATAAGCTAGGCGCCGGCGATGGCCTGTTGGCTGTTGGCCTGCTACGGTGCTGCCCCTGCCCTGCTACCTGTTGTCGCTGGCCTGCTGGCTGCTGCGGACTGCGGTGCTGTCGATGGCCAGTCGGGCGCACGGCGGCGCCGATGCGGCGCGGAGATGGCCAGACGGGGATGGAGCTAGGGCGACAGACGACGGCGTCGACGCGTCGCGTTGGCGCCCGTGCAGAAGGAGGCGAGGAGCTAGGCGGCGGCGGGCGGTGGCTAGGTCGCTAGGCGAGTAAGCGAGGCGTCGCGTGTGGGACTGCGGGTAGAGAGACGCGCGTGGCATGCAGAGATACTCCAAGAGACCATGTGTGCGTGGGTGCGGTGCGGCCAGTCAGCGTTGCACGGTCCGCGAGAAGAACTCCCCGCACGAAGTGGTAGACTCGCGAACCATGCGGTTCCGTCCAGCTCGATCAGGAAATGGTACTCTGTAGTATAGTTTGACAAGCATTTGTTCTTACTAGTATACTCCTTTCGTTTTTTATGTTTTGCTTCACTTTAGAACATCTCTTTTGCTGTGAACTATTTTTCTACCTTGTTTTAGTTTGAATTGGATAATCTTATATTTATTTCACATTTGACCGTCACGACTTTTCCTTAAACATGTTTCACATTTGACCGTTTCGGCTTTCTTCTCAAACATATAAATAATTTATGAATAATTTTGAATACACCGGTTTTTTATATTTGGATTATTACTTGGACATATGACAAGTTGATTTAGATGGATAAAATAGTTATGGTTGATATAAAGTGTCATAAAGATAAATTTATTCGGTTTAAAATAAAAACATTTGTTAAAAGATGATCCAAAACAAAACAATAATAATAAAATATAGTTTAAAGTGAAATTTAATCTTTTATGTTTAACGTCATGGATCTTTATACATACAATTAGTCTTATTTAAAAATTTTGGACAAATATGAAAAAAAATCATATTTAAAATACTTGTAATGATAAAACACATAAAAAATAATAAGATGAAGTAAGGGCCATCAAATATTAAAAGAGTATTAAAGAAGGGGCATGCTGTTGAAAATAAAGACCGAATGACTTCATACGAACAGAACAGAGATTTAGATTAAGAGTTCAGAACTCTGTCGACAATGGGGACAATCAGCATGCGTCAAGATTCTGTCATCTCATCTGGTATGCTCAAAATTATAAAGTCCGAACTGAAAAAATTTAGACGAACAACACATGGCAATAGTTGGCTTGCAACATTTCAGTTGAGAGCATGCTAAGATAGATCAACACATGTTGTGCAGCTTTTCAGTTGACCTCAAGAGTAGTAGAAGCAGCATATATATCACACAATTTTCAGTAAGCTCTTGTATATAAGCATTCTATTGCAATTCTAAGTAGTAACTAGTTGTAATTGGTAAACAATGTTGGGCATGCTCGCGGCTGTAACACATGTCTGCATTTTCAGTATGCAAATATGTATGCAGACATGCACTGATTCAAATATCACTAGCATATCAATGCTGTATCCGATGCCTGGTTCCACCAGCAAAATCATATACAATTGAATGCAGTTGCATTTTTAGGGGACTTCAGGAGTCAAAACAGCTCTGTACAAATGTCCACGCGCTAATGCTTGGTTCCAGGGCTGAGCATGCAGACCATATCGCCTCCTGCAGGAATTAGACCATCTTTTAGAAATCGAGATGCAAGTGAAGGGTAACTATGACAATATATACAGGTGAGAGAACACGACAACAATGATATTCAAATAGCATATATTTAAAACAAGTTTTTTTTAACTATTAAATTGTAGTGTTATGTAGTATTAGCTTGGCTGGAAAGGTAGCTTTCATAAAGGTTCAAAGTTTCTGTCAGCAAGAGATTCTAGTGTGTAAAGTAATATGGCAGGTCATGTAATCTACTCCATATGGCACTTCTGTTAACAGACAATAGGCATGCTGGTGCTCAGGCAGACAGCCCACAGTACCTCTTCAACAGAAAACAAGACTTACTTGGCAACAAGGTCTTGGCATTACAACTAAAATTGATCACCAGAACAAGCTATTGTTAGCCATGGCTTCTCGGATCAGCAACTTGATGAACTTTTCGGGATTCTGCACTCGAAAATTGGCCAACAACCCGTGCATGAGGTACAGTGGGATCACCGGATGCAAGAGCAACCACATTATCAAGAAAATATTGTTTTGGAAGTCTCCCAACAACATTGCCTTCCTCATTTCCCTCCTTGTCCAGAAAGGCAAAATGAGGAATGCCTTCTACTCCAAATTCGTCAAGCTCTTGTTCCCACTTTGTGTTGTCAACATTTAGCATGACAAAGTTGACACGGTCCCTGGGAAGAAGACTTAAGGTAAGCACTGAGCATTGAAGAGAAAAATAAAGAAAAAAAAATCAAAGATGAGTTCAGTCATATCTCAGGTTGGATTTTTTTTATACTGAAACTGGAGGAAAACCTTTTAACAGGATTTCTAGACTACTAGTTGATTAATTGCGGTAAATCAGTTTATGAATAATGCAAGCGCTTGCAATGTATTGTTATATAGGTCCAGCCATGAGGTTAAGTTCTACAGGGTGTGCATTTTATGATCTGTAAGAAGGAAACTAATCAGAGTTGATTTTGCCATGGGGAAAAGGTTAAGGTACAAAAGTAAACGTTCAAAAGAGAGTTTACTTCCTCACAAAAAATTAGAGGAGAATTTACTTGTACTGTTGCTCAACTTTGTAGACATCTGGTGCTAATTCTCGACAAACTTCACACCAGTCTGCATAAAATTCAACTACAGTGGGCTTGCCATTTGAGAGAGCCTGCAGATATATTATCGGCTTACATTCATAGGCATGTAAAAAAATGTCTTCACAGGAAATGCAGCAAATCCAGATACCAATTTGAAGCAAAAACATGGAAGGTTTATTTGTCATTCAAGCTATTCACTGTAGCACATGAAGAAAATATAAATATTAGTTAACCAATAGACAAGTCATACAAGTGAAAGTTTTCACATGTAAAGGCATCAAATCTATTGATTGGAAATGAATGCATCATCAATCTGTGACAACTGCCCAAAGAAAGACAGCATCTTGCGACCAATGGAAAAATATAATACATTTACAGAAGAAAACATATTTCAGATTAATATCCAAAACAACATCTTGTCTGAAATGTTTGGATGTTTCACTTAGCTTGCCTAGTGGCAGAACATCGTCTTGACTGGCATAAAAAATGTCAACTTGCATGTTCATCTTCCTTAACGTAAAAGTTTCTGATCAGTCTGCCCCCAAAAAAGGTACTGTAATGGGTGGTTCTTAGAGACTGAGACTTTTAAGTACATAAGAGACTTTTCCCCTTTTTTTTGTTGGCGGATTGCAGTTAGCATTTAGAAATTCTAAGTTGTTTGTTTCTGTTTTTCCACTAATGGTTAGAGTATAAGTCTCATAGGAGAAAGGCTAGGAACTGCAAACCTCTTCATACGGTGTAGCATTTGCTGCAAGATCTTTGAGAGAAACGCCTCCAAAGTCGAGTCTTTGATATGCAAAGAGGCCCACAGCTGCAATAGTGGAGACCAGAGCTATCCTTCTGCTGAGATCCTTATTGGGAAAAGTTGGATTTCCAGCATCCTGGGATGCACTACTTGACTTAGCCTTATCTTCAGTCGAGTCATCTTTGGCAGTCTGCTCATCCTGACGAAGCAAAGAAACTTTCAATCCATCAATAATTCAATGTCATTGATGTATAGCAGAGCACTAATCCTGTAAATATGAAGCATGTTTGTGTTACTTATCCCGAAAATTAGCGGCATGCAGCTAGCTAGCGCATGTTTCTGGATTCTGATAAATCTCTTAGTCATAGAAGCAGCTAGCTAGCGCCATGCAGATGCAGGCTCCTAGACCGAAAATGAAGTTTAGATCAGGTATACCATTAGCAAGAGTACTGGTCATTAAAAATGTAAAAACCCCACCAACTCAGACTTGTGTTTTTTCATCAGATGCCGCAAGTCAGCACGCTAGACGTAGCGATATAGGAATAACGAGTAAGAGAAGCACTAGGACGACAAAGTTTTTTCTCGAGGACTCACCGTCTGCGGCTCCGCCGAATCGGGCGGCGCGACGCAGGAGAGGGACCCCAGCCAGCGACGGCCCCGCCGCGGGCGGAGGTTGAGAGAAGAAGCCGGCGTCGAGCGGCGGCGGAAGCCGACGAGGCTCGCGCGGAGGTCGGGGCGGAGCAGCCCCGTACACCTCGAGGCCACGACCGCCATCTCCCTGTACCTCCCTGTTTTTTCCTTCCCAACGTTAGCCTGCACGAGACGGCACGGCAGGAGGAAGAACTACTGGAGCAGTGAGAACTGAGAACTGACAATCCGGCCAGGGTCAAAGCCCCGGAGCAGGAGAAGATGATGATGTGGGTGGCCGCCGCGCCGCCACGTCGCTCGCAATCGCGCCATGAAACTGAAACGGGGTCTCCACGCTACAGAGCCGAACCAAGAAAGCCCACCATGACTTCCGTTCCGGCCCATCTCACCGCCCAACCGGCGAAACCACCGCCGATCCAGCCCAGCTTCTCTCGCCGTCGAGAAAAGGTTGCCCTTTTCCAACAAAAAACTCCTCTTTTCCCCGCAAAAAGCTCGGCCGCGCCGCGCGTCGTGCGACGGAGACGAAAACCCGGCCAAGCTGGGTCCCGGCCTCCCGGGCGGCCGGATGATTGCCGGCACTATCCGCGCAGCTGGAGCTGACCAGTGGATCGGTCACACACTCGCACGGCTGAGGCGATAATTCAGGCGATCATTCTGTCCACCGATCGATGGATTGCATTTGTCATGCAAACATGCAACGCATGCACGCACGCTCGCTTGCGTGCCAAGCTGGGCTTGTCCGATTGTTTGTCCCCATCATCAGGTCCCTGCCTGCAGAATACAATGAAAGGGGAATTCATCAATTGAACGAGATCATATACTAGGAGCAAGATGCAAGAGCAATAATGGGCAGTGGTTGTGCGTATTTATTTTATTTTTCAGAAGAGGTTGGTCAAGCCGTGTGAGAGAGTGGAAGAGAGGCCCACTTTTGCTACACGCCTAGATCTTGATATATAGTTTTATACTGCCTCCAATTGTGTGTTAGCACTGATTCTTACCTGCAAATGCGTCCAATTGTTATGCAACATGTGAGCTGTGACCATACAACCACACACTGATTGGTTATCCGGGTTGATATATAGCTGTGAAGGGAATGTTGATGCATTTGTTTAGGCTCATTGAGAAGCTTTGTCCCTTGCTCCGTGCTGTTACCGCTGTAACTTTTCTGCTCAGGAAATTCTTCACTTCCACCTCCGATCTGCAGATGCCGGTACAGAGGTGCTTGTCCTTTCCCAATACTGTTTTATGAAGGAACAATCAGAGTAGGCCTCATTCGTCCTGTTGGATGAACATGGCGTGAGTTTGAATGGTACATTTGTACTCCACGTTCAATAATAACAGACCAAGATTTGAGATAAGCAAGCCACCAGTAGTGTCCAAAGATGATGTTTCACTAAGACCCAGAAGGATTGATGCAAGGATACCTCGATATGCAAGCTACTGCACGATGAAAATTATGTAATCTGGTGAATGCATAGAGTACAAGAATTGTCAAAGCATGCACACTCATTACCTGAAGATTAGGAAAGGCAATGGATGAACAAAAGGCTCGGGAAAAGGTTGCTTGGAGCAGGACCGCATGAAATTGGCTCTTTCTGTTACTTCCATAAAGGTTTCTCAAAGCTGAGACACACCACTAGTTGCTCACACCCCGTATAGTCCATGCCCTATCTCGCCAACATTGCCAGCATCTGCATTTTTATCTCTAACAAAAACTGCTTCCATACTAATGTGTCGCTGCTGAAATTTTTTATCTCTAACATAAGGATAGAAGATGTGGATGTGGAGCGAACAAGAAGCAAAAGGGACAGACCGAACAACACGTTGTGGGCTGTAAGTTGATGATGACTAGCACACATCAATCTTGATGAACATCACCTGGCTCACTCATCAGAAGCGACTTCACATGGTTTGAGGACATCAAACTTTCACTCATCAAATGTTATTCCTACAGTCTTACTAGCACTGAAATGGCTCTTGACCTTAGCATTTTTTCTCGAACTCCAATGCTTTGAACACTTATGTTTCTGAGAGAAAAATGCTTTGAACACGCAGAAAGTTGAAGGAAGCCATCTCTGCCTTTGCACATCGCTGGGCTACTAGATTCCCTGGGTTTCTGCAACCTCATCAACAACAACCATACAAGCCCTGATGAACAATGCCCATGCAACCACAGACATCTTGAGTCATGCCAAGCCTCCACTGTTCTACAGTAACACGCACTCCTGAACAATCTGTTGCAGAATCCGAGCAAAGTTAAGGTTGTCGTAGCTAGTGTTGTTGCCTTTGAGCCTTTTTCTCCTTTGGTGTGTCCTCCAGGCCAGGCCAGGCCATGGCGCCTGCAAGGTCCATTGTCCAGCACACGCAGGCACGCCCACGCACTACACTGACATGCAGACACTGGCACGAGTGCTGGGTATTGACACAGAAGCCTCTCTTTTCAGGCGGTGAGGAAGCAGCCGGATTTGGGGCTCACCTTCCAGTGTTGTTGCCTTGTGAGCACTGATCTACTACTATCCACCAGTAACCTGCATCTCCCTCTCTCTCTCTCTCTCTCTCTCCCTCTCTTTCTCTCTCTCATGTGTACAGCCATAAAAGAGAGAAAGGCAGTAACACACTAGCAGGTACGCCAGGACACCACCACCTCCAGTCTTGATGACCGGATCACGCCTTCACATTTATTATTGTCCGATCAGGCGATCATCTTCCCTTGGCCAGGCGGCAGCTGGAGTTCAAAGTTCAAAATCCAGATTTTTCAGAGCACTTCTTGGCCTTGAGCTGACAAAAAAGATGGCTGGATCATATGGACGTTGGTTAGTACTACTTTCAAGACGTGTTAAAATTTTTGGGTACTGGATAAAAGGAAAAAAGAACAGTCGTTACCATGGTCTCTTGTGCGCTTGTGCCGTAGATTCCTTCATTCTTCTCGTTGTTAGTACTTAATTAATCTGGCCTGCGGTCACTTGGGTTAGAATAATGATGCCTTTGGTTCATGACTTCATTTCTTCGAGGTGATGTCTGAATCTTCATACTGGATGTTGATACTCTACCTGATAGGTGAAGGCTTATTTTGGAATGCATCCTATTTCCTACTATTACAAAATTTCTGGAAAAAATGGTTCTATAAATGAACTCCAGGTACTGTGGTTAAATTCTTGTGCCAGTGTCACACTACATATGATGGATGATCAGACAGCTCCAAGCGTACTAGACATTCTTTAGTAGTAAAACATACTATTATGAACAGTGGCTGTGTATAGGTGAAAATTTTGCTGTCACTGGGATAGATTTTGGTGGCGATGCGTAAAACATGGTTATAACTGTCACTCCTAGAGTAGATGACAATCTTTCAGAAAGAGACAGGAAAGCATTAGATTAAGAGAAAGCAAGTACGGATGGTTGGATAAACAAATGGCTAATGGAGGATACGTGCTTTTGAGGCAAGCCGAGGGGCATTCAAAAAACCAAAAACGCCATCTTGTCTTCGTCTTCCCCACTTGGAATCCTTCACTTCTCCCACCTAAAACCAAGCATCAGAATAGTAGGCCATTATTGCGAGCTCCCTCGTCTCTCCCTGGTGTCCTTCCCCTTCTCTGATTCCCACAGCGAGAGTAACACATCACACCTTTCCTTTGTCCCGAGAAATGCCTTAGCGCAAAGCAGAGTTTTTTCTTCTTCTTTTTTTCGCCATTGCTGTTGTCTGCTTCGTTCCTCCAAAGGATCACGAGATGCAGGGGAGGAAGACGAAGAGCGCGAGGGAGATGGCCAGGGAGGAGAAGAATCAGCATCAGCAGCAATCGAGCTCCAAAGGCCAAGCATGGCAAGCGACTGATTGAGCTTTGTCTCTGTGACCGATTTGCTGTTCTCTGATCTCTAATCTGCGTGTCTTGTGTTCGTCAGGTTCTGCACCACCGGACTGCCCAGCGACGTCGTGATCGAGGTGGGCGACATGACATTCCATCTCCACAAGGTTAGTGAATCTTATCCCCACGCCTGTATCTCCATAAATTTCCAATTTTTTCTTTTCCCAATCTCTCGTTGATGCACGGACAGTGTTGCTTTGAGCACCTCTTTTTCCTTGATCTCAATTAATTCGCGGCTAAATCTCGTACTACAATCATGATTCATGAGCTCGTGTGGTCCATTTCTTGATGTCGGGCTATGGAAAGTGTGAAGATTTTCTGCAGTTGTTGTTGATATCGAGAACTTCCTTGCAGTTCCCGTTAATGTCGAGGAGCAAGAAGCTCCACGACCTCATCACCAACAGGGAGTCGCGCGCGGCCGACGGAGAGCAAGATGAGGAGGAGGAGGATGCAGGTGAGATCAGGGAGGAGGAGGTGGTGCTGGAGGCGGACGAGGATTCCGACGTGCACCGCATCCGCCTCCCGGACTTCCCCGGCGGCGCGGAGGCGTTCGAGCAGGCGGCCAAGTTCTGCTACGGCGTCAAGCTGGACCTCACGCCGGCCACCGCCGCTCCGCTCCGCTGCGCCGCCGAGCGCCTCGGCATGTCCGACGACCACTCCGACGACAACCTCATCTCCCGCGCCGACAGGTTCATGTCCCACACCGTTCTGAGGAACCCCAGGGACGCCATCCGCGCCCTCAGGTCGTGCGAGAGCCTCCCCCTCGCCGACGACCTAGGCCTCGTGTCGCGCTGCGTCGGCGCCATCGCCGCCAAGGCCGCCGCGTCCACGCCCACCGCACTGTTCGGTTGGCCCATCACCGATGCCGCCGCCGGAGGCGGCGGTGACCGTCCGCGCCGCAAGAACAATGCCGGTGCCGGCGCGACGTGGTTCGACGACCTCGCCGGCTTGTCCCTGGCCACATTCACCCGTGTCATTGCCGCCATGAAGGAGCGGAACGTCGGCCCTGAGATCATTGAAGGGGCTCTCATCGCCTACGCCAAGCGCTCCATCCCTGGGCTGTCGCGCTCCGGCCGGCATGTAGGCGGCGGCAGTGGCGCCACGGCTGCTGCTCCGCCGCCAACGGACGGTGAGCAGAAGGCGCTTCTGGAGACCGTCATCGCCAACCTCCCGGAGGAGACCATCAAGAGCAACGCCCACACCGGCACGGCCGTGGGCGCCACAACGGCGCGCGTCCTCTTCGGTCTCCTGCGCACGACGAGCATCCTCCAGGCGTCAGAGTCCGCCCGTGACATGCTGGAGCGGCGCATAGCCGCGAGGCTTCCCGACGCGGCCGTCGACGACCTGCTCATCCCGAGCTACTCCTACCTCGTCGAAACGCTCTACGACGTGGAGTGCGTCGAGCGCATCGTGCGCTACTTCCTCGAAGGCCGAGACGCCGAGGACGGCAACGACGACGGCAGCGAACCGGAGACACCGAGCAGAGAGTCCAGCCGACGAGCCATGCTCGCCGTGGGGAGGCTGATGGATGCCTACCTGGGCGAGATCGCCGCAGATGCCAACCTGAAGCCGGACAAATTCTGCGACCTCGCCTGGGCATTGCCGGACGGCGCCCGCGTCTACGACGACGGCCTCTACCGTGCCGTCGACATCTATCTCAAGGTAAACGGACACTGACAACGAGTGTATTATATCTCTTTGCAGCACAATGCCGTTACTTAGCAGTGACTGTTCTGTTCTTAGGCTCATCCTGGATTGAGGGAAGAAGAGAAGGAGAAGGTGAGCGGTGTCGTCGACGGGCGCAAGCTGACGCTAGAGGCGTGCACGCACGCGGCGCAGAACGAACGGCTGCCGCTGCGGACGGTGGTGCAGGTGCTCTTCTTCGAGCAGCTCCAGCTGCGCCGCGCCATCGCAAGGACAATCATGGCGAACGAAGGTGGAGCGGCTGGTCAAGGGGAGGAAGAAGGCGACAGCGATGCCGGTGGAACATGGCGGGTGGCAACAAGGGGGAACCAAATGCTGAGGCTGGACATGGACAGCATGCGAAACCGCGTGCAGGAGCTGGAGCGTGAGTGCACAAGCATGAGGAAAGCCATTGAGAAGATGGACCGGCGAGGCGGAGGCAGCACACCGGGGGAGAGAGGAGCAACGCCGGCGATGGAAGGACGGTGGGGATCAATGGTGACGAAGCGGTTCGGGTGCAAGTTCCCGGCGCAGGTGTGCCAGTCACAGCAGCGCACGGTGGTGGCGCGGCCTCGCCGGCCACGGATCGAGCAGAGCCCCTGAATTCTTCCCACTGCACATCATAGCTTCCACTTGTTTTCTTGTGTTGATTCTTTACTTAGAATTGTGGAAAATGGAGGGGTTTTCCCTGGAAGGTATTGAGTTTTACCATGTTTGATCATTGAATTGTAGTGGTGCACAATTGTTCAGTGTTATCTTGATGGCCAATGCATATCAGATTTTTTTTATTTTTCGAGTTTTTTTAAATTTATGATTTTAAAAATAAACCCTTTTAAAACTTATTTGTAAGATCTGAACCTTATAACTATGTTAGTCAGACTGACGTGGCAAAATAACACTGTTATGTCGGTCTAGCTAACTGTCATGACAGTGTGGCAAGCCAAAGTCAAAACTGTCACGCATGTTTTGTCATGTAAGACGACTCATGTGGCCAAACATTTTTTGATTCAGATTGTGAAAATAAGTTTTGAAATAGTTTATTTTTAAAACTAAAAATTAAAAAAGTTCAAAAAATAAAAAAAATCTACGTTGGCTAAGCAAAGTGAATCATCATTCTTTCATCACTGACATCTAGTAGCAGTAACAATTTACAACCGTAGTGAAGGAATTCAACTATAACAATGGATGTCAATGGTAGTAGTGGAGAGACGGCTCACCTCACCAGTAATCGCCGCAGGAGCAGACGCCGTCCTTGAAATGGTGAAACCGCTTGTTGTCCCTGACGACGATCTCGCGGTCGGTGACCTTCGCGATGAGCTTGACGGCATTGTGGCAGTCGCCGCAGATGCGGAGGTTCTTGATGACGCGGAGCGGCGTCCCCGGCGGCGTGCTGACCAGCCCGAACGCGATGGCGAGGCGTTCGCTGTGGTACATGAGCGCGCGGGCCTTGGCGTCCTCGTCGATGTCGTGCAGCACATAGCGGGTGTCCGGCACGTACCCCGCCGCGCGTATCTCCTCGTGCAGCTCCCGCACCTTCTCGTACGCCTCCCGCCGCTTCGCCTCGTCGCCGTGCTCCTGATCCTTCTCCGGCGGCCTCGACGCTCCCTCGAGTGCTCGCCGCGCGTCGCCGCGGGCGCCGAGCTTGCAGTACAGCGTGGTGATCATGTGCAGGATGGGCGTGGCGATCCCGGGCAGGGACCTGGACAGCAACCGGTGGGCTCGCCTGAGAGAGGCTAGCGACCGCGCCTCGCCGCAGGCCTGGAGGACCGTGGCTTGATCCTCCAGCGCGATTTCCGCCAATGCGCCGGCGCCACCTCGCTTGAGCATTTCGTCGAGCAGGTTAACGGCTGCCTCCGGGTTACGCTCCTGGCACAGCCTCCGGAGCTCGTCCCGGTCGAGGCGGCCCTCTTCATGCCTCGTGCTTACGGTACTCGTGACGGCGCCGACCCTGGGAGGTGCAGAGCGGCGCAGCAAGCGGCGCCCTCCCCGGGGGCGTCGACTCTCCGCCGCCGCCGACGCAGCCGCCGGGAGGAAGCCGCGGTAGCGGGGCTTGCAGAGGCTGCAGAAGGGAGCGGCGCTGCAAGCCTAGGAGATATTAGCATGTTCTCCGGCGAGGTGTGGGGAGCGGGAGTGGTGGAGCAATCTCCGAATCTGACGGTATGGTGGGAGTGGGTCGCAGTCGGAAGCGGAAGACGCAACCGCAGCCGAGCGAGGCTGCGAGGGAGAAAGACGATGAGGCCTACGCGCCCGGCCCATTATGTAACCGAGCCTCATTTATTGGGCCGAGCCAAGGTGTTAGCTACTGCCTACTGGACTGGACTAGAACAGAGAGACACCTTGTGCGCGGGCCTTGTTGAGAAAGGCTTTCAGTTTCGTGCAGATAAGCCCATATATATTTTAGACCAATAGGCTATACATAACTTTTAGCCTAATAAACCCATATGTATTTTCTGTCTCTTCCTCGTTTTTCTGACGTTAACGTACACAATGCTCCGTTCTCGAAAGAGAAGAAGAAAAAAACGGATTTGCTATTCTACATACGATAGATTTGTTAGGGCTTGTTTGAGATTGCTTTGCTCTCTGTTTTTTACTCTGCTTCATACTTTTTAGTCAAACGGGTTCAGCTCCATACACGCAGCTCCAGAAAAAAAGAGTTGTGAGAGCACCTAAAGAGATACTTTACTCCATGGTGGAGTTTGTGGAGCAGAGTTCATGGAGCAGTCTCAAACATGACCTTAACCTTAGGATTCGCTTTGAGATTTGTACGTGCTATGGAGGAAAGAAAACAGCAGCACAATTTGTGCGCTGGATGCAAAACTACGGGTCCGCCTAGCATGCTTTCACCACTAATATATTAATATGTTTTGTTAAAGTTACATTAAATTATAAATAATATAGCTATATATAAATTACAATATAATTATATTATTATTATATTATAGCTATATTTAAAAGTTTTCGTCTGAAAAATTTGTAGCAGTTTTTTAATAACCGTACACAATGCTCTCTTCTCGGTTCGAGACCAAAATATGACGAACTTACATACGCCAGGCCGTGTACAGACAAAGCAGGCTTCAGATAACGGAAACGACGTGTACAAAACGAAACACAGCTACTGCTATATACAGTATCAGCTACGTGGTTGTCACCGGGAGTTCTATGTAACTCTGCATGCCGACGTGCCACCACGCAGCCACACACGGACGGGCACCACTAGGTCCACTAGTACTAGTAGTTGCGACTTGCGAAATCGGCAAAACCGTTGAGATTTGGTCGGCTCTCACATCGAGCTTCTAGCCAGCGAGACGATCATGGGGAGATTGCCCCGGACGCCATGGACGAGCTGGCAGATTGATCCAGAAATAAAGGGGGAGACAGCGACGCCTGAAACTAAATTAATGTTTCGACTTGGCTAATTAATTATGATCGGTTGATAAGCCGAATTAGTTCATTGGTTAATGAGGATGGGAATGATCAGACTGCTGCCGTCTTTTTCAGTTAGTCTTATCTGGCCGATGCTGCATTATTGATATTTTTTTGTTTATCCATCCCCTTTGGCCACGATTATATGCAAACCGATTCCTTGTGACTGTTTTTATGTGCCAGGTGTGTGGAGCACGTGGCTGGCACGTCAGCGATGCAGGTTTAAAGTACGGTTGACATTGTTATAAATGCCTAATTGATCACATCGATCGGCCAACCAGCATTTCAGTGTGAAAATCGTCGCCAAAACATAAAAATAAAAACAAAGGCCCTGTTTACTTCGATAGGTGTAAACTTTACCTTCAAAATATTTTGGATGTAAAGTTTACATCTAAGAGAGATGTTTATTTCCTTCTGTGTAAAATTTTTAGATGCTATAAAAATATAGATTTACCCCTCTCTCTCCCCCTCTCCTCCACGCCTCCGGTCTCCTTCCTCTCTCCCCCTCGGCTCCGACAGCGGCCTCGGCGGTGGCGGTGGCCTCATCACGTGGCCGGATGCGGCGGATGCGACGGATGCGGCGGCGCGGCCTCGGCGATGGCCGGATCCGACGGCGGCCTCGGCGGTGCGGCGGCCTCTGCCGGCGGCGGCTAGATCCGGTGGATGTGGCGGCGGCAGCCTCGGCGGTGGCCAGATCCGACGACGGCCTCGTCATCGTCGGCGGCGTCCACGGTGGCGGCGGCGGCGACGGCGGGGCTTGATGCGACATCGGCGCTCGGAGAGCCTGTCGGGCGGAAAGTACTCAGGGAGTAGGGCGGAAAGCATGTTTCCCAAAAAATTTTACACCTTTTTTCTCTCAAACCTCCAAAATCCAAAAACTTTACAAGACAATTTTACACCTACCTATTTACTTCCAAAATTCTCAAAAGTGTCCAAAATCACAAATCTTTACACTATTTTTTACAGAAAGTACCAAGTCTAGATGAAAATGTTGCAGGGCCACCACGTGCTCTTTGCTCATAGGCTCATATGCTCATACGGAGTGACAGCTGGCATTCTGGCCAGAAGAGAAGAAAAGGAATATACCGGTATTAATACTACTAAGTACTAGTACAAACAAAAAGGCAATTAAATATGCTAAAAATGGATTAGTACAAACAAAAAGCAATTAAATATGCTAAAATTAAGTGCTAAACCAGATCTAACCATCGCCAAGTCAAAACAGTGAGGCGTAGAATAATGCATGCATGCAAATACTGTAGGACCTGGAGCCCTCCACGTGTCCCACGACGTCCCCCCGGAACCGTCCAGATCGAGCGCCACCTAGTTCCACCTGTACACATATCCATCCACACCACCAAACCCGAACCCAACCTCGCGCAGCGCCAGAGCTTGATTGATCCGCGCGCGGAGAAGACGATCGAGAGAGAGAGAGAGAGAGAGAGAGAGAGAGAGAGGGGGAGGAGGAGGAGGAGGCTAGGGTTGCGATCCGCTCGGAGAGAGCAGCGTTGGCGATGGGGAAGGGGTTCATGTCGTACCTGGCGATGAAGACGGACGCGGCGGGAGGGGAGGCGGCGCAGGCGGCGCTGATCGACGCCGACCTGCAGGAGCTGGGCGTGGCGGCGCGGAAGCTCGCCAACCACGCGCTCGTCCTCGGCGGCGGCCTCGGCTTCGGCACCACCTTCCTCAAGTGGCTCGCCTTCTTAGCCGCCGTGTGAGTCACCCAAACGAAACAACACCCCCCCGTCCTTTTGTTCCTTTCAGTGTCTCTTTGCAGAGAACCAAAAGCGAGCTGGTTCCAAAAGGGGATCTCCGATCTCGCCATTTTTTGGGGGCTCAAAAGCTCCTTGTTTCGCGGATTGGAACACGGCATGGAGGATCGGAGTGTTTTCGGAGTTGGTGTGTTGCTAGCTCGGCTAGGACTCAGAATAAATGTACGCCACTTTTGGGGATAGGATTAATTGGTACTCCGTACAAAATTACTGGTCTACCGAATATCCATGACTCCATAAGAGACGTGGGCGTGTAGCTGACAACATTTGATTAGTGTTCGAAAACTAGAGATGTCCCAGAGATTTTGGTAATTGGGTCGAATTAATTAGGGGAAACTGGGTAAGAGTTTGAATATATATGTGCACTTAGTGCTCATTTCACAAGTCATGATGTTTATAACAGTCGAGCAGAAAGTCCAGGCACAATTGCACAATACCGAATTTCTATGCTGTCTTGAGTAGTTTGTAGGATTGTACAGCCTAATTTCTGCATACTGAGTATTTTTGGCACTGTATGCAGTGTAATGAACTAGTGACGGTGTGCTGGACAATGAATTTATGATGTCATGAGTGATAAACTGATATTGGGATACTGCCGGGCAGGTTGAAAGGTTGGCCGACCGAATTTCATTAAGATTAGGGGGGAACAAGTTACATTTTCATCAACAATAAGATGCCAATAACAGGGCAAGAGCATGACTTTAGAACTTTCTGTGTTCATTTAACCTGAGCACGGTCCTTATATTGTCACTTGTCAGTTGTCATTTATGCATTTGAGTATTTGACTGAACCCCCTCCGTTCTCTTCTACTGCAGGTACCTCCTGATATTGGATCGGACAAACTGGAAGACCAACATGCTGACCGCTCTCTTGGTCCCTTACATTTTCTTTACACTGCCTGGTGGGCTGTTTTCTCTGTTGAGGTATAGATGCAAATACCCTGACACACTGGACGCATTTGTTAGCCCACAAAACATGAAAGATGTATTAGTAAACTGACAATTGGCATCATGAGATTAGGGGCTGAATGATAATCTTGGGAAAGGAAAGTTTTGAAGAATTGAGGATTTTTTACAAAAAACTTGTAGGTTTCTTATAAGCATAAGATGCAAACAAGTTATATGCAGCTGAAGCTAGTTTTTCATACTTTGTGGGCAGGTTGGACTAGGGATATAGTTGTAAATACTTACAAAATAGAATGCTCTGTTATGTTGCATTACAAGTTTACAACATCACATATAGATATATCAAACAACTTTTCTTATCGCTAAATGCGGAAATTTGCAGGGGAGAAGTTGGAAAATGGATTGCGATCATTGCTGTCATCCTCCGTCTCTTCTTTCCTCGCCATTTCCCTGGTAACATTTGATGTCTACTTTCTAATGTTGTTTAATAGCCTGACAAAAAATCAGTCTCACGACAGTGTTTTATCGTGTTGATTAGATTGGTTAGAGCTGCCTGGTGCTGTGATCCTTCTCATAGTTGTTGCCCCGAACCTGTTCGCGAGCACCTTCCGAGGTGACTTACTTGTCGTTGGCATCTTCATATGCCTCCTCATTGGATGTTACCTGCTTCAAGAGCACATCAGGGCGTCAGGTGGATTCAGGAACGCCTTCAGGAAGGGTAACGGAGTGTCCAACAGCATTGGCATCCTCTTGCTCTTCATCTACCCTGTCTGGGCCCTCGTGCTGACCGTTCTGTAGGCGCCACCGCTTCAGCGCTGCTCTACATCATCCAGCTCCGATCGCTGTTCGTTCTTGGGTACATGTCTTGTCGGTGATTGGGTATCTGGTGATCTGATAGTATCGTTTTGAGGAGATGGATAATGTATGTTTGGACCTCTGCCTCCTGATGTCGTTTTATTGGCATATTCGTTTGTTGTAGCTTTGCTATCAGGCCGTGTTCGCCGGTCTGAGTGTACAAGCGTCAATAAATTCATCTCTGTTGCCTTCTGTATCCAAGTTACTCTTATGTGATTATCCCCACTGCTACTGAACAATATCCTATGCAGTTTTGTGAATATCCAATGCTACTTATGTAATTACCAGTCCCCTAGGAGGGATTTGGATCCTCTCATTTAAGTCGTCTGACTTTGAGTCAACATGTCGGTCCTTTTTGCTATGGATCCATACGTGAGTGACTCTAAAATGATCTAAAGAAATATCTTAATCCGACAGAAGAAATTCAGATCCTCCTGGCGGCCCAGCGGTAGGCTTGGTAACTGCGGCTACCGTGGTGATCAGTGAAACGTGAGATGAAACTTATCAAAGATTCAAATTTAAACTTCCAAGTTTTTTCTTTTGAACTTGGTACCAGGCACCTACCGTTACCGGCTTATCGCATGTAGCATAGGGAAACCCTACTTCTGATCAAATAATCAGGCAAACCTAATCGTACATGAACATGTTGGGCGACGGTGGGATAGAAGGAGAATGCTACAGTAGAAACTGCGGACACTACTAGCTAGTGCCACACCTGGTTAGCTAGCTCGCTGCCGTCGTTTCAACTTTCAAGCTTCCTCCACCTTTTTCTTTCCTCGCCACGGCGCGACCACACAAGGTGGGAAACACAGCACATTCCCCTTCTTCCCGGCTGCTATCCTCCCGCCCTTTTTTCAGGCATTATTCTTCACTGCTAGTGGAACAGTGATCATCCAAACCACTCGGACATGCAACGAAGAGAATCAATTGTCCATTGGATTATCGTTGTTGCAATCAGTGAACACGATTGATCAAACTGGACAGTTGATTACTGGAAAGTCGAAACGCACACGGTTACGTTACGTGCCAAGCTTGGCAGCTCCCAGATGTCGTGATCAGTGTATAAGGGTGCAATTAGATTGTGCCAATTCAGCGGCTAGAGTGCCACTCCGAGTAGGGCTCTGCACAAAAAAAAAAAGAGAAGAAGAATCTGTTCTGATCCAGGTGGAGACAGCGACGTGAGGAGGAGAATTACGCGAAGTCAAAAGCAGTAACCATGACGAGCTGCGACGAGAGAGGGAGAGCTCTAGAGAGGAAAGAGAAAAAACGAAGAATCAAGAATCAGCTCCACCTCCCGCTGCTGCTGCTGCTGCTGCCCGTGCCACCGTATCCATCCACCCAAAGCCCCGGCCTTTTCATCTTGTCCCCTGCCTTTTTCTCCTTTTCGTCTTCCTCTAGCCTTACTACGCATCTCCGTTGCACCGGTGAAGAACTTCACACAGAGCAGGCCGGCGGCGAGCGGCGGCAACGGTGGACTCGCCGAGGAAGCAAGATGTCATGAACCGGCGGTGTGAAGGCGCCGCCGGGGGATGGAGAACCGAGAGAGGGCGGGGGCCGGCGCCGTCGGGAGCGCCGGCAGCCTCGGCCTCCGTGTTGGGCAGGCCGTCTTCTCGTCGGCGTCCCTGCTGTTCATGTCCGTCGGCGTCGAGTTCTTCAGCTATACTGCCTTCTGGTAAGTGCTCGCTTAGTATGCCACTGTTTGGATTTCTCCCGCTTTTGTTCAGATATGGACTGCATCTGCATGGCCATGGTTCTAGAGGTTTAAGCCATATCCCCCAGTGATCACCAGACATGTTAAACTGATCAGCCTTCTGGTTTTATGATGCAATTTTTTTCCTTAAATCCTTACATACCGCTTCAATCATATTAGCAACAAAACCAAACTCTACCCGCTCTGCTCAATGCTACTGCTGCAGGCTCCATCCCTTGAAACTCTTCATGTCCACTAGTTATGCTAAATTTGCTGTAAACTTGGCAGCTTCCTAGTTACAATAATGGGCTTGGTGATCCCCTGGAGTTGTACGCTCGCCATGATCGACGTGTACTCCATACTTGTAGGGTGCCCTCTTCGGGTACCAGGTGTCATGGTCATCGTCGTTATCGGAGACTGGGTATGTACATGACCTGAAAACTATTCTAAATTCTCGAGGAGACATCTTCTTGTTATTTGTATATCATTTAAGTGGTTATAGAACTTTTTTAAAAAATCAACAAGATAGATTAATATGTGATAAATGAATTCCATCAAATTAACTTCTACAAGTTGCAAAAAAAAATAAATTTAACTACAAATATAAATAGTCATAGTTTAATTTGTTTTTTCGTTGCAACTTATAGAAGAAAGTTGATTTTTAAATTGTATTTTTTTAAGTAATTTATCTCATATTAATTTATCTTGTCGATTTTTTCAGTTTTTTTATAACCATTTTGATGATATACAAACAAGACTCTCTATTTCACCATTTGTTGTGCAAATCAGATAGAGTTTCAAGAACTTCGTATGCAACCTTTCTCAGGTCCTGGCAATACTCTCACTAGCAGCTGCCAGCTCAAGCGCGGCGGTCATCGATCTCCTGCTCCAATTCCATGGATCTCACTGCTCTCCCAGGTTCTGTGGGAGGTATCAACTATCTGCGATGATGGCGTTCTTGTCCTGGTTCCTGACGGCTGCTTCCTCCCTCTTCAACCTCTGGTTCATCGCCTCCCGGTGACCAATGCTGATTGCTGATTCTGGATAACGTCCTAACTGCAGTATGGTGACTCCAAGTGGTCGTGGTTTTGGATACAGTGTGTGCATAGCACTATAGCTTGAAAGTCCTTTTTTTGTGCGGAGCTTGGAAGTTTATTTACATATATTGCATTTTTAGTCATTGTGGATTTGAGTGAAGAGTGAAGTTACACTCCACATGAATGCATGATCATCAATTTCTGAACCTACCACAATGCAGTGTTTTTTTCCCATCTATGCTAGCCTGATCTAGTCTTCTAAATTGATTAGAAACAAAGTCATTATGGACCTGACAATGAAATTGAAACATTACCTCGCTCAATTCAATGTTGGTGGCTCTAAGTGGTGCCAACGGCTTGATCTTGGTCACTTTGTTGCGTTAGACAGAGCAATGAAACATGAGGTCGGCATTTCGTCGAGCAGGTTACGGACCCAGAATGCACCGCAAGAGATTCATCCGTCAAACCAGGGGAGGTTCCTGAGGCGCTGATCACCTCGTCAGTTCAATGTTGCACTTCAGTACCAGGCTCCGGTGGCCCTAGAAGCAGAATTCACGGCCGTGGCTGATGGAAACTGCGACTGCGTGGGCGGTGCGCGGCGCGGCGACCATGGGGGCTTTCCCGTGGGCTCTTGGAGTAGGAGGCGTTGTACTTCCATCGTAAGGAAGAGCGGTGATGGGCAGATAATCTGGTGGGGAGGAGCGGCACGGCGATAAGCCTGCCGTTTGGCGACGCCGCGAAAGGCAGCCATGACTCGAAAGCCGTCGCCGCCGGCGGACGAGAGGCGGTAGGGGAGACCGGAGAGAGAGAAACACGAAGGCTAAAATGCAAAAAGTCCTGATCTTTACAACTGGAGGGATCTAAACCACTGCAAGTCTGCAACCAGCCAACCAGGGACCTCTCTGCATGATTCCTGGTGAACCAAATTCTCGCTCATCACGTTCCGGGCCATCATTAGAAGTGGGCCGTGGACCATGGGCTACATTATTTGCATCGGCCTAGCCCACATAAATATATACGTAGATTTGATGGGCCAAATTTGCTGTCCTATTGGAGAAAGAAAGGCCATATAGGCCCAATACATAAGGTAATCGGCCCAAGACTTACACCATCACTCGTGGAATATTATCTTTTTCTTCTGATTGAACAGTCTTCGTCAACCGCAAACCGAGTATAACGTCTCTCCTATATTTGAAAATCGATACAAATTGACTTTTTTATGGTTCGGAAAGTGATTTTTGCTAACGTAGTAGGTTGATCAACTCGTTAAATCGATAGACAGGACCCACATGACAGCGATTTTCACTTATCTTATCTGCTTCGTTACCCCTCTCTCTTCTCTTCCCTCTCTCTCCTCTAGAGTGACGTCAAGGCGAGACCGGGGTGGAGCTCGGTTCTGCGGAGCGGACGGAGGTGGTGGGCCTGTGCACGGGCCAGATTCTTCTTCTGGTGGATCGATCCGTGCGCGTCCTCAGTTCAGCACCCTTCAATCAAACAGAACACGTGGAGAAAAATGGACAACATATTTTATGATGTACTTAAAGAATGCAGATATTATATAAAAGTGAAATATCTGTGGCTCATAGTCTAATCCTCTTGGTCACCATCATTTTGCAGGTATGTTACTTATAAATTTAACACATAAAGATGATTCGAGAATCACTAACCTAATCAGTAATCACGCTTCAAAAGGCTAAAAGCTAGCTACCCAACCTTCTTGTTCAGTTCAACCATCCCTACTAATTATTGGTTCATGCTGGTTCCCGGCAAAAACACCCCAGCTAGGGCCAAAATGCTTCCTGTCTACTCGAGTGCCATATTGCAACCGCAACTTGGCGAACGCATTATGAGCGCCCATGTTACGACAGGATCAGATCGGAATTCAGGAAGAAATGCAACACGTGGTTTCTCCTTTCTGGTCGAGAGGCATTCTCTGAATCTATGTCACGGCCGCCTCCCAATCTGGCCGGCTTTTCCAGCCTGTGCTATGAATTCTGCAAGAAAGCGATTATAATTGAATTCGGTTTTGCAACGGAACAAACACAAATGGTTTGCATGTTGCTGCCTCTGGGACCAGACTGTCTCGACCTTGGACGGTTCGATGCATCCAAAATCTAGGTGTTGGATCGGCTTGGTTTGCACGCTTCACAGCCTGCTTTTGCTGGATAACTAGTTCACAACTTTGGGCTTGGTTGGATTACAAGTTGACTTATACAAATGATGATGTTTGCTGTTGTCTACTTGTGACTTGTCCAAGCTTATTTTCTAGATCTGGTGCTGCCGTGCTGATTAGATCATGGATGGCAGAAGTTTTGTTGGCTCTCTACAAGTGTTCACATACATGTCTACAGACTTACAGTGATGCAAAACTGTAAACTATGTTCTGCTGCGAAATGTTTGAATGTGTACAATGATGCATTTTGCGGGCATTATTGTGTGCAACAGTGCAACACGTTTGTGCCGGGGCGAGAGGGGACACAGGTCAGTTCAGAGTTACTGGAGGCCGGGCGGCGAACACCTGGCGGACAACGGGACGAGCGTTCATGAGAGCAACCGAATTTGGACGCATCTGAAAAGGCAAGTGGCCTCAAACATGATGAAAACAGAGCAGACGCGATCCAATGAGTACAGCCAAAATCGTGTGCAACTAGCTAGCGGAGCGGCTTGCTGGTTCCTTGTTCGCATGCAGGCGATTACCAAGTGTTAGTTCCAAGTGTACAGCTCAGTATACAGAAAGGAGCTTGACCAATACTGGAGTATTACCTAGTTAATTAAACTCGTTAAACACAATGTGATTTGCACGAAAAATGTGCATACATAGTCGTATATAGGCCATTGACTGAAACGTTCAATGTGCATACATAGTCGTACAAGGCCTTACGACATAAATAGAAAGAGCCAAGCAAAGTAAATTTTGGGTGGGCTTCGAGACGTCTTGTGATGAAATTGACAAGATCCTCTTCGTGGCGGCAACAAATTTGTCGATCGGCGACGGTAACACAGCCCGCTTTTGAAACTCGTCATGGGCTGATAGACACAGGCCGAAAGATGTTATGCCACTTGTCTATGCAATTTCTAAGAATAAAGGAAAGTCCTTGCGCCAAGTAAAGAAGAATCATGTTTGGGTTGAAGACCTGGACCTAGAAGCGAACCCGCCAGTCTCACTTGAGCTCATTGACCAGCTTGTGGCCTTGTGGACTATGGTGCACAACGTGCATCTGAGCGACGAGTAGCCCGATCAGATTCATTGGAAGTTCACCGGTCATGTGCATTACTCGACATCTTCGGCTTACCAAGCATAATATTTTGGGACTCTAGCACAACCTTCGACTCGCTGATCTGGAAGGTCTGGGCTCCTGGGAAGTCCAAACTTCATGCCTGACTTATTATCCAAAACAGAGTGTGAACCTCTGACATACTTACCGCTAGGGGCTGGCAGAACAATTATTGTCCTTTCTGCATTAGAGATGATGAAACGACCCTACACCTCATTGCCGAATGCCGCTACTAAAAAGGATATGGACCTCCATAGCCAGCTGAGTGGGCAACCGACATCTTGAACCTAGGCACTGGGAGGCTGCTCAGCCATCCTTGTTGTGTCGGAAATTTGAAAGGAAAGTAACCAGCGACTTTTCGAGCATAAAGAGTCCACAGCGACATACCTGCTTGTCAAAATCAAGGAAGATGCTAGGCTGTGGATGCTAGCCGGCGCTAAGCGACCATGCGAGTTTCTACCACATCTTGTATAGTGTATGGCTATGTTAAGATTTTCTTTTTTCACTTTTAGGGGTTATATGAAAAGATACTATCTCATGTTGTTTTTTTAATAAAAAAACAGTTTAGCTTGATGTAATGTTGGGTTTTGTGAATACACAAAGCACGGTATTTTGTGACGGGTCAACCAAGTAAAAAAAAACACAGTCTCGTCTCGCTGTGCACGTGGTTGTAATTTCCGTGCGTCTTCCTCTACCAGTATCAACCGATCGATCTACTGTCTATACGGAACAACGGGCGATGATCCAAACAGATCGACCGGCCGGATCTCTGCAGCTTCCCCGCCCGTTCGATCTGCTCAGAAACAAAGCACAACACATTCCGTTTCCTGGTCAGTCACGTACAAGTGTGTACAGGTGCGGCATGCACCGTAGGCGTACGGCCCGCGAGTAAACTAGCTAGTCGTCCCCGCGATCGCATCTGGCCACGTTGAGACGTGCGTGCCGACTGGCCGCCCAAGATTCCGCCTGCCTCCCCCGCGGCCCGCCTCCGGTCCACGCAACGGCGGACAGGATCTACTCCGCTCTCCGCCGAGAGAAGTAGCGAACGTTCGCGGAAGCTAGCCGGAGCCCCGCGACTCGGCGAGCGTGATCGTCCGAGACCGGGGGCGCGCGCGAGACACCCCACGCGACTCGGCGTCGGGATGGTCGGTTTGCGGGTTTGGTGCGCGCGCGCACCGGAGGGATGGGTTGGGCCGGCCGGCAGGAGAAGGGACCGGGTGGGCAGTCGTGCAGTGCGGGTGGCGCCCCGCGAGCCGGGCACCGCGCCCCAGCGTGCCGGGCGGCATGTGCGTACGTACGTGGCGGCCCAGCGCCCGGTTGCGCCACCGATCGTTTCGTCGCGCGCATGCACGGCGCCACGCGCGCACCCACCCGGGCCTCTGCCGCGAGTGCTAAACCAAAAACAGAATGCGGGCGGTCTGTGGCCTGGGAGTCCTACTACTACTCGTCGTTTACTCGTTTCCGCGATATTTAAGTACGTTATCTCTGGCGCTCTGCACGGATCGACTAATCGTCTCGATCGTCTAGTGCGTGCATCCGCGCATGCATGGTCCTGGAAATGGTCTGCGTCTCTTTTTTAGCGTCCTTCTTGACTCAAGTTTTTGCTCCCCAACAGGGCACCCCCATGTTTGGATTGGCCTGATCCGTATTCTCTAGTAAGTATATTTCTATTCCATGGACCATATTTATGGATAAGCTAGCCAGTCGCTTGAGTTACATGCATGGGCGATCGGTGATCCATCTGTTTGATAATACGCTGGCTTCCATATAAGTGTTGTGTATGCTTGCTAGCTGCATTTCCATATGCAGCCAAAGCCAATTTATGAATCCGTGTTAGAGAGTGACTCCACCACTCTACTGCTGCCTCACCGCAGCTTGTCCTATGCGCAACCGACGGTGACGAATCCATGCACAGAAACGAAACCGCGCAGCGTTCGCTGAACCTAGTGGCTAGCAAAGCACTCCCGCGGAGTACGTAACATCATCAATGGCAGGCTACCTCCTAGTACGTCAAAAGCCTCAGGACGCCCATGCCGCCACGTGATCTCCTCGTCTGGCTCCCGCTGCCGGGGCTTGTCCGCGCGTCCCCTACCCCCGTGACGAGGGGCAGCAACGGCGCCGCGCACCACTCCGCCCCCACGCACGGACGCCTCGCTCCCCAGACCGGAGACGCGCGCGCGGGTTGGCTACGCACACCAACAAAATGCGCTAGCCTTTTTGGCCTATCTGCAACTGAAAGCGTCGCAAGGTGACGGATGCAAAGGAAGACGACGACGGCGAGAGCAGAGAAGATCCCAGCAAAGCAAAAGAAGCTTCTGCAATACGGCCGGACGCTAGCTCCGGTTTCCGACCGTGGATTTGCTATGGGAAGGATCGAAGGAATAATTAATATCTCATTTCTTGAAAGACCGATGGAAGAATATCTCATTGCACTCAAGTTGATGGCAACTTTCCCGTGAGTCACGATGGGAACGTTTAGGGCAGGGATGGGATGAATTTGTTGATCCATGATTTAATAAAATTAATTTATCATAAATTTATTATATTAATAGATTATTTATAAATATTTAAATAGATAATAAAAAACTCCTATAACATGGGTATAAAATTTAGGTCCAAAATTTTTAAACTCGTGTTCACACTATAAACACTTATTAAATTCAGTTATATTTTATATAAATGATTTATTTTACTGAAGAAACAACTTTGTGTAAATTTTAAGTTATTTATGCATGTGGGGCCCAATGCACTACTAATAGACTAAGAAATTTTCGTTATATATGTGTAGAAATTTGATCCAAAATTTTTAAACACGTGTTCATATTATAAAAACTTATCGATTTAGTTAAATTTTTAGAAATAATTTGTTATATAGAAACACAACTTTATACAAATTTTGAGCCATTTAGATATGTGGGGTCCATGATGCATTACTACGATAAAAAATTCTAGTTACATGTGTGTAAAACTCGAAACCAAAATTATTAAACTCGCGTTCACGCTATAAAACTTATTAAATTCAATTGAATTAAAGCAACTTTGTAAAATTTTTGAGACATTTATATATGTAAAGTCATTTTGGATTGAACCCTTTAAACTTAGTTCTAATAGTTTAATCCGTTTAATCTATTTATATTTTAGAGTGATCCTAAAAATGATTCATTAGAGCAAATTTACATATATATTTAATGGATAAATGGATCGACCACTATTGGAGAAACGATTTTTTCGTGCGGATCGAAAGGCATCTTCTCGTACGGAAGACCTGCCCGCACGCGCGAGAAAGTCTAGGAAAAGACCATTTTCACGTGCGGGCGGCCCAACCACACGGGAAGATCGATTATCCTGTACGGTCGGCTTAAGCTACCCGCATGAAAAGATCGATTATCCCGTGCGGTCGACTTAACGAACCGCACAGGAAGATTGCCTCCCGTACCCATTATTTTATGTGCAAAGCTCTTTCTAGTGTCCTCTCTGATCACCCTCTCTCCTCTCTCCTCTCTTCTCTCTCAGTAATATTATCGGTCGATCGAGATGCATGTATATATATCGCACATACGAGAAAAAAAGACATTTAATTATATTATTTTCTCATAAAGATATAAATGTACACATCATGCATGCATGTTAATATACATATCAGGTTTCATCTCGCAAATTACAATAGTCTCGCAATTTACGGATGGTCTTTTTCCACTCCCTAAGTCTTTTGAATTTATCGTCCGTCGCAAGCTCGCTCTCCGGATCGTAGAAATCGCCCAAATGGTTGCAGACATCACGGCGGATGAAGCGACAAATATCTGCAACCAAGTTGAGCATGGTTCGATTGTCGAACTGATTCGCTACAACTGGAACAGACTCGATCTGTTTAAGAAAGAATACACATAGATACAATTAGGAAAATTATACAAGATCAATCTTAATGTGTAGAAAGATATTTTTTTAGAACTTACTTGTTCAAACTTTATAGTGTATCTCCCATAGATTCTTAGCATCTCGCACACGTAGTAGCCGCATAGGCTAGTGCCTGGTGGTTGCTTTAACACTGTGTTGAATAAAATTGTATACGTACGTCAATAGTTGAAATTGAACACAATATAAAATGTCGGCATATAGCGGACATATAATTACCGGCCATTGTGTCTTTACCAGAAGCTTCTTCTTTTGTGGATCCTTGACCGGTCCACCGTGTCTTACATAATGTACGTGTGCTCTATATAGACAAAATAAATGTTTCATTCAATTGTTTCTTCGAGAGTAAGAACAGACAAAACTTATTAAATGGTGCATGATAGTACTTACAAATTTAACAAGACGAGGAACTCTTTGAATGTATCCTCCTTGTAGTGTGTCGGATCAAGCACTACAGCCAAGTGGTCCCGCGGATAAACCAGAAAGGTATGTAGTGATCGATGCGATAGAAGAGATATGCTAATTGCAGGTGATATCGTAGGAAACTATCGATTGTACGGAAGAATATTACATACCGCAGCGCATAAGGGACCATTAGGACATTTTTGTCTTTGTGCTCAATCATAGCTTGGCCCAAGTAGAGTGCTACCGCGACCATCTTCGTCTTGTGCATTTTTTTAATGGTCTCTTCTCTTTGGGACTTTGTTTTGCCTTTGAGCTCATCGCAATCTGCACGAACATGAACCTCGTGTTCCGTCCAGCATATCCTTGTTGGGTTAATGTATCCAACTGGATAGTTGGTCTTTGACGTGTCGTGGAATTGCATCCTGTAATGTAGGAAGTTAGTTTGCAAATGAATTCATTAATGACATTAAGTGCGATTGAAACTTACAGACAAAACGCAGCAATGAGATTTATATCTATTTTTTCCATCTTGAATAATGCGTGAAGGTCGTTGAAATCGATTATCAGCATCCCATTTGGTCCACTGGTGAAAACGTTATCCGGGACCTTTACAGTAATCATGCTGAGCCCCATTTTGGACGTCTTTAGGTACCAGTCATGCATAAGCCTAATTTTCCAGGGCATGTCTTCCATGACATGCCACGACAGGAACGACTTGCCATACTCGTACTTTATTGGTACTTCGTCTGAAGTCTAATTTTGCAGGTCCTCCGCTTGGTTTTTCACCGATTGTTGTGAATCCGACAACTTTGGAGGTTGATACTGCTTCTTGTCAGTCGGTGATCTCCCCCTGAAAGCCTGGAACACTAAGTTCTGCTCGTATATGGCCATTTCTTTCTTATATAGGTTGATCTAACCATTTTTGGTATAAGTCGACGAGGTTCAAGATTGCTCGGACTTGGAACACTTGTTGTTTTCAGAAGAGGCCTTTCAGGTACCGCCAAAGCTGACTGTGGTGTCGGAGGAGATTGATGAATATCTTGGACATCGGTTGGAGGTTGTTCTGCGGCGACTTCAAGGGCTGACAACTTTGGCGAATCAAGACCTTTATCTTTAGAGGGGGAGGGAGGTGGGGAAGTAGGCCGATTAGGTGGCGAATCTGGCCCTAGTGGAGAAGGCGGTGCAGGCGCAGCAGCAATCTGAGGAACCGGCTCGATTGGGTATGCTGACTGTGGACCGACCAGCAGGATATCTCGTCGATGCCATAGAATGAACTGATTCACCGCATCCCCAAGCAATTCTATCCCTTCAGGTCCTGAAATATCTAGCTCTAAGCTATTATGCTCTGCATCCACCTTGGCCACTTGCACCCTTGTATATTCCTCAGGGATTGGCGTATTGTGAAATTGTCGCCCTGGTATAACAAGTACTGAACCCACCTCCTTTCTCTTCCCGGCCCTTCCTATCGGCACGAGGAGGCTACACGGCGTCGGGGCAGTTATGGTATCTACTGGATAAGGTGCGGTGTCAACTGACCCGCGCTGCTGGGCATCTATACTGTGGGTTCTTCGGATTGCTGAAACACGTTAGGGAAGCCTTGGCGATTCTGTGCAACAAGAGAATAGAAATGTTGTTCAACTTGTTTTGCTATCTTCTCTTCAAGTTTGTGTTTGTACCTGTCCCGTTTCTTGTAACTTGCAGCTTCCTCAAGAAACCCTTCTTTCCAACTTGTCCGTGACGATACACCCCTTACTCGTCCAGAATGTTCGGGGCTGCCCAGTGCAGCTGTCAACTGATCGTGTTCTCTCTTGGCAATAAACTCCCCAGTCTTCTCTTTTTTTGCAATGTCCGTTATACTAGTGGTCACACGCTCGATATCCAGATCCTTGAAAAGGATCTCTCCCTCGTCGGTGACCTGGCCCGTGCTCCGTGCCCAAACCCAGTTTTCTCTTCTTTCCTTTAGTGCATCTACAAGCAGGGGCTTTTCTTGGGCGGCAAACTTTTCTTCGGTTGCTTGCCACTTCTCTACGTGGCCGCCGTAGCCGCTAGAGCCCAATCGGTGCGGGTACTTGTTCTTTTTTGCGAGGTCGGACATCTTCTTCCTCCGCGCTAAGGCTTCAGGGCTTGTCATCTTCGCCACGAACCTATCCCATTCGGCGGGCGTAATACCACCGTAGTTTTCGAATGGAGACTTGTTCTTTTGCACGTAGTGAGTGTTTATGTCCGATTTCCACTGCCTCCACCGATGTGCCATCATTTTTAAGGCAAACTCTTTTCCCAGAGCCTCTGAACCAGGCGGATATACAAGCCACTTCTGCAACTCGTTCCACATGAAGTTCTTCAGGTTGTCATCCACCTACTCCCAGGGTTCTAGCCAGTACCCCGCAAGTGTTGCTGAATTCTGTCATTGCTACCTTGGGCTCTACTGGCTTCCTATCCTGGTTTAGAGAGGTGATATAGTATGTCTCCTTGGGAGGTTGGTTCTTACTTCTTTGACCACATCTTCTCTTTTGACGTCCTCCAGCGCTCGCGGACGTGTCAGTTTTTACCGGACCGGACGTTGTTGTGTCCGTCTCGACTTTGGCTATGACGGCTGTCGGTGATATGTGCCCGGGGGTATGTCGAGGGTGCGATATCTGAAGAAGGAAGACGCCTTCGCTCACCAGGGCACGCCAAAGATATGTCCTGGATGGCTCAAGCGGGTCCGGGCCACGGGAGGCCACGTGGCCACCCTAAAAGGGGCTTGGCTCGGGGGCTGCCCGGAGGCCACCGCTCTCAGACGGCAGGGTCCGGGATCACCCGGACCCCCCGTCCTTCACCCCACACCCCTCCGAGAGAGGGGCGAGTTCAACCGTCAACTGCCAACCACCACATTTAATGCCTGGTGAGAGGCCAGACGCCTGTCCCGCCGCATTTATTGCAATGTGAGGCACATCTGTCAGCCGCTCATCATCATTCTTTTTTGCCTGTCACGAGGCAAAGAGAGTATAAAGTCTTTGACGGCGACCGCGGTATGACTACACGGTCACTCCACGCACGCCTCCCTCCACGCCCTGTCTAGTCGCATTAAATGCGTTGGGCGGCCGCGTGGGAGAGAGAACATGAGCGCTGAGGGTGTCGCGTCGACGCCTCTCCAGGTGAAGGGCCACTGACCGGTAGGCCCCACTAGAGTAGGTAGGTTGGCCCATCCCCATGTCAGCGGCATGGCGGCCACGACGCCCTTTTCCTCCACCAACTCCCGTGACGCGGCAACAGGAACAAGAATAGGGGTAGCTTCCCCGACAAGACAAGGCAAGAACCGCTCCATCACGTGGAGCGGAGTAGAGAAAACCAGGACTACTGTGGTGTCCCCTTGCACTATAAAAGGAGGCCCAAGTCCATCGTAAAAGAGGTTCAAAAACTGTTCCCGAAAACAGAGAAAAGGTTCTGCCATTTTGGAGTACCTTGGGCTTCAAGCACTCCACAACAGTCATCAGCTCCAGCTTCCTCAGGGAAGAACAACCACCCTCATCCTTGTAGTTCATCTTCCACATATTACAAGAACAGGAGTAGGGTATTACGTCCCTTGGACGGCCCAAACCTGTATAATTCCTTTGTGTCCCTTGTGATTGCGATTTCCTTCCATCTTCCGACCTTTCCATCTATTTCCCCACGAGTTTGAACCCTGATTCACCGCTCCCCTGTGCCAAACCAAAAAGGGGGTCTCCCGGGTCCCCGCGTGTCGATCACCGACATTGACAGCTGGCGCGCCAGGTAGGGGGAGCGCACTGCATTTGGGTTTAAACTCCCATATTCCTTCCATCTCCTGCTGAAACCCCCTCTCCCCGTCCTCGCCATGGTCCACGGCCATGTCCTACGGTCCGCATCAGGCTCACTCGCTACCCGCGAGTGTGACTTAGCCAACAAGGCGGCCGAGGAGGTCGACACGGGCGGGCACAGCCCCAACTTCCGACATCTCCGCTCGGAGGGGAAAGGACCTTTGTCCCCTCACCCCCTCTGATGGAAGCGACGACGGCTGGGGCCGCGCCACCTCCTCTGCCCCCCGCTGAGACAACGGCTGTGGGCAGAAGAGGCCAAGCATCCCACAGGATCGCCAACGCACCTGCAGGATCCGGGCTACGCCCGAGTGGACGTACCGGCGAACCGCGCCGGGGCGACGTCCATCGTCGCCTGGAGTTTGGTACGCCTGAGGGCGCCCTTCAGGCGGCGAAGGCGCTCTTGCGCCACCCCCAGGTCACACCGAGCGAGGGATCCAACGCCAAGCGTTGGTTTGATGATGTGGCGGCCGGCCGCACGGCCCGGCCGCGCTGGCCGACCTCGCTTCCTCCAGCCACCAACCGCGTGGTTCACACACCGCGGTCAGCTCATCTCGACGATGAGCCCGAAGGGCAGCAGCTGCCGCGAGGGCAGAAGAGAGCCTCCGGGCTGCAGCCCAACCAGAGGCGCCCCGAGATCTGCTATACGCAGAACGAGACACCCGTCTTCGTATTGAGCAGCGTCGCGACGAGCGTCGCATGGGGCGAGCTCAAGACTGCGCTTCCTCGTCAGGAGGCGCAAGCGCTCGGCGAGCGGCCGCAGCAGCCCCGCCACAGGGAGAGCCCCTCAGGGGACGGCGAGCGGCTATGGTGGCCCAGCCGCAAGCAGGATATTCCGCGGCACCCAATGGGGCCCCCCATCCCTCGTCGCCCCCTCCAGCCGATAGCGGCTGTCAGGCCTTCATCTCCAGCCTCCACAATGTGCACTGGCTTAACAAGTTTAGGCCGGCCCTCACGGAGAAGTATGACGGCTCGGTGAATCCCATCGAGTTTCTCCAGATTTACACCACGGCCATCGAGGCTGCTGGAGGTGACGAGCTCGTCATGGCCAACTTCTTCCCCATGGTGCTCAAGGGCCAGGCCCGCTCCTGGCTAATGAATCTGTCGGCCCAGTCGGTCACCTCGTGGGACGACTTGTGCCGCAGCTTCACCTCTAACTTCCAGACACGTACCGCGCCCGTGAGTGGAGGCCGACCTCCACATGGTTTGGCGAGGAGAGGACGAGTCCCTGCGCAAATACATCCATAGTTTTTGCCAGGTATGCAACACCATACCGTCTATCGCTGACCATGCAGTGATCTTCGCCTTCCGGAGTGGTGTATGCCACGATGTTATGTTGGAGAAGATCGAGTCCAAGGCCCCCCGGACCACCACTGAGCTCTTCGAGCTTGCTGATCGGGTGGCCCGCAAGGAAGAGGCCCGGGTTTGGAATCCTAGGAATCCTGCCCCAGCCTCCACCAACGTCGCCCCCTCCGCGTCCCGAGAGGAACGGCGCGAGCGGCGGCGGAAGCGCAAGCCATCGCGCGGTGGTGAGGAAGGCCACATCCTCGCCGCCGACGGTGCCGAGAAGCCCCCGCGGAAGGGCAAACCCGCGGGCAGCCACAGGCGCTCCCCGGACTCTCGCCCCTAGGGCCAAGACGGGGACAAGTGGTGCATGGTGCACTAAACCTCCCACCACGACCTCTCCGAGTGCCGCTCGGTCAAGAACTTGGCCGAGCGGGTACAAAAGTACGAGCAGGAGAGGAGGGAGAAGGAGAAGGAGGCCCGCCGCAAGGGTAAAGCCCCGGCGGAACGCTCGAACGACCGACGAGAGAAGGCCAAGAGTGCGGCCCCCGTCGGAGACGAGGATGATGATCTGGGCTACCAGGACCCCAAGCATGCCGTCGCCACCATCGACGGAGGGGCAGGCGCCTAGTTGTCCCGTCGGAGCCACAAGTCTATGAGGCGTGAGCTCCTCGCGGCTGTGCCGTCCCACGAGGCAGCCCGGAAGTCGCGCTGGGCGGAGGTGCCAATCACCTTCGACCAGACAGATCACCCGGGGAGATTCACACGTAGTGGCCACTTGGCCCTCGTGACCTCCCCCACCATTTGCAACGTCAAGGTTGCCCAAGTCTTGATTGATGGGGGTGCGGCCCTCAATATACTATCCCCAAAGGCCTTTGATGCGATCAAGGCCCCGGGGATGGTGCTCGGGCCATCCTATTCCATCATTGGGGTGACATCAGGGAAGGTGTGGCCCCTCGGGCGGATTGCGCTGCCGGTCACCTTTGGGAGTCCCACCAATTTCCGCACTGAGCGGATTGACTCCGATGTGGCGGACCTCAACTTGCCCTACAACGCCGTGCTTGGGAGGCCGGTGTTGGTGAAGTTCATGGCGGCTACCCATTACGCCTACCGCCAGCTCAAGATGCCGGGCCCCTGAGGCCCCATCACCATCCATGCCGACGTTAAGACCACGCTATATTGCGCGGAGGAGCGCGTGGATGATATTGCGGCGGCCGACCGCGTTGAGCCCGAAGGCCCTCAAGGGGAGGCCTCGGGTTCCCGGGACCCCAAACAGCACATCACCTCGGCCGACGAGGTGGTAATCAAGTCCATCCAGTTGGGCGACGACCCGTCCAAGACCTCCAAAATTGGTGGCAACTTGGACCCCAAATAGAAAGACGCGCTCGTCTCCTTCCTACGGGCGAATGTCGACGTGTTTGCTTGGAAGCCGACGGATATGCCCGGAGTCCCCAGGGAGGTGATCGAGCACCGACTTGCAGTGCGGTCGGATGCACGACCGGTCCGATAGAAGGAGAGGCGACAGGCCCCGGAGCGACAGGCGTTCATCCGCGAAGAGGTGGCACGGCTCCAAGAGGCCGGCTTCATCCGGGAAGTGTTGCATCCGAAGTGGTTGGCTAACCCAGTGGTCGTCCCGAAGGCCAACCACAAGCTGCGCATGTGCATCGACTACACCGACCTCAACAAGGCATGTCCTAAAGACCCTTATCCTCTGCCTCGAATAGACCAGATAGTCGACTCCATTGCGGGGTGCGACCTTTTATGTTTCCTAGATGCATACTCTGGTTATCATCAGTTCCGCATGGCTGTAGAGGATGAGGAGAAAACCGCCTTTATTACCCCTGTGGGTACCTTTTGCTACATGTCTATGCCTTTTGGTTTAAAGAATGCCATGTCTACTTTCCAACGTGGTGTCCGCATCACGTTGAAAGACCAAATAGGGCGTAATATTGAGGCGTATGTCGATGATCTCGTGGTCAAGTCCCGGGACCAAAGAACCTTGCTCCCGGACCTGACTGAGACATTTAATAACATCCGGTCCTCCCGCATGAAGCTAAATCCAGAAAAGTGCATGTTAGGGGTACCGACAGGCAAGCTTTTAGGGTTTTTGGTATCTGCCCGAGGCATCGAGGCCAACCCCACAAAAATAAGAGCGATAGAGGAAATGCGCCCCCTAGGAAGCTCAGGGATGTACAGAAAATTACTGGTTGTGTAGCTGCCCTGAGCCGTTTCATATCAAGACTGGGAGAGCGGGCGCTCCCTCTATTCAAGTTGCTGAAGCGAACCGGCCCCTTCACTTGGACGAATGAGGTAGAGAAAGCCTTGAGTGAACTCAAGCGTTATCTCTCCTCGCCGCCCATACTGGTAGCACCTCAAGAAGGAGAACCCCTCCTTTTATATTTGGCGGCAACCCCCAAGTGATCAGTGCGGCGTTTGTTGTGGAGCGTGATGACGAGCTAGTCTCTCAGATGCACCCAGCCCCACAACACCCGGAGGCAGGAAACCTTGGAACGGTGTTGGGCGAGGAAGCACCCGGCGGAAGTGGCCTTTGGCCCCCGAGCCAGGGGAGCCACCCGGCCCCCATCCGGGGCTCCGAGGCCCTTCCACCTGAGCGGCCGAGGGGCCCCGGGAAGGCGATGACCCAGTAGCCCGGACACCGAGGTAACCCGCCCGGTGCACCCGAACTTGTTGCCCCCGGTAAAATAGTTAAGGCCCGCACCAAGGTGCAGCGGCCGGTCTACTTTGTCAGTGAGGTGCTATGGAACGCAAAGACATGTTACCCGCAGGCCCAAAAAATGCTCTACGCAGTGCTCGTGGCTTCCAGGAAGCTGCGCCACTACTTCCAAGCGCATCGGGTAACGGTGGTCACGTCTTATCCTCTCGGGCAGATCTTGCATAACCGAGAGGGCACGGGGCGGGTGGTCAAGTAGGCTATCGAATTATCAGAATTCGACCTGCATTTCTAAGCCCGTCACGCGATCAAAAGCCAGGCCTTGGCCGATTTCGTGGCAAAATGGACGCCAGTGCCGACAACGATCAACCCCCGGGTGAACCAGAGAGTGCGGAGGATCGCGACCAATGGACCATGCACTGGGTGATGAACTTCGACGGTTCACTCACCTTACAGGGGGCCGGGGCAGGCGTTGCGTTAACCTCCCCGACGGGCGACGTACTCCGGTACATTGGTCGGCTTGACTTCCGAGTAACCAACAACATGGCCGAGTACGAAGGACTTCTAGCGGGGTTACGAGCGGCGGCAGGCATGGGCATCCGCCGACTGCTAGTCCTCGGTGACTCCCAGCTGGTCGTGAATCAAGTTTCCAAGGAGTATCAATGCGTCGACCCCCAGATGGACGCATATGTCAAGGAAGTACGGCGTATGGAGCGCCACTTCGATGGGCACGAGCTATGCCATATTCCCAGAAGAGACAATACCCTGGCGGACGAGCTATCCAGGATCGCATCCGCGCGAGCCCCAGCCCCGCCAGGCACATTCAAAGAAAGACTCATTGAGCCGTCGGCGCGCCCCGAACCTGAAGGGTTACGCGGAGGCTACGCTAGCCGAAAACAAAAACTTTTCTACCGCGCAAACCAGGAACACTTGCAAGTAAGGGCCGATAGATCGTTACCGATTGGAGTATGCAGCGGAAATAGCCAATCAGGGCTATCCGATCCGGAACAGTGTAGCCGATTCCCGCAAGCCGACAGCCGATTCCTGGGGACAGCCGATTCACCAATCAGCCGATTCGCCAATGTAGCTGATTCGATGAGTCGTCTGACTGTGTTCTCGCACCTCGCTCCGATGCGCTCGATCGCAGCCGATTCCACCACAGCCGATCCGTAGCCGATCAACAGCGCGCAAGTAGCAGCGCCTCTACCGGTATCCACACGTCCGGGGACAGAACGCCGAACACCCGTGTGCTAACATGCGATGCAAGGGTAGGGTTTGGCTCGAAAGTGGGGAGGGTTTTCGTGGAGATTGATCTCGGCGACTTGTTGCGCCAAATCAGATTGATTTCGGCGCAATTCGATTCAACTGATGTACCGCATCTCTTCACCCCTCGCCCATTTATATAGAGTTGGCCTACTGGAACTAGTGGCCGATCAGGACTCTATTTTGAATCGGATCTCATCCGTGTCTCATAGAGTTGGCCGCCCATACGTCGTAAGCCCATAGGACTCTATCCGATCGGATCCCTATCCGATCGAGCCGTATCCGAGTCCAACTCAAATGTCTATTCTTATCCCCTTAAGCGTGCGACCCTGTAGGTTCAGGTATACTCGGTTTCGGCTATAGTCTAACTTAGCCGATCGTCGGCTCGAGTCCAACTCAGCCGACACATCCTGACGCGGCGCCTAGCGGCACATATTGACACCATAGTATACAAGAATATAATATCGGCTCTGAACTTGTAATGTGTACACAAATTCCTTTGTCTCACGATACCAATTAAGCTATAGGCAAGATGTGTGTCATCCCTTTAATAGCTTAACCATTCACTCAAACCATATTGGATTATCTGTCTGTTGATTAACTCCTCAATCAACTTAGCATGACCATGCATTTCCATAATCCATTACCTCGAGGGGCCCAGAGATATCTCTCCAAAGGAGGGGCAAATTCCATCTTGATCACTCACATCCCACTCCATGTTTCATAGCAAACCGAAAACTACCTTTATAACTACCCGGCTACGGAATAGCGTTTGGTAGTCCCAAAGTAGGCTACTATACATGTTGGAATCCATGGTGATCTCAGGTCTAAGGACTTTGTACCAACACTACCTGAGACCAACTAATGGCACATTAATTCCTGTAGTGTCTCATGGTAGGTCTATCCAACAATGTGTTCTCTAACACATGTGTCCATGTTTATTGATTTGGTATCTCCATACCCATGATCTATGAGACATGATCATCAATCAATAAACATGCCGATCTTAGAATCATATTAGTTCCATTAATATGATATATGATCAGGGATCATTTAGAAATAGATTCATACGTAAAGAGTCTCATAAATAAGTCACATACTTATTGATCAATACAAGATGTCTATTTCATGGAACTGAATAACACTTTATTCATTTATACATAAACATTGACTGTGATATCCAACATCTCCATGTTGCCTCTATTTTATGGAACTGAATAAAGTGTTATTTTATGGAACTGAATATGCCCTAGAGGCAACATGGAGATGTTAGATATCATTGTCAATGTTTATGTATATATGAATAAAGTGTTATTTAGTTCCATAAAATAGACATCTTGTATTGATCAATAAGTACATGACTTATTTATGAGACTCTATATGTATGAATCTATTTCTAAATGATCCCTGATCATATATCATATTAATGGAACTAATATGATTCTAAGATCGGCATGTTTATTGATTGATGATCATGTCTCATAGATCATGGGTATGGAGATACCAAATCAATAAACATGGACACATGTGTTAGAGAACACATTGTTGGATAGACCCACCATGAGACACTACAGAATTAATGTGCCATTAGTTGGTCTCGGTAGTGTTGGTACAAAGTCCTTAGACCCGAGATCACCATGGATTTCAACATGTGTAGTAGCCTACTTTGGGACTACCAAACGCTATTCCATAACTGGTAGTTATAAAGGTAGTTTTTGGGTTTGCTATGAAACATGGAGTGGGATGTGAGTGATCAAGATGGAATTTGCCCTCCTTTGGGAGAGATATCTCCGGGCCCTCGAGGTAATGGATTATGGAAATGCATAGCCATGCTAAGTTGATTGAGGAGTCAATCAATGCATGATAATCTAATATGGTTCGAGTGAATGGTTAAGCTATTGAAGGATGACACACATCTTGCCTATAGCTTAATTGATATCGTGAGGCAAAGGGATTTGTGTACACATTACGTTCAGAGCCGATATTATATTCTTGTATACTATGGTGTCAATATGTGCCGCTAGGCGCGTCGTTGATGTGTCACCGAGTTGGACTCGAGCGACGATCGGCTAAGTTAGACTATAGCCGAAACCAAGTATACCTGAACCTGTGGTCGCATGCTTAAGGGATAAGAACAGGCATTCGAGTTGGACTCGGATACCGCTCGATCGGATAGGGATCCGATCGGATAGAGTCCTATGGTCTTACGACGTATGGGCGGCCAACTCTATGAGATTCGGATGAGATCCGATTCAAAATAGAGTCCTGATCGGCCACTAGTCCCAGCCGACCAACTCTATATAAAGGGGTGAGGGGTGGAGAGCTGAGGAATATCGATCAATTGAAGTCAATTGCGCCGAAATCAATCTGATCACACACGGCTTTAGAAGTCGGCGAGATCAATCTCCACGGAAACCCTCCCCACCTTCGAGCCAAACCCTAGCCTTGCATCGCGTGCTAGCACATGGGTGTTCGGCGTTCTGTTCCCGGACATGTGGATACTGGTAGAGGTGCTGCTACGTTGCGCGCTGTTGATCGGCTACGAATCGGCTGCAATCGGAGCGAGGCGACTGCGGCAGATCGACAACGAGAACGCGGTCGGCGACTCGGATTGGCTGCGGCATCGACGAATCGGCTGATTGGTGAATCGGTTGTGCCCGGGAATCGGCTGTCGGCTTGCGAGAATCGGCTACGCTGTTCCGGATCGGATAGTCCTGATTGGCTATTTCCGCTGCATACTCCAATCGGTAACGATCTATCGGCCCTTACTTGCAAGTGTTCCTGGTGTGCGCGGTAGAAAAGTTTTTGTTTTCGGCTAGCGTAGCCTCCGCGTAACCCTTCACGAATGACCCCCACCTCACGGGCCGCCTCCCGAAGGCGTTCGACGGACGAGGCCACGGTCCGGAGCGTAGCCTCCGCGATCCGGTGGCGTGCCTCCTCCAAATTTGGTGCCGCGTCGCTGGAGCGAGGGGCCGGCTGGGGCTCCCGCACCCGCGCCTCCACGTTGCCAGCCGCTTGCTCCCGGGCGGCGAGGTTCCGCTCCCACCGCTCCAGCTCATCCTGTCGACGGCTCGAGGCGGCTGCAAGCTGCTGTTCGCGCTCCCAGATGGCCTTGAGGCACCGGGAGACCTCCTGGGCCTGGAGCACGGCCACCTCGCGCCCCTCCACCTCGGCCTCGCGCTCGGCGATGGCCTTCTCCTGGGCCACCGCAGTCCTCCTCAGCCTTGACCACGGCGGCCTCCCGGTCCCCGACTGCCCGCCACGCTGCCTCCAGAGCCTTCTCGCGCTCGCCAGGCCATCTTCACGGGCCTAGAGCTCGACGTCGGTGCTGGCGGCGGCGGCCTCGGTGTCGTGCAGGACTCGCTCGCGCCGGTTGAGCTCCTGGGCGCGCTCGTCGAGGTCGCGGATGAACCCTCCAGCGGTGGTGCAGACCCTCTCCTCTACAGCGGCGGCAACCTCCTCGCGGAAATCGGTGGTGTGCCGCTCAACGACGGTGTCCTCGAACACCTGGTTGAGCTCGCCCCGGCGCCACTCGATATCCGCCAGCTCCCACTTCCGGACGATGCCCTCCACCCTCGCCGTGGCTACCAGCTCGTGGCGGCCTTTGTCGACCTCGGCCTCCCGCCGCGCCACCGTGACCTCCCTGGTGGCCAAGGCCTGAACTTGGGCCTGAGACCGCGTTGGCCTCCTCCAGCACCCGGGACACGATCATCCTCGCCTGCTCCTGCGATCGGACGAGGGGCTCGGTGTCCAAGGCGAACACGAACCCGGACCAAGCGCTCCCGGATTCGGAGTCGGAGCTCGAGCCGAGGTCGACCACCTGCGTGCGACGGGAAGGCGAAGGCGCCCCACGGCCGGAGCCACCCGCCGCTGCTTCACCCGCCGGCGTTGCCCCGCCCTCCGGCGAGGCTGCTTGCGGCGTCGGAGGATCACGGCCGGCGCGGCCGGTGTTGGCCGGCGGGGCGACGACGCTGAATGGCGTGGCGCGGGCGACGGCTGTCGTGGTGGCGGCGATGGTTGCCGCGGTGGGGACCCCTAGGGCTGCTCTCCGCTACCCGCCACCGCCTCCACCTCCTCGTCGAGGCCAGCTGGCCCCGAGTCTGTCACCGAGGGAGGGCCCCCAGCTTGTTCCTCGCGGGCGATCGGTGCCCCGGTGTCTGGGTGGGCCCCCCTTCTCGGGCCGCACTGGACTGAGCCCGAGCCCACGGGGGTGACCCGGACCGGTGGGCTCCACCACCTGGTCTCTCCTGCGCCTCAACCGCCGAGCCGGGGCGAACCGTCCTTGGGTATAACCCTGGGGCGAAAATGCTGATGCTCGCGGCTGGGAGCAGAAATAAACACAATAAAGGATCAAAACACAAGTTGCCCAAAATGGAAGCACAAGGCTCACAGGATATGTATGTGTCTACAAGGCGTTACCTGCAGGCGGCGTTGAAGCTCCAGGAGACCCGGGAGATGGCCCGCTTCTTCTTCGCGGGGCTGCCTGGGGGCTCACTGGGTTGTCGCCCGCGGACTCCGTCGCCGCTGGAGCGCCGCGGCCAGCCCCCGTCGACGGCGCACTCGCCGTGGGTGTGCTCTCGGCCTCCGCCGCCGTCGTCGTCGTCGTCGTTGTGGCCGTCTGGCCCTCGACGGAGTGGCCCCTCGGGTTGGGCCCGCCGCCTGCGAGCCTCCAAACCTACGGGGAGGAGCGATGCGCTCCGCACTGCCGCCGCGTGGTGGTGATGGGGAAGGTGCGGGGTCGTGCTCTGGCCTCTTCCTCTTCCCCTTAGGGTCCGGGGCCCCTGATCCGCTCCTGCCCAGACCTCAGCGGCCCAGCCGCCCAATAGGCACCTGGTCATCGGCGTCGTCGTAGTCGTCGTCCTCACCCCCTGGGGCAACGCTCGGCACTGCTGACGACGAGCCCACACCGTCGCCCACCACCTGCAGCGCATGAAGGATCTCCGGGCGCCGAATCCTGGCACAGCGGCACCAACCCGGGCGAGAGCTGCGTCAGATCCATCACCGTGACGCCGAGGGTGTGGCGGACCAGGATCGCGAGGTCGTTCTCGTTTCAGTCGAAGGCGGCGCCAACATGGGTGCGCATGTCGTCGTTGAAGCCCGTGTACATGTGGGCGGGGCGCGACCTCTCCTGCAGCGCGAGATGCGCCGTGTCTGAAAGTCCCGGAAGACGGCGTGGCTGGACAGGCCCCCCCTCCAGAGATAGCTGATCTGCTCCAGCACTCCGTCCAGCTCCCTCCCGGCTCGCGGCCGTGCCCCCCAGTTCCTCTGGTTCACCGGGATTCCCGTTGGAAGGGAAAGGCGGGGGTGGTCGCCCGAGCTGGTGTAGAACCAGTAGGCCCTCCAGTTCTCCCACCGGGAGCGGAGGTGGATGTCGATGAAGGGGGTGCCGACGGTCTTGTCGTTGCGCAACTGGATCGCGACATATCCGACTGCGCCGGGGAAGCCCGCCCAACACACGCAGAAGAACTGCTGGAAGAGATGCAGCGAGGGCATCACCCCCACAAACATCTCGCAGGTGTATGCGAAGATGGCGAGGTAGAAGACAGCGTTGGGTTTGAGGTGGTGTAGCTGGAGGTCGTAGAACTCCAGCACGTCGAGGAAGAATTGAGAGAAGGGCAGCACCAGCCCGACCATGGCGAAAGAGGCGAAGAACACCATCTTCGTGGGGGCCGCTCCTCCCGAATGTCGCCGCCGCTGCGTGTGCCGCGCAGCAAGTACTTGTTGAAGAGGCTTCGAGCCTCCGCAGTGCGAACCAGGGACTTTGGGAGCACGCTCCCTGAATCCAAAGGCGAGTCACGAGCCATCTCCAAGGCAGGCGCTGGAGTGCGAAAAAGAAAGCCGGTGACGGAGAGAAAGGAGGCGAAAGAGCAAGGGCGCTGGGAGGATGAGAGGCGATGGCTATGGGAAGCGTAGAAACTGATCCCCCTCTCGCGGATCTGTTTTTATAGGCAACCACGGCCCTCTCAAATTCTACGGCATTAATTTTGCCCCACTACCACGTGGCACGCCTCATCGGCTCCGCGTCCCTTCATTTTTCGCATCTCTTTGGCTCCCGCGCCACTGGGGTTTCACGCCGCTTGGGGTTTCGCGCCCGCCAGGCGCACTACGCGGGACGAAGAGAGCTAGGCGGTTTGATGGGCCCCCATGTGTGCGGCCCAAATAACGTGCCCCCCGTCTGGAAAGGCTTAATCAAGCGCGGCGTCAGTTACCGCGCGTCTATTACTTCCTGCGCGCGACACATCCAGTACCCGGGCCCACACACTCAAGAATATGGCGTTAACCGCGCCCGAACCCGACTTCGGTCCCAATCAACACCGGGGGCTACTGTCGGTGATATGGGCCCGGGGGTATGTCGAGGGTGCGATATCTGAAGAAGGAAGACGCCTTCGCTCACCAAGGCGCGCCAAAGATATGTCCTGGATGGCTCAAGCGGGTCCGGGCCATGGGCGGCCACGTGGCCACCCCAAAAGGGGCTTGGCTCGGGGGCTGCCCGGAGGCCGCCGCTCTCAGACGGCAGGGTCCGGGATCACCCGGACCCCCCGTCCTTCACCCCGCACCCCTCCGAGAGAGGGGCGAGTTCAACCGCCAACTGCCGACCACCACATTTAATGCCTGAAGAGAGGCCAGACGCCTGTCCCGCCGCATTTATTGCGATGTGAGGCACGTCTGTCAGCCGCTCATCATTATTCCTTTTTCCCCGTCACGAGGCAAAGAGAGTATAAAGTCTTTGACGGCGACCGCGGTATGACTGCACGGTCACTCCACGCACGCCTCCCTCCACGCCCCATCCAGTCACATTAAATGCGTTGGGCGGCTGCGTGGGAGAGAGAACATGAGCGCTGAGGGTGTCACGTCGACGCCTCTCCAGGTGAAGGGCCACTGACCGGTAGGCCCCACTGGAGTAGTGTTGATGAGAAATCTCTCTCACGCGCTGGCCTGGGAGATCTGCTTGACTCCAGTGGAGGTCCTTCTCGGCTGCCTGTGCTGTGAAGGCGTGCCAGATGATTTGATTTGTTAATCAACAAGAAAAACAAGAGAATAGACGTCAAGTGTTAGGTTAGACCCCCACTGGATCGGCTGAGGGAATCCATAGACATATATATGCTATTCTAAATCATGTTTAAGCCAAGCGACTAGAATGGATCGGCTATACCGAGACAGCATCAGCCGCTTAACCCAAATACAGTAAAGAATAATAAATATATGGATCGATAACCTAGCCGATACTGGAAAGCTAACAAGGAATCGACTAGTACTCCGACAAATCTTATAGAAAGATATCACTCTTGACACATGCATAGCCTAGAAATCGGCCATCGGCTGTTGATAGTATGCCGATTTCGGCTGGCAACATCCGACAAGAATGCGATCTTAACATAAGAGGTAGTCCTAATATAAATCTAATAATAAATATATTAAAAGAAATATATCAGGGCAGATAAGGTCGGCTGAAACCCCGACACTGTCTCTAAACAATATAAATCCATCCGAACAGATCATTGGTAGCTCTAAGAATGACTTAATAGTTCAAACATGATGTAACATTAAGTATAAAAAGAACAACCCGATCTGTTGTAGCCGATTTATATCTCTCGAGACGGTGGATACCGCATATAAACCAGCCAACCTTTAGATCTAGCCCTATTGACTGCAAGTTCTTGACAGAACTAGTCAATGGCGGGATAGATCTAAACATTGATCTAATTTATATACGCTATATGATAAATATCGCAGTATAAACTCCTGATTTTAATGTGTCATTATGATGGAAGCACTAGAAACAATAGATTATACTACTAATGACAAGCATTTACCTAGATCTGGGGATCGAAACGATGCAGCCCGTAGCCAAACAAAGTACTCGTCTGAAGAGAAAAGGTTGGCGATGCGCCGAAGGTTTGATTGATTGTGAATGATTATATTACAGGGGGTCTCGGGTCCTATTTATACCCAAGATACAATTATCTGTACAAACCCTGGACTCTATCTAAACTACTATTTAAAACACAACATTATCCCGAGCGGGACCCACGCCGTGTTACGACTAACAGTTTAAATAAATCCCTAAATTACAGATACAATTGCCGTTACAGGACTCTATGCATAAGTGGCAATATCGTTTAACGTGTAATTAACACCTGAATCTTCTATTTATCTTCAATCTGTTGCATCAGAAACGGTCTCATCTCTTCCGGACCTGAAATCGGCTATCGGCTGCCTCTGTCCGATTCATCCTTAGCCGATTGGCCTCGCAGCCGATCACACCTTAGCCGATGCGACCCCTGTCTCCAGCCGATCCGACTCTGCTTTGTCTTTGCAGACTTAGAAACTCAATTACCAAATTTCAGTGTTAACACATGCCCCTAAGTCCGTGATATGAAGTATTGCGGATTTGCTTGCCTGTTCAAACTCCCGCTTCTTTCTTGAGCTAGACCGCTTTGGCTTCTCCCCAAGTGCTCTTTAAATACCCACTCCCCTCGGCCGAGACGCCTACGCCTTCAAAGCGCACTCAGCCTCCTTCGCAAACAAGCCTCTTGCTTTCTCTCTCTCCTCCGACGATCTCACCGGCGCCCGTCGAACTCCGTCGCGTTCTTCAGACCCATCTTCACCCCCGAGCATTCCGATGGCCTCCACCGTCGCTGCATCGAGCACCTCCGTCTCGCCGGCCACCGCCGCCACGCCAGCCGCAGCCGCTGCGCCATCCGCCGTCGCCGTTTCGGCCGCCGCCACAACCGAGTTCCCTGAGGTACTCCCTTCCGATTCATAATTTTACTTTGGAATCTGCTCCTTTAAACACATTGCATCAATATTACGTTCGGCCGTTTTTCAAATAGCACTTTACCTCGCGTTCCTCTTCTCGACTAGTACCTTTTCCTCTTTGAACCGTAATATGCAACCGTTCTTGATTAGCGCCCCCTTTTTCTTTAACTGTAGCGCCTGTCACACCAAGTGTTTATCCCCAACCTGACACAAGCGCAAAGGTACTTTCTCGGCCCCATCGGCAACACAGATCCAGCCGATATAATCATAGCCGAAACCAACTGGATCCCTTTCAATACCGCCAAGCCATCCCTCACCCACTGGAACAGAACATTCAAATCGTGGCCGACCACCGACGCAGCGTGGATTGAGTGGTACAAAAGGGTGCGATCGGCCAAATATACCCAGTGGGAAGAGACCGGGATCGCCCAGTGTCTGGCCCTATCCATCGCTGGCATGAAAAAAGACAAACCGCTTCTGTCGGCTGCAACATACTTCTGGAACGACAGCTTCAATGCCTTCATCTTCCGACAAGGGCCGATGACTATTACGTTGGCCGACGTGTACATGACAACTGGGCTGGACATCAAATCGTCGGCCAACCCCACCACCTTGAGCCGAAAAGGGCAACATCAATTCAAAACCAAGGCCATCGGCGGGTGGAGCGGCTTCATCGCCCAGAACATGAAGGACGGGACGGTCGGCCACAGGGAGCACGCTGCATTCCTAATGATGTGGCTCGAAAAGTTTGTGTTCTGTGGATCGAGCTGTGGGCCGACTGCCAACTGGCAGATTGTGGCTGAAGTTCTGGCCGACGGGAGAAAACTCACGCTGGGGAAGTACCTCCTCGGCTACTTGTATCAGATGTTGCATCAGGCCGTTGCGAAGATAGCCGCCAACACTCCAATCAGCACCGGTGGCACCTGGTGGTTTCTTCAGATCTGGCTGGTGCTGGCGACCCAAAAGATAGCTGGTCGGCCCCTTCTGACAGAAGCTGAATACCCAATCTTGGAGCCGATTGAAGATGACGACGGCAACCGGATCACCACCGGGAGGTGCATGAGCTACGGAGAGCGCGTCGCCCACGCATGCTCAAAGCAATCGGCCAAACTGCTAGCCGAATGGTTTATAGCCCTCTACGACAGGCTGTCTCTTGGGAACCATGCTTGGTATTTTTACCGGGACCGGGGGCAGTTCGAGTTGCCGGCCGACTTCAATTAGGAAGACGTCAACTCAGCCGACAACCCGAGATGCAGGGAGCTATTCACCGCCACTCTATCCTCCTGCATCCTGCCGACCGGGATCCATCAGGGCCAATCAGTGCCCAAGAGTTACGAGTTCTACTACCCGGTATCGGCAGCGAGGTAGTTCGGTCTTGCGCAGCTGCCCATCGGCTTCTTCTATGCCGACAAGATTGAAACGAGGGGAGTGGTCGGCCAAGACCTGATAATGGATCGGTTGCTGAATATTGTCGGCCCTCCCCTCGGCGACGTCGGCGTGATGACATTGGCGTTGAAAAAAAGTGTCGCCTATGACCGATGGTGGGCTGAAATCAAGCGCCACATCTTTCATCAGCGGTCGTCCCATTACGTCGACCTTCTCCTGCCCGAGGAGATCGCCTCGGTAAGCTTTAAGTCCCAACTGATTTTCTTCTTCTCATCATCGGCTGACATAGCCGATTAACATTTGCCCCTTGGTTTGCAGGAGACGGAGACGGAGCGGCCGACGGTGAGCGATTCCGGTAGCCCCATCGAATACCGTTTAGGTGTTCTAGCCGGGCGGCCTCGCGCCGTCGGCCATTGGTGGGCGTCGAAGGCGGCGTGCATGCTAGCTGGGGCAGGTGCGTCGGCCGATCGCACAAAAGAAAAAGGCTACACCACCTCCACGGCAGTCGGCCGCGCCTGCCCCCAAGAGGCTGAAAAAGACGAAACCGGCGGCGCCAGCCGATAGCCTCCCTCCCCTTGGATCCGGTCGTCGTGCAGTTCCTCGACATCGTCGCTAGTGAGGAAGTGCCGACGGCTGTTGGAGCGGCGGCCGAACCCGGGATTTCGAGTCTGAGTCGGTTAATGCTCCAGCCGATGTCCTGTCGGTCCCAAGTCCCCCAGCAAAACATCGGCCGGTAAGCCTTCACTTAACTAGATTTGGCTTCATGGTAATCCCTTGCATCTGATCGGACTGTTCTTTTTAGGTCAAGAAATTGGCTGGCCGCACTTCACGCCCCGCGCCATCGGTAATCACCTCTTGCCATTTGACCTGTAGTAATTTGCCGATTTGTCTGCTGACTCTTTCTTTTGCAGCCCCCACGATCTCCATCGGCTGCCTCCCAGGCGTCCAGTGAGCATGCCGCACCTGCCGGGGGCGGTGGCGACAACGCCTACGAAGAGGCCCGACGGCCGCGGGCAACGATCCAGCCGAGCCAAGCTGCTCCGACCCGGTGCCGACGGTAAGCCAACTAAATTTGATGATCGGCTTTGTCAGCTTAATATCTTCTTGATCATCTTCTTCTTTGCTGCAGAACATAGCCGACCTCCTCAACTTTGACTTGTCGGAGTTCGAGGAGTCCGGCAACATCGACGAGGAGGCATTGGTGATGCCGGCTGAGGACCTGAGGGCCACCCTAGCCGACATCGGCAATCGGCTGGAAGCCTCGCTGGACGCGCTGGTGGTCGACAACGGCTCGATACGCGCGCGGTTCAAAGACATCCAACGCCAGCTGCCGGAAGCCCTAGCCGAAGTCATTGTGTCGGCGACCTTCATGGAAGCCCCATCAGTTTAAGTATGAGCGGGCACGGTAGCGGATAATCGATCGCCGCGAGAACCAAGCACAGTCGGCCACCATCCAGTCAACCAAGGGCGCCATCGAGAGCCGGAAGGCCGCCTTCGACCGCTTAAGACCGAGCCGGCGGCCAAGCTCGAGCAGCTCCTCACACGTCAAGATCAACTGATGGCCGATCTCATTCAAGTCACGAACGAGATCGATGTCCACAAGGAGTACATGGCTGGCTTGTCGGCCGAGATTGAAGCTCAACGCCGTGGCATCAAGGCGGCCGTGGCACATCTACGCAACCTGGTGAAGAGCGTCCCGGTGGCGGGGTCCGAGGCCGACGACGTCGTGGGCCATTGAAGAAATAGACCAGATCAGGCGAAAGGCGCTGTCGGCCATAGCCAATTTTTTGAAACGATGAGATTGTAACATTCTGATATTCTGAAATCGGCTAATGCCTCTTGTACTATACTTGTCACACTTTTGTGCTAGGATTGGACAATCATTTTAGTTGTTCTTGAAATCGGCTTTGCATCGTGCAATCTAATTTATCAATCTTCTGCCACTATGCTCGTAGATAAGACCGTCTGCTTGTAGATAAGATCGGCTTTCGACCGTGTGCAGTGCCTTGAATTGCCTATGTTGAAATCGGCTCCGGCCGCTCGTATCGTTTTGCGTTGCCGATTCCAAGACTATATCATGACCGTTAGTGTTAGCGCTTGAACATTAATCTCATTGGCTATCGGCCGATAATATCTGAGTGCACCGCCGATTTGGCTTCATAGTCGTACTCATCCGAATCTGTATTTCAAGAACCCGTGAGTTCTGAACGATAGGTATCCAGTCTTGAGTAGTCACCAACCATTCAACGATTCCCAATGCTTTTAATGATGACCTCTTCGACTTCCATATCTGCATCAATTTTTCACATCTAAATCCGCATCTTTTCTTTCTATAAATGGACCCTTTCAGACCTTCCCTAACACCTCATAGCCGAACAAGAAACTCACTCTCCAGGTGTACAAAATCCAAGTTTTCAAGCTCTCAGCAAGACCCCCCATGGCATCCTCAAGCTCATCGGTGAACCAGGTGATTTCCCAACCCATCCATCCTCACCATTTCTTTTCTCTAAGTACTCAAGAGTTAATCTTCTCGCAGCCGCTCCATCCCCTACGAGTGATTCTAGCGATCATGGACACCCCGCATGAACTGACGGCTAGCCAAGCCCGACAAGTGAGGATCAACTTGCAGCGCTTCAGGGAACAAGATGCTCGTCATCCTCGGTAGTGTTCCGGCCGCTATTCCTTTGGCGTCTTCAACGCTCATGCGTCTCGACAGGATGGTAGCAAGGCAAACACGGCTTGCCAATGAACTGTTAATCACAACCACCGATGTAAGGGTCACTAGGCTAGAGTATTTGATCTTGGATGCTTTAGAGATAGAATCTCCAGAGGCCATTAACCGGGCCCTGGCAGCCATCAGAGACTATCTAGGAGACATGTAATTGAAAACGGCTTTACACCGATTATGAATAAAAATCGGCGACCGTCACACCGATTCAATCATCGACCCAAATACTTGGGTAATATTTCTTCTATATTTACAATCGGCCTGATTTTGCAACTGGCTCGTGTACGTATATGCCCCTCAAGTTTTGTTGATAGCTTCGGTGTCGACAAAATTGTGAATTCGATCTGTTCGCGCATCCTTGCCGTCCCTATCGGCCAATCGTGAGCCGATCACAGAAAACGTAGAAAAAAATGTTGCATAACAATGCCTAAAGGCGATGCCTTGTTAACGTAAGACATCGGCTGGCGTGAATCGGCTGAAGTAACCATAGCCGAATCACGAGTTGATCCATACGCTTGGGTAATATTTCTTTAAGTATTTTCCATTGAGAGCCCTTCCAAATACCTCTCCGTCCAGTCCTTTTAGCATGTAAGCTCCTTTAGAGACACATTTGTGGATCCTGAAAGGCCCTTCCCAATTTGGTGACCATTTGCCGAACTTGTTGTCTCTAGATCCGATCGGCAGTATAAGTTTCCAAACGAGCTCGCCTTCCTTGAAAGATTTAGGCACCACCTTTTTATTATAATGTCTGGCTACTCGTTCTTTATCTCTGGTGAATTTTTCCAAGGCCCTCATCCTGGATAAAACTAAATCTCCCGATTCGTCCACCATCAGGTGATAATAATCGTCGGCTGTGAGTTGATCCTGTAGCTGAATGCGCCTTGAGCCGACGACACTTTCCCATGGCAGCACTGCTTCATGTCCATAGACCAGTTTGTACGGAGGGACTTAAATTGACCCGTGGGATGCCATCCGATACGCCCACAGTGATTCGGCTAATCGGTTGTGTCATTGTTTAGGGTACTCAGAGATCTTTCTTTTGATCAACTTGATCAAACTTTTGTTTGAGGCCTCCGCTTGCCCGTTGGTTTGTGCGTAGTATGGCGAAAAATTAAGTAGCTTGATCCCTATGCCGTCAGCAAACTGAACGAATTCGTCCGATACAAAGATGGATCCCTGGTCTGTTGTTATTGTTTGTGGAACGCCAAATCGGTAGATGATGTGTTCTTTGAAAAACTCGACTGCGTCCTTAGAATCCACTTTTCTAAGGGGAATCGCCTCCACCCATTTTGTGAAGTAATCCGTTGCCACCAGGATAAACTTATGTCCTTTGCTTGAGGGTGGATTGATCTGGCCGATCATATCAATGCCCCATCCTCTGAACGGCCACGGCTTGATGATTGGGTTCATAGCCGATGTTGGTGCTCGTTGTATAGCGCCAAACTTTTGGCAATCCTGGCACCCCTTGTAGTACATGAAACAATCCTCCAGCATCGTCGACCAGAAATACCCTGCTCGACGAAGTAGCCACTTCATTTTGTGGGCCGATTGATGCGTGCCACAGATTCCTTCATATACTTCCCCGATGGCCACTATAGCCTGATCGGCTCCCAAACACTTGAGTAGCACGCCGTCAATCATCCGATAGTATAGGTCTTCATCGAGCAACAAGTATCATAATGCCTTGTATCGTAGTTTCCTTGTGGCCGATTGAGAGGGGTTTTTGAGATAGTTGTAAACTTCAAACCTCCAATCATCGGCCGTAATGGTGGCCACGTCTATGTCTACTTCTTTCAGCATCGGCTGGTAGCCTGATGCCCCCTGAGCCAAGTCATTGGCCTCTATGTTTTGTTCTCTAGGGATATGCTTCAAAGTAACTAGCCGAAAACCGTTCATTAATTCTCGGCATTGCCGATAATAGACCATCAGTGCGTCGTTTTTGTATTCATATTCTCCTGATAATTGGCTGATGACCAATAATGAATCCCCCATTATTTCGATGGCATCCGCTTCGACTTCCTTGAGCAGGTGCAATCCTTTAAGGACGGCTTCGTATTCGGCTTGGTTGTTTGTAGCGTGGGGGTTTATGGCAAAAGCAAACTCGAAGCTTGCCCCCCAGGCGAAATAATGACCAGGCCGATGCAACCGGTAGGCCCCACTGGAGTAGGTAGGTTGGCCCATCCTCACGTCAGCGGCATGGCGGCCACGACGCCCGTTTCCTCCACCAACTCCCGTGACGCGGCAACAGGAACAAGAATAGGGGTAGCTTCCCCGACAAGACAGGGCAAGAACCGCTCCATCACGTGGAGCGGAGTAGAGAAAACCAGGACTACTGTGGTGTCCCCTTGCACTATAAAAGGAGGCCCAAGTCCATCGTAAAAGAGGTTCAAAAACTGTTCCCAAAAACAGAGAAAAGGTTCTGCCATTTTGGAGTACCTTGGGCTTCAAGCACTCCACCTCGGTCATCAGCTCCAGCTTCCTCAGGGAAGAACAACCACCCTCATCCTTGTAGTTCATCTTCCACATATTACAAGAACAGGAGTAGGGTATTACGTCCCCTGGATGGCCCGAACCTGTATAATTCCTTTGTGTCCCTTGTGATTGTGATTTCCTTCCATCTTCCGACCTTTCCATCTATCTCCGCACGAGTTTGAACCCTGATTCACCGCTCCCCTGTGCCGAACCAAAAAGGGGGTCTCCTGGGTCCCCGCGTGTCGATCACCGACATCGACAACGACAGACTTGGCGGCCTTTCTTTTTGAGCGGCGTCGGGTTTCCATTTGTATGTACAACAAAAAACATTAAACGGGATCCTATGAGGTACACCGGTCAGTTCATAACAATACGGCTCGACTTACTGCTTGCTCGATAGGGATATAATCGGGGTCTTATTCAACCGATGGTGCTGGCGTAACTTTGACTAAAGGATCGCTTGGTGTCCGCCATGTGCCTTCGCTCGAAGAATCTTGCGTTGGTTCAACGCTGGGTGCCTCCGATGGAGCTTTCTCGTTCGATATTTGATCTACAGTCGTTCATAACACATAATTTGTGAAATACTATTTTTCTTCTTCTTCTTCTCTTTGGGTTTTTCTATATTGACTATATTTTAACTTCTAAGATACTATTTTTTTTGCTCTCAGAATAACAAGACTATATCTGTAATAGCATGAGGCGTTGTGGTAGGTAGGGTGGCTACCAGAAGATCTCTGTTGTGACCTTTGACACAAGGTTTGATGCGGAGATCTTCGGTAGCCACTCAACCTTCAACACGCCTAAATAATTCGAACCGTCTTTGGATGTTGCAATTTGCAACATGTCTGAATGGCTCCAGTTCATCATCGAGCAAAATAATTTATTTACAATAATTTAGCGTAAGTATAAAATCTAAAGAAAAAACCTAGATAAAAAAACCTAAAGAGAAGAAGAAGGAAAAAATTGTATTTTGTCCTTCTTCTTGTCTTTAGGTTTTTCTATATTGACTATATTTTGTTCAATAGGGAAATCCTAAAATCTATATGAATACATATGTTTGGCTTTACGAATACATATGTATGAATCACATGAACTATTTCACATCAACTAATTCATAAAACAATAATAGTTTATTTTACAATCCATTTACAATAATAACAGTCCTTTTAAAATCCTAAAAAAACAGTCCATTTGCACTCCTAAAATTCATCCAATTTACAATCCATTTACAATATTAATAGTCCATTTCATAATCCATTTACTATAAATCGTCCATCCATCCATGCATTTTTTGACATAGTATATACATCCATTTTTTTGCTAAAAATTTGAAGTCCTACACATCATTTTTACTATCACATTCTCACAATCTCACAACAATTGAAGCCCCCGCCACTGTATCCATCCATCCATTCATTCATTCCATCGCGGCATCAACAAATATAAACATCATTCATAAAAATTTTCATCACGGCATCAACAACACACTATATGCTAAATCCATCACAACATCAAAATTTTCATCAAAATGTCACCCTGCGGTTTGAGGAGGCGGGTGTGGATCGGTTTGAGGAGGCCAGTGTGGAGGCCGGTGAGGAGCGGTAGTGAAGGGGCGTCGGTGTGGAGGGGCGCCGGTGAAGGGGCGTCGGGGTGGAGGCTGGGGAAGGGCACGGCGGTGTCAATGAAGGGCGGCGCGGCGGTCTTGAGGTGCGGCGGTGAGGCCGGCGACGCCGGGAGAGAGAGGCGGAGCGGGCGGCGGCGCCTAGAGAGAGAGGCGACACGGTGAGGCCGGCGGCGGCGCGGGGGATGGGCGGTGAGGGCGCGTCGATGTGGAGGGCGCCGGTGAAGGAGGAGGGGAGGGTGGGAATGGCACGGTGGTGTCGGTGAAGGACGGTGCGGCGGTCTTAAGGCGCAGGCGGTGAGGCCGCGGTGCCAAGAGAGAGAGGCGGCGCGGGCGGCGCGCCTGCGAGAGGCGACGCGTTGAGGCCGGCGGCGGCGGGGGGATGGGCGGCGAGGGCGAGGCGACGAGGGCGCGGCGACAGTCGGCGGTTGCTCGGCCTTGCGGTGGGAAATTTTGGCGGCTGGCGGCGTAGATCCGGAATTCACGGGACTTAGAAATTTTCGGGAGCACGCCACGCCCTTATATAGGCGGCGATTATCTCGTGCGGTGGCTTAACCACCCACATGAGAAAATCATCTTTCTCTGCGGACGTCTTAAGCCGCCGCACGAAAGGATGATTTTCCGTGCGGCGGTTTAAGAGGACCGCACGGAAAGATGATTTTCCCGTGGAGGCTGTTAAGCCACCCGCACGGATAATCGCCGTCCTATTTTATAAATTCATCAAATATTAATTTAATTAATCAATGTAAATTCATCAAATATTAATTTTATTAATTAATGTAAATTTATCGATATTAATTTTATTAATTAATTTATCCATCAAATACCGTAAACATCTTATGACAGTCGTGAGCGTTGTATCCAGAAATCGACAAATCTTTCATTGATACTAGTTTCTGGATATTCAATGAGAATCCAGTCGGCACTTTCAATCCATGAAGACATTTACAAAAAGCTTTTTTTCTTCTAGTGTCATTGAGTAGCATGCCGGTGGAATCTCAATCTTACCATTCGTTAGCTCTATCGGGTGGAGATCTTTCCTTATGTCCAAATTGACCAGGTCGTTACGTGACTTCAACTCATCCTTTGTTTTACTAGGGATGTCAAGTAAAGTCTCGATGGTGTTATCGAACACGTTTTTCTCAAGGTGCATGACATCGATGGCATGACGAATCTTCAAGTCTTTCCAGTACGTTAGGTACTTGAAAAAGATTAAATGTTTTTTTGAAGGGCAGCGTGTTTTCTACCACTTGTTTCTTCCTCTTGCCTGAAGTTGTCTTTCCTTTGCTGAACACGACCTTTATGTTCTTTGTCAGCTTGAACACCGTGGAACCATCCTTTGCTTCGGGGGCAGTACCTTCCTCAACAGTTTTGTCAAAAAAGGTAACCATCGCATGATACCTATGCTTCTGTGGTAAGAAACGATGATGACGCATGTAAACTAACTTTTTTGACGAGGTCAGGTATATGTACGATGTGTTGTCCAGACATATCAGACATCCGGTCTTTCCTTTAATATGTTCGGAGAGGGGAAAATTGGTTGGTAGATCGTTTATAGTAACGAATACGATAGCACGCAGAGAAAAATACTCCTGGCGGTACGCATCAAACAATCATAGACCCTCTTTCCACATTTCTTGCATATCCTCCATCAAAGGTTCAAGAAACACATTCGATGCCAGCCAGGCTGTTTTGGCCCTTGTATAAGGATGGTCAACAAAATATACTTTTGCTTCTGACATAACCATGTCGGAAGGTTATACATGGTGAGCAGAACAGGCCAAGTGCTGTGCGAGCTGCTTAGGTCATCAAATGGATTCATTTCATCCATGCTCAATGCAAACCTGACATTTCTCGGATCATTTGCAAATTCTAGGTGCTTCGAATCAAAGTTTCTCCATTGTCGAGCATCGGTGGGATGTCGAATCATACCATCCGTCTTTCGACCCTCTTGATGCCATCTCATCAACTCGGCGTCGGTGGGGTTCGAGAACAATCGCTTCATGCGATCTTTCACTGGCAAGTACCACATCACCATGGCCGAAATTTTTTTCCTGGCTCGACCAATGCATTTGGTTCTGCAACATCACTATCGGCGGCACTGTTATCCTTTTTGTACCTACTCGTCCCACAAGTTGGACACTTGTCCAAGTCAGTGTATTCCTTACGATAAAGTACATAGTGATTAATACATGCATGGATCTTTTCCACACCAAGTGATAATGGACATATCAGTTTCTTGGCTTGATAGGTGTTAGCTGGCAACAAGTTAGGCTTAGGAAGCATAGCTCTCAGGAGACCTATCAAGTCGTTGAAACTAGTATCAGACCATCCGTGCCTGGCCTTCAATCTAAGAAGTTCTAGCACCGACCGCAACACTGTATAATTCATGTCACATCCCTTTGATTGATCGTACAAAAGATCTTTCGCTGATTTCTGCAACGCCTTCCAATTGTTTAAATCTCTTGGTTTCTCTATTAGGACCTCTGGTTCAGCGTGCCGCAACATATCCTCAAGATCAAGATCAATATCAACCTCTGTATCGTCAAAACCAGAGCCGCCAAAATCACCCGTCATTTCACGGGACATGTCCTCAATTATAAAATTCTCTGCTTCATCGAACCAAATATCAGGAATCTTTTCAGGAGGAGCGACTTCCCCGTGATAAGTCCAAACTGTGTATTTTTCCACAAATCCACGCTGAATTATGTGTCCGAGAATTACATTCGAATCTTTCCACATCTTCTGATTCTTGCAATCCACGCAAGGACAAAAAATAACCTTCCTATTCTCCCTCAAAGCATATGCCTTAGCCTTATTAATAAATGTTGGTGCTTCTCTTATGAACACCGGATGAGTTCTCCGTGTCTCATACATCCATGTTCGATCCATCTAAAAAATCCACAGCTTAAATTAATATTATACTACCGATGTTTTCTAAATAAACAAATTAAACTTAAATCCTACTTTATAACTAAAACCACATTCACAGCAAATAATAATACCGAGACAATATTAGTTACCAAAAAATGGTTCAATAAAAAAACAAAATATTTGACCTACAAATTATAAAAATAGCTCAAAATGACAATTCTAACAAGTTTAAATATCTTCGCATTCAACTAATGAAGTTTTATAAAAACGGAAGTAAATGAAAGAGATGATCAAACACGTTACCTTTTATATTGATTTCAATCGATTTCAAGTCTAAAACCTCCTACCAAAAGAAATTTACCTATTTTGGAGAGAGAAACCGAGTTAAAAAAAGTTTAAATATCTTTGCATTCAACCAATAAAAATTTTAAAAAATGGAAGCAAATGAAAGAGAAGATCAAGTATGATACTTTTTGTATTGATTCCAATTGAAGAATTCAAGTTGAAAACCTTCCCCCTATATTGCCTTTTTTTGAAGAGAGAACACCATGTTAAATGTGGCACTATCGGGTTGGGTAGCTGTTTTATGGTATATCATCGCGTGCGACCCACTTAACGGACCGCACAAAAAATGCATTATCTCATGTGAGTCTTTAAGTGGGCCGTATGGGATAATGCACCATTATCCAATGCAGGCAGTTAGGTGGGCCGCACAGGATAATCGCATTATCCCGTGCGGTCCAACAGCCGGTCACCTCGGGACCGGTTTTTCCACGTGCGGTCACTTATGGCCCACCTGAAAACTATTGGGGGCCTCATACAGAAAAATCAAAACTGCAGTAGTGGACCCTAACCACTCCAATTCTAATCCGTGAGAAATTTACTCCGGCTAGATATTTGGAGCACTGTCACTACACATGATAATATTTTTCTTGACAAATCTACATGCGTTGTCTGCACATATAAAATGTTAATATTGGTTGATATAGTTCTTGTAGCATGAGGCAAATACCATTCCCTATTTGACCGAAACACCCTCCCGATTGGTAACCAAAGTGGATTTTACATGTGATGAATACTTTTCGATTCCGTGTGGCAGGTAAATACTAAATGAGCGGCGTTTGAAAAAAAGTGTTTGAGCCTACTACAAGAGAAAAATGCTATTCAATCAGGGCGGACGAAGCTTGAGGGTTATATTATTGAGCAAGAAATATTCCCTAAAGAGATATCATGGGGACCGCTCTAACCATCCATGCAAGCTGACACGTGAAGCTTGGGAGAACCACACAAATATATAATCATACACTTAGGTTTTTAGCTTTATTAGGGTGTTAACTTCATGAGCTTCCTCGAGGGTAAGGTTGTAACTTCATGTGTATCTCCAAGAGTTATTTAAGCCGGTCCAAATCTTATAGCGGGACACAACATTAAAAACAGAAAAATACTATATCACATGTTGGACTTTACAATTCAAACTCATCTCATTCTCAGGATAAGCGGGAAATAGTACTTTCCCATATATTTCCAATTTGTTCATGACCCAAGTCTCGACAATAGTTTTGATAAAAGATCTTGATCTGCCTTTCTTTTTTTTTTTAAAACAATACAAATGTAGACGCTCACAACATGTGCACACTTATTTCTATGAACGCACATACACACTTTATCCCTATAAACATATCTGGAAGACTGAACCGATATATGTTGTGATTGACGAGGTCACCATGGTTGTCTCGCTGTCAAAGGACACGTCACTTACCACTAAAAAAATAATTAGTCATAAATTTGAGCATTCATGTTAAGCTTGAACTCAAGTGGGATGGTTCCATCATAAAGAACCTCACCAATCGATTTACGTTCACTTCGTTTTTAAGGTGCCTTTTCCATAACATTAGCTTATGGTAGAATCTAAAACAAATTATTATTGTCGTTGACCATTTACTTTAATTTAGTATAAGTATTTTAAAACAATAATCTTAACAAATAGCTTATAAAAGTAGCCTTAACGATGCAATAGAAGATTTTTATTTTTTAACATCGGATGAATAAGTTGAAAAGAATGGGGGACAGAATGGAGAGAGTATAATCTCCGTCATGCCTACTGCCGTTGTCGGATAGTGTGTGGACTGGATGGTATTCTATCCTATCCTAAGGCTCGGCTCTATTTCTTTCACGCAAGCAAGCTTCAGCGCTTGCTACTCTACCTTCTGAACTGAGCCTGTTTTACAACTTTCTTCAAGATTAGCTTTTGGACCAAACGGAGTTCAAAATATCTAAAAACGGGGTTCAAAATATCCAACGGAAGAAATCAGACAAACTGGTGTATTACACTGGCAAGTGGGTAATTTTTCTCCTCATAAGCCAGAAAAGCTTACCTGGTGAGCTTCTAGTTTCTAGCTTTTGTAGTTCAGAAAAGCCAAATGGCTTTTGAAAAACTAAACATAGAAGCTAACTATTTCTTTATTTCTTTACTTTTTACGTACTGTAGGATGAAAAATCAGAAGCGAAACTGGCATAAGCCAACGTACATCTTCGTGCAATTGACCGGCAAAGCTAATGTCGCTGGCCAAATATAATGGCAACAACAGCACTCCCTGCTTAATCAGGATACAGAAACTTCAGATAATACTCCAATTAATCCCGAGCCTCTGACAACGTTTACCCAGAAAACCCCGCCAAATCGCAACCCGCAACGAACCTCCAGCCTGTGCTGCCCCCACTCCCGCCTACACGACACTTCACCCTCTCCCTCCCCTTGTCGTCCACCTCCCGCTCCCGCTATATGTATCCTCCTCGCCCTCTTTGCCGTCTCCGGCACAGACCACGGCAGCAAGATCGATCGAACAGGCGCGGCACAGCGACCCACCCAGCATCATAAGCAAGCTGCTGCACTGCATAGCAAAGCCACCGATCGAGGAAGAGAATTCAGTCAATTCATATAGATATATACTGCGGCGATGGGCATCTGCGTGTCGTGCGACGCGGTGGTGGAGGGGGCGGCGACGGCGAGGGTGGTGATGCCTGGCGGCGAGCTGAGGGAGTACTCGCAGCCGGCAACGGCGGCAATGGCGCTGGAGGAGGCTGGCGAGGGGTGGTTTCTTTGCGATGCTGATGGGGTCGGGTTTGAGGGGCATATCGTGGCCGTGCCCGGCGACGAGGAGCTCCGCCTGGGGCAGATCTACTTCGTGCTCCCCGCCGAGGTGCGGCGCCGCAGCCTGACCCGCGAGGAGGTCGCCGCGCTGGCGGTGAAGGCCAGCGCCGCCCTAGTCAAGGCCGCGGCGGCGGCATCCTCTCCCGCAGGAGGCCGTCGCCGGCGTGGCGCGGTTGCGCCGCTCTTGTTCCCGCTCCCCGACGAGGGTGAGACGGTGGCGGCGGCGGCGGCCGCGCCCAAGCCGGCGGTGGTGCGGAAGCGGCGGGTGGCGTGCCGAGCCGGGAGGGCGAGCAAGTTCTCTCCCGACCTGACCGCCATTCCGGAGGCCGAGTAGAGTGCCCCGGCCCGGCCGCCATGGCCAACGACCTCGAGACAGCGAGAAGCATCAGCGCATTGTCTCCCTGGCAGGGGCCCCACGCCAGGGAGATGGGTGGGCCCGGCCGCCTGAGCTCGATCGGACGGCTGGGAATCCTTCTGATGCTTTGAGCTTGCGCTTGCGTTGTGAAGTGTAGCAACGGTAGCCAGCCTGCGTCCGTTCTTGGTGCGGTTAATTTAGGCGCCAAAAACATGAGAAGAAAATGTAGGTAGGTTTAAATGTAAATATAAATGATACTACTACTATTATAAAGTATAAGAATGGTATCCTACCAACTGCCAAGTCACTGCCTAAGCTCATAATGTTTGTCCTGCCATTTGGGATTTGCCTTTTGAATCTCCTAAAACTAGTTCTAAAAAAAAAATCTCCTAAAACTGGAATTGACGAATGGCATATGGATCAGAAGTTCAGAACACGAGAACTAGCAGTATCATGGATGTTTTGGTTTGAAGCCAAATTCTGCCCTACCAAATTGCTAGAATTTTAAATATTGATTTGGTGAGGTTTGGTTTGCTACCAAAAGTTGCCTACTACACAAATACATTGTCAAAAAATTGGTAGTGCAAAAACTTGGCTATATTTGACACTACTACCAATATATTGGTGGCATAGAAACCAAAACAATCACAAATTTCCAATACTTCCACCATGCGTTTTCCTCTTAATATGGTGCAAACCTGTCAAAAAATGTTGATACAAATAGTCAAAAAAGATATAGGAATAGTAGCAGCATCGACACAATTAGTTTATGGCATGAAGAGTAGAGTAAACTTGCGGCATTTTTCTTCAGGTATTCCGTACCTGATTAGTCAACAGACCCATCTGAATAAAAGAACAATCAATCGATTAATTTACCAAGATAACAAAATGTATTCTCCAATCTCCAGCTAACACACCGTCCAATGCGCTCTGAATTGAAGATGGTAGCTTTCTTTTATAGGCAAGTGTTCATTTGGAATCTTCAGCTCTGAAACTGCAAAAAAAAAAGATGTGTTCTCCTGGCCCAAATAGAGTATTGTTACCTGAACATTGGTCAGCTATCAAATGGCCTGAGCGTTGGTTGTTTGGATGGGCAAAAATCCCGGACCATCCATGTAGTCCAGGAAGGCCAACATGGCCTAAATTTTAAACCAGCATTTCGGCCCACACAAAGAGGCTTAACAAGTTAACATGACACAACATACAGAAATTGTCAGATAACCGAAGGATGTTTCTTTCTCATTTCTTCCCCTTTTTCATGTTCATCTACAAAAATTTTTACAGGCAAAGATACAAACTACTCACACATCAACCCTACACAATCCTTACGTCTAAATCTATATGATACAATGCATATACTTCAGCTCATTTCACAGCCTATTTGAGCAGAGAGCAGTAAGATCAGTCAGTTCAGTTCAGGTGAGGAAATGCCAGGTCCCTGGACAGCAGATACCGGAAGTTCAGATTGTGAGGCACCCATTCTATGATCTTGCTTGATCTGCTCTGCTGGCACTTCTGCATTGCAATCCTCAAGCTCTCCGGGAGGTAGCGCTGCACCATGTCGATGAGGCCCTGCGATGAGAGCTTGACGTCTTTCGCATACGCCTCGACGAGCTTTGGAAGCAGTATCTTCTGCTCCTTCCAGATGCCCACCGTTGCCCGGATGAACTCCTCCTTTGCAGCCTCCAGCTGATGGAACAGCCTCTTCGGAGTGTACACTCTCACCTGCAGAAAAAGAGGAGGTTGTAAGATGATTGTGACTAAAGGGGATTGACTGGCTTGGCACCACCAAAGTAATTATGCTTGCGGTACTTTGGTGAGAGATTCCAAACATGGAGAATGATTGAATGATTCCTAACAATATTCCCCAATCAATGAAAGGTTTTCATTTCATAAGCATGTTTTGACAATGTGTCAAGGTATGATTTCCTCAAGACACGTGAGACTTTTCATACTGAATTTGTGCCGAAAAGCTAAAAAGGGTCGAATTACTCAAGTATGGCTTGATAAAAGGAAGCATCGATTAGTTTAAAATAGTTTGAGGTACAATGAAGATGACAGCAATTGAGAAAACGTAATGAGCTTACCGCGGGATCAGAATGGCTTCCTGAACAAAGCGCAAAGCGTAAAAGAGGCTCTGATTGTGCAACGGCAAAGGCTTGCCACACATGCCCTACTTTGCCAACTTTGCTTTTGATCCTTGGGTGAAGCAAAGTACGTAGCCACTGCATTAAAAGGAACAACACAGAATAAGTTGCTTGCTATATAATCAGTACGTAGGAATTTTACACTTTTAACTAGTTTTGACCTAATAATCCTGTTTGCTTTACCTGTCCAGGACAGTGCGTGTTGCATCCAAGAACCATGCTCTGGATAACAGCTACATTGATGCTACGTCCAGCAATTTTGCAGGCAGCCTGTTGTGAACAGATGTCAGGGAAAGAAAAAACTTCCGTCTGAATTAAGTACATGAATTGGGACATTCCATTGATTCTAATTCTACAAAGGAAATGTTATCGCTTTACCTTAACAAGTAGTGATGTCTTCTTCAGATTGTTCTGTGGGACGCCATACTTTAGATAAGCCTGTAGAAGTTGTACAAAATATACCCCATTAATGAAAAAAACTTGAGGCAATGCTAGAAATTTGTAGTGAACTGAAACAGTAGAAATATTACATGCATCAGCAGGGCGTTGTGTATGTTGACCCAGAATGCAATCTTTTCTTCGTTTGTCATTCTCCTGAGATCGACTGTTTCCAACCGGTATAAAATCAACCTGAAGTATACAATTCAGTATATCGTGTTACGACATTGAACAGATAAGCAAAATATTTGCATTCACCAAACAGAGGCAAGAAAAAACAGCTCACTTGTAAGTCTGTAGCAGATCCTCAACTTCTTTTAGCCTCTGACTATCGCGACAAATCAGCGGAACCTCGACCATTGTATTGTATGGTCCGCTGAACTCCTTCAACCCCTCCACATGGAAAGGGTTTATCAAACGAGAGTCTAGAGTGGATTCTCTCTTGTAATTGGGACTCCAGATATCTCCCAGATACTGCGGGGATATCGCACTCGTCGAGGAGAACGATGATGTTGGCGAAGACGACGAGCCGTGGTGAACCAAGGGGGGATCTGCAAGCTTGCAGTACACCCCTGCCATGCATCTCACCATCTCCTCCGATAGGTTGTTGGGAGTTTCAGGAATGTGGTCAGCTACGTTAGTGCCTAAGTACTCTGCTAAGCTTATCACTCCTGCTGCAGTGCTCTCTCCTTCCTGCTTATAAAATTCATAACAAGCAACTTAGAAAACTAGAATCTTTTGCAGCTTCAGACAGTAACCACACTGTACCATCATTTCTTATCATGTCCTAGGACTTGTAATTGGTAAAAAAAAAATGCAGTGTGAATCATTACCTCCAGAAATGAGAAAGGTTGAGAGTGGCATGACCGAAGAGCCCTCGCAAGACTGTCCTCCGATGGTGAAATCCTGGACGAACAAATGCCGCGGTACGACAACGCAGACTGGCACCGGAGGGCATCAGAGTCACCCAACCTGCCAGAGCAACCCGATGTGGAGCAATCCATCACTGGATCGTTCAATGTCCTACGGGACGGCGGCGGGTAGCTCGATCGCAGCATTGCGTCCGCTCTGTTGTTCTTGCGAGATGCCTTGACACTGGGTGATTTCTGCAGCTGCACAGGCTGCGAGCTCGCCGCCATCGCCGTTGCCGGTGGCTTTGGCGCTCCCCGGTGGTCAGGAGGGGAAAATGTGGACACTTGCTGCTCAAACGCCTTCCTGTACAGGGTAAGGAGATACTGCTCCATGTTCTTGACCTCGAGCTCTAGTGTGGCAATCTCCCTGATCAGTTCTTTGGCATCCTGAAAAAAACCCATTTTTTTTAGATCAGCATTGCTCAGGTAAGGAGTTAAAAACTTGAAATTGGTGAATTAACTCATGTGGTTAGGCAAAGATGTCACCTTTGGCATTGGATTCTCGTTTGATACGTTGACTGGAGCAGCAGCAGCGTTCGGTCCCAGAGCTTTCTCCAGGGCGCCACGCATGACCTGCTGATCCTTGAGGTGCTTTTCTAGTTGGAGAATCTGCATCAGGCCGTCATGATGAGTCTAAGCTATTATCGAATTCAGCAGAAAAGCACACATAATCCTAGACCATTTTCAGAGAAATTTTTGCCAGGACTATTTTCACTGGGAAAATCATATGGAGTGTTTGTAAAACAAACAGAAAATCTGACTGGTTTAAGGATTTGCATTGTTCGGCCAAAAACGAAAAGAAAAGAAAATGTGCCATTTGGAAAGCATGGAGATACAAGAAGGAAATGCAACTTCCTGTCTGTAATTGAAATGTGATTCTTTTCTTTTCCTACTAAAAAAGATTTTTAAGTACAGAAAGGGGAGGTTGGCGATAAAGTCAATGAAGAAAAACAGCATTTTACACTCATTACCTCTTTTCTCAAGAAGCTCTGCGCTCCTCTCCCAGGTTGCACTTCAGCGTTGATATCACTTTTTACCTTAACTTTTACAGCATCCTGAGGAGTAAACCAGAACACAGAATGCTCAAAATTACTGAAACTATGCAGAACTATTATGCATTTACTGCAGAATACAGTACAAAAACGTGGAAGACAGAACACTAGAACAGAAAACAGAAAACAAACTCACTGTCTTAGGCTGAATGCATGTTTTATCTGAAGCATACAGCGCGTCTTTAGCACACATATCCTCAAGATCACTGCCATAGACAAACATCTAGATCTCGTTATTAGCATTCGTAACAACAGAAACAGAGAACTTTGCATAAGAAATCCAAAGACAATAACCTCTTAGAACGCTTGTGCCTTTCTGAAGAACCGAAAGACTTAATTGCCTTGGCAAAGGCTCTGTGCCCCTTCTTCTCCATTGCCTCCACCTCCATTTCTTGGCACCAAGGTATGAACCAATCAAGAACTGAAAGCAACCAACCAAAAACACTCTAAGCAACAGGACATCAAGCAGTAGCCATACCCTTGGAGGCAAGGGAGCAGGAGAAAAAGGAACAAAATAGGAGTAGAACTTACAGAGATTAGTTGGCTGGCTCACAGAACTCAGAAGCAGGAAAGAGAAGAAACCCAACAAGCATTAGCAAGCAAGGAGCTAGCTCCAAATGATCCAAGAATGCAGAAATGTGTCTGCTTCTGAACTCCGAAGCCACCACACTAGGCTCCAACAAAACCTGCACTGTGCTCGGCAACCAGTGTCAATGCCATCTACCGCCACTAGCCCACTACTACCAATCTTCAGGTCAAGAACTAAATTGTTGTTTTTTCAGAGGGAATGGAAAGTCTCTCCTTTCTCCACTCCAGCTCTGCAGAAACTCCCACTCTGCGTTATATACAGCACAACCACAACCAGTGACGCACACTAGTGTTAGGGCGCCTGCAAAAAGGCCGTTGACTGTGACATCTCGTGAAAATGCCACGCACAACTTTTCCCTTGGTTCTTTGCTTGGTATGGATAAATGGAGTAGTAGTAGTATACATTAATCACTGAACCTTTTTTGCATGCCCAGGTCTGAAAATTTTAATCCATCCCGGCTTCTTTGTATTCTGCAGCTTGCAAAACTAGGAAAAGGTTAGCTTTTTTTTTTACATCAGCTTGGTTATATGTGTCTTTTAGGCTTTCTACCTCAACCAACCTCGAGTAACAGTTTTTGGGGTTGTGAGCAGCAGTAAGATTGTGGGATTATATTAGCTCAAGATTACTGCATCCAGCTGCTAATAGAGCCAAGCTTGCTTACCTAACCGACAAAACATCAGCATTGTTAATTTAGGTTATTGTCTACCAAACTTGGTTGAGTGGATATTAGTAGTATATGTTGAAATTGCACTTTGGAATTTTTAGGTTTCCAGATGTGCCTGACATATATAGCTCTTCAGAAATCTGTGTGACCATATTTTTTTCGCTGCCATGAGTTTGTTTTATGATACCGACAGACCAGCAAATGAGGTGAGAGCAGGTAGTCTGCAGTGCCATTTGTAGAAGGGCAACATTATTGGTTTGTTTCAAATTAATCTGCGTACGTGCATAGTACTAACCACCATGACTAATGACTAATGAGTCCACTTGTTAATCCTCGTTCTTCCATTATGGTCAACAATGATGCAAATTTCAAGGAAAGCAAACTTCCCATTGGCTCATGCAGAGAAGACTCGTAGGAAATGGCCTGAAGATAGACACAGTGATAGTACTACACATCAATTGTACAAACTAAAATTGGTGGGCATTTGAAAGTAAAGGGAACTCATCACTAATGCAGCCAACCATCTCATATATTCCTTTTGCATTGCAAACGGTTGGTGTAGCTATCCTGGATTCCTGAGTCTCAACCAAAGGTTGGCACTTGCCTTCCGTAAAATGGAGTAGTACGGTTTTAGACATCTGTACCAATTAAAGTGCACATGATTGTTTGTAATTTTTTTTAAAAAAGTACAGCTCTTAAGGTTAAAGAAAATGTTACTCAATGTGACATGGCAAGCATTTCAAACAGCAATGTGCACAGTAAACAAAACATACAGAAAATAATTATATTCCATGCAATTTGTCTTAAAAGAAAATCAAACCTGAAATGATCCTAGTTGTACTACTAACTACAGGAACAAAAGGCTAGAACCTACCCTGCTAAGACAAACAGTCATTAAAGACAAGACCACACGCATTTGCCGAAAGAATGTTTAAGCCATTCTTTAGGGGCACAAACCCTAAAGAATGGAACAAAAGCAAGTACTACTACTACTAACAGTCCTCAAAAGGGACGAAAGCAGGAGAGGAGAAGGAGAGGATAAAGGATATCAGCTCCTCTCCAGTTGGGCGCTTCTTCTTGTTTTCTCACTAATCCAACACCTCCTCCTCGTCTCTTGGCACTTTACCGGAGTAGTATCTCTCAAAAGGAAAGCAACGGGAGAGGTGAGCACTTGTCGTCTGCGGCGAGACGCCGCTCGGTTTGTCACAGGAATAATCAGCCGCACGGCGGCGGCGAGCGGTTGTTGGTGTGGTTTGGGGCGCATGGGATTTGGGGGGCGTGGGGGTGGTAGGTCAGGCAGGTTTGGCCGTGAAGGGAAAAGTGGGAGCCTTTTGCTGATCTTCTGTGGAGATAGTGGCTTTGTGTGCCACGGCATTGGTTTGTTTGTGCACATTAATTACACAAAAAGTAAATAAAAATATTTATACTGACTTTTTAAATACAGTATAAACATACTGATACGAGTGAAAAAATAACTAGAAGTAAATCTAAACATATGTGTTATATGTTATTAGATACTCGAAGATGAATAAATCTAATTAGTTAAGTTACACTAAGTTATAGGTTACTTTATACATAGTTCTATGTTACTTTAGATTTAGATTTTGTATCGAGACTATGTAGAAAAAATAGTTCAGTATTTATCAAAATACTTAGAGTATGATGAATTGGATGTGTGGTCCATCCTCATACGTAAATTACTGCTCTTTCATTATAATAAATCTTGTCTAAACCTAAAAACGAACCTAGTTGATTTCAAATAGGCATTTCACACCGTTCTTTAGGGTTTAGGGTCATGGCTTCACATGTGCGGCGTGGCGTGTGACATTCCCCGATTGAGAACTTATTTAATGATGGCATGCATGACACAGACGATGTTAAAGATATATGAAGCATTGCCAATTCAAGCAAATGTAAAGAGGAATAATATTATGCAGCATGTCTTATGATTTCAACACATGATAACCGATAACTTTCATCCCCTCCTCTAGTATATAGTGACAAATGGCTAGTATTACATATGGCCACGAGATCATCTCATCACGGCCGGCCAAAAAATAGAGAACACTCTACCAGGTCCCCATGTTTTTGTTTTTTGAAAGAAAATATATTAATATTTTAGTCTCTGCATCGATAAATACATATAGCTGTTCACTATTACAAACTTAAAACCTAAAGTTTTAAGGAGTCTTAAAGACAAAATTTTGATCCATAACAGAATAAAGAATAGAAACAACTATCATTATTACAATGTAATTCTATTGATAAACCGCCATCCATGCCTAGCAAACACCTTCATAGCAATTTCCTCAATTTTCACACAACCCGCTTTCATCAATTGGCGAGCTTTCTCCTTCTGTATTATTGACCAATACTTAGTTCAATATTAAATGTAGGATCGAACTCTCAAACTAAGCCAACCAAAAGGAGGTGAATGATTGGTACACCCAAAACCAAATTTTAGCGGAAATAAAACTTAACCTCTGATTTCGATGTTACGCGGTCTGACCGAGAGTATAGCGCCGATCTGACCGCCTGATAACCTTCGGTCTGACCGCCCGTGCAGCTCCGGTCTGACCGCCCGTGTAGCCGATCTCCAAAACTTAGCCGATTCGCTTGATATAGCCGATAGCCGTGCAGAGCCGATGAGCGTCGGTCTGACCGCAATGATCCGTGCGGTCTGACCGGTTGGAGACCGTCGGTCTAACCACCGATTAGACCGCCGCACCTGATAAAAACACAACACAAAGATTACTCAAAGTAGATTGAACTTTATTGAATCTCTCTTGTGTTTACAAAGCGCAACCACATCACTCCTCACAAAATTTCGACTAAAACTCGAAACCCTAAACTTTTCTCAACTCAACTCTCTGAAACTCGATACAAAGAGGTCACGCCTCCCCTCACTATTTATACACAAGACACGCAGCCAAAAGCCACGAATCCAAATCATATAGAAAGTCCTAATCCCCTAGGAAACCTTCTCATACAAGTAGAAACTTAACATAAATCAACCGTCGAAATCTCGGTCTTTCCAACCGCTGGGGTACAGCTGGTCTGACCGCATGCCATCGCCGGTTTGAACGAGGCATTGCCGTCGGTCTGACCGGGTGCCACGGTCGGTCTGACCGGTTGACCAACTGCAGTCTGACCGGCCTTCCCGAGGGAAAGCCAGATTTTTGCCACTTTGATTTTTCAAAATTAATCTCTCTTTTCTTTTTCTGTTTTCGTGCTAATCTGAAACAAAAACCAACAAGATGATCATCTTTACCACAAAACGAGCAAGAAAACTTTTTCTTAGTGGTTGATGGTTTTGAAATATTAGTTTTAGTTTCTTTTAAATAAATAGAAAGAGATGTCATATTTCCAGCAGATATAAAAACCGTTTTCACATCATTAGGTTTTGTCAAAATCTCACCATTTTCAGTCATTCTCAAAACATTTGGGGGATTTTTGGTGAGATAGTTACGAGCATCAAAACATAGTCCTCTATTGTCGCAACACACTTTAGATTGATCCAAAATCATGTTAAGTTGTTTCTTACCATCGAAAATTTTTGCAAAGAACTTTTCAAATAAGAAACTTTCTTTTTCAAGATTTGCATAATTTTCACAACCAATCATGACATCTTTATTTTTGCGACATTTAGAGCAAGAAACTACCTCTTCTTGTTTAACTATGCCTTCCATGTGCTTAACATGAGCTAAAGCATCTTTTAATTTTAATTCATTAGCATCACAAGTTAAACAAGGTTTAATAGCCAAAACTTGAGAATTATAGGTATCTCTAATTTTTGAAATTTCAAGCATTAAAACCTCACAATTTTTGCATTCATCATCATTAGGAATAAGAGATTTTAATCTAGCAATTTCAGCATTCAAAGACTCTCACAAATTCTTGTTTTTTAAACATCTTTCATATTTTTTATTTTTAGCACTTAAAACAAGAATTGCTTTCTCAAGTGAGCTTACCTCATTGTCTTCATCTTCAAAATCTTCATCTCCACGCGTCATGAGGCAAATGCCGGAGATGTTCTTGCCCTTCTCTTCCTCGCTATCGGAATCTATATCGCTTAGTGATTCAAAAGCGGCATAGACTTGACTCAGCACCTTCTTGATCACCTCCTTTGAGCGCTTTCCCTTGGGCTTGTCGTCCTTCGCCTTCTCCCCGCTCTTGTCCTCCTTCTTGCTTCTCCCAAGCTTTGGGTAGTTGGAGCGAATGTGATCCAAGGCACCACATTCAAAACACCGAGCTGGTCCTCCTCTTTTTTGAACCTGACTTTGTTCATAGCTCGAGAAAGTTTGTTAGCAGCCAAAGCCAAATCCTCCTCCTCGAATTGCTCGAGTTGCTCATCGGACATGGCATTAATTAAAGCAAGAGCACTAGGAGTTGATGAAGAAGCAACATCGAAGAAGTTGAAGAAGAAGAAACCAAAGCACTTGACTTGGAATCAATTTTCCGAGGAAGAATATTCATCTCATGAGTTTTGAGTTTAGTATAAAGAGAATCCAAAGTCAAAGTAGCCATATTTACAGATTCTTGAATTGAAGTAACTTTCATTTCCCAAATAGATATGTCAAGACCATTCAAAAAGTGATGAGAAATCTCATATTATGGATAATTTATGTCATAAGAATAACCAAGAGATCTAAGATTACTCAAAATTTTATTAAACCTATCAAGATAGTCATCCAAAGCTTCAGCAGGTTTCATCTCAAATTTTATATATTCCTTTTTGAAAAGATCTCGACGAAGTTCTTTTATATTCGTAGTTCCTTGATGAAAATTTCTCAAAGCAATCCAAATCTCGTTTGCAGTTTGAAGATGCGAAACACGATCAAAATCCAAACGAGAAATCCCATTCAATAAAATATTACGAGCTTTGCAATTGTTATTAAATTCAGTTTTCAAAGCCTCAGTATTAATAACCTCAGGGATCTCATAAGGAATAGTAATTTTTTGCCACACATCATAGTCTTGAGCCATAATGTAAGATTACATCTTGCTACACCAATAAGCAAAATCGGTTCCATCGAAAACATGCGGCTTAGTGGAAAATTTATCAGACATGGTGAAAAAAACTTTAGATCGATAAAAATTCAAAGAGAAAAACAAGGCTCTGATACCACTTGTAGGATCGAACTCCCAAACTAAGCCAACCAAAGGGGGGTGAATGATTGGTACACCCAAAGACCAAATTTTAGCGAAAATAAAACTTAACCTCGATTTTGATGTTGTGCGGTCGGCCAGAGTATAGCGCCGGTCTGACCGCCTGATCACCTTCGGTCTGATCGCCCGTGCAGCTCCGGTCTGACCGCCCGTGTAGTCGATCTCCAAAACTTAGCCGATTCGCTTGATGTAGCCGATAGCCATGCAGAGCCGATGAGCGCCGGTCTGACCGCAATGATCCGTGCGGTCTGACCGGTTGGAGGCCGTCGGTCTAACCGTCGATTAGACCGCCGCACCCGATGAAAACATAACACAAATATTACTCAAAGTAGATTGAACTTTATTGAATCTCTCTTGTGTTTACAAAGCGCAACCACAACACTCCTCACAAAATTTTGACTAAAACTCGAAACCCTAAACTTTTCTCAACTCAACTCTCTAAAACTCGATACAAAGAGACCACCACTATTTATACACAAGACACGCAGCCAAAAGCCACGAATCCAACTCGTATAGGAAGTCCTAATCCACTAGGAAACCTTCTCATACAAGTACAAACTTAACATAAAGCAACCATCGCAATCTCGGTCTTTCCAATCTTGAAACATTGTATTCCATACGCACACAATATCTCCATCATATGTTATATGAAAACTTTACCAATCACATGCATCAATCTCTACCCTTCAGCATCCCGCATGATCTTCATCTTGGACGTCACCTTATCTTAAAGTTGACTCCAACTCGATCACCGGCGACACTTTCCCGAGGCGTAAAGATTAGTTGCACATAATTAAACAAAGAAACCATATCCGAGCACAAGCTATCTCCAACTTGACTTATTATCAGTATAAACAACCATACATACGCATAGAAACACGAATCTTCCATAAACAAACAAGGAAACAACCCGAAACCGAAACCGAAACCAAATCGGCATGCAATCGGACTGTGTCGGCCGGTCTGATCGGTGAAACCCACCCGGTCTGACCGCATAAGGTCCTCCGGTCGGACCGGCGGTACAAGCCCGGTCGGGCCAGGACAATGTAAGCAGATCTTGTTCACGTCAGAAAACCAAATATCTCCAAATCTATTTTGCCAATAATCTCTAAATAACAAAACCAATAATGACAGATGCCAATTGTTCATCACCAATGAAGAATCAAACACACTTTGATTTTACATTAAACACAACATCATTCCTGAATATCCATATTGCCCAACAAATTATACTTGCACCCACAAGAATACAAGATTTGAGTTTGTTATTAACTCCTGTCAACCATGTCGTAAACAAATTATGCATACTATAAGGTGGTTGCATGTTAAAAGTCACATAAATAATTCGCCATAGGAAACTAGCAACATGACAATCAAAGAGTAAATGTTGAATTGTTTCATTCTCAGAACATAAACAACATTTCTTATCTCCCTGCCAATGTCGTCTTGCTAAGTTGTCCTTAGTTAAAGTAACCCCCTTGTACAAGTACCACAAAAGACTTTTATTTTAAGAGGTAACTTCAGCTTCCAAGTAAACATATTGTAAGACAACGATTATGATGTCACTATCCTTCTATACATAGATTTTATTGAGAACAGTCCATTCTAATGTAATCCCCACCTAAAATGATCCCTTTGGCTTGTTAGCTGAACATCATCAACCATAGCAACAATTTTAAACCATGCTTGCAAATTATCATCCACCAAAGATCTTCTAAAGGCTACATTTAATGAAACTGTAGATAAAACCATACTCACTAATGTAATTTTCTTCCTCACAATACTATACAAACCTGGGAAAATAAGTTTTAGAGGTCGTGCCTCAATCCACGCATCCTCCCAAAATCGAATTTGAGACCCATCAGCTAAGTCAAACTTGCCCATAGATAGGAACTCATCCTTGACCTTCATGAGGCCAACCCAAAAATGAGAGTCCCCAGGCATGTATTGAACCTGAGTCAAAGATCTATTATGCAAATACTTATTTCTAATCAACTGTTGCCACATGTCATCGCTATTAAACAATCGAACCAACCATTTTCTTAGGAGACACCTGTTTTGGGCAGCTAAATTAAGCACCCCTAGGCCTCCTATGTCTTTGGGAGTACAGACTACATTTCATCTCGTTAACCTGTATTTTTTGTGTTCATCACTTTGCCAAAAAAAGAGACCGAAAGTAATCAAGTTTATTCAAAACCCCCTTAGGTAGTTAAAAAGAAAAGCATGTACATTGAAAGGCTACTTAACACAAAGTTAACTAAGACCAACCTTCCACCAACTGACAACATTTTACTTTTCCAACAATTAAGTTTCTTTTGAAAACGGTCCTCCACATTCTTCCAATCCTTATTTAAAAGCTTCCTATGGATCATTGGAATACCTAAGTATTTAAAAGGTAAAGAACCTATATCACAACCAAAAATTTATGAGTATGCAAGCTGGTTATCTCTAGATTATCCATAACAGAACAATTCACTTTTACAGCAGTTGATCTTAAGCCCTGAAAGCTGTTCAAAGGCACAAAGCAAGAGCTTCATGTTCTTTGCCCTCTTAAAATCATTATCCATAAAAATAATTGTGTTATCTGCATATTGAAGGACCGACAATTCTTCATCAACCAGATGTGACACAACCCCATGGATATGCCCAGCCTCTTTAGCCCTAGAAATTAAAATGGCCAACATATCCACCACTATGTTAAACAAAATTAGAGATAAGGGGTCTCCCTGACGAACTCCCTTTTTTGTTTGAAAATAGTGACCTATACCATCATTAACCTTAAGAGCAACACTCCCACAAGTCATGACTTTAGAAATCCAATCGCATCATCTTGGAGAGAATCCTTTCGTTCTTAATACTTATTGAATAAAAGACCAATTTAGCTTGTCATAAGCCTTTTCAAAATCTTTTTTCAAAATCACACCATCCTGATTTCTTCGATGTAATTCATGAATCGTTTCATGTAGAACTACTACCCCATCCAGGATATAACATCCTAGCACAAAAGCTGATTGAGAAGGGCCAATAAGTTTGTCAGCCACTTTTAGAATTCTATTATTCAATACCTTCGTCACAATCTTAAAGCTCACATTAAGGAGATAAATAGGCCTATACTGTTGAATCCTCACCGCCTCCGTAGTTTTTGGCAGAAGAGTAATAATTCCGAAGTTTAGACTATGAATAGGCAATCGTCCAACATGAAATTCATTAAAAAGGCTCATTAAATCCGGCCCTGGTGCCTTATTATGTTCCATATCAAAAACTGCCTTTCTAACTTCTTCTTCACTGAATGGAACCGTCAATGCCTCATTCTCCTTCTTCGATACTTGAGGGATGTCATTCCTTGTCACATCCGGGTTTTTCCCTAATTCATTTTAAATAATTCACCAAATAATCGGAATTTAAAATTAACACAGGAGTCAACCTATAATTTTAAAATGCGATTAATAAATGGAAATGACATGATAGGATTTTTCTTGAATTCTTCATGTCAAAATACGCTAACAGGATTTTTACTGGAATTTTGAGAGCATCCTAAGTATTTTTAATCAATTAAATAAGCAAACAGAATTTAATTAAGTCCTTTTCCTTTTTCTTTTTCTTTTTCTTTTTTTTTTCTTCCTTTTTCCATACGTCCGTACGGTTTTCACTTGCCCGTCGTCGTAGCGGGCCGTCGGCCCGATCTGCGCGCGCGCGCCATCCGGACGTGGGCGAAGCCCACGGTCCGCCGCGCCGCGCAAGTGTCGCGCGCCCCGCCGCGCGCCACCGAGCAGTGGGCCCCACTGTCGAGCCGCCTCCCCGCGCCGGCCGGCCCAACCGCCGCCGCCGCCATAGCCGCGCCGCCCGCTCTACCGGCCGTTTCCGCGCTCTGCCGCGTGGGCCCCACGGGCTCGGCCGTCGCGCCGCACTCGTGCCCGCACTTCCGCGCCGCAGCGCAACGCGCGCCGCCGAAACGGTCGCCGTTTATCCTCTCTCTCTCTCTCAGTCCGAAACCGACGGCGAGGATTCGCGCTCAACCGTGCGCAATCCGCCTCTTTCGCCCTATAAAGTCCCCTCGTGCGCCTCCGCGTTTCCCTTTGTTTCCGTTCAATCTAGCCCCAAAATCGTCACCGCCGTCGTCGTCTTCCCCATCTCCGGTGAGTTCGCCGCCGCGTTTCCCTTCGGTTTTTCCGAGCCGTTGCCCGAGCCGTTGTCCGAGCAGCGCACCCTCCGCCGTCGTTTCCGTGCATCGCGCCGCCCGCCGTCGTTGTTCCGTGCCGACGAGTCCGGCCGGCCGCCGCGCACCATGGTCGCGCGAGCTTGAGCCGCCGCCGCCGCGTCCAAACCCTAACCCTAACCCTAGCGCCGCCCTGCATGCCGTCCGATCTTGCGGATCGGACGGATCTGCGCGTCCGTCGCGACGGATCTGCGCCGTCCGATCGTCGCCATCCGGCCGCCCGGATCGCGCTGCTCGCCGCCAATCCGGCCGCTCGGATTGCGCCACGTGGCGGCAATCCGGCCGCCGCGCCGCTCCCCGCTTGCTCCGTGCGGCGGCCATGCGCCCTAGGGCGCGCCGGCCGACGGCGTCATGCGCGCCACCACTGCCGCGCAAGGGTGACGTCACCGGGGACTTAATTGCGCAATAAATAATTTAATCTTTTCTGTTTAGATTAAAAATCGTAATTAAACTTCTAAAATTCATATCTTTTGAATCCGAGCTCCGTTTTAGTCCATTCAAATTTCATTAAATCCAGAAAAATGTCAAGAATCCATTAAAAATACTTTTCAGTGCTGTTTCAGTAGACTTTTTAGGGTGTTTGTTGAGTGCTTTGTTTGTCGTGTAGATCCCGAGGTTTCCCGAGCCCGTTCTCTTGAAGTAGTCGCCGAGGTTCCCAGTCTCGAGCAAGGCAAGTCATACCTTACATTGACCATATTGTACCTATTTTATGTAAATATCTCTGTTTCTTTTAAATCCTGCATATGTTTTAGAATGTCATTTTACGGGATGATTATACCTATTGTACTCAACCATAGGATTGTTTACCTTATACCATTGATAACTTGGGATCCAATGTGACTAGATGTTAGTTTAAGGTTGCTTAGTCATGCTTAGCGCAACTAGCTCACTTAAGGGAGTCACACTAATCAAGTTTATTTCTAAAGTGGATCTTCCACGATATTAAGATATGACTTTGGTTTTAATAATATTGAATTATAAGAAAGGTGGGTCGTGAGCACATGGTTGGACTTTGGTTAGCGTGCTCATGACGATTAAGGACCGGTTCTCGGAAAACCCTGGAAGAAATGCCGTGCATACCACAAGCCGGCATGGGTAATGGTGGGCCAATAGCACATTGTCTCTAGTTAACGTATCCCGAGAGAGGGTGAGCGTGATGGAGTTGGGTCGGCCCCGGTTTTAAGGGTTGATCGGCTTCGGATTCACCGCGGCACTAGAGGGGCTGCCCATTGCCGAAGGGAATGGGGCGAAACCTTGGTGTGGTACGATTGATTAGAGGGGTTGTGTGAAGGGTCTTGTCACAATTCCTTTCCGGGCACCGTGGTGGTGCACGCACTGTAATGTGTTGTGGGATTGTGTCTTGTGGGTACATTGTACACCTCGATCGAGTAAAAACTATTCGAATAGCCGTGCCCACGGTTACGGGCGATCGACCGATTCACCTTGATTAGTCTCATTTACTTTATTCGAATGAAATGTTGGATTATGACTAGTGCGGGTGGATGGATGGGCTGTTGCAACGTGGTTTGAGCGTTGGACAGTGTTTGTTTAATATTGCTTAATCATTACCACTGTTTCTTGTCTTCAAATATTATTATTATATCTGCAAATCTTTGTTTATGCAAATCGAGCCCCTTGACCTTTCCTTGTTATTTATCTTGCATCATGTACCCCCTTTTCCGGTGTGACTTGTTGAGTACGGTGGTTGTACTCGTCTTGCTTCTTTTTCCCCTTCGGTGCCGAGGTTGAGATCGAGGTCTCCGAGGAGGTGTAGGCTTGTTCTCGTCAAGGTTTAGCTGTGGAGTTGGTGTTCCGCTTCGCTCGTGTCAAAGTTTAGCTTAAGTCAGTTTATTTTCTTTTCGCTGCATTTATGTAACTCTTTTATATTGTTTCTAAGACGAGGATTCGTATTATCAATAACGTCGATTTGTGTACCTCGGTGATTCTGGACGAGGATGTAATGCACAAATTAGCTGCAAATTCGGTGTGAATTTCGGCGTGACAAGTTGGTATCGAGCCTTCCTATGACTCGTAGGACAAGCCAACTGGAAACTTTAAGAGCCCTCTAATTCTTTTCATGTGCATATGTTTTGACGAAAAGGGGTGTTTTGAAAAGTGGAGTCAGTCTAGGGTTTAGGAATTGCGAAAATGGGATGTGGTCGTGGGTTTTTAAGCATGTTTTGATTTTCCCACTCCTTTGTTTCTATAGATGGCAGGTTCCCCCGACGCACGCTGCGAAAAGGGATGACAGGCTTCGTTGCGGAGCTGGCGCGTATGGCCCTTGCGGTTGGATATCCCGAAGCACCGGAGTATACGACGTTGCGCCTCTCGGTGGCGAGTTGCCATACCGTGTTCGGTTGGAGGTTCACGGGTTTGTGGGAACGTGTCTTCCCAACATGGAGGTCACAGGCTTCCGGAGGCACGTCGGATCACGCTTGTCAAGAAGCCGCCTACTTGATGTTGGCCGGGATGAGGAGGCGCATGATGCGACCTTCGCACCTCCTCCTACCGCTACCATCCCCGTCGAGGTAGTTCCTCGGAGGTCGGTGCATTCAAGTCTACGGCAGAGGAGAATGACACTACCTTCGAGTCACATGTGCACTTGTGCTCAAAGGACTGGATCGATGCACTCGACCTACACAAGGCGACCAAGGAGCCGAACGACAAGAAGATGCTGAGGATCGCGCCCGCGGGACGAAGTGGTTCGTCTCGAAGAAGGAGGTAGCGAGTTGAAGGGACTCCCGCCACCGGTTGGGGTTAGACTCCGCACTACGCCTCGGAAGACCACCACCGCGCTGTCCGTATCCAGTGGCACCTCGGATTCCACCGCCTTCTCCGGCTCCACCCGCTCCGGTTCCGGCGCCGGTTCCGGTACCTCTGCTGCAGTCCCGCCCTCACCTTTGCTCCGGCTTCGGCAAATCCAGGTGGAGGTGGCGGTAATGGTTGGATCTCCGTCTCCGGTGACTCAAGCTCGATAATTCGGTGAAGACATGGACTCAGAAGAGACTCAAGATTCCTCGGAGGGAAGAGGCGGGATCGGTTGGGCTACGGCAACCGACTCGGAAGATTCCAAGTCGAGGTGACGCCGAGGACTCCAGGAGCCGTTCGGAAGAATGGGGATCTTCGAAGGAAGCGTTTCGACTCCTCGTCACGTGGATCGTTCTAGTTGCCCTCCTTAGTTTTACCGTTTAAATTAGTTTGTCTTCTTGGTAGTTCTTTGTGTGTTAGGCGTCGTGTGTGGGATAGGCGCGGTCGATATCAAGTGTGATATGACGACCAATTAAGGATGTTTGGTGCTTTTCCTTGTTTCTAGTCAAGATCGAACAATGCATTTGAATTCAAATAATAAAGATTAGTGCTAAGTCTGCTCTGTTTTTCTTCTTTTCTCTCTCGGTCGGTCGTCTCCTTCGGATGGTGAACACCGGGACCAGCGGGCGAACGCAACAATGGGCAATCAGTGCCGACAACCACGAGGGCTCACGACGCCAATGGCAATGCTCCTCCACCGCCACCCGAGAATCCCACCATTGCTCAAGTGCTCGCTTCACAGACACAGATGATGGCTGCAATGATGCAGCAAATGCAACAACAGCACCACCGGATGCAACGGCGATTCTTGCGCAAATGCAACAACGGCGACGAGAATAATCGGTTGCCGCCCCACCACCCCAAAGCTGCGCGAGTTCCTTCGTGTCCGACCGCCGACCTTCTCCAGCCACCAATCCTATGGAGGCTAATGATTGGCTTCATGCCATAGAGAAGAAGTTGGATCTTTGCGGTGCACGGATCAAGAGAAAGTCTCTTTTGCCACTCATCAGTTACAGGGTCCTGCTTCAGCTTGGTGGGACAACTATTTGGTTACTCGCCCGGCGGGAGCAGCGGTTACCTGGGAAGAGTTTCGTCGCAGTTTCAGGACCGCACATATTCTGCGGGAATAGTTACACGAAAAAGCGTGAGTTCCGTTCTCTTGAACAGGGTAACGATCGATTCTGAGTATCCGCACGAGTTCAATCGTCTTGCCCGTTATGCCCCGAAGATGTGCGCACGATGCGAGAAAGGCGGGGAAAAGTTTTTGGCTGGTTTGGATGATGAACTCACGGACAAGCTTATCTCCGGAGAGTATGCTAACTTTGAGAAGTTGGTCGATAAGGCCATTCGACAGGAAGATCAGCGCAACAAGATGATCAAGAAGAGAAAAGCATTCCGGACACGACCTCCTCAACAACGGGGAAATCGGCGAGCCGCGTTTCATGCCTGGAAGTCGAGTGGACCTACCACCATGATTGTTCGTCGGCATCGACCTTATCACCCGGGAATTTCCAAGCGGCGTAGTGGCGGTGGTCGGCAACAGCGTACTTGCCCGCGCCTCCAACGCGCCATCCCGGCAAGATCCACGCCACCACCTCCAAGGAAGGACTCGGGAGGAAAGCCGAGTCTGTTTCAACTATGGTGACCCGGGGCATTTGCGGACAAGTGTCCGAAGCCAAGGCGTGGGCCAAGGTTCATCCGGGCTCGAGTCAACCATGCGTCCGCCAGGAAGCACAGGCCGCTCGTTATACGGGTATGTTTCCGTAAACTATACTCCGCCACGATTATTTGATTACGCGCCACGCATTCTTTTATCTCAAAACAATTTGTTGGGGCACATGGGTTGTCGGTAGTGGGACTTAAGATACCTATGCGGGTTCAAACCCCGGAAACCACTTGGAGACCACTCGTATTGTCCCTCGGTAGCCATAGAAATCCAAGGATCTATGTTTCTAGCCAACCTTATCCTCCTTCAGTCCAAAGGCATAGATGTCATTCTTGGGATGGATTGGTTGTCCGGACATAAGGGGGTAATTGACTGCGCTAGTCGCACCATTACTCTAATTAATACAAAAGGAGAAAGAGTTGTTTTTCGCTCTCCCATGCAAGTCAAGCCCGTAGCAAGTTTGAATCATGTTTCCACCGGGAATCGTCCGAAATGGCGGCCAAGACCCTGTGAAGTTAGAGGATATCCCCATCGTCGAGAATACCACGAAGTTTTCCCGAGGATTTAACTCGGATGCCGCCAAGAAGGGAAATTGAATTCGGATTGACCTAGTACCGGACCGCCCTAATACACAAGAGGCCATATAGGATGGGAGCCAACGAGTTGGCCAAGTAAAGAAGCAAGTGAACGAACAGTTGCAAAAAGGGTATATTCGCCGAGCACGTCGCCTTGGGGTGCTCGGTGATTTTGTGGAAAAGAAAGACAAGACCAAGAGAATGTGTGTGGATTATCGAGCCCTCAATGAGGTTACTATCAAGAACAAGTATCCCCTACCACGGATTGATGACTTATTCGATCAACTCAAAGGGGCCAAGGTATTTTCCAAGATAGATGCGCGATCGAGGCTATCATCGGTTGAGGATTCGGGAAGAGGACATTCCCAAGACCGCCTTCACCACTAGGTATGGACCGTACGATACGGTCATGTCTTTTGGGTTAACCAATGCACCGGCTTTCTTTATGAATCGATGAACAAGGTGTTTATGGAGTTCTTGGATAAATTCGTGGTGGTGTTCATTGACGACATTTTGGTCTACTCTAAGTCGAGAGGAGGATCATGAGCAACATCTTCGGACGGTACTCGAAAAGTTGAGAGACCATCAACTCTACGCTAAGTTTAGCAAGTGTGCTTTACGGTTAAAGGAGGTACAGGTTCCTCGGCCACATTGTGAATGCCCAAGGAGTAGCCGTGGATCCAAGCAAATGTGGAATCGGTTACTAAGTGGACCCCGCCTAAAACAGTCACGCAGATCCGAAGTTTCCTTGGACTTGCGGGTTACTACCGCCGCTTCATTGAGAACTTCTCCAAAATCGCCAAGCCAATGACTCAACTGTTGAAGAAAGATGATAAGTTTAAGTGGTCGGCGAATGCAATAGGAGTTTTGAAGAGCTCAAGAGGAAGTTGGTGTCGCACCGGTGTTGATCTTGCCCGACCCAAGAAGGACTTCCAAGTTTATTGTGATGCATCTCGCCAAGGGTTGGGATGTGTGTTGATGCAAGAAGGCAAAGTGGTCGCATATGCATCTCGTCAATTGCGCCCACATGAAAACAACTACCCCACTCATGATCGGAGTTATCCGCAGTGGTTCATGCATTGAAGATCCGGCGACACTACCTAATTGGTAATCGTTGTGAAGTGTATACGGATCACAAAAGTCTTAAGTACATTTTCACCCAACCAGATTTAAACCTCCCAGAGAAGATGGTTGGAACCGATCAAAGATTATGACTTAGGGATACATTACCATCCCAAAAGCTAATGTGGTTGCGGATGCACTAAGCCGAAAGAGTTCTTGCACCACCCTCGGTGTCGAAGGAATGTGTGACCAGTTGCAGCAGGAATTCGAGAATCTAAATCTACGAGTGGTGGATTTTGGTTGTGTGGCTGCTCTGGAAGCCCAACCCACTCTCATTGATCAAATTCGGGCTGCTCAGGCGTCCGATCCCGAAATGGCCGAACTCAAGAAAAACATGAGAGTCGGAAAAGCTCGTGGTTTTTCGGAAGACGAACATGGCACAATCTGGATGGGAAAGAGGCTGTGTGTGCCAGAAGACAAGGATTTGAAAAAGGCGATCCTTACGGAAGTTCACCAAACTCAATACTCAATTCACCGGGCGGTACAAAGATGTATCAAGACCTTAAAGAAAAGTTTTGGTGGGTCGGCATGAGGAAGGAGATAGCCGAGTTTGTTGCACTTTGTGATGTTTGTCAGTGAGTGAAGGCAGAACATCAACGGCCCGCCGGACTGTTGCAACCACTTCAGATTCAGTGGAAATGGGAAGAAATTGGGATGGATTTCATCACGGGTTTACCCCGCACAACGTCAGGATATGACTCGATTTGGGTCGTGGTGGACCGACTCACCAAGGTGGCCCATTTCATACCCGTACATACTACCTACTCAGGGAAGAAGTTGGCAGAGCTTTATCTCGCAAGGATCGTGTGTTTGCATGGCGTGCCTAAGAAGATCGTGTCCGATAGGGGAAGTCGGTTACTTCCAAATTACGGAAGAAGTTGCAAGAAGAACTTGGTACCGTTTGAATTTCAGCACGGCCTATCATCCGCAAACAGACGCCAAACGAGAGAGTGAATCAGATTTTGGAAGATATGCTAAGAGCATGCGCGCTCGATTTTGGAAAAGCGTGGGACAAAAGCTTGCCCTATGCCGAATTCTCTTACAACAACAGTTACCGAGCCGGCATTCAAATGGCACCGTATGAAGCACTTGTATGGACGGAAATGCCGCACACCCTGTTGGGACCGGATGGGTGAGCGCCGCTTGTTTGGCACGGAAGTAATAAGCGCAAGGGAGGAAAAGGACCGAGTGATTCGGGAAAGGTTGAAGATTGCGCATCCCGACGGAAGAGCTATGCCGATAATCGTCGAAGAGATCTCGCTTTTGAAGCGGGGATTTTGTGTATCTTCGCGTCACACCACTCAGGGAGTACACCGTTTCCAAACCAAAGGTAAGTTGGCACCACGTTTCGTGGGACCATACGGATTCGGAATGTCGAGGAGAAGTGGCCTATCAGTGGAGCTTCCTCCAACATGGTGGTATTCACGACGTGTTTCATGTGTCCCAGTTGAAGAAGTGTTTAAGGGTACGGAAGAACGGCGAGTCCGGACGTCGAAATCCAAGAGGACTTAACCTACGTAGAGAGACCAGCACGTATTCTTGAGGTCGGTGAGAGAAGGACTCGGAACAAAGTTATCGGGTTTTGCAAGGTTCAATGGACTCATCACTCCGAGGAAGAGGCTACTTGGGAACGAGAAGATGAGCTAAAGGCCGCGCACCCGCACCTCTTCGCGCACCTCCGAATCTCGGGGTCGAGATTCCGTTTAAGGGGTAGGTTGTCACATCCCGGGTTTTTCCTAATTCATTTTAAATAATTCACGGAAATAATCGGAATTTCAAATTAACCCGAGTCAACCTATAATTTTAAAATGCGATTAATAAATGGAAATGACATGATAGGATTTTTCTTGAATTCTTCATGTCAAAATACGCTAACAGGATTTTTCTTTGGAATTTTGAGAGCACCCTAAGTATTTTTAATCAATTAAATAAGCAAACAGAATTTAATTAAGTCCCTTTTTCCCTTTTTTTTTTCTTTTTCTTTTTTTCTTCCTTTTTCCGTACGTCCGTACGGTTTTCCTCGCCTGCCGTCGCCGTAGCGGGCTCGTCCGCCCGTGCGCGCGCGCCGCTCCCGGACGTGGGCCGAAGCCCACGGTCCCGCGCGCCGCAGCAAGTCGCGCGCCTCCTCGCGCGCGGACCGAGCAGTGGGCCCCACTGTCGGAGCCGCCTCCCCGCGCCGGCCGCCCCGCCGCCGCCGCCGCCATAGCCGCGCCGCCCGCCTCTTACCCGGCCGTTTCCGCGTGCCTCTCTCCGCGTGGGCCCCACGCCGGCTCCGGCCGTGCCGCCGCACTCGTGCCCGCACTTCCGCGCGCGCCGCAACGCCGCCCGCGGGTCGCCGTTTATCCCTCTCTCTCTCTCCGAGTCCGAAACCGACGGCGAGGGATTCGCGCTCAACCCGTGCGCAATCCGGCCTCTTTCCGCCCCTATAAAGTCCCCTCGTGCGCCTCCGCGTTTCCCTTTGTTTCCCGTTCAATCTAGCCCCAAAATCGTCACCGCCGTCGTCGTCTTCCCCATCTCCGGTGAGTTCGCCGCGCGTTTCCTTCGGTTTTCCCGAGCCGTTGCCCCGAGCCGTTGTCCCGAGCCGCGGCACCTCCGCCGTCGTTCCCGTGCATCGCGCCGCCCGCCGTCGTTGTTCCCGTGCCGACGAGGTCCGCCGGCCGCCGCGCGGCCATGGTCGGCGAGCGAGCTTGAGCCGCCACCGCCGCGTCCAAACCCTAACCCTAACCCTAGCGCCGCCCCCCTGTGCCGTCCGATCTTGCGGATCGGACGGATCTGCGCCGTCCGATCGTCGCCATCCGGCCGCCCAGATCGCGCCGCGTCGCCGCCAATCCGCCGCTCGGATTGCGCCACGTGGCGCAATCCGCCGCGCGCCTGCCTCCCTCGCGCTGTAGCCAGCAGTGCCGACGCCAGCCCTAGGGTGACGCGCCGGCCGACGCCATGCCGACGCCACCCCGTGCCGCGCAAGGGTGACGCCACCAGACGCGCAATAAATAATTTAATCTTTTCTGTTTAGATTAAAAATCGTAATTAAACTTCTAAAATTCATATCTTTTGAATCCGAGCTCCGTTTTAGTCCATTCAAATTTCATTAAATCCAGAAAAATGTCAAGAATCCATTAAAAATACTTTTCAGTGCTGTTTCAGTAGACTTTTAGGGTGTTTGTTGAGTGCTTTGTTTGTCGTGTAGATCCCGAGTTTTCCTGGCGAGCCCGTTCTCTTAAGTAGTCGCCGAGGTTCCCGCTCCGAGCAAGGCAAGTCATACCTTACATTGACCATATTGTACCTATTTTATGTAAATATCTTTGTTTCTTTCAAATACTGCATATGTTTTAGAATGTCATTTTACGGGATGATTATACCTATTGTACTCAACCATAGGATTGTTTACCTTATACCATTGATAACTTGGGATCCAATGTGACTAGATGTTAGTTTAAGGTTGCTTAGTCATGCTTAGCGCAACTAGCTCACTTAAGGGAGTCACACTAATCAAGTTTATTTCTAAAGTGGATCTTCCGACGATATTAAGATATGACTTTGGTTTTAATAATATTGAATTATAAGAAAGGTGGGTCGTGAGCACATGGTTGGACTTTGGTTAGCGTGCTCATGACGATTAAGGACCGGTTCTCGGAAACCCCGGAAGAAATGCCGTGCATACCACAAGCCGGATGGGTAATGGTGGGCCCGTAGCACACTGTCTCTAGTTAACGTATCCCGAGAGAGGGTGAGCGTGATGGAGTTGGGTCGGCCCGGTTTTAAGGGTTGATCAGCTTCCGATTCACCGCGGCACTAGAGGGGCTGCCCATTGCCCGAAGGGAATGGGGGCGAAACCTTGGTGTGGTACGATTGATTAGAGGGGGTTGTGTGAAGGGTCTTGTCACAATTCCTTTCCGGGGCACCGTGGTGGTGCACCGGCGCACGGTAATGTGTTGTGGGATTGTGTCTTGTGGGTACAGTTGTACACCTCTCGATCGTAGTAAAAACTATTCGAATAGCCGTGCCCACGGTTACGGGCGATCGACCGATTCACCTTGATTAGTCTCATTTACTTTATTCGAATGAAATGTTGGATTATGACTAGTGCGGTGGATGGATGGGCTGTTGCAACGTGGTTTGAGCGTTGGACGGTGTTTGTTTAATATTGCTTAATCATTACCACTGTTTTTCTTGTCTTCAAATATTATTATTATATACCGCAAATGCTTTGTTTATGCAAATCGAGCCCCTTGACCTTTCCTTGTTATTTATCTTGCATCATGTACCCCTTTTTCCTGTGACTTGTTGAGTACGGTGGTTGTACTCGTCTTGCTTCTTTTCCCCCTTCAGTGCCGAGGTTGAGATCGAGGTCTCCGAGGAGGTGTAGGCTTGTTCTCGTCAAGGTTTAGCTGTGGAGTTGGTGTTCCGCTTCGCTCGTGTCAAAGTTTAGCTTAAGTCAGTTTTATTTTCTTTTCCGCTGCATTTATGTAACTCTTTTATATTGTTTCTAAGACGAGGATTCTGTATTATCAATAACATCGATTTGTGTACCTCGGCTGATTCCTGGACGAGGATGTAATGCACAAATTAGCTGCAGAAATTCTGGTGTGAATTTCTGGGCGTGACATTCCTCATAGTCTCGTCCATTGAGAAAAAAATTAGCATAGAAGGCCCAAACAATCCTTTATAATACTTTGTTATATAAGTCTTTAGATTATCATCCAAAACAATGATTCCTTCATCTTGCTCTAATTGCGTATTTTTTGTTTTTTAGTGCCTCCCATTTGCTAGAAGATGAAAATATTTAGTGTTATCATCCCCTAATAACAGCTTTGTTGCTTTTGAGCGTTGGAGCCAGTAAATCTCCTCTTCTCTGAGCAACTTAAGCAGTTGTGCTTTGAGATGACTCCTATTTTCCTCCTCAGCATGCGAAAGTAAACAAGTTTCCGCTTTTCTATCAAACACATCTATTTGGTTCAGCAAAGAGGACTTTAAATTTCTCTTTTGTGAAATAGAATTCCTAGCCCACCCTCTTAAAAAACTTCTACCCTTCTTATTTTATTTTGCCACTTTTCCATTGGTGTCCACCCCTTATTTTCAGCAGTCCACACATTTTTCACCATATCAAAAGAACCATCTCTTGTCAGCCACCCCAACTCAAATTTAAAAGTCATGGAATTACCTCTATGAGAAGGTTGCCCTGAATCAAGCAATAATGGCGTGTGGTCAGAAAGTTCGCGGGATAAAGCCTGAACAGATGCAAAGAAAATTTTTGTTCCCACTCTGTTGTAACTAAAATTCGATCCAATTTTTCATAATTAGGTATCTCCACATAATTAGCCCAAGTAAATTTCCTTCCCGTTAACTCCAATTCCCGAAGGTTCAACGTTTCAATAATCGCATTGAACAAAAAAGACCACTTATTATAAATCTATTACTACTTTTCTTCGAAGGATTTCTAATTATATTAAAATCTCCTCCAACAATGAACAGTAAATCTCCACAACTAGGATAAGCACGTACTAGCTCTGCAAGAAAGCTTTCTTTGTGCTCTACTTGTGCTGCCCCATTATTGATGAGAAATTTCTCTCACGCGCTGGCCTGGGAGATCTGCTTAACTCCAGTGCAGGTCTGTCCTTGGCTACCTATGATGAACTATGAGTGCCAATTGGTTTGATCTGCTAACCAATAAGAAATAATAAACATATACATGTGTTAAGGTTAAAGTTAGATCCTACCGAATTGGCTCAGAGAATCAATTTACATATATTGGCTATCTCGAAGCACATTTAAACTAAGTGACTGGGATAGATCGGCTATGTCGAGGCAGTATAAATCACTTAATCTAAATATACATCAGGGTAATAAATATATGTATTTATAACCTAGCCGATGCTGCATATCTAATGTGTATCGGCTATTACTCCGATGTATCTTATGAAAAGATATCAATCTAACCTAAATGCTTTAAACCTAGATCAATCGGCTATCGGCTGATGCCAACATACTGATATTGGCTTAAGGCATTTAACCAGATTGAGATCTTAATATAAGAGACAGCTTTAATATATCTAATAGTAAATAACACTAAAAGACAATTAAAACAAGTAAGGCTGGCTGAAACTCCGGCACTGTCTCTAATGATAAACATCCAGCCGAACAGATCTTAATAATTCCAAAAGCGACTTTCATGATGATGCAACATTAAATATAAAAAGAAGCATTAGATCTATATGAACCGATATAAACCCTTCGAGACGATGGATACAACATATAAACTAGTTTAACATCTAGATCTAGCTCAACTAGTTTAACATCTAGATCTAGCTCTATCGACTACTGTCTCCCGAGAGAAACCAGCCGACGGTGAGATAGATCCAGATATTAGTCTAGTTTATATACCGTATATGATAAATTGCGTAACTTATAACATTAAACCTAGATTGTCATGACGATGTAAGCACTAGATTTGATGATACAAACTACTAACGATAAGCATTTACCTTATTCGGGGTCGAGATCGATGCAGCCCGAAGCGGGATCAAGAACTCGTCTAAAAGAAAAAGGTTTGGCGATGCGTCGAGATTGTATTGATGTGTGTTGTTGTTTACAAAAAGTCTCAGGTCCTATTTATACCCAAGCATAACACTATCCGTGTAAGACACAGTTTCTATCTAATCTACTATTTAAAATACGATAATATCTCGGGATACAGTCCCATGTCGCATTACAAAAGGAATATCTAAATAAAACCCTATTTTATAGATATAATTACCGTTACAGGACTCTATCTATAGATGACAATATCTTAACGAACATTTGGGAACCGAACCTTTCTTTTATCTTCAAGCTTCTTTATCGGAAACGGTTCCATCTCCTTCTCTGAATCGGAATCGGCTATCGGCTGTCCTATCCGATTCAGCCTCAGCCGACTGTTTTTCTAGCTGATTTGATCATGGCCGATGCGCCTCTGTTTCTCCATAGGTCATTTTCCAATCCGATTCCACTTTAGTTTCAGCCTTGAAATCAGGGATTTGGTTATCAAATTTGGTCGTTAACACCTATAAACAGACAAAAAAGTCCATCTAAAGCCATCAACTTTATTTTTTTCCTACCACTTGACATAAACATGACATGTTCTTGTTGCCTACCACTGGAATGAAAATACTAGTGTGCCCTGTTTTATATGACACCCAGACGGCAGACAATTTTTGACCCGTGCCATACTTCGGTTTGATTTCCACGTGCTTCTTAGAGCAAGTTTTAACCCACTTTAATTTCATCCATGTTATATATTAAAAAATAAAAGTCAACACATACAATAAATTACCTTTAACACACAAATTTCAATATTTTATGCTCTTTCAATTTTATTGAAGTTTGTTCAAAGGTTATTTTTTACATGAGAGATGACACTTTCTTTCTCTTCTCATTTCTCTTTTTTAACTCATCAAACATCTAAAGACAAGTGTTTAAGGGCTTAGTACTTACTCTTAAGTCCACACCCATGCCATGTCAATACCATGGCCAATCTGCAGCTTTGGACACAGTACCAGCACGTTATTACAAACTGCCCAGCCCTAATGTACACGAGGACAAAACCAGCATTGCTTTGCTCCCATCTGGCAATGGCTGCCACCATGGAAGAAGGCCCAGCTTCTCCATGGTCAGCTGTTGCAGAATGTACATACTCACAGACTCACTGCTCCTCTTACTCTTCCTTGGGTTGTGAAGTGATGGATAGGTGCCCCTGCTGCCATCTTTTCACAAGCCACCGCATGGCATGTTCAAGTCAATCCATCCATGATTGGCCACGGCATCACATGATGATTAAAGTATTAATCACATCTCACTCTGCACCAAAATCCTGAGTAAGCAATTCACGTTATATTACTGTTCATCCTACTCCAACTATAGTACTACCACTACTCAGTGACTGTACTTGGAGAGTTAAATGACTGTGCAGACAGCGAGATTGAGAGTGTTAAAAAAACATTCATTTTTTCTTTACCGACAAGAACAAGACTGGCAGTCCAGACAGATATACTCGCAGTCACAGGGCGTGTGATGGTCTGATGGAGCTTGGAATCTTGATTTCCAATGTCAAATGTCACATGGAGATGGAGTAGACTATGCTTTGCCCTTTGCTTGCTTGCCCCTGGCACATGCAAATGCATCTCATTTGCTGCTTCGTTGCATTGCATGCATGGATCTTCTTGAGACCCCAAAAGATGCATGTGTGTGCACTGCAGAGACAGCTCTTTCTTTCTATCAAATCCATCGGCATCCATCCGTCCGTCGATCTCATATTTTTTTGGTGTCTCTCCAAAACCCAAGGTCTGCGGCTGCTATCTTGGCCAGCGAGCCCGGGTGTTGTTGTGTTCTTTATTGCAAGGTCAAAAGACACGCGAATCCAATGTCTTTTTTTGCGAGCAAAGGTCCACGACCACCATGGATACTGATAGTTGGATACAGTTGGATATACTTGATGCAAAGATGCCACTACTAGTACCATTAGCTGATGATTAATCACCACGGTGATCTATCTTTCACAGCCTTTTTTCAGCTTTTACCCCAGTTTGCTGTGTTAGAGTTCTTGGTCATTACTACTACTACGTTCATGAAGAGTTCCATCATGTAATAGGAGCATATTCTGCCTTTAAGGTGTAAAAAAACCAGTTCATGTATGTAGGGTCAATATGTCATAATCTGAACTAGTGAGGTCTCAAGAACAGTAACCTGCCCAACTCACCCTTGAACAGCTACAGTATCAAGGAGAAATAAAAGTCCTGAAAAATAGTATGACTGCATTTGTCATTTGAGTGTGCTGTCATTAATGCCAACCAATTTCTCGACGCCTAGCCTGAAGCCAGAAAGAACTGTAGTGGTGGTACTTGGTTTTCGAGCAAGCTGCACAATGAACATGTCATCCCCAAATATTTTACTGTACATAAGTCGTTGCTATATTTTTGAGCAAATTTGTAGAGCTAATTATTGGCTATTAAATCATGTTAAAGCTAACATATATTAAGGTTGGCTTTATTTTTTATTTCATTTTTTCTTTCACTATGAATTTAGTATAATATTTTGAAGCAATATGTAAAAGAAACTTTTGCATGTGAGCCCACACTAATAAACACACGTATATTTATATTTAGCTTAGAGTAGTGCACTATTATCTTTGCTGAAAAAACGTGTCAGAAGGAAGATTTGACGCAGAAAACCATAGGCTTTGATGACAGAAAGCCTCCAAACCCATCACAATTACCAACACAAAACACATCGCTTTGCTTTAAAGTGACCAAACCGCCACCGCATACTAATACTATAGGGCAATCTACTCCTGCCTGCGAGAAGAACACGGCGTATCTCACACACGCACCGGCCGCGAATCCTGGGTTTGCTTCGCTTCTCCCGTAGCAAAAGCGGAGCGGGTCAGTGCTACGTGCGGCTAATCTTTTACTTCCACGGCGATTGAGATAGAGAGACGGACAGGAGAAACGCGAGGAGAGAAAGAAATCTAAAGAGCAAGGTTACACGAGAAGAGCCAAAAGGGAAAGCCAAGATACCTGTGGTGGCTTTGCTGCTGCTGCACTGCAGCACGCAAGACGCAACGGAAGAAAAACAATTAGCAGAAAAAGAGAGACAGAGCGCAAAAGAAAAGGGGGGAAAAGCGGCGAAAGCCCGAGTTTTGCAGCATCTTTTGTGCCAGAAAGACGAGCGTTTTCTGGATAAAATTGCGATCTTGCGTGCGTGGGCTCTCGGACTTGGGATGCCGACGCTTCGGATTCGTGGTGGTGGCACTTGATACAGTGCGAGAGAACTCTCCAAAGCGGCATTGGATTCGACTTCCTTTGAGTTCATCCTTTCATGATCACCCATGAGGCCATGACACTAGTTGACGGCAAAAAATATAAAATAAAATGAAATGAAAGGCATCAAAAGTCAAAGGCGAGGAATTGAACTGCTTTTGGTGCAATTTGTACTAGTATTATGAATTATCACGTTCCCAAATGTGGCCTTAGGAAGCGTCATATCATTTGCAAATGTGCCTCCTCGGAGGGGAGAACAGCACACGATCTCTCAACTGTAGCTCATCAAAACGTCCACTGTTACGTCTGCTCCACCGAGGACAGTAACAAGAACAGGCCATTGTTTCGACCTAGTAATTTTCTAGTACTCCACTACTAATCGGGAGACCTTCATGGCCCTGCAGAAGTTTTTTGCCTGCAAGCGCTTGACAAAGCTCTGCACCTCCCCCATTCCATAGACGGGCACACACTACACACACAACACTGAGGCATTCACTTCGCCTACCAACCTTCTTCAGTTCAGAGACGCTGGGGTAAATGAAGATGATAAATGCGTCCTGGCACTCAGTGACGGTGTACCCCTCTCTCATGTCAGCCTCTCACTTTTGCATGTACATGTTGAGCAGAGAGACGCTTGATGAGTATAGGTAGGTACATGCAGTAGTAGTACTATCCAAGTTTATGAGTGACTGCCCCGAAAGGTATGTAAAGTTCAGGGTATTTGTTGAACCCTGTCTCGGCGAACACATTGTGACAAAACCGACCGGAAATTCTCCAACGGCAGCATCTGCACAAACAACGGAGCTACTACTTCGTCTCAAAAAATATAATTTTTTTGGTTAAACAAAACATATCCTAATATTCTTGCAAGTGCCAAACAACGAACAGTATCGTATAGCAATTTGCAAGAAGAGAATTCTTCCATGGAAACAATGACGCTATGTGTCTGGTACTACTACTATGGTTACAGCCATTTCTCTTATCTAACGCTACGTTATAAACACTAGTAGCAGCAGATACGCACCTTGATGAATGAGTGCGTGCTCCTTTGTCTACGTTAGCATCGTGTAGTCATCTACACAAGAGTTGATGAATGGGATAACAACTGCAGACTAAGCTGGTCAATCTGATCGATGTTTTGCATTACCAAAATTGCAGGGTAGAGTAAGTTTCAGAAGCTCATCTTCGCTCCTTGGCAAGAGGCTTCACCTTGCGCCTATGCCCGAAGCTGTTAACAAGGTCTTTACGGGCGCACACCGGGAACAGGTGGACACCGGGCATCATTAGACGTCTCAACACATAAGGGAAGCTCAGCTGATCCCGGGACGTGAACCTAACCACTTCGTTGAACCAAAGGCACATGAAGAGGTTGGTCAAAGCGGTCTGATCCCTCACAATAACTGAAGCTTCTGCAAGAGCTGTAAAATAAGGCAGAAAATCCATTAACTAACTTATCAATTCATAGGACCACTTGACGGACATATATGTTCATTTCGGACAAGTATGATTTGAGGATAAACATTATGTTACTTTGGCGGTGGTTCTGGTTCTACTTAGCCCACCGGTGGGGTAACTGGGCCAAGACATGCAGTGTCCTGTATCACTGCCTCACCGGACTGGACACTGGTTGAGGTGCAGAAAGGAGCTCGCTTTTATGCTAAACGCATGCAACCTGGCCAACTTTATAGCTTATGCTTTTTGCACAACTACAGCTGTGCAGTAACACCAACCAAAGTTATCTACAACACCAGTGTTATTTTATTCATTTAAGTGAGCCCCAGCATTTTAATTCCCTGCCCCACACTGTAAATGCTATAGAAATGACTTCTCACATAAAGTAAATGAATGACAAACCATCTTATGTTACACGATAGATATATCACTAACTGGGACATGAGGAAGTACATAACCTAAGAGTCTGAATTCTGAAGGTGATTGGTGTTGGATTAAGACTTAGTTGAGTGTGACTATCTGAGTAGTGTTTAATTAGCTAGATAAAGATGTTGATTCGACGAAAAAAAAGAGCTACAGAGCCATGTAGAAGTTGTTGTATATCGATATGTGAACTGCGTAAACCAAATTGGAAAAAAGACATTACATCAGTGCCAATCAAAATTGGAATATTGTACAACTGCAAGACATGGTTCAACTGTAAGAAGGAAATAAAAATAGGCACACCAAAAGAAGACTAGAAGCAAACCTTTCTTTCCATTGAATCGTTTTTCATCTGGAATGCCATCTTGTCGGTACTGATCCAATTGTACTTTAACTTCTTCCGGAGTTGCTTTGTGCTTGTTAACAATTGCTTTACCTTCATCATACAAACTACTCCTAGCTCCATGTTCAGACAATGCCAAAGAAGAGTTTGAACGCCACAGAAGGGCTTCAAGGACTCCAAGTGGATCTCTCCGAAACTGAGATTTCGAATCCACCCAAATTGAGTATCTTGCCGTAGGGAAAAGGCGATGACTTATCAACTGAAGAGAATAAATCACCAAAATGGAAATCAGCTTTGAAAAATGAATATCCTACATTGACATCATCGAAACTAAGATATTCCTATGATAAGCTCCCTTTAGAATTTTTCTATTCACGGACTACCAGAATATGAAAGATTGAAGCTGAATGTGGAGAGTTGAGCTAATATTATCCTGCAACTAAGAAGATAATGTATCCACAAAGTTTTCAAATGATACCTTGGGAATTTTCCCATTCAATCGTTGATCTGAGAAAGGAAGATCTCTCACAAGAATAATCCGCCAAAGGCCAATCATGAGGTTTTCACCAATCTTGTTCCCTTCCTCCTCTTGAGCTGCACGAGTGACTTCATCCCAGAATGCAACATAGCAAACCTAGAAAACACCAAGTGCCTATGAGCAAATCTGAAAGGACCCGAAGAAATTAACATCCAACACAAGACAGATAGCAAACCTTCTTTATCGACAATTCTGTCATCCCTATTGGCTGGTGAAGGTCATCCCCTCCACCAAATGCACAAGTGGCCACAACAACACCACAAGATTTCATATAATCCTTATCAACATCAGAAACTTTGAACCCTCCATTTTCGTTAAAGAAGCCACAATGCACAGTTGTAATTTCCTTCATCTGTAGAAGTCAGTGGCAAGCATAACATGAGAATTGTAGGTAATAAACAATATCTCCATAATTCTATTGCTAGCATCAATTCTGATGAAGTTTCAGAGCAATTAAAACACAGTTTGCATAATTCTCAAGAACAAGATAAGAGGCCAAAACAAAACCTTGAAACTTTCTTCTCTTTCATTTAGAGTTTGGTATCCTGTGAATGAGTTAAAACGTGATATCTCGGTTCGGGATGAATCATCGTCATCAAGATGCAGCAGACTGGACTTGTAGACAACTTTTTTGACCGACAGATTTTGTTCAGGAACTTCAGGAAGTTCCAGATTCTGCAACTTCTCAGGACCAAGAATCTTCAAGCATGCTGTCAATGCAATAGCACTGATATGTTAGCAAATCATGTGTTTTAATGACCACATTTTATCTAAGTGTAAATAAACAAAAGCAGGCAAAGGAAATAGAAATAAAAGGGACAGAAGAATACATGGGCTAGAAATGTTAATCAGATAAAAGATTGCAGGTGCAGTTTCTCCTCTTTCACTAAAAAATTATATAAGAAATTATGTCCATGCTAAATTAGTAAATCAGGGCAAAAGCTTCAGATAGTCAATAGGTTATACTCAAGCTGAAATTTATCTCAAGACTTGGAAACCCAGAACCTTGAACAAGTATTGGTCAAAATCTTGATCTCGGAAAGCTACAAATACTTAGTGGTAAAAATTTACCAGTACTACTGTGCAATAGGACCATGCAGATACCATCTAGTTGATTGATGTTGTTTCAGTGAAACCCTCCATCAACTCCTCATCTCTAAAACTGAACACATTCAAACTGATTTAAGAGAGCGGGATGAGCTTGACATTCCTCCAGCCACAACCTACAGCATTTTTATGCTTCTACTCAATTTGACAAAGTCGGGACTCCACACTCCACATTGATGAGTTTAGTCATTCTGTTGGATACTTATTGACCAATTTGCAATAATTTACCACGTTAGAGTCGCTAGGCAATACACTGCAAATAGACACCATTGACAACACATAATGCAAAGCAGAAATAAACATAATTTTTTCACTATTCGAGTATTTTAAAAGTACAGTACAACTAAGCAGGTCAACATTATACTGTGCTGCTACGTCCATTGCCTAATTAATTATACTGTGCTGCTATGTCATTGCCTAATTAAAAACTCTTTCACTACAATACAAACTGAGATGTCAATATAATACAGTATATCCACAGTTCTCGACATCCAGACATCGTTTAATCCGAGTATCAAATGAACAGCTAAGACGAAGTTTTATCCACGGCAATTTAGGGTTTAAGGATCGAGCATAAAACTCACACTTGCGGGTGCCATCGGCGGCGCGGGCGGTGCCGGTGTGGTCGACGCGGGTAAGGTTTCCAGCCGGAGGCGGCGAGCGGTAGGACGGGGAGAGGCGGTAGGACTCGTAGAGGAGGAGGGAGAAGGCGAGGGTCGCGAGCAGGAGCGGGGCGCACAACCGCGTGGCGCGGCGGAGGAGGCGGCGTCGGGCGGAGGCCGGGTGGCGGTGCCTCTTGCGGCGGACGCGGACCCGCACCTTCCCCGAGGCCTCCTCGTCGTCGGAGACGGAGATGGAGATGCCGTGGATCAGCGACGACGACGACATGGACGGCGCTCGGCTAACCGGTTTCGCCTAGCGCGAGTCGGAATGGTTCGGTCGGGGGTTTGTACGGATCGGTCGCTTTGAGTAGGGTGAAAACCGAACGGAAATTTTCCGACCCTCCTAATACCGTTTTCGTAAAACTAACATGATAATAATATACTGACTGTTACCGTCACCATTTCTAGAATATAGTTTTTTAAGTTTCTGTTAGGGTCGCAATGCTAAATATTTAGTTAAATTCATAAATATAAAAATTTTCCAATCGTTTTTTACGTTTTCATAAAAGTACTTGAAAAAATAATAGATCATTTCCGACTGTTTTCATTCATAGCTTTGAGCTTCAGCTACACGGGAGCAGTTACCAGTTACGACTTGGAGGAAGCAGCAAATTTTATGTTTTTTTTGGATTTGCAACAATTCGAGAGACAACCTCACAGATGGATAAGATAGAGCATACTTGACAGAATTGTGCATCTTTGCATTTGATCTTTATGGTAGAACCGCCATTTTCTATCTAGTTTCCCTCCAGAAAGGCATTTCCAACATGGTAATTGGCTAAGAAGATGTACTAAAAAATAGTCTGCATTCAGAATTCAAGACCATATGTTGAATTCCAGATTTATAGTTGTCTTATGTGACTATACGAGGATGTAAAGTTGAGCAGCTGTTCTCATCAGATTTCAGGAATGACTTCAAGATAATTGCCTTTTGTGACCTCAATAAAATTGCTTACAAAGAACGAAGATTATAAGTCTCTGGTGAGGAGCACGGAATTTGCACAGAAAATGAGAGACAAAAAGGGCCAATTCAAGCTGTGGAAGGTAGAACTTTTAAACGAGCCTAACAAGGATGCAAAGAAAAGACATTATCGAGCCGTTTTCCTTTAAAAAAAAAACAACGATGCATACTCAACGCTTTGAGAACTGCGGGCGCTTGCGTGCCTTCTTAAGACCAGCCTTCTTCCTTTCAACTATACGAGTGTCTCTTGTCAGCAAACCTTCTCCCCTCAGTGTAACTTTGTTTGCAGTGCTGATCTTCACCAGTGCACGGGCGACGCCGAGGCAAATGGCCTGGGCTTGGCCCGAGAGACCACCCCCGTGAACTTTGACGAAGACGTCGTAGCTGTTCTCGAACCCTAGGGTCACCAAAGGTACCTTGCAGTACTCCATCCACATTGGATTTCCTTGCAAATACTCCTGCGAATTATTAACGTTTTGAGTAGAGATTCATAGAAGATATTATGTGCTTGTGTACACCAACTTTCAGGCCAATAGTCAAACTTGATAAAAACTAGTGTACTGATCTATGTGACCACAATTTATAGATAGTCCACGAGAATTTAAAATTTATGTCCAAAACCACAATTTGATCAATATCAAGGTTAGATATAGCTCAGAAGACCATTTATTCATAAAAAATAGATATTCAATTTTGACTTCAGTAAATATATCTACACTCCTTGAGATACGAATAGTTTATCCTCGTGCAAATGATCATATACAATATAGTATAGGCATTATCTCATTAAAACCTCTATATGGTAGTGAACAACCAGTATTAGTTATTTTCGACAATGTGAAGTACTGAAGCAAATGGTGCCAATCAAGGCATAGACTGAGAGCATCCTAAGCATGCGAGATTAGATTTAACATATGAGTAACAGAGCAAGTGATTTGCACAATCCCCTCAAGCATGTACAACTAATCTTCATTTTCACTTTGTTAGTTAAAGTTTCCTGACACATCATCTGTGGAACAAAACAAGCAGTTTTCACATTCTCCCTCAAGCATGTACAGCTACACATCATCTCTACTTTCTTAGTTGAAGTCTCCATTTGTACTCTACGATTAAGTTTGCACTTTTTGGTGCGTTGCATCCCATATCCAATTTTGTAAGCACAAACTTTGCATTTAACAAACTGCAGGATGACATTAGAGCCAAACCAAATTGAAGTGCTGCTGCAATGGCTTTACGAGATTAGCAAGCGCGCATTTCTCGAATCGAAGCGGCAAGTAAGCGCGCGGGCACACCTTGGCATCGCGGAAGTTGATGAAGACCCTGCCGGTGCCCTCCTGGAGCACGACGCGGGCGATGGCCGTCTTGCGGCGGCCCGTGGCGGTGATCCGCTGTGCCGCGAAACCCCCGGGAAGCCGCTGTTTCACGTACTTGCGGAGCGCCGCCCCGGACAGCTCGTCCTCCACGGCCACCACCTCGTCCACCCCGTCCTCGGCGGGCTCCTCCGCTTCGACCGGCTCGGCGGCCTCGGGTGCGTCGGCGGCGGAGGCTGAGAGCGCGAGGCGGGCGGCGCGGCGTGAGGAGGGGAAGCGGAGGAGGAGAGGGAGCCGGTGGGGCTTGGAGGTGGAAGGGAGGGAGAGGTGGGAGAAGGCGGTGGTGAGGGAGAGCGCCATGGTGTGGCGAGCGGACGCGCGTGTGGGGGAAGATGGATAGGCCGCGGCGATGGGACTGGAAGAGGGATAAGCTTTCGCTCCTCGCCTGAACAGTCCGTGACACTGAACTGGTGCGTCTCCACCGGTAGATTGGGAATCAACGATCGCGATTGGCTGGGATTAGCGAACAGAGGCTAATAAAAGTGTGTACTAAAGTAGCGTGTGCGTGAAAAAACGATACACGTTTCCTCTCTATCCACTCCTTTCAAACGCAGCCGTCAGTTCTTGCTAATCGGATGGATTATTTATGTTATTCTACCTAAAATATGATTTTAAAAAATATCGTCTTAAAAATGTCCACAGAATTTGTTACTTCAAAACTAAATGATCTGGCAGGCTTTGACTATGTAAGCACGTAAATCTTGAAAGATAAAGTGAAAGAATACACAGGGATTACAAAAGACCAACAGAAAAAATAACCAAACTAAAAGGATTAAGAGAGAAAAAGAGGCGCTTGCCTTTTTCGCCGGCAAGATCACAAAACCAAACTCTAGATCATAACTTAAACTAGTCCCAAAGCTTAACTACCTTCAGTTCACATGCAACCACGAAACACCAAAGTTGAATATTACCAAAGGGCCTTCTGCCACACGCAAACCGTCTTGATTTTCTCGACGATAGAAGGTTATGGCTGTCTATGGCCACAGTCTTGAGATTGGGTGAGCATCGAATCTTCACATGGCCACAACCGCATCGAAAAAAATTATTATCTACTGTTGAGCTATGGGTTTGGTCGAAACAATAAGAATCAGACTTCTCATCACCAGCTACTCGAGACATATTCGGTCTTTGAGCATGACACATCATGAGCTGTGCTCGGAACATATCCGGACTTCAGACACTGCCTCACGTGGGTTATGCTCGAGACACATGGGTTATGCTCGGGACGTCTTTCTTCTCGAGCGCAACTCTTCATGGCTATGCTTGGAACACATTCAACCTCCGATCTTGACCTTCATGGGCTGTGCTCGGAGCACCTCTCTCCTCAGGTGCGGCCTCCCATGAGCTATGATCGGGGCAACCAACTCTTGCAAGCTCACCCTTCTCGCACTAACTCTCATAAGCTTATGCTCGAGGCACCTCTCTCCTTGTGTGCGGCCCCCCATGGCTATGCTAGGGGCACATTCAGTCTCTGGGCACGACTCCCCGTGGGCTGTGCTCGGGGCACCTCTCTCCTCAGGCGTGGCCTCCCGTGGGCTATGATCGGGGCAACCAACTTTTGCAAGCTCAGACTTTACCACCAACTCTTGTAAGCTCAGAGACAGCTAGGACAGAATCAAAGATTACATAGCCCATCAATGATGTGGGAGGCATGATAGCGCCTGTTGCGCATGTCACCCTAAAGAAAAAGGAGGTGTAACGTGATGCCCTGTAACAACCCGTCATCGAGAACCACATAGCCCAGCCCATCAATGGGTGGACCCACTTACATATACCATCCTACTTATACTTTCGTCATCGTTTCGTGTAAAAGGGTTAACTCGGGAGTGATATAGGTCGAAGGGAAAAGACCTTATAAGTTGGTTCCACCCTTGCTAAACTAGCAAATGGTACTAAACATGCGCATATAGTTTTTTTGGGCTACATAGGCCAAATCCTAGATGGGCCAGGATATCACACACACACACACACCCTCAAAGGACCGACGTCCTAGTCGGTCCAACATACCCGCATAGCCACACAGGCATATAGGCAAATGTCCAGGATCGGCCTTCGCATGGTTTTCATCATTGCCTCCAAACTCTACCAGAGGTTGGGCTAATCTTGAGAAACAGTTTCACCTGTACTTCTTTGATGGGGTTGATGAGTTGAAGCTTGCAGACTTGATATCAGTTAAACAACAAGAAAGGGAATCGACTAAGGAATATATTCAAAGGTTTCGTAATGTCCGCAGTCGATGTTATAACTTGAATTTAAGTGATGAGCAGCTAGCAGAGCTCGCATTTCAAGGGTTGTCAATACCAATTAAAGATAAATTTTTCTTCCATGAGTTTGATAGCCTGGCTCATCTAATATAGAAGGTATCGGCTTACGAGAGCCGATGTAAAGAAGAAAAGAAGAATCAGTTTTGGGGCGATCAAGGAAAGGATAATTTTGAAGCTTGACTTCTCATACTCCAAAACTGGGGGCATGTGTTAATATCAGAATTTGGTAAGCCCCGGAGTCCCCATCGGCTCAAAGCTAGTATCGGCTTAGAGTTCGGCATCAACCGATGGGGGTTTTCTGTTATCAACATCTTCGGCAGTCAGATTCTTGTTAAATTCGGTTTGGGAAGGTCATATCCAAAAGAAACCAAGTTCAGAAAGGATACGACTTGTATCTATTAATTAGAAAGAGTTTGTTACCTTTCTATTTTATCTTTAGGGAAGTGTGTTAGTGTCCAATAAGGACTCGGTTTGTTTCCTTTTATCTTTAGAAAAGTTTAAATTGTAATATGTTAGAATCTTTGTTAGCCTACGAGTATAAATATGTAAGCCCAAGGTTCATGTAAATCATCTCTACATATCAATACATCTACTTTCGGCGCATTGCCACCCTAGTCTGCTAGGTTTTATTTCGACGAGTTCCAACATCTTCGCTTGCGCTGGCGTGGCTAGGACTTCCTCGGTTGAGTCCGATATTCTAATCGGGCCGACGCAAGTGTTGCCTATCTGGTATATCATCTCTATCTTTAGCTCCATTACTGTTTATAGTCACATCGGCTTAGTTAGGACTTTCTCGGTTAGGTCCAATATTCTGATCAAGTTGATGTTTCTTTAAACATAATGTCACTTTAGATAGATTCGTTATATCCATCACATTAGACAAATCTATCGGTTCATTGAGTATTAGATTATCATATACAATCTCGTGCTGCATCGGTTATGTCCGACCTACTAGATTGTTATTGATAATCTAAGTCTTGTTAAGCCGATAGGTTTATGCTAATGTTTCGTCGGGGGTTAGTCGATCTTATCTGATGTGTTAAATTTCTCTCTGATAGTTTTGTTGTCTTGGTTAAATTAACACATGACCACTTTGATCGGTGTCATACCGGCTGGTTTAAATCTATCAGGCAACTATCAACCTTATGTTGCATCGGTTAGGTCCGACCTATGAGGTTGCAGTTGCAAGTTAGATTTATTTAAGTCAGTGGGCATCAATCATTGTTTCATCGGGGTTTCAGCCGATGAGTTATCTAGACGTTGCATCGGCTTACAAGGATTATATAAAAAGTTGGTTTTAGCCGACTACAGCAAAGGTTTCTAATTATTTGGATTTAATGATAGCGGATTACTAGCTGATATATGCTTTAACCATCGGCATCGGCTGGACTTGCGCCATCGGCCTATCGGCCGATTAGCTGTCTTGGTTATTGGTTGACATTAGCATCGGCTGGAATCGCGTCAATCGGCTGTTTTGGTTATCGGCCCGTCGACTGATATGTTTTATGCTTTGTTGCTTTGTATATCTTGTCAGTGGCAGGATCAAACTGACTGGCACGCCCGCGCTTCATCGATTTTAGGATCAGCACTGGAGCTAAGCAGATCTCCCAGGCCACGTGTGTAGCACACGAGATCCACGTCGGCGGTACGGATTTGGCATCAATAACTTCTGAAAAGGGCGAGTAATAGCAAGCCTGAGTACAACCATCGTACTCAGCAAGCCACACTAATGATGTAAACGTCCAAGGGAAGACAAAGGAAGGTTTATGGCTATTTGCATAAATACGGTTGCAAATGTTTACAGTTTAAAATGGTTGATTAATTAAGACAAGATGAAATCTCCACTAAACAACACTGCATCACGTTGAATAGGCCCAACAAAACCACCTGAACTAAACCAGTTCATTAAATCAAGTTAATTAATAGAGTGAGACTAATTATGGTGAAGCTGGTCAATCGCCCACAACCGCAAGCATGACTATTCAAATAGTTTTACTCTGGCCAAAGATACATAACTGTACCCACAAGACACGATTTCACACATGTTGCCATGCCCCAAAGTATCACCATAGTACTGCAAAGGGGAAATCATGACAAGACTCTTCGCATAACTCCCCTAACCAATCGCACCACATTGCAGGTTTCACCCCCACCCTTAGAACCAAGATGGGCAGCCCCCTTGAGACAAGGTGAATCTGGAAGCCGCATAGACCATTGCAGGGTTCATCCAAACTCTATCATGTCCACCCTTACCTGGGTGCATCAGAAAGATAAAAGGTATACTATAAGTTCAGTAGTTGTCAATTCTTGCTTGTAGTAAGCACGGTAAGTCTTACAGGGTTTCTCGTGAACCGGTTCTTAATTGTCATGGGTGCGACTAGCAAAACCATGCACCCACAGTCCACCATTAAGCCATATTTTAGTTGAATAATTATGACCACAAAACATGGCCAGATGTCTCGAGCTCGTAGCTCGTCAAGACGCTAAGAGTAAATAGTGTGATTATCCTATTAAGTGAGCTAGTGACAACTAAGCATGTCTAGTCATATATAATTCTAGCTAGGTCATAAAAGGGACACCAGCTAGTCAAGTTATCATCTAAGTTTGACAAAAGATGGATATCAAGTAAACATGACACAAGCAAATAGATAGTAAGTGTCAATTTCCATGTAATTTAGCAAAATATGTAATTTAATTGCAAACGTTAAAATACTTCATAAAGTAGGTTCAACGTGCTTCAAGGGAGAACGTGTGATTTGCATTGCTTATTTGGAACTCTTTTCCTTACGGGCGCGACCTTCCGAAATGACGAAATCTACATGTTGGCACACAAAACGAGAAACAACCCTAATAAAAATAAAATAAACAATATATAAAAAGTAAAAAACATGTAGAGCTCAATTTTAGATGAATTTTGTCGGTTGAATGGCTCAATTTGGAGTTCATATGAATTAGTTATGAATTTTAGAAGTTTTGAGCCATATAAATAAATTTCTTAAAATTAATTTGATTTATTGAGCAATAAATTCGATTTATAACGTTAGCCGAGGGAAGAGGTGGCGCCAACAAGTGGGCCTCACTAGTCGGTGACTCAAGCGGGTTCACCTACCGTGGACCAAGTCCACGGTGGGGCGCGGTGCACCACGTGGCGTCGATGGGGCACCAATGTGGCAGCCACGTGGACGGACACACGGACAGTCTAGATCCGCACCGAGGTGGATCGGACGGCTGCGGGCGAATGGGGGGGTCAGCCCACTAGGGAGCGAGAGCGCGCGGGCCAACAACCACCGGTGGCAACCAAAGGTGCGGTGGCGGCACATGAGATGGCGGAGGAGGAAAGGAAGAAAGAGGGTGCTCATCATGCTCGCGCAACAGCGAGAAGGCAGCGGGAGGGCAGCCAGTGGCGACCCTCGGGTTGGTGTAACATCTAAAAATTGTACTCTCGAAGTGAATAAAAAAGTGAAGAAAATTTTTGCGAATAATTTTGATATGTGTTTGGTGTTAAAACATTTAAAATCCCTAAATATTTATAAATTCTTTCCTTAATTTCAAATTGGAAAAATAAATGGTACTAAGGATTGATTCATATTTTTGGAAAATCTAAAACTAATTTACAAATTAAGAAAATTCATGAAATTAAGTTTAAATTAATTCAAAAACTAAATTAAATCTTGTTAAACTTTTTTTCAAATTTTTCCTTTTCTTTTAAATTCTTCTTTCTTTTATTTTCCTTTTCTCTTTTTCTTTTCTTTCTTTTTCCTTTCCTTTCTTTTCCTTCCTTTCCCCTGCTTCTTCTTCCTCCCGGTTTCAGCCAACTCACGTCCACCCCAACCCATGGCCGATGCCCTGTGGGCATCAGCCTTGCTTATCAGCGCCACATATCAATCTCAAAGAACTGACCTAGTCTACCCTGTGTGCTAGCAAGCAATCGGCTCACCCACGGCAGCATGTTCATCTCCGGCAAACTGACATGGCACAAACCATCATAGCCGCCGAAATTTCGCCGCCACGCCACAACCCGTAGCTGCGCTTGTCGAAGCATAGAGCTGACTCCTTGGAATCCTCATCCTCTTGTGCAAATGGCAAGATACAATTGGATCAAACACGCCACTGTATTTATCCAATTTAAACCAACATTCAAGAACCACCATAGACAAAGCCTATCACGAACTTGAAACCGACCTTGTTCAATTATAAATAGACCATAATAGGTTAAGTAAATCATACAAAGTTTGTTATTCACTCTTCCCTCCACATTTTCCCCAAAGTTCCCCTACCTATTAGTCACCACACTGCTCGTATTTTGAAAGATTTGGAAGAAAACCTCCAAGAACCCTAACTCGACCGCTAGAAGCAAGACCCAAAATTAGTCACCACAAATCGGTTTCTACTTCAATTGAAGGTATGATATCAGTGTACATCACTCTAGCTTCCTTTCCCCTAGATTTTTCTTGTTAATAGCCTACCAAAGCTCACCACCGTCGGGAGGCCGCCGGAGCCTCTCTGTTTTGCCCGGCATGCGCACGGTGCCAGGGCACCCCAAACCATTTTTAGCCAAACAAAACCCATAGACAGTACCCCCTCAACCTATAGATGCTTATAAGCTACTTATTTTAATTAATCCATGGCCAGGGCATGCCGGCGACATGCACTGTCGCCGTCGCAAATACGTCGCCGCCGCCAGCCCATCCCATTGTTTCCCAACCACAAATTAACCTAAAAATGGATTCCCTGAGGTTGTTAGATGGAGAAAAACCTTTTAAAACTTAAGTTTTAGCTACCCCATACCATGCACAACATTCTTGATATTTACCAGTGTCGGGAAAAAGAAAGAAGAGAAGGAGAGGAAGAATATGATGAATAGTAGAGTGGGGGAAGAAAGGAGAAAACAATAAAGAGGGAAGAGAAAGTAAGAAACATTTGAGCAGCGTAGAGGAAAGAGAGAGAGGAGAGAAGGGAGGTCCTGGGTTCGAACTAGCCTCCAACCCTTTAAGAAAGAGGAAAAATAGAGAAACTTAGAAAAGCCCCTAGAAAATAGTTTAATTTTTTCAAACTCTTTCAAAATCATATTTTTAAATTTTTATATTCTTTTAAAACCATTTTATTTACTATTTACTATTTTAAAACCCTTTTTAAGTCTTTATTTCAAAATCCCTTTATTTATATTTTTATAAATCTAAATTTTTAAACTAAAAGAATAATTCCTTTTAAATACTAAAATTTATCCCTTTGGGAGTACTTTTACTTTTGTAATGATTTTTGATCTCTATTTTGAATTTACCTGACATTTTTTATTTATTTATCGATATATTACGACGTTGAGTCCGCAGAGGAATTAGAGCTCAACCAAGAGGTTGACGTAAACGCTCTTGTTGCCCTCCAAACAAATACAAGTTTTGAGACCGTTGACACTCAAGACAAGTCAAACTATTTTAATTATTTAATTTAAAAGTAATAAAATTATCATGTTTTAATAACATATTTAGTTTATTTGAAAATATTTTATAGGATAGGTTAGATAGCCATAGTTGTATCATTTCATGTAGTTCTATATACTCTTTAGATTCTATATTAATATTTCATGTATCTTAGTGAATACAAAAGATCACTCCATGCACCGTAGTTCATATAGAATATTATTTCATGTATTAGAAATACTATGTCATTTTATGTAAAGAGAAGGAGGGATTTATATATTTTAATAGATATATTCTCCTTCTCTTTAGAAAACATGTTAATCTGAGCTAAGTGTAAAATTGTTAGCATAATAAAATAAGCATCTTCACATACATTGGTATTTCATGTTAGAATATAATTTCATATCTTAGAAGGGAAAAATAACCCATTATTTTATATGATAGGTGAAATTCCGATCAAGTTATAAGATATGAATGGTTTTGGCTATATGCCAGAAAATATAAAAACTCTTGTGCCAGAATAAGGACATAGTTTCGTCCATCCGATGGACCGGTTATACCGGCATGACATTTATATATTTCTCTCTGATCTCCCTGGGGACTTGAGAAGATTTATTAATGTGCATAACAACATTTGGAAATTTGTAGTGTTGTTGTTGAAGTCTCATTGGTGGACAGCTATGTAAACAGCGGATAACAACGCCGATACTAACCAGATCGGTACCGTCTGTTAAGATAGAATTTAGGTTTCACCAAGCCGGGGCAAGTGTGTGACGAACAACTATTAAGTAGGGGATTGATCGCCATTCACTGGCTAGCAATGACGGCCAAACGAGCGGCCCGGCCCGGCACGGCACGGGCCCGTTTCGGCACAGCCCGTTTGGCCCGCTTCATGAAACGGGTCGTGCCGTGCTAGCCCACGTGGCTAGGTTTGGTGCCCCTATTAAGATAGTCCACCGGTCTCGTTCACACATCAGAAAAGATTTGAACTATATAAATGCTATGTTATCCTTAGCCTTGCAACCTAAGGCTAATCCCCGGGTAAAGCTGGGAAACACTGCAGGGTTGATTGTATTCGAATACGCCGTACTCTCGGTCAATGGAGTTATGTCTATGGGTGAATCCAGAATAATGGCATGAGCACTTTTCTTAAATATTATCAAATGAAATATGCATATTTAGGTACCTTTGGGTGGGATGGAGTACAGATTTAAATGCATGTTTCATACTCTTAAAACAATTGCAATAGATATTTTATAATAGAATATGATACATTAACAAGTTAGGAATATTTTTGATAAATAGTTTCTCTTGTTGATATAGCATGCATAATTGTTAAAATAAAACTATATCCAGTTTGGCTTGCTAAGTACCTTCGGTGCTCACCCTTGCATAACTACTCAGGTAACCTCGAAGCAGAAGAACCCTAGAGGATTGGGAAGACGAGTACGATTTCTAGGTCGACTCTACACTCGGGCTATCCCTATGGAAGTGTCGCGGTTTTCGTGTATTGTATGAGTTGTATTTGGATATTATAAGTTTGTATTAATATACGAAGTTCTGGTATCTGTATTATCTCACGCATAACAAGACTCCTGGAAGGCTATGTGATATTGTGGGAGTTGACCTCTTTGAGGAGACCCCACAGTTGGCGACAATGACGGTGATCCTATGGCGTTTTGCGAGCGGGGAGCGACAGACGGGGACGATTGTGACCTAAGAAAGAAGGAGGGAGTTATGTAAGAGAGGAAGCACAGCATGGAGAGGAGTGCCGGCCAGAGATGGGGCTAGTGGCAGAACTCACCGGGGAGCGCGATGAGGCCGGTTCCGGTGGCTCCCGATGATAGGGAAGTGGCGGTCGAGGGGCATCTCGATGCGATGAAGCGAGAGGTAGCAACGACACATCTTGGGCTTGTTAGTGATATGCCCTAGAGGCAACATGGAGATGTTGGATATCACGTCAATGTTTATGTATAAATAAATAAAGTGTTATTCAGTTCCATGAAATAGACATCTTGTATTGATCAATAAGTACGTGACTTATTTATGAGACTCTTTATGTATGAATCTATTTCTAAACGATCCTGATCATATGTCATATTGTTGGAACAAATATGATTCTAAGATCAGCATGTTTATTGATTGATGATCATGTCTCATAGATCATGGGTATGGAGATACCAAATCAATAAACATGGACATATGTGTTGGAGAACACATTGTTGGATAGACCCACCATGAGACACTACAGGAATTAATGTGCCATTAGTTGGTCTCAGGTAGTGTTGGTACAAAGTCCTTAGACCTAAGATCACCATGGATTCCAACATGTGTAGTAGCCTACTTTGGGACTACCAAACGCTATTCGAATCGGGTAGTTATAAAGGTAGTTTTCGGGTTTGCTATGAAACATGGAGTGGGATGTGAGTGATCAAGATGGAATTTGCCCCTCCTTTGGAGAGATATCTCGGGCCCTCGAGGTAATGGATTATGGAAATGCATGGCCATGCTAAGTTGATTGAGGAGTCAATCAACGGACGATAATCCAATACGGTTCGAGTGAATGGTTAAGCTATTGAAGGGATGGCACACATCTTGCCTATAGCTTAACGGTATCGTGAGGCAAAGGGATTTATGTACACATTACAGTTCGAGCCGATATTATTCTTGTATACTATGGTGTCAATATGTGCTGCTAGGTGCCGCATGTGTGCAGTCGGCTGAGTTAGACTCGAGCCGACGATCGGCTAAGTTAGACTATAGCCGAAACCGAGTATACCTGAACCTACTGTGGTCGCACGCTTAAGGGGATAGAATAGATATTCGAGTTGGACTCGGATACGGCTCGATCGGATAGGGATCCGATCGGATAGAGTCCTATGGGCTTACGACGTGTGGACGGCCAACTCTATGAGATACGGATGAGATCCGATTCAAAATAGAGTCCTAATCGGCCACTAGTCCCAGTCGGCCAACTCTATATAAAGGAGGGAGGGGTGGAGAGCTGTGATACGTCAATTGCATCGCGTGCAACAGAAGTCGCCGAGATCAATCTCCACGGAAACCCTCCCACTTTCGAGCCAAACCCTAGCCTTGCATCGCGTGCTAGCACACGGGTGTTCGGCGTTCGTCCCCGGACGTGTGGGTGCCGGTAGAGCGTTGCTACGTTGCGCGCTGTTGATCGGCTTCGGATCGGCCGCAATCGGAGCGATCGACGCGTGGTGGAATCGGCTGCGGTCGGGCGCATCGGAGCGAGACGTGAGAACGCGGCCGGACGAATCGAATCGGCTGATTGGCGAATCGGCTGTCTCCGAGAATTGGCTACTGTTTCGGATCGGATTGCCCGATTGGCTATTCTTGCACTCTACTCAATCGGTAACGATCTATCGGCCCTTACTTGCAAGTGTTCTGGTTTGCGCGGTAAAAGTTTTTGTTTTCGGCTAGCGTAGCCTCCGCGTAACCCTTCGGTGGTATCGAGCTAATCTTGCTTAGTTCGGGTTTTAGATTGGATCTGGAACAAGTTTTGCGCACGGGTTGATTAGATCAATCGGTTTTACGGGATCTGTTGAGGAGAGTTAATGGTAATTGCGTTCCTTGATAGTGTATCGGAACGGCGTAATGTGATTACGTCGAAGCAATTTCCATATAACTCGGTTTGAGTTGGGTTCGAGATAGTGTTCCTTGATAGTGTATCGGAACGGTATAATGTGATTATGCCGAAGCTATCTCGTAGTCCGATCTTGTTAGCGCCTCGCGCCTACGCAAACCATCTCCCTTGATAAGTGTATCGGGACGGCATAATATGATTATGCCGACATGGTTTCCGTAAGCGAATTCATAGATTGGATCTATGAATTTCGTGTGGTGTTCCGGGCGCTGCCCGGAAGCCCGCGAGGGGGCGGCTTCCCCCTCGACCACCGCCGTGTGCGTACCCCCTTATAGGTCGTCTCGGTGTCGTATCTCTGCGATAAGTAGAAAACGTTTCTACGCCTAACTTGTTTTTGCAGAGAATGCTTTGAGATGGTATGGCCCTATTGTATGTATGAGATGCATGTGATGCATGTAATATTCTTTCATATGTGCAATCCCTGTAATATTCTTTCATACGTGCAATGCTTGTAATATTCTTTCACGACCTGCGAGTCGATGTAATCTTCAATTAGAGCTTCTATAGTAGTAGCTTAGTTTGAAGAAATCAAGCATTCGGCACTCGAAAGAACGGTGATGAAGATGGAGATCATGTACACCGGCATGGAGATGGAGATCACCATGTGAAGGGGGCCATACTATTTCATGCTATTCTACCTGCTTTCATATATGTGATATGTTTGTTTGATAGGATAGCATCCCTCACAAAATTAAGTAGTAATGATGCCCTTCCAAATGTTGCACCCGTCACCGTTATGCTCGTCAATGGTGGGTCTGCCAAAGCAGAGTGCCATTCTCTATCATAACACGAGAGGGTATATGTCGGACATATACATGCAAGAGCATTTGGTTTACTTAACAAGGCTATCAAAACAGTTTTGGGCCTTGGGGCATAGGTTGGGGCCGGGGCATGGAGATGCCACACCAACAACAAGAGTCACATAGAGATGTGATTAGCAAGGAGTTGCTTACCGATGTTACTAATTTTCTAGCATGCCAAAGCTCACTAGAAAATTAACTAACATGTGGATCTTGACCCAATACGTAACCTAGAGGGAAGGTGAAAAATACGTAATGGGAGTCTTATGTTAAATTGTTTAACAAAAGACATAACATAAACATTGTGCTAAACTTTGTTTTTCTGTTGTAGAATAAATGGCGGCTAATACTACACCCAGTACCTTTAATTTGCGATCTATTCTCGAAAAGGAAAAATTAAATGGAACAAACTTTATGGATTGGTATCGCAACTTGAGAATTGTTCTCAAGCAAGAGCGTAAGGAGTACGTTCTTGAAGTACCCTATCCTGAGGATTTGCCAAATAATGCCACTGCAACTGCACGGAGGGCTTATGAGAAGCACACTAATGATGCCCTAGATATAAGCTGTCTCATGCTTGCTACAATGTCCCCTGAGCTTCAGAAGCAATATGAGAGCAGCGATGCTCACACTATTATTCAGGGACTGCGTGGCATGTTTGAGAACCAAGCTCGGGCCGAGAGGTTCAACACCTCAAAGTCCTTGTTTGCGTGCGAGCTTGTTGAGGGAATCCCGTCGTCCGCATGTGATAAAGATGATTGACTATATTGAGAGTCTGGAAAAACTAGGTTTTCCCCTTAGCCAAGAGTTGGCTACTGATGTGATTCTCCAGTCGCTCCCTCCGAGTTTCGAGCCATTCATGCTGACTGTGCCTCCGTTCAGGCAGAACACGAACCCAGATTGCGATCTATAATCATCCTTGTCTGTTTGGAAGCTAGCATCGGTGTAACCACTTACAACGAGCTCTTCTTCACCTCCATAGACTAGGAACATATCCTTAGTTCTTCTCAAATACTTAAGGATATTCTTTACGGCAGTCCAGTGACCTTCACTGGATCGGACAGTATCTCGCTCGTAGCACTCAAAGCGTACGAGACATGCAGGCGTGTACAAAGCATGGCATACATGATGGATCCAATTGCCGAAGCATATGGAACCATACCCATCTTATTCCGCTCATCATGTGTCCGAGGGCACGATTCTTGCTAAGATTAATGCCATGTGACATGGGCAAGAAACCTTTCTTGGAATCATGCATGTTGAACCTTTTCAACACCTTGTCAATGTATGTACTTTGGCTTAATCCAATTAGCCTCTTGGATCTATCTCTATAGATCCGAATGCTAATATGTATGTGCCTCCCTAAGTCTTTCATGGAAAAACTATTTTTCAATGAAGACTTGACGGATTCTAGCATAGGGATATCATTTCCAATCGAATATGTCATCCACATATAAGATTAGAAATACAATTGCGCTCCCACCGACCTTTTTGTAAACACAGGCCTCTTCTTCATTTTTGATGAAACCAAACCCTTTGATTACTTCATCAAAACGAATATTCCAACTCCGAGATGCTTGCTTCAATCCATAAATGGATTTCGTAGCTTGCATATCTTTCCAGCGATTCGGATCGACAAAACCCCGAGGTTGTATCATGTATACATCCTCGCTTAGGTTTCCATTTAGGAAAGCCGTTTTGACATCCATCTGCCATATCTCATAATCGAAATATGCAGCAATCGCTAGGATAATCCGAATAGATTTAAGCATTGCGACGGGCGAGAAGGTTTCATCATAATCAACTCCTTGAATCTGTTTAAAACCTTTCGCCACCAATCGCGCCTTATAGATGTGAACATTTCCATCCATATCGGCCTTTTCTTAAAAACCCATTTACACTCAATGGTTTTGACACCATCAGTGGATCAACCAAGTTCCAAACTTGATTGTCGTACATGGATTCTATTTCGGATTTCATGGCTCCAAGCCACTTGTTGGAATCGGGTCCCACCATCGCTTCCTCATAGGTCTTAGGTTCATCGTTGTCCAACAATAATATATCACATTGTTCGCACTGTGTACATGTCGGGTGCACGACGTGATCTTTCGGACCTCCGTGGGGCTGGTGTATCTACAACCGGTGGCGCAACACTTTGCACCTCCTGTTGTGGTTACGTGGTCGCTGAAACATTTTACGGTGTTTCTTGAACTTCTTCAAGATGCACCTGCTCCCACTAACCCTTCTTGAAAGAAACTCTTTCTCCAAGAAGACACCGTGTCGGGCGACAAACACTTTGCCTTGTTCCCGATTATAAAAGTAATATCCCTTAGTTTCCTTAGGATATCCCACAAAGAAGCACTTGTCGATTTGGGTGTGAGCTTGTCGATCATGAACGTTTTACATAAGCTTCGCATCCCCAAATTTTGAGAAAAGACAAACTAGGGGTTGCCCTGTCCATATCTCATATGGTGTCTTTTCAACCGACTTAGATGGAACTCTATTTAGTGTGAGCGCAATGTTGTTTCAAGAGCATATCCCGAAAGGATAACGGAAGATCACTTTGGCTCATCATCGACCGCACCATGTCCAACAAGGTGCGATTTCTCCGTTCGGACACTCCGTTCCATTGCGGAGTTCTGGCGGAGTCAACGTGGAACAATTCCACAATCTTTCGATGATTACCAAACTCTTGGCTCAAGTATTCCCCTCCACGATCGATCGTAGAAACTTGATTGTTTTCCCTAAATGATTTCACTTCATTCTGGAATTCTTTGAACTTTTCAAAGGATTCAGACTTATGCCTCATTAAGTAGATATAACCATATCTACTAAAGTCATCGGTAAAGGTAATGAAGTATTGATAACCACCTCTGGCCGTTGAGCTCATTGGTCCACATACATCAGTATATACGAGTGCCAATAAGTCACTTGCTCTCTCACTATGTCCCGTGAAAGGTGCCTTTGTCATCTTACCAAGTAAACAAGACTCACATGTCTCAAATGATTCAAAATCAAAAGAGTGAAGCAGTCCATCCTTATGGAGCTTCTCCATGCGTTTCTTATTTATATGGCCTAAGCGACAATGCCGGATAAACGTGAGGTTTATATCATTAGAGAGTTGCCTTTCGTATTAATGTTATAGATGGGAGACGCTTTAAGATTCAAAACGTATAATCCATTCACCAATGGAGCATGAAAATAGAACATATCTCTAAGATATATTGAACAACCATTGTCCATTGATCTAAAATCATATCCTTCCGCTTGCAAACATGAAGCGGAAATAACGTTTTGACATAGTGTTGGAACACAATAACAATTATTCAATTCCAAAACTAATCCCGAAGGTAGATGAAGTGGTCTGTGCCGACAAGAATCGTAGGAAACGCTTGCTCCATTGCCGACGCGCAGGTTCACCTCGCCCCTTCTCAATCCTCTACTTCTTCTCATTCCCGCAACGATTTGCAAATATGAGCTACTGATCCGGTATCAAATACCCAAGAGTCGGTAGGTGAAGTAGCGAGATTAATGTCTATAACATTAATACACGGCGAAGTCGTACTTTGCTTCTTCTTGAGATCCTCCATGTACTTCTTGCGTTCCTTTTCCGGTGGCTGTCTCCTTGCGGTAGAAGCAAACGGCATCGATGCCGCCGACCCCTTCTTGCCCTTCTTTGCATTGGAGGCACTCGCGATCTCATCGGGAGTTAACTTCCTCTTGGTGCAAAGTTTCTTGACAGTGGTTTGCGCTTTGCCTTCGCATCATCATCACATGATGACCGTTTTCGGATACTCTCCTCACTGTCTTTAGCATCCCATGCAATTCAGCCAAGCGGATATCCGTTGCTGATTCTACAACGGAGGCCGAGTACATTGCTCGCTTCGGAAGCGCAAAGGAGGCTGTTTGGATCAAGAAATTCGTTTCGAGCTTGGTGTGATGACTAGTACGACGGTCCAATGTCTCTCTATTGTGATAATAGTGGAGCCATTGCGCAAGCCAAGGAGCCGAGGTCACATCGAAGTCCAAACACATACTTCGGCGATATTATCTCATCCGCGAGATAGTGGACGAGGTGATGTCAAGATATGCAAAGTGCACACGGATCTCAACATAGCCGATCCGCCGACAAAACCTCTCCCTCACGCGAAGCATGAGGCGCACACAAGAGCAATGGGTATTAGATACTTACATGATTGACTCTAGTGCAAGTGGGAGATTGTTAGTGATATGCCCTAGAGGCAACATGGAGATGTTGGATATCACGTCAATGTTTATGTATAAATGAATAAAGTGTTATTCGGTTCCATGAAATAGACATCTTGTATTGATCAATAAGTACGTGACTTATTTATGAGACTCTTTATGTATGAATCTATTTCTAAACGATCCACGATCATATGTCATATTGTTGGAACAAATATGATTCTAAGATCGGCATGTTTATTGATTGATGATCATGTCTCATAGATCATGGGTATGGAGATACCAAATCAATAAACATGGACATATGTGTTGGAGAACACATTGTTGGATAGACCCACCATGAGACACTACGGGAATTAATGTGTCATTAGTTGGTCTCGGGTAGTGTTGGTACAAAGTCCTTAGACCTAAGATCACCATGGATTCCAACATGTGTAGTAGCCTACTTTGGGACTACCAAACGCTATTCCGTATCGGGTAGTTATAAAGGTAGTTTTCGGGTTTGCTATGAAACATGGAGTGGGATGTGAGTGATCAAGATGGAATTTGCCCCTCCTTTGGAGAGATATCTCTGGGCCCCTCGAGGTAATGGATTATGGAAATGCATGGCCATGCTAAGTTGATTGAGGAGTCAATCAACGGACGGATAATCCAATACGGTTCGAGTGAATGGTTAAGCTATTGAAGGGATGGCACACATCTTGCCTATAGCTTAACCGGTATCGTGAGGCAAAGGGATTTGTGTACACATTACAGGTTCGAGCCGATATTATTCTTGTATACTATGGTGTCAATATGTGCTGCTAGGCGCCGTGTGACAGTCGGCGAGTTAGACTCGAGCCGACGATCGGCTAAGTTAGACTATAGCCGAAACCGAGTATACCTGAACCTACGTGGTCGCACGCTTAAGGGGATAGAATAGATATTCGAGTTGGACTCGGATACGGCTCGATCGGATAGGGATCCGATCGGATAGAGTCCTATGGGCTTACGACGTGTGGGCGGCCAACTCTATGAGATACGGATGAGATCTGATTCAAAATAGAGTCCTAATCGGCCACTAGTCCCAGTCGGCCAACTCTATATAAAGGAGGGAGGGGTGGAGAGCTGTGATACGTCAATTGCATCGCGTGCAACGAAGTCGCCGAGATCAATCTCCACGGAAACCCTCCCCACTTTCGAGCCAAACCCTAGCCTTGCATCGCGTGCTAGCACACGGGTGTTCGGCGTTCTGTCCCCGGACGTGTGGATACCGGTAGAGGCGCTGCTACGTTGCGCGCTGTTGATCGGCTTCGAATCGGCTGCAATCGGAGCGATCGACTGTGGTGGAATCGGCTGCGGTCGAGCGCATCGGAGCGAGGCGTGAGAACGCGGCCGGACGACTCGAATCGGTTGATTGGCGAATCGGCTGTCTCCAAGAATTGGCTACACTGTTCCGGATCGGATTGCCATGATTGGCTATTCCGCTGCACTCTACTCCAATCGGTAACGATCTATCGGCCCTTACTTGCAAGTGTTCCTGGTTTGCGCGGTAAAAAGTTTTTGTTTTCGGCTAGCGTAGCCTCCGCGTAACCCTTCAGGGCTGGCTTCTATCGATCGCTACCGTTGACTAGAGGAGGCGAAAGCGCCAATGTCTATGGGTTTGTGGCGGAGGAGGCGTTATGGTGGCGCGATGCCGGTAGTGATGGTTGCGCAATGTGGTGGCACACGGTCGGAGAACGACAGCGAGCAGTGGAAGCCGAGAGCGACGTAGGCGAGAGACTATAGATGGCGCGCGAGCTTGGGAAAGGTGAAAAACGAGCGAAGAAGGTGCGGGGAGTGTTTTTATAGCCTTGAGGAGGAAGAATCATGGCGAGGCGAGGCGGAAGGTGGTGGCAACGACCATCGGGCGTAGGGAGAGAGAGACGGGCGCGGAAGGTGGCGACGTGGCCAGATTTTTTGGGGAAAATAGGAGAAAAAGGTTAAAGATGGCAACGGGTAAAATCTGCGTGGATACCTGTATCTCAAACCCGTACCCGCGAGATTATTTTAGTACTCACGCCCGCTACCCGCCACGGGTAGAAACAACCGTTCGCACCCGCTATCCATGGGCAAAACATGCCCGTGGGCATGCCCACATACCCGTCAGAAGTATAAATATATTACAATTAACTAAAGTATGTGAAAACTAACACATACATACTGATTCACAAACATGTAGTTCAAGTACTCAAAGCCATGAGGGGAGGCCGACGTCTGCGCTCGTCGGTGTGAGGAGGCTCGGCGGCGGCCGTGGATAGGGGAGCGTCGCGCCGATGGGAGCGGCTGCGGGGTGGGAGCGGCGCGCGGCGGGCGGCGGGGTGGGGAGGAGCGGTGACCGACGGGGGCCAAGGACGGTTGCGGCCTACGGGGTGGGGTGGGGAATGGGAAAACCCTAGAATAAGGGTATATACTTCTTGTTTCGTGGTCCCATATGTTAGTGTGGGTATGCGGGTTTGCAGGTGCGGGTGTACTCAATTTTTACCCGTATACAAATGCACGTTGGGCACAACCATATGCCCGCGCTTGTGTCTGCGGGCATAGGTTCACGCCCGTATCCGTGCCTGCCGGGTCGGGTGCCCGCGGGTACGTGGGTTTTTTCTGCCCGTTGCCATCTTTAATGAAGGTGGAGGGCGTGGGTGGCTGTTGACGAGAAATCTCTCTCACGCGCTGGCCTGGGAGATCTGCTTGACTCCAGTGCAGGTCCTTCTCGGCTGCCTACAACGTGCAGGGCGTGCCAGTTGATTTGTTCTGCTAACCAACAAGAAAAACAACATAGTGTGCATTAAGCGTTAGGTTAGATCCCCACGGGATCGGCTGAGGAAATCCATGAATGTATATATGGTATTCTAGGCCGTATTTGGGCCAAGCAACTGGAATGGACCGGCTACACCGAGACAACATCAGCCGCTTAATCCAAATATGGTGAAGAATAATAAATATACAGATCGATAACCTAGCCGATACTAGAAAGCTAACAGAGAATCGGCTAGTACTCCGATGAATCTTATGTGAAGATAATATTCCTGAATCAAATGTACAATTCAGAAATCGGTCATCGGCTGCCCGAGAGGAACCGATTTCACTAAGCAACATCCGACAGGAACACGATCTTAACATAAGAGGCAATCCTAATATAAATCTAGAAACTACCATGTTAAAAGAAGCATATTAGGGCAAATAAGGCTGGCTGAAACCCCGACGCTATCTCTAGATAATATAAATCTCAGAAGAACAGATCACTGATAGTTCTAAAGACGACTCAATAGTTCGAACTCGATGCAGCATCAAGTATCAAAAGAAACATCTGATCTGTTACAGCCGACTTATACTCCTCGAGATGGTGGATACCACATATGAACCAGCCAACCTTTAGATCTAGCCCTATTGACCACATGTTCTTGACGAAACGAGCCAATAACTAGATAGATCTAAACATTGATCTAATTCATATGCGTTATATGATATATGACACAGTAAAATCACTAATTCTAATGTATCATTACGGTGGAAGCATTAGAAACAGATAATCATACCACTAATGACAAACATTTACCTGAACTTGGGGATCGAGACGATGCAGCCCAAAGCCAAACAGAGTGTTCGTTTAAAGAAAAGGTTGGCGATGCGCCGAAGATTGGATTGATTGAATATCTATTTTTACAGAGGGCCTCGGGTCCTATTTATACCTAAAACAAATACTTGTAACAACCCTGGACTCTATCTAAACTACTGTTTAAAACACCATATTATCCCTAGCGGGGCCTTACAACTAACAATCTAACAAATCTCTAGATTACAGATACAATTGCCATTATAGGACTCTATCCATAAGTGGCAATATCTTTTAACGCGCAACTAGCAACCGAATCTTTCATTTATCTTCCATGTTTCTGCACTAGACACGGCTTCATCTCTTCCAGACTCAAAATCGGCTATCATCTACTCCCATTCGATCCATCCTCAGCCAACTAACCCTGCAGCCGATCCCTTTTTAGCCGATGCGATTCCTGTCTTCAGCCGATCCGATTTCGCTTTGCCCTTACGAACTTAGAAACTCAATTACCAAATTTCAGTATTAACACATGCCCCCCAAGTCCGTAATACGAAGTGTTGCGGATTTGCTTGCCTATTCAAACTCTTGCTTCCTTCTTGGCCTAAACTGCCTCGGCTTCTCCCCAAGTGCTCTTTAAATATCCACCTCTCTCGGCCGAACCGCCTACGCCTCCAACGTGTATTCGGCCTTCTTCACGAACAAACCTCCTGCACTTTCTCTCTCTCCTTCGGCGACTCCATCGGCGCTCGACAACCTTTCTCACGTTCTTCAAACTCATCTTCGCCCCCGAGCTTCCCGGTGGCCTCCGCCGCTGCATCAAGCACCTCCAACTCGCCGGCCACTACCATCATGCATGCCGCAACCACTGCGCCGTCTGTTGCCGCCGCCGCAACCGCTTCAGCCGCTGCTACAACCGAGTTTCCCCAGGTACTTTCTTTCGATCCATGATTTTACTCTCAAATCTGCTTTTTCAAACATTCTCACATCAACGATTCATTCAGTGATTTTTCGGTAGCATTTTATTTCATACTCTTATCAATTAGTACTTTTCCTATTCCCGAACCGTAAAACACAATCATTCTTGACTAGTACTTTTCTCCCCTTCTTCGAACTGTAGCACCTGTCTCATCAAGTACTTATCCCCAATTCAACACAAGCAGAGAAGTATTTTCTCGGACCTATCGGCAATACAGACCCAACTGATATTATCATAGCCGAAACCAACCGCATTCCTTTTAACACTGCCAAACCATCTCTTTCCCATTGGAACGGAACATTTAAAGTGTGGCCATCCACCGATGCAACCTGGATTGAATGGTATAAAAGGATACAGTCGGCTAAGTATGCCCAGTGGGAAGAGAAAAAACTCGCCCAATGCCTGGAATTGTCCATCGCTAGCATGGAGAAAGACGAGCCGCTTCTATCGGCCGCGACCTACTTCTGGAACGATAGTTTTAACGCCTTCATCTTTCGGCAAGGGCCGATGACCATCACACTAGCTGATGTATATATGACAACTGGACTGGACATTGAATCATCGGCTAACCCCAGCGTCTTGAACCGAAAAGGCCAACATCAGTTCAAAACCAAAGCTATCGGCGGATGGAGCGGCTTCATCGCCCAAAACATGAAGGAAGGGACAGTCGGCCACCGGGAATACACCGCCTTCCTGATGATGTGGCTGGAAAAGTTCGTATTCTGCGGATCAAGCTGTGGGCCGACCGCTAATTGGCAAATCATGGCCAAAATCTTGGCCGACGGGAAAGAATTTGCACTGGAAAAATACCTCCTCGGCTACTCATATCAAATGCTACACCAAGCTGCCACGAAAATAGCCGCCAACGCCCAAGTCAACACTGGTGGCCCCTGGTGGTTCCTCCAAATCTGGCTGGTGTTAGCCACCCAGAATGTAGCTGGTCGGCCCTGTCTGACAGACGCCGGATTCCCACGGCTAGAGCCGATTGAAGACGATGAAGGTAGTCAGATTGACACCAGGCGATGCATGAACTACGGAGAAGCAGCCGCCGCCCATGAAGGCTCAAAGCAATCGGCCGAGCTATTGGCCGAATGGTTCACAGCCTTTTACGATGGGCTGTCCCGCGACAACCGTACTTGGTACTTCTATCCAGACCGGGGATCGTTTGAGTTGCCGATTGATTTCAATTGGGATGACCTCAACTCAACCGATAACCCAAGGTGCAGAGAGTTGTTCGCCGCCTCTTTGTCCCCCTGCATCTTGCAGCCTGGGGTTCACCAAGGTCGATCAGCGGCCCGGAGCTATGAATTCTATTACCCGGTATCGGCGGCGAGGCAGTTTGGTCTTGGGCAACTAACCATCGGCTTTTTCTATGCCGACAAGATTGAAACCAGAGGGGCGGTCGGCCAAGACTTGATGATGAATCGGTTGCTGAACGTAGCCGGTCCTCCCCTCGGCGATGCCAGCATGATCACACTATCGACGAGGAGAAGCATCGCTTACGACCGATGGTGGTCTGAACTTAAACGCCACATTTTCCACCAACGGCCGTCTTGCTACATCGACCTGCTTCTGCCCGATGAGATCCCCTCGGTATATTTCCACTTCAGGCTAACAATTTTATTCTTACAATTCATTCATCGGCTGGCTTAGCCGATTAACATTCATCTTTTGATTTTGCAGGAGACGGAAACAGAGCGGTTGACGGTAAGTGACTCCGGACGCCCCCATCGAATATAACCCAGGCGTTCTGGATGTAGGCGGCCTTGCTCCGTCGGCCATCGGCTGGGGGGCGCCCAAACTAACATCACTGCTGCGAGGGCGGGTGCGTCGCCGATCGCGCCGAAAAGAAAGGTGGCGCCACCACCGCGTTTGTCGGCCGCGCCGCCCCAAGAGGGTGAAAAGACAAAATCGGCCGCGTCGGCCGACAGCCTCCCTCGGATCCGGCCATCGAGCAATTCCTCGACGCCGTCAATGAGGAAGCGCCAACGGCTGCCGGGTGGCGGCCAAACCCGGGCCTCGAGTCCGAGTCGGTAAATGCCCCAACGACGTTCGCACCCAAGCCCACCGACAAGACGTCCACCGGTAAGCTTTCACCTCATTGGGCTTGGTTTCACGATGATCGCTTGCACCTGATCAGTCTGTTGCTCTCAGGTCAAGAGATTGGCCGGTCGCACTCCTCGCCCTGCGCCGCCGGTAATCATCTTCCGTCACTTTGTCTGTGGTAATCGATCGGCTCATCCGTTAATCCTTTCTCCTACAGCTCCTGCGGTCTCCATCGGCTGCTCCCAGGCGTCGGGCGAACGTACTGCGCTCGCTGGGGACAGTGGCGATAACGCCGACAAAGAGGGTCGGACGGCCATGGGCGACAATTCAGCCGAGCCAACAGCCGAGACAACGGCGCCGACAGTAAGCCAACTGATTTCGACTATCGACTTTGTCATGCCCCGATCCTTCTCACCTTCTCAACTTTGATTTGTCGGAGTTCGAGGAGCCCGTGATACCGGCGAGGAAGCGCTTGCGCCTTCGGGCCGATGGTCTGAGGACAACTTTAGCCGATATCGGCAATCGGCTGGAAGCTTCATTGGACGCGCTGGTGGTCGACGGCGGCTCAATACGCGCGCGATTCAGAGACATCCAAGACCAGCTGCCGGACGCTGTAGCCGAAGCCATCGTACCGGCGACTTTCATGGAAGCTTATCAGTTCATGTATGAACGAGCCCGGCAGCGAATAATTGATCGCCGTGAGAGTCAAGCGCGGTCGGCTACCATCCGTCGACAAAAGAAGCCATTGAGAACCGGAAGGCCGCCTTATATCGCCGAAGACAAAGCGGCGGCCAAGCTTGAGCAACTCCGCGCTCGTCGGGACCAATTGGTGGCCGATCTCGTTCAAGTTACGAACGAAATCGATGTCCATGAGGAGTACATGGCTGGTGTGCCGGCCAAGGTTGAAGCCGAGCGCCAAGGCATTTGCGTGACTTGGTGAGGAGCACCCGATCGGTGGCGGGGTCCGAGGCCGACGACCTTAGGGCAATTGGCGAAATCGATCAGATTAGGCGGACGGCGTCGTCGGCCATAGCCGATTTCCTAAAAAAATGAGATTGTAAACTGTCCGACCTTGTGAGGTCAGCTCGCATTTCTGTACCATACTTGTGTTCCTGTAATGTGATTGGATAACCCGTATCTCTCGCACTTAATACCCGGCCCCGACTTGCGTGTTATAATTCATCGACCTTTTACGAGTGCGCTCGTAGATATAATCGGTTGTACTCGTAAGTAAGTATGTCCCTCGGCTGTGTGCGAAGCCTCGACTAGTTTGATTCGAAATCGGCCCTGACCCCGAGACGACGCCGCGACCTTTAGTGTTATCCTCACCAAGTCGCCAGCCATTCAACGATTCCCGACGCCTTTAATGATGACCTCTTCGACTCTTGCTTCGACTCTCGGGTCGGCAGCGACCTTTCACATCCGAAAACCGTATCTTTTCTTTCTATAAATGGGCTCCTTCGGCCCTTCCTGAATAACTCACGGCCGAAGAAGACAACCTCCAGGAGTACAACGCCCAGTCTTCCAAGTCTTCGGGAAGGCTTCCCATGGCTTCTTCGAGCTCATCAGTGAACCAGGTGATTCCCCAACTCGTCTATTCTTGCCATTTTCTCCCCTCGAGTACTCAGGAACGGATTTTCTCGCAGCCGCCTCATCCACTTCGGGTGATCCTGGAGATCATGGAGACACTGTACGAACTATCGATCAGCCAAGCCCTCCGAGTGAGGGCCAACCTGAAACGCTTCAGAGAGTTGGAGGCTCGTCACCCGGCGGCCAGGCCTCCCGTCCACCTTGGTGGCATCCCAGCCGCTGTCCCTATGGCGTCTTCGACGCTCGCGCGCCTTGACCGGCGGAAGGGAGGCAAGCCCAACTTGCCAACGAGCTACTGACCACGACCACCGACATAAGGGTCACTCGGCTGGAGTATCTGATCCTGGATGCTCTAGATATGGAGACTACGGAGCCTATTGAACGAGCCCTGGCGGCCATTAGGGATTACTTAGCGAACATGTAATCAAAGACGGCTTTGCGCCGATTCCGAATAAAGCTCGTTTTAATGTTCCTGATTTTGCCTGATTTTTGCGTCGAAATCGGCCTGGCTTTTCAACTTCTAGCCTGATTTTTGTATTGCAATCGGCCTGCTTTTTCGGTTGACTTGCGCATGTGTATGCCCCCCAAGTTTTGTTGATAGCGTTGATGTCGACAAAATTTGGGAGTTTGAGTCGCTCATACATTTTGGTCTTCCCTGTCGGGCAATCATGAGCCAATCGTGGAGCGCTTTGTAAAGGTGGTGTATGCGAATGCCTAAAGGCGATGCCTTGTAAGACATCGGCTGTCGTGGGTCGGCCGCTGTGACAATAGCCGACTCACGAATTGATCCACACGCTCGGGTAATATTTCTTTAGATATTTTCCATTAAGGGCCCTTCCGAATATTTCTCCATCCAATTCCTTTAGCATGTAAGCTCCTTTAGAGACGCACTTATGGATCTTGAAAGGCCCCTCCCAATTTGGTGACCATTTGTCGAATTTGTTGTCTCTAGACGCGATCGGCAGTATAAGTTTCCAAACGAGTTCGCCTTCCTCAAAAGATTTAGGTACAACCTTTTTATTGTAATGTCTGGCTACTCATTCTTTATCTTTTGTTACTTTTTCTAAAGCTCTCATCCTGGACAAAACGAGATCCTCTGACTTGTCTACCATGAGATGATAATAATCGTCACTGTGAGTTGGTCCTGTAGCTGCATGCGCCTTGAGCCGACGACTCTTTCCCATGGCAGCACTGCCTCGTGTCCGTAGACCAGTTTGTACGGGGGAACTTGGATTGATCCGTGGCATGCCATCCGATACGCCCACAACGATTCGGCCAATCGGGTGTGCCATTGCTTAGGATGCTCAGAGATCTTTCTTTTAATTAGCTTGATCAAGCTTTTGTTTGATGCTTCGGCCTGCCCGTTGGCTTGCGCGTAATACGGCGAAGAGTTAAGTAGCTTGATCCCCATGCCGTCGGCAAACTGAACGAACTCTTCTAACACAAAGATAGACCCCTGGTCGGTCGTTATTGTTTGCAGAACGCCAAATCGGTAGATGATGTGTTCTCTGACGAACTCGATTGCGTCCCTAGAATCCACTTTTCTGAGAGGGATTGCCTCCACCCATTTTGTGAAATAGTCTGTGGCCACCAGGATAAATTTGTGCCCTTTGCTTGAAGGTGGATTGATCTGGCCGATCATATCAATGCCCCATCCTCTGAAGGGCCACGGCTTGATGATTGGGTTCATGGCCGACGCCGGTGCTCGTTGTATCGTGCCGAACTTTTGGCAGTCCTGGCATCCTTTGTAATACTTGAAACAATCCTCCAGCATTGTCAGCCAGAAGTACCCGGCTCGGCAGAGTAGCCATTTCATTTTGTGGGCTGACTAATGTGTGCCACAGATTCCTTCGTGTACTTCCCCGATGGCCACTATAGCTTGATCGGCCCCTAAACACTTGAGTAGTACGCCATCGATCGTCCGATAGTATAGATCTTCATCAAGTCGAGTGATTTCGGCTTTAATTGTGTCATACATATCGGCTTTAAACCTCCTGGGAGGCTGTTTGAACGGCCGATATCCTGCTTGATTGGCAGCTGATGGACCACTATCGATCGATTGAGACCGGGCATCTCGAAGTACTCCCAAGCAAAACTATCTTTATATTCTTTTAATAATTCAATAAGTTGGGATCTACAATGAAGAGATAATTTTTTGATAATGTATGTCGGCCTCGGCTTATCACCAGAGCCAATGTCGATTTCTTCTAACTCGTCGGCCGACGTGAAGCCTTGTCCTAACTTGCCATCATCTTCGTCCGCGGCGGCTATGCCGAAAACGCTTGAGCCCTCCACCATGCCTTGTTCAAAGCAGCAGTTGCGGCTCGTCATTTTCGATGGGTTGTATTGTTGAATTGGACACATTTAGAAAATCGGCTTGCAGATTTTCCCGATAAACAATCGATGCCTTCGATTTCCCAGTGGCAATTGGCACTAACGACGCTGACTGACCTGTCGGCTGGAACTATCTCGACCCTGTCGCCGTCCCATTGAATCAGGCTCTGGTGCATTGTGGAAGGGATGCAGCAGTTGGCGTGGATCCAGTCCCTTCCGAGCAGCAGGCTGTAAGACCCCTTCCCGTCGATGACAAAGAACGTTGTGGGCACAGTTTTGTTGCCGATAGTCAGTTCGACGTTGAGAACGCCTTTGGTCTCCGATGGGTTGCCGCCGAAATCCTTGAGCACCATGTTGGTTTTTATCAGGTCTTCGGCCCCTTTTTCGAGTTTTTTGAAAGTTGCGTAGGGCATGAGGTTGACTGCAGCTCCCCCATCGACTAGCATTTTGGAGATCGGCTTGCCGTTAACGAATCCTTTAACGTATAACGGTTTTAAGTGCTGATTTTTGGTTTCTTCAGGCTTGTCGAAGATGGCTTGGTCCGGCGAGATTGCAACCTTTGCTGGGTCATCTTCGATAGTACCTGCATCGGCTTTGGGGGCGCTGAACTCGGCCGGCAACACGAAGACCATGTTAACTGATGCGGAAACCTTGCCCTTCCCTTTGGCTGCCCTTCTGGCTTGATCGGCTGGACTCTCTTCGGCTTGTTCCTCGTCGGTCACAACAGCTTCCCGCTTGGGTACCCACCGCCTCTTGATTTTGCCTAGCCAACGGCGCTGCTCGTAGATCATTTGTTGCACCTCGTCTTCTCTTCCTTCGCGCTTGAGCCGTTCAACTCTCCTCTTCTGGGTTTTCGTAAAGAGGTCGGACGGGCACCATTAGGGGTTGGCTGATTCCTCATCATCGGACTCGTCGTCGCGGTTGTCTCCATCCCTGTTTTCGTCGATGAAGAAGTCATGATGGATCGGACCGAGCCGATCATGGACAGGTCGCCGTCTTCGGTTTAGCTGGACGGCTCTGGGAATGAGCCGTACTAGACTCGCAGACGACAAGCTTCCGCGTTCGTCATCATCGCGGCGATCGTTACATGCTGGGCAATCTTCCAATGTTGGTAGCCTCATGCCGGACTCCCAGCAGTACCTGAAGAAATCGCAACGCCAATGTGGATCGGCATTGTCACGGTTTACCCCGTATCGTCGGCTCTGAGTACTCGGTTCGTGCCGACGAGGTGTTTCATCATAAATTTCTTTGTGCCGAGACCAGTATTGATGACGGTGTCGGCTTCGTTCATGGATCGGTCGTCGGCCGGCCGATCCGACGACTGGGCGTACCATATTAATTTGTGTGGCGTGGGATCTAGTCTAGTCGTTTTCTGCTTTGGCCCCGATCGATGTATTGGCTAAGCTGTGTGCCATTCTGTTCTGTCGATCAGCTCGCCCGGGGCCGGCGTGGACTGTGTTGACCGGGAAGGGATTGCCGTCTACTTTCATGGACCGATTTGAGTCGGCGAACTTTAACTTCCCTACTTCGATGGCCGACTGGATTTGCTGTCTGAAGACTTTGCAGTCATTCGTGGCGTGAGATGTGGAGTTGTGCCATTTGCAGTACTTCTTCTTTTTCAGTTCTTCGGCCGACGGGATCACATGATTTTCGGGTAACTGAATCTGTTTTTCTTTGAGCAGTAAATCGAAAATCTTGTCAGCCTTAGTGATATCAAAATCGTACTTTTCTTCCTTAGCCGTCTTCAGCAGCCATTGGCAGACGATGGCCTTTTTGTTCTTGGGCCATTCGGCTGCTGCTACTTCTGTCTCATCGTCGTCGGATCCGTAATCTGATTCGACGATGACCTGGGTTATGTTTTTGGCGGCCTTCCTGGTGTCTTGGAAACGCTGTTCGTGGGCCGTCACTTTCTGCGCCAAGTGAGCTAGGCTATCGAAGTCCTGCGCAGAGAATCGTTCCCTGATTGGCGCGATCAGGCCATGGAAGGCTAAATCGGCCAGCTGAGCGTCTGATAGCACCAGGCTGTAACATCGGTTTCTCATCTCTCTGAAGCGTTGAATATAATCTTGGACTGATTCATTGTGTTTCTGCGTGACACTGATGAGGTCTGACAACTTTATTTCATGGTTGCCAGAATAAAAATAGCTGTGGAACTGTTTCTCAAGATCGGCCCAACTCTGGATTGAGTTGTGAGGCAACGAGGAGAACCAAGTGAAGGCCGATCCTGAAAGAGAAAGGGGGAATAACCGTACTCTCAAGGGGTCCATAGCCGATGCTTCACCGCACTACGCCAAGAATCGGCTGACGTGCTCATAGGTAGAAACATTGTCTTGCCCTGAGAATTTCGAGAAGTCTGGGATCTTGTATCGGTTGGGTAGCGGGACCCTTTCGAAATGTTCTGGATAGGGGTACCGATACATATTCCCTGAATCTTTTGGTTTGAGGCCGAACTGATCGTGCATGACGTCTGCAATTAGATCGGCCCAGGCTCGGTTATCTTACTGTATCGGCTCGTATGAGTCATATGGCATGGGTGCTTGCCAATACAGCTGTGGTGGCGTTTGAGGCCTGTAGTGGTGGTCTTGACGGCCCCCTTGGTACTGGTAGCGATGATCAGCGGGCGGCAGCCGAGGCTCCTGTTGTGGCGTTGGTGGGTCTGGGAACAACTGTCGGCCACCGGCATTATGCCGCCTGCGTAGATCAATCGACTCTGGCTGCCGATTGTTATTGAATATGTTGTCGAGTTGACCTTGAGGCAACGGTTGTTGTCGATTTAGTATAGTGACCGCTGGTCTTATAGCCGTTTCGCCTGGACTCAGGTGGCCGATTCCTCCTGGCGGGTTTGGTTGTGCTATTACTGGAAGCGGCCGATCCTGAGTGACTAGTGTCCTGTAATCAGGAAATTGGCCATGTGTGAAATACGTGGGGCCCCGTTGCAGCTGCTCGGCTACCTTGGCGTCAACCACGTGAGAGATCATATTATTGAGGGTATTGACTAAGATGCTACTTTGGTTGACCAGTGCGTGATGAACAGCTGAGTCGATCCGATCTTGTAAAGAGTATACGGCCGAATCATCTTGCACTTGGGCCGGCTCTTCCACCTTCTGTTTGCCTTTTGCATCGCTTGATGAAGATGCCTTGGTATCGTTCAGGCTGAACTTGTACTTTTGGTGCACAGTTCCAGACCTTGTTTGGGTGAAAGATTGCAGGTAATTATTCTGGAGTTCTTCAACCATCTTCTTATATTCGGCTTGCTGTTCAGCCGATAGTTGTTCCATCTTTACAGGTACGACATTGTCCTGCGTGATGCCAGGGATCTTGGAATCGACCATCTTGCCGGCAGAGTCTATTCGTCCGAGTCGGGCCGACAAAGACAGTCCCACCGGGCGTGCCAAGAAGCGTGTTGACGAGAAATCTGTCTCACGCGCTGGCCTGGGAGATCTTCTTGACTCCAGTGCAGGTCCTTCTCGGCTGCCTACAACGTGCAGGGCGTGCCAGTTGATTTGTTCTGCCAACCAACAAGAAAAACAAGATAGTGTGCATTAAGCGTTAGGTTAGATCCCCACGGGATCGGCTGAGGAAATCCATGAATGTATATATGCTATTCTAGGCCATATTTGGGCCAAGCAACTGGAATGGATCGGCTACACCGAGACAGCATCAACCACTTAATCCAAATATGGTGAAGAATAATAAATATACAGATCGATAACCTAGTCGATACTAGAAAGTTAACAGAGAATCGGCTAGTACTCTGATGAATCTTATGTGAAGATAATATTCCTGAATCAAACATACAATTCAGAAATCGGTCATCGGCCCGAGAGGAACCGATTTCACTAAGCAACATCCGACAGGAACACGATCTTAACATAAGAGGCAATCCTAATATAAATCTAGAAACAACCATGTTAAAAGAAGCATATTAGGGCAAATAAGGCCGGCTGAAACCCCGATGCTATCTCTAGATAATATAAATCTCAGAAGAACAGATCACTGATAGTTCTAAAGACGACTCAATAGTTCGAACTCGATGCAGCATCAAGTATCAAAAGAAACATCTGATCCGTAACAGCCGACTTATACTCCTCGAGATGGTGGATACCACATATGAACCAGCCAACCTTTAGATCTAGCCCTGTTGACCACATGTTCTTGACGAAACGAGCCAATAACTAGATAGATCTAAACATTGATCTAATTCATATGCGTTATATGATATATGACGCAGTAAAATCACTAATTCTAATGTATCATTGCGGTGGAAGCATTAGAAACAGATAATCATACCACTAATGACAAACATTTACCTGAACTTGGGGATCGAGACCATGCAGCCCAAAGCCAAACAGAGTGTTCGTCTAAAGAAAAGGTTGGCGATGCGCCGAAGATTGGATTGATTGAATATCTATTTTTACAGAGGGTCTCGGGTCCTATTTATACCTAAAACAAATACTTGTAACAACTCTGGACTCTATCTAAACTACTGTTTAAAACACCATATTATCCCTAGTGGGGCCTACGCCGTGTTACAACTAACAATCTAACAAATCTCTAGATTACAGATACAATTGCCGTTATAGGACTCTATCCATAAGTGGCAATATCTTTTAACGCGCAACTAGCAACCGAATCTTTCATTTATCTTCCAAGTTTCTGCACTAGACACGGCTTCATCTCTTCCAGACTCAAAATCGGCTATCATCTACTCCCATTCGATCCATCCTTAGCCGACTAACCCTGCAGCCGATCCCTTCTTAGCCGACGCGATTCCTGTCTTCAGCCGATCCGATTTCGCTTTGCCCTTACGAACTTAGAAACTCAATTACCAAATTTCAGTGTTAACAGTGGCGACCGCATCCAAGCACTTGCGAGGGCGGGGACACGTGCGGGAGAGGCTACGACGTGGGGTGGCGGTGGTTGCAGGCTTGGGCCAGAGGTAAGGGATGAGTCCGACAGGTGGGCCCTACCTGTCGGCGGCTCAATTACAGAGGGAGGTGAAGTTGACTTCACGAGAGAGGGAGAAGGAAAGCGGGCCAACAACCCAGGAGGGAGGGAGGAGAGGAGGGACGACCGATGAAGAAATACGAACTTTGTGAGGGAGAGGGAACGAGGTGGGTCGATGGGAGCAAATGGGCCGACGGAGACAGAAGGGGAGCGGGCCGGGCCGGCTTAGGGAGACGAAATAGACTTGGGACAAAAACAGCCCAAATGCAAGGATGATATTTTTCATTTGTTTTTAAATGTATTTTATTGATTAAATAAACTTTGTTTTATTAAAATTATTTCTTGAGCTCTACAAATTTACGGAAATTTCGGAGAGTACTTTAGGGCATGGAGAATATTACAAAAATATTTCCAACCATGATTTTTAAAGGAAATTTTATTTTCCACATTTAATTTCACTTGATAATTTGCTTTTTATTTTAATATTAATTCTATAAATGTATTATTAAACAATTTTTAATCCCCGAAGGAAAATCAGGGCATGACACGCCTCCTCAATATCCATTCCATGTCCCTCTTTGCACTATGTGGAGGCTAACAGGTGGGCCCATGGACAGCTAAAATGGAGAAACTTTTGACTTCTTCGCTCTACTCGTCATCTGGCAAGAGAAATAGTTCCCTTCGGTCGGCTTGAGTAACATCGACAAGATCGAGCAAGACGAATATAATGGGTTAGGGCCTACTCGCACATGTATGTATTAGCATTGTAGACTCTCCTTGGTTTATAAAAGGAGGATTCATGCCAATGGAACGAGAGTTGGTTCGGTTCATATTCAGTGGAGTTAAACTGATTCCATCCAAGTTAGAATAGGCTCACACCTCAAGGAAAGAAGGGTTCATCCTCTCTCACTTAGAACAACACTCATCCAATTCACGCTGGAAACTTTATCATCATCATCCATAGCAAAAACACAGAAGTAGGATGTTATGCTTTCGAGCGGCTCGAACCAATCTAAAACATCATATGTTCTTATTTGCACAAGGTAATCTCCTCGTTTTCACTCACCTGCTCCCTGCCCAAATCTCCTAAAAGGGGGTGTCACTCCTCTCTGTTAGAGGAACTCCGTACTCCGACAAACTCTCATCATGTTGGATTGTTTTTGCTGCAAGCGTGTAAGAATATGGGATGTAGCAGAATGCCAAGAAGAGTGTCCATTCATTATACTAGTTGTAGCATAGCCATATAAACAATACCCAAAGAAGCCCTCTCCCTCTCAAAGATCGGATAGTTTGTAGCCCCCATAGCGTGACTTTGAATTTGAAGTTGCAACTACTCTTCTTATAAAAAATCAACTTCTGGCTATGAATCTGGAAATTATTTTTTATAAAATAGAAAGAGTATATTGTAAAAGGATGATCATAGATAAATATGATGTCATCGACATTAGAGCTACTGCATTGCTATTTATTTGTCTTGACCAGCAACCGCAACTGCTGCAATAGTCAAAAGTCGTTGCAAGCTGCGGCTATTTTGAAATGTTGCAGCCGCGACGACGACAATCCCATCCAAACACGTCCATTCATATTTTAACCAGTAAAGAGTATCACTTGCTATAGGAGACTGTTTTGTTTTCAAAATACGTTTGAAGGAAACCACTAAGGAGTAGTGTTGTCATCGAATCATACAAACGTCGGCAAACTAGTCAAGTTTGTTAGAATTGATCTCCTCCCGTTGGGCCCAACAGCCCAATGGGGATCCTTGACCGCGCCTGATCGGGGCGCCCAGCCTCCTCTGGCTGGTGGGCCCCTGTCGCCTGCGCCATATAAAGGGGTGAGGGCCGGGACGGCACACGACACGAGGTTCGCCGCCGCCACCAACCTCACCCACAAACCCTAGCCGATCTAAACAGTGGGGGCGCAGCAGTGACGGGAAGTGCCACCACCACGCCCCGACGACATCGACACCGACGCCGCACGCCCACGCATGACGACGATGACCGATGGGCAACCCTCCTCTTCTCATTCAACCGGTAACCCTAATCCATCCCTTTATACATTATGCACGGTCTACACATGTTCTCCACAATCGATAGATGATCCCTACCTAGAACCGGTGTCTAGTGATCCTAAAGTATCTAACAATGGTATCAAAGCCTCTAGCGCATTGTTCTAGGTTTAGGGATTCAAAATCCGGGAAAGAAAAAAGGGATCCGATCGGATCGAAAAAAAGAAAGAGAAAAACCGGATCAAAAGCAAAGTACTCACCTCACCGGTTTCGGTCGGGGGCAAAGGGCGCCACGACGGAGCCGGTCGACGGCGGCGCACGCACCCGAGGATGCACGCTCGCGCCGGCGACAGGGCCCGCGGCGACGCCACCGTCTCCTCCGTCGACCGCCTATGGTGTTCACTCTGGTCGTTCTGTGCCGGAGGAGAGAGGGGGAGACAAGAGATGGTCGCCGGCCATGGCGCTGGCGGCGAAAGGAGGAGGCTGCGGCGGCGATGCGGCCAGCCCGGGGGATTCGAAAAACCCTAGGGTTAGGATTAGGCTTCCCGCCCGGCGGCCGAAACGCTTTTAAGACTCCCGCAAACGCCGCTCGGCCGTCGGATGAATACCACGGCCGAGATCAATGCGCGGGCGTGCAGCGCTGATTGGGCCGATTCGGCGGCCTAGCCGTCGGTTGCTGGGCCCCGAGCCCGTGCACGCGTACGGCCGAGTAGGCCGAAATCTTTTGGGCCGGAAAAGGAAGAAAGAAAAAAATTATTGAAATTGTGTACAGTTTTGGGCCGTTTTGGGCCGGCCAAATATTTAATTTTGTACAGTTTAATTATATATTTTGTTTAAAGTTTCCCGAAAAATTGACAAATATTATTGAAATTGATGTTTTTAAAATTGAATTTCGAACCAACGGGAGAATTTCAATTTTAGGAATTTCATTTATGGGATATGATGTTGCTATTTTCGACCAACGTTGTTAATTGCAATATCATGCTATGTATTATGCCTAATTTCGCCCAACGGTGATGTAGGCTTAATGCATAGGAAAGTTATGTGATATTTTTGTTTCTCACTTTTCATGATCATTTTTCAGGAGGTTACTCCTTGATGGGATGCATAAAAGACATCCCAACCTTACAAGGGGATAACTACAGTGAATGGAAAAGAAAGCTTGACCTTGCTTTTATCTTGGGAGAGGTGGACTGGGTGCTAACAACACCCTGTCCTATAGAGCCTGCTGCACTAGTCAGAGGCAACACATAGTCTAATGCTGACTTTGAGAAAAGAGAAAAAGAGAATGCTGACCTTAGACAACTATACATAGTTGAAAAAGCAAAGTGGGCCTCAGCCAACAAGAAATATATGGCTGTGGTAAAGAATACAATTGAGCAGGCTATTGTAGGCTCAATCCCAGAGACTGACAATGTCTCTGAGTATCTAGAAAGGATAAAGACCTAGTTCACTGGTTCTTCAAAGACTCATGCCACAGAACTCATAAAGGACCTCGTCACGGACAGGTACACTGGAGGTGGCATTAGGGATTTTATCCTTCAGAAGAGTGCACAAAATGCAAGGCTAAAGCAATGGGACTTGGATTTGAAGGAGGACTTTTTGGTTCACTTGATCATGTCTCGATTGCCAAAGGAGTTTGATGCTTTTATTCTCAACTACAATGTGCACCCAGAGAACTGGACCTTTGATACTCTTCTTGCACAATGTGTACAAGAGGAGGAGAGAATTAGGCCCAAAAATGGTGGTGTTATCAACTACGTTGGTAGCCCAAAGAAAAGGAACTATAGACCGTCTCAATCAAATGACAAACACCCTCAAAGTCTCAAGGTCGGCACCAACCTCAAGCAAAAGCAATTTACAGTGGGGACAAACCAGTGCCTCTATTGCAAGAAGGAAGGACATTTCAAGAAAGATTGTCCTGATTTCTTAAAGATGATAATGGCAAAGAAAGGTGAGAATTTTATCACTTTCGTAAATGAATCCTTGTATACTAGTTATTCGAAATCCACATGGTGGATCGATTCTGGAGCAACCATTCATGCCTCCAACTCCTTACAGGGATTCCATTTGACGAGGACTATGCAAAGAAGCAAAAGCAACGTTAAAGTCGCAAATGGAGTTGAAGTGAAAGTTGAAGCCGTCGGAAATCTCAATCTCAAACTTGATAACAGCTTCATTCTTCCACTTTGAGACGTTTTTTATGTCCCATCTTTGCATAGAAACTTGATTAGTGTGCCATGTTTGGCAGAAGATGACTATTATTGTTATTTTGATAAAGTACAATGTCGTATAATTCATAATAATGAGTGCGTGGGTCTCGCCTTCCGACGAGACAAACTTTATATGCTGCCTATGCATGAAAGTGTGAATGTTATATGCAATGATGCAAATGATGTAAATGATGGGTCCTCGTTGACAAAGGACAACAAGAAAAGAAAGAGAACTCCTAATGTCTCATCAAAATTGTGGCACTGTCGTTTAGGCCACATTTCGAGGGGGAGAATTGAGAGACTTGTTAAGAATGAAATTCTTCCTCCACTGGAGTTCTCAGATTTTGAACAATGCATAGGATGCATCAAAGGAAAATATATAAAGCACATTAAAAAGGTGCAAATAGAAGCGCAGGAATATTAGAGATCATTCACACAGATATTTGTGGTCCATTTCCTGTAAAGAGTGTGGATGGTTATGACTCTTTCATAACATTCATAGATGATTACTCCCAATATGGTTATATATTTATCCAATTAAAGAAAGATCAGAAGCATTGGATAAATTCAAGATATTCAAAGCTGAAGTTGAAAATCAACATGATAAAAAGATTAAAATAGTAAGATCCGATCGTGGGGGGAGTACTACGGTCGGCATACTCCTTATGGACAAACCCCAGGACCTTTTGCAAGGTTTCTAATGGAAAATGGCATAGTCGCCCAATATTCTACACTGGACGAGCCTCAACAGAATGGGGTGGCTGAAAGGCGTAACCGTACCTTAATGGATATGGTGCGCAGCATGATGAGCTACTCCACCATACCATTGGGTTTATGGATGGAGGCGTTAAAAACCGCCGTTCATATCCTCAACAGAGTACCTAGCAAATCGGTGCCCAAAACACCGTATGAGCTGTGGACCGGAAGAGTACCCTCGCTAGCTCACCTCCGTGTGTGGGGGAGTCCTGCGGAGGCTAAAGTATTTAACCCAAACATTGGGAAATTGGATTCCAAAACAGTCAGTTGTCATTTCATTAGCTACCCTGATAGATCGAAAGGTTATCGTTTCTACTGTCCGAACAGTTATACAAAGTTTGTAGAAACGAGACATGCTGTCTTCTTGGAAGACGAAATGATGAGGGGGAGCACGGTAGCTCGAGTGATTGATCTTGAGGAGAAGCGGGAATATATACCCACTTCGACGATTCGGAAACCTTTCTTCTCACTACCTGTTGATGTTGCGCCTGCAATGCCTAACGTTGCGGCTCCAACACCTGTTGTTCGCTCTCCTGTGGTGGAAACGAATAGAAATGAGGAACCTGTCTTCCAGGATCCATCAGAAAACACTACCACACATGACGAGGAGCAACAACAGCCTCAAATAGAAGATGTGCCAAATCAGGAGACTTCACAAGAGTCTCAAACAGAAAATATGCCAAATGTAGAGGCCCCTAGAAGGTATGAAAGAGTAACAAGAAAAGCTATTCCTGATGATTATCGGGTGTATAACACAGAAGAGTCTCATATAGAGGATGATCCCACCTCATATGAAGAGGCCATGAGAAGCGCCCCCTCATCCAAATGGCTAGAAGCCATGGAAGACGAAATGAAATCCATGAAACTAAATGATGTTTGGGATTTGGAGGAAATTCCTAAAGGAGCCAAAACAGTAGGCTGTAAATGGGTCTACAAAACCAAATGTGACTCCAAAGGGAATATAGAAAAGTTTAAGACGCGACTTGTGGCAAAAGGATTCACACAAAGAGAAGGAATTGATTACAATGAGACGTTTTCTCCAGTCTCTTGTAAAGATTCTTTCAGAATAATAATGGCACTAGTGGCACATTACGACTTGGAATTACATCAAATGGATGTAAAAAGGCATTTCTAAATGAAGATTTAGAAGAAAGAGTCTATATGGCACAACCAAAAGGTTTTGTCATAAAAGGAAATGAGAATATGGGATGTCGATTAAAGAGATCCATTTATGGGTTAAAACAAGCTTCGAGACAGTGGTACTTGAAGTTTGATGGAACTATAAATAAATTTGGTTTCCAAGAAAACGTTGAGGACAACTGCATTTATACAAAGTTCAAGAATGGAAAATTCATCTTCTTGATTCTGTATGTGGATGACATTCTACTGGCAAGTAGTGATGTTAGTCTTCTACAGGGAACAAAAGAGTTCTTATCCTCAAACTTTGATATGAAATACCTTGGTGAAGCATCATATGTTTTGGGCATAGAAATTCACCGAGATAGAAGAAAGTATGCACTGGGATTGTCTCAAAAGGGATATATAGAAAAAGTATTGAAGAAATTCAACATGTCGAAATGCAGTGCTACGCCTGCTCCTATAGTGAAGGGCGAAAGATATGGGGAATGGCAATGTCCCAGAAATAAGTTCGAGCTCGATGAAATGAAGTCAAAGCCATATACTTCGGCTGTAGGAAGTCTACAGTATGCACAAGTGTGCACACGCCCTAACCTATCTTTTGTAACCGGGTTACTTGGCAGATTTCAAAACAATCCAGGCCCAGAGCACTGGAAATTGGTAAAGAAAGTCCTGCGATATGCGCAAGGAACGAAAGGCCTTATGTTGACATACGTAAGATCCGACTCACTCCAAATAGTGGGTTATTCGATTCGATTTTGCTACGATAAAACAAAGTCAACATCCTGGATACGTGTTCACTCTTGCAGGGGGAGCTATTTCATGGAAAAGCTCTAAACAGACTATCACTGCAGGGTCTACAATGTATGTCGAATTTATAGCATGTTATGAGGCCACGGGGCAGGTGAACTGGCTAAAGAAGTTCATACCCGGTTTGAGAGTGGTTGACAGTATTGAGAAACCACTAAAGTTATACTGCGACAATGAACCTGCAGTACTGTACTCTCACAACAATCAGTCAAGTGGTGCTGCCAAACACATTAATATAAAGTACAATATTGTGAAGGATAAAGTCCGGGATCACACAATAAGTCTTGAGTATATAAAGACTGAAAAAATGCTCGCGGATCCGCTAACGAAAGGCCTACCACCCAATTTGTTCAAGGAACATGTAGCCGCATGGGTTTAAGGGAAGCCTTATGACTCTGGACTCAGGGCCCAAAAGTTAAAGTATAAAGTATCTGTTTCTGAACAGAGATGTGTATAGTGGCTATTGAATCCATCGGCGATTGACCGTGACGATGAGACATGCTCTATACGTTAATTTGTGATGAAATAGACAAAGGTTAAAGGTAATAGTAAAGAGATCAAGGGGGAGAATGTTAGAATTGATCTCCTCCCGTTGGGCCCAACGGCCCAACGGGGATCCTTGATCGCGCCTGATCGGGGCGCCCAGCCTCCTATGGCTGGTGGGCCCCTGTCGCCTGCGCCATATAAAGGGGTGAGGGTCGGGGCGACACACGACACGAGGTTCGCCGCCGCCACCAACCTCACCCACAAACCCTAACCGATGTAAACAGTGGGGGCGCAGCAGTGACGGGAAGTGCCACCACCACGCCCCGACGACATCGACACTGACGTCGCACGCCCACGCACGACGACGATGACCGATGGGCAACCATCCTCTTCTCATTCAACCGATAACCCTAATCCGTCCCTTTATACATTATGCACGGTCTACACATGTTCTTCACAATTGATAGATGATCTCTACCTAGAACCGATGTCTAGTGATCCTAAAGTATCTAACAAAGTTTTCACCAACTTTTTCTATTAATGAATGAACGAGTATGATAAAACATTTGAATTATTAATAGCAAAAGCATGTTTGGCATAACTTCAAATTTCATATCACTTTAGATTTAAAGTTTGTATGTTACATTATATTAGTTTAAAAATTTATATTTTATATAATATATAAACAAAATGTTTATTCAATATAATTACATATACATATATATAGATTTGTGAAGCTAGAATATTCAGATTTAAAAAATCATAAATTACATCGAAACCAAAAACCGAATATACTGAAACCGAAACGCTGGTCTTCGGTTTCTACTTCTGGTCTTCGGTCATCTGTTGAGAAAGACAGATTTTTTTTTCTAAAGTGTTCAGTCGTCTGTCTCAGGAAACCGAAGCACTCGAAGTGCCCGAAGTAGCCCATCTGATCTCTGACCAGGCCACACAAAGTGCCCGAAGTCAGACCATCTGATCTCTGACCAGCCCATGTGTAAAAGTCCAAAGAGCCTCTCCCACTTCCCCAGTCCGCACGCACAGCCTACCCTAGCATCATACTTCCATCGTCCTCAAATAAATATATTTTTAAATTTAAATTTTGTCTCAAAATAAATGTCATTCTACTGCTTATCTTATCAATCATATCTAATTCAAATTTCTCTTCATCTTACCCTTAACTCATTCCCTACCATCTCTCATTTATTAGAGGACACCTAGTTAATTTTTTTAATTTCTCCTTTTACTCGTAAAATTACACTTATATGGACAAAGAGGGTATTTCATTGATTCATTCGCAAAGAGTTACGATACCGAAGCGATAAGGCCAACCACATCACCGTAGCGCATTGTCGTCACATGCCTCTGCATCGCGCCGTCGCCCGCCCGCCCACCCGCCTGGCTGCTGCTCCCCGACGCGCTGCCACGGTGCCGCCTGGCCTTCACGACACGTTGTCGCTTGCGCGCCTGGCCTTCGTGATGCACCGCCGCTGCCCTTGGCCAGCCTCCTCTGCATCTCCCTGCTTGTCGTTGCCACACCGCCGTCTCGCCTCCGCATCAGTGCCAGCCCTGGGGCAGGGCAAGCCGTGCGGCTGCCCTGGCCCCCGGCGTGAGAGGCCCCATCTTAACGCAGAAGCTCCGAGGAGCGACCGGAGGGAAGGGTGCAGGACGCGGTGTGGATGGAGATGGGTGCGAAGGGCATAGGAAGTATTTTTTTCATCCAAGCCCTCTTTTTCTTTTTAGCATTGGGACTACGCGTTAATTTTATAAACACTCAAGGAGTTTTTCTGTAAAATAGTCAGGCGGACGAAAATTTTGGGTAGAAACATAAAGTTATAGATATAGATATAAATATATATACTTTGTATGCGTACGTACTTCGTAATTATATACATATAGGTTGAATAATAGGCCTGCTAAAAAAGTCTGATTTGATGTGTGTAAACAAATTGGGCCGGCCTACTAAATAATGAAGCCCATAAAAATTACAAAAGAGAAAGTCTGAAAACGTGCAACCAAATTTGGTAACGGGCCAAATTGATCGCATAGGCTGGGCCGAAAAAAATTCTCAAAACAACCAATGAGCAAAAAACGAAAGTGGTCACACATATAGTGGGTCGTGCGCCTGGTCGTCCATTAGGGATATTAGGGATTTTGGGCCTGGTTCGTGTTGGGCGTGAGATGTCCTCGAAATTGGATCAAATCTACGGTGGATTGCTGCTTAGGCCGCGACCCTCTATTTCGGAAAAACTCAAGGAGTTTTATGCAAAATAGCTAGGCAGAACAAAATTATAGGTAAAAACACTACTTGCTTTATAGATAGTTATAGATATATTTTGTTGTTTTCATCACTAGTAAAGATATTTTATTAAGGAGTAAGTATGTTTAACTTAACATATCAACTCAATTGCTATTAGGTAATATCAGGTTGAGTCGATTGGATTATCAAAATATATATTTGTTTTTATAACAATGCTTTAAAAATAATTTTATGATAGTACTTTAAAAAATAATTTGTGTGACTAATTGTAAAATAACTAGTTAATATTTCTAAACTATATACTCTCTCAATTTCAAATTAATTTGTTATTTTAGATTTGTTATAAATCAAACATTTTAATCTTTTATCATTAATTTCTATAAATCTATACAATTTTATTATTATAAGATTCATAATTTTTAGATTCATCATGAGAAATATTTTTATAATATATAATTTATATGATGTTAAAGTGCATATATTTCTAAAAATTAATGGTTAAAGATATGTGTTAAAATGAAGAGAGTAAAGTTAAATATTGTATATGGTCTAAATAAAAATAGGCGTTCATTTTTATCTCGTCTTAGGCCTTCAAATTACCAGGACCAGCCCTTTCCGTATGAATGGTCTTGTCTAGAATCGTTGCTTAAGTGTCAGCCGCCGTACCCTTGGATTGCTAGATGCTCATGTCCTTTTGTCACTTCCGGTCCTTATATCTTTGCTGACAAATTCGGTTGGCTAAACTTTTGGTTAACCGAACCTTTCGTCTCTCTTTCTCTTCGGTTTGTAGATTTCAAATACCAAACTTTTAAAAGATCGAAAAACCGGACCGAACTTTCGGTCCTGAACAAACGCCCACCCTGAGTGATGGTTCCACACTTGCATACGGCTGAGCAAACACAACCGAATAGAACTGCAGGAAAACGATGAATATGGGTCCTCTGAGGAAGCCAACTGCATCCCGTGGTGGGCTTTTTACACTGATCAGCGATGGGTAGCGTCTTACATGAAACTATTGGAAAAGAGACCAACAATGTCGCTTGCCACATGACAGGCACCTTCCCGCTAAGCACGAACCAAACAACCACGACGAGCGACAACATGCAGCCGGCCGGGCGACACGCGCGTGCGTCAAAACCCCGCGTGTTTTTACGCGACCACGAGGAAGTCAATCGAACACAGCCACAGCGTCAGGGCCAGCGCCAGCGCCGGCGTCGCGTTACGCGCGTCACACGGCGACCCGAGGAGCCTCGTCTCGCCGGCGGCGCGGCACGGCACACGCGGGACGGGTAGACGAGAGGAGCAAAGCGCCAACGCGGGCGCACCGCGAAATCATGCGCGCACGCACGGGCGGCGCGCCGGCTGCTTCCCCATGCCGCCCCCCATGTGCACTCTCCCTCTCCTCTCCACCGCGGCAAACTCCACGCCGCTACTCCAGCCAGCTCAACGCCATGACCCAATGAGCCCCCATGAGCTAGTAATGACGTGGAAAATGTCGTGCACAAACACACATCCCCGTTGTGTTTGGATTACGTTCCGTTGGGAAACAGATCTTATCGTCTACGTGTCAGTGCCACCACTATAAGTTGCACGACGTATATAATAAACAATGTTGAACTACTACATGTTAGTGGCACAACTACAAATTGCATGACCTGTATAATAACGCTGAACGTGTCAATAGCACTGTACTGCTGGAGCATGGAGGAAGGAAAAATTAGTTGGTTGGTTCAACGTTGAGCAGATAACAGTTCAAGAGTTCAGACCAATCACCAGGTAATAGCTCATGCTTTTCCTGAATATAGGTCGAAAATCCAAATCGGTTCCATTCCACCCCAACTAACCTGATTCTAATCTCTCCACTTACCAGAGGAAAGCTAGTTTCCCACTTTGATTAGCTGATCTGATCACCGACTTTTCTCTAAAGCAAAAGGGCATGGCAATTTGTAGCTGGAACGAACCGTGTTCACACACAAAGTCGATCGAAAACCAGGGCAGAAATTATTACGATCATGACCAGCCATAGTCGCGGATCAGAGAGGTCAAAAGCATCGAGTCAAGGCGCTACCTTCTGCTGTTCAATTTGAACGACGGAAAGAAAAGAAAAAGAAAAAGAAGAAAAGAAGAAAAGGAGGGAAAGAGCGTTACAGATTTGAACCAGATCTTTCAACTGAACAGAAGCATCGACGCTGACACTCATAACAAGCCAATGCCAATTTCGATCTGCGAAAACGCGAAACGAACTCGCACGAGCAATTTGCTAATGCTCTCTGATTTGGAGTACACACCGGGTTGTAGAACCGTGCAAAATTACGGTCAAAATTAATATTTCCTAGCTACTACTAGATTCTAGTTCCAAAGGCATGCAACCCGTCATGTATTGCATTCTACTCTTCACATCCTCAATTCCTCCTCAGTTTTTAGCAATATTTTTGGACCTGTGCTCCCAAACCGGAGTATATACCTCGAATTCCATGCATTCACAGGTATGCTTGTGAATGTTACCAAGGCTCAAAAACTCCAAAAGCAAATGTTACTGGTGTCAGGTCAAGCAAACGGTACAAGCCAATCTGGAGCGTACTACATACACTGGTGCCTGGCTGCTTGCCAACTCTGATGGCATCTTGTATTTCTTGGTGTCTCTTGCAGGTTTTGCCTTGTCATTGTCCTGTCCTGCTGCTGCCTACTAGGATTAGCATGTCTCACATTTCTCAAGACAAAGTTCAAATCTTCCTCATTAATGCTCACTCACAGTTATAAGTACCGTACTGCTCCCTAATGCTCACAGTTAAGTTAAGTACCCTGTACTCAAAATGATCTTGACCTTACTTGGCAGATCGCTTTAGGGTGCTAGCCCATAGGGCATGCGTAGTAGTACTAAGATTTTGCAAGAAAGAACGTGTCTTGCTGATGATAAGTTCTTCTGAAGCAACACGCCGACATGCTTCGAGGTTAATTTAATTCAGATGTATCCATGTATGCATGCTTAAAGTAACAGAAAAAAAATAATATTGATGTGTTACCAGTAGTACTTACAGTAAAAACCAAGTGAATATATGTATAAAATGTATAAATCATGGTAAGATCGAAACGTGCATGTGATCAAAAAGCTTTTTGGGGCGAAACAACTGCCAGATAAATTTACCCTTCTTCCAGCTCGGTTGATCCAAGCGCCGAGGCTAGTGGTAAAACAAAACAATCGCGGCATCCAAGAGCGGAGTAGATCTCACACTGACTACGGGCCCCCACCTGTCACGCATAGTGAGAGAGGAGGAGCTCCTCTTCACAAGAACCAATGGAGATAGAGGTGGTAAAGATTAAGTTTTTTTTCGAACGAGGCCCCGATTCTCTCTATATTATATTATTAATAAAAATAATAACGAGTAGAAATTACATTTATTATTAAAGATAAATCAATAATTTATTAATACGATGATTAGAGATAACTTTATTATTTATGTTTTTTTAATATATGGTTTTTTTAATATATGGTTATCCCTTTGTGTTGTCATCTCTCATATTTTATAAAAAAATATTTAGTCACGGCATGATAATTATACCTTTTCATATATATTTTTAGACAATATTATTAATATAATTATAATGGTGGTATAAATAGATCTAAAATGTTTTTGATTTACAGTTGAAAGCATCAGTGGAATTTTTTTACTCTTGGTTAAGTTAGGGCACTGTTAGAGTTAGTCAGTGAGGTGTCTGATGCGAGCAGAGCAGGACGAAGAAGAGCCAAGTCGCCAGCCACTAGCGTCTGTGCTCTGTGCTGCTGCCTGTGAGCTGGTAGTACAAACAGGAACAAGAGAGAGAGTACCCAGAGAGCCAAGAGGGATAAAGGGGAAGAAGAAGCAAGCAAAGAAGCGAGAGGAGAGCTTGAGAAGAAGAAAGAAAAGCTAAGAGAAGAGAAGAGAAATTTCAGAGAGGGAGGAGAGGCTGGCCGCCATGATGGCCGGTGTGGTAGCTTGGATGGATAAAGGGTGGACACCACTGGTCTGGTAAAGCTCAAAGGAAGCTGCTTTGTGCCCTTTTCCTTCCATTGCTTTCCGCTTGCTGCCTCTTTTCTTTGCTCTGCCTTCGTCCTTTTTTTTCTTCAACTTTGGGGGGAAAGAAATGATGTGAGGTTCTTGTCATGCCTGGCTAGATGCTGCAGCGGCTCATCATTAATACTGGCTGCGGCCGAGCTGTGGTGGGGGAGGTATTTTGTTCTCTTGTTGGCAATTTGTTCAGTCTGTGCCATTGTGTGTCAGCTTGAACTTTTGAGGAGAATTTGTCCTGGTTTCGCCCCATGGTAGGTGATTTTTTGGTGAATTGGTGATGTTCCAGTTCATGAATTTACTCAAAGATTGGGGCTTGGTGCGTGGCCGGAACTGAAGAGTGAAGGAAGATTGTGTTGCAGAGGTATGTGTTAGCTCCTTTCTGGCACTTCTTAGTTCTTGCATTTGTTAAGAAAAGTTAGGACTGCCTGCTTGTGTGATTGTGTCTTATTTTGGATTTGGCGGCTCTATAAGTGTGATTTTTGGTCGCCGTTCCAATTCGCTGAAGATAGAGCATCCTGTTTTCAAGTTCTGCAAATTTTGGGATTTGTGGTTGTTCATGTTAGGTTCCAAGCCTATGAATTTCCTGATTATTTAGAGTTAACTTAGAAAATGCAGTATCTGGGATGCAGGTTGGGAAAAGGTGGTTTAGCTGAAAATTATGAATGTTCTATATGGTGTACTCCCTGCTCTTACAGTAGATACTCTAAATTGTTAACTCTTCTTGTTTACTTACTCATATGCATTCACTATCATGAACAATTTAGCTAGTTGCTTAAAACTTAACTTCACCAATTTATCTCTTATGGATTGCTACTCAGGTATATGAACAAGCGCTAGTTCTACAGTTATTATCAGATTAGTCATTGGCCATAAGCTTCCTAAGGCAACATGACAGAGTTCAAGGTTGGGAGCCTGGATGCCCGAGCAACAAAGATCAGAAATGTCCCCATTGCTGTAACACCAGAAGGATTCTGGTGCTGCCCGTCGCAGGCCGTGCTCCAAAAAACAATGAAGAACCAAAATCAACAGGCAAAGCCTAAAGGGGGGGCATCTCCTCTTGCATCAAAGGCCTCTTCAGTTCAGAGGGCGCCTAGCATTTTGTCAGAGAGAAGAGGGCATTCAACTCCGACAAGGTCTAGAATCAATTCAGATGAACAAAAGTGCTCGGCAGCGGAAAATTCAACACCCAATCCACCGAAGGTAGCGAATGACAGACCACAGAAGCAACATAAGATATCTGTTGGATTTGGTCAACTTGAGATGAGTGATCTCAAGGTTGTGTTGTATGGCAAGGATGGCGTTGCTGTAAAAATGAGTGTTCACAAGAACATCCTTACAGAAAATAGTACCTGGTTTGCTGATAAACTCTCAAGGCAATCCCCAATATCAAGTATGGAGGTGCCTGATTGTGAGGATGTAGAGATTTATGTTGAGACAGTTGGATTGATGTACTGCAATGATGCCAAGCAGAGGCTTATCAAGCAAAGCGTTCCACGCGTTCTTCGGATCTTAAAGGTTTGCTCCAGTTGAATAGTGATCCTGTTTATTCTCTCAGTTGACTAAAAATCTTATACTCACCAATTTTCCCTTTTCAACTCCTTAGGCTAATATGCAAAAAATAAAAATAAAATGGTACAATCCCATCAGAATTGAAAGTTTTCTTATTTTCTAACTTACCACAGTATTGGTCATATGTAAAAAGAGCCTTCCCTGTATAGCAACTCTTGAAATTTCTACAAGTGTTTTTACATACGATCCACATAAGTTGTCGTTAATGTCAGTTTTGTATGGCTACCCAACAGAAATATTCCCTAGAAGCTATTGTTATTACTACCACTTGTAATTAATAATCTTTAATGTAAAAAAAAGAAGCCATTGTATGTATTATATGCATGTCTGTTTCATGTTGTTACATCAAAGGGATATGGTCTTTTATGCTTCTATACCCATATACTACAATATGCCACTTAATAACTACAAGTTGACAAACTCTGAATAGAGCCCACAACTGATAAATATATCTTGCCATACCAGTTGGTGGGGGGTTGGAACAAAATCAAGCCAGGCAGGCTGCCATGCATTATTGTGTCAGTGCTTTATGGAGCAATTGTAAGGGAAAATTTTCCACAGATCAGGCCCACAGCATCCATGGACCTTGGTCATCCCTCACCAATAAGACATCTCAATTAGGAGTTAGGACCAACCAGTGTCGAAACTTTAGAAGAAATGCACCTTTTGTTCTATACATTAGTTTGGTTGTTCCCTGTATAATGTTGAATTTATGATGTACAGGTTGCAGAATTATTAGGTTTCCAAGCATGTGTTTTGTCTTGCTTAGAGTACTTGGAAGCTGTCCCTTGGGTCGGGGAAGAAGAGGAGAATGTGGTATCGTCTGTTCAGCATCTGCAAAGTGGAAATTATGGTGTTAGCCCAGTACTGAAGAGGGTATGCTCCGACCTAACAAGCCCACCAAACGACACATTTGTGCATATCATAGAATTAGTCTTGAAGAGCGGCGAGGATAGAGGGCGCCGTGAAATGAAATCCCTGGTGCTGAAGCTTCTGAAGGAGAATAGCAGCTGTACCAGTAGTTCTGTGGACATATATGCTGAGACTCTCTACAACTCTTGCCAGAATTGCCTGGAATCCTTGTTGACCTTGTTTCGACAAGCGACTGCCGACGATTTTGCTGAGCAATCCTTAGAACTTAAAGAGCCAGCTTTTCGACAAATTGCTCTAGAAGCAGATAATCTGCTTTGGTTAACTGAGATTTTGGCCGACAGGAATGCTGCTGGTGAGTTTGCAGTTATGTGGTCTAACCAGGGTGAATTGGCTGAGCTTCACTCCAAGTTACCAACCAAGTCACGCCATCTTGTCAGCTGTGTCACAGCAAGGCTCTTTGTGGCAATTGGGAAAGGAGAGATGCTCCCTTCAAAGGACACAAGGAAGCTTCTCTTGGATGTCTGGCTGCAGCCTCTCATGGATGACTACAACTGGTTGCAGCATGGCTGCAGGTCATTCGACCGCAAAGTTGTCGAGGAAGGGATCGGGCGTACTATCTTGACACTCCCGCTCGAGGATCAGCAGACGATATTGCTCTCGTGGCTCGGGAGCTTCTTGAAGGTTGGGGATAGCTGCCCCAATTTGCAGAAGGCCTTTGAGGTGTGGTGGAAGAGGACTTTCGTGCGGCCTTATGTCGAACAAGGGAATCAATCTCAGCTGGGTCGGAGTTGAGGTCTCAAGTGGTTATAGACTGCAAGAAAATTGTCATCCTTTTATCATGTAGAATATCACTGAGAAAGTAGAGTGATAATGTCTTACCTTTTTAGGTAATGGGTAATGTCTTACTTGGTATGCTGTTAGGGAGAACCCCAGGTAGTGAAAACAAAATGGGTATGTAAATTAGTACTTTTCTTGCAAGGCTTGAGAATATGTGCGCATTGTGCTTCTGATGCTTCATATTATCAAATATAAGTAAAGCTCTCTGAACGAAATTTCTTATCTGCTTGTTACTATCATGACTCATGAGACATCAGTTTGTTGCACTGTATTGAATATTGCAGCATTGTGCAATAGTAGCTTTTTTTTTACTGTAATATGGATAATGGATTCATGTACAAACTCAATGTTTACAATGATTGTAAAGATTTTCCTAAGATGTGCTGTCTAAAATTTGAAAGAAAAGCAGCCTTCATATTTGAATTTTATTTAATTTACAGTTACCCGATCGAATTGTACTATGTAAAAATAAAGTTGTTGCACATTTCCTTGTTATATCGGCATATTGTTATCTGTCAGTTCCAGATGATGAAACCATGGTCTCATTGTATTTCAAATGCTATTGCATAACCAATCAAAAAGGGTGAGCGAAGTGATTGAAAAAAAAAGTCTTTGTCCGTCCTACCTATAAGAGAAGAGCATATAAAAAATGTAACTTATTCTTTCAGTTTTTTTAGCTCACTGGCTATCCTCTAGGAGTTAATACTGATATTTTGGCAACAAATTTAATAAAAATAACTTTAGTGGTTGGCATGTTTTTTTTGTGTGGGGTGGGTGCAGAGCTGGCCAAATGGGTCGTGCCTAGCCGGACCGGCAGAGCATGGGCCCAGCACGCCGGCCTGTGGGCCATGTCGATACGGCCCGTTCACGGCACGGCTTGTTTACGGTAGCAAGTTATGGTAGCAGTTTTATTGCAGCCCGTGGGTCTTTAACGGGCCCAAACAGTGTCAAACAATACCACCAGACTGATCTTGGCCCATGGGCCTTTAGCGGGTCCGTGTCAGCACGGCACGGCCCGACCACCCCATGGGTTGTGCTTGGGCCGAGAGGTCGACATGTCACGGCCCGTTACAGGAGTCATGTCTAACGGGCCATGCCGCGGGCGTGTCAAGGCTAGACCGTGCTGGTCGGCCCGTTTGGCCAGCACTAGATGGGTGGTGGTGCTGGGAAAGGAAATGTATGTGAATTGTCAATTTTAAGAACAGATTGGATATATCCGGCTGCATTTTAGAATATTGCAGTGTTTTTGGGATAAATAATAAAAGGGTGCACGATCTTGATGAATTACTCTGAACAAATAGAGGTGAAGTACTGGTCCGGAAATCAACTGTAACTTTACTGATACACTGGATTAAATGTGTGACACCCCAAACAACTCAAGACGACACGTCAAATTTGCTTCAGGCTAGCACGAGTTCTGAAGAACTCTTCTTCCCTGTGGCAATCTGCAATGTGTCATCTGGATGCAGACTTATCAACAACCTAGTATATTTTTCTCAAGACTCTGAAACTGAAACACCTCGCTGAGTCACTCACTGTAGCAGCTTCAAGCTGAGGCCTTTCATGAACTAGCTAGCTCATCATCCTCTGGAACTCATGGAAGTCGAGGCCGCCGTCGCCGTCGACGTCGTAGGCCCTGATCATGGCCTCGCAGTCGGCGACCGACCGCTCGTCGCCGAGCTGGGCGAGCACCCTCTGCAGGCCCCTGGCCGTGATCCTGCCGGCGGACTCGACGGCGTTGAACACCTCGAACGCGCTCCTCAGGTCTTCTTCTTTGCTGCCCCCTCTCTCCATCAGGGCCACGAATCCGGCGAAGTCGAGCATGTATCCGGCGCCGCCGCCCGACGACGGCACCGGCATGTCATCGCCCATGGACGCGAAGAACGCGCTCAGCTCGGCGCCGGAGATCTTGCCGTCGTTGTCCCTATCGAAGTGCTGGAAGATCCTGTGCAGCTCGCTCTGCCTTCTCCCCGACGACGACGACGAACGGGCGCCGCCGCCTCCGCCGCGTGGGCTCGCCACGTCGGACTGCCCGCAGAGCAGCGGCAGACCGAGCCTGAAGCTCCTCTTGCGCGACAGGCGCTTCGCCGGCTTAGGAACACTCACGTTCGCCATTGTTGCCGCCACAAACACTTGCAAGAACCCAAGAAAACGTAGTAGAAAAGCTTGTGTGGTCTTATACACTTGTGCAATGCCAAATTGCCAATGCAGCTATGGAAGAAGTGAAGAACAGGTGAGATGTGCTCCTCATTTATAGGTGTTGAGCAATCATCTTTGTGTGTGTTTTGACTTGACTGAATGGCATGATCAGTGATCACAAGGTAGTTAGGCTGCATCAACTAACATTACACGGCCTCAGATACTGTCAGCTTGGCATTATCTAACTCCCACCAGACAGTGCCATCACATGCTCATAATCCTCGCGCCGCCGCCCACCGAACAACGATATCTCGGAATCCGTGATTTAGTTATGAGTTCAAGATTCCGCTTGTTTGAATTACTTTACCAGTTTGAGAGAGGCCCTTGACCTGACGAGTGAGATTTCAGTCCTTCACTGAAAAAATTCAGTCTTTGCAGGCTTGCAGGTCTTCAGAAGCTGACAGGAAGAGTAAACTGAATGCAGTGAAGCAGTGAGTGACTTCTGAGGAATTCAGACTCAGTAGACATTTCAATTGGTTATGTGATTTGTCCTTGTATTTCAGAAAGGGGGAAATATCTAGAATTAGGGAAGAATCATTCAGTCCTAAATGATTTTCAGTGATCTTGTTTTCATCAAATGCCAAGATTTGCTTCTTTCTTTTCAGTGGATGTTGAGATCTGAAGAGAGATCATACCACGTTTTGGGGAGCAAGAAATCTGAAATCTTGGTAGTACCACTCAATAATGAAGGAGAAAAAGAAAACAATTGCAGAGCTTCCATGTGCCTCTCATGGAAGCTTACATTAGGAGTGGCACATGTCTGTGTAGCATCACCACATGACATTAGATGTGACCGGTTAATTAGTTATAGATAAATGACCTACCTGAAACTCATCATTGGGGTTCAAGCATCGAAGATGACCGGTTAGAAGAATCTTTGCTTGTTAGTTTATGTTCATCCTTAATTTGACCGGTATGGAAAATGGTATGTACCAACGTGATCTAGATGGACCTACAATAACAAGGTATTGATGCTCCAATCTCACCACACCGACCACAGCAATAATGACAGGATGCATTCTCGTTGACAATACACCTTCCATTCCTATCTCAATACAACATTGCCATGGAGGTATTTACACACACATCTCAACAACAATCAACTAATCAAAGCATCTATTGTAATATTTCAGTTTGTATGATTTTCTACAAACAAGCTCCCAGAAAAAAAGTTACAAAACCAGCTCAAGGGAGGTACATCTTCAGTAATTTGGCACATTGTTCTGTTGTAATGTAGTTACATTGTCAGTTCAGTTTCTTCTCGGTATATTGTATTATGACCTTCTGATAAGCAAATTATTGCTCTGTGCCGTTTTGCGTTGTATACAGAGTGGGATCAATTGAATCATAGCCTATCTTCCACCCAAGAAGACGGTATAATTTTTATGTTCTTGAAGATGCTTTGTGAATTCCAACCTCAATCACAAGTGAACATTTGCACTTTTTAAATAGTCTAGTCCCAAATAAGAATCCCTTAAGTAGCACGTTGTTTACTATCTACTGTGTTCTCATTGACGCTGATCAATTCTGGTACTTTGTCAAGTAACCGGTTCATCTCTTCTGAAAATTCAAGCTTGGCCCGATTTGTCTTTCCTCCGACGACAACTGTACTTCCATCTTGCAATGCCCATATCTAGACAGAAATCATCATAAATCTTTAGCAGTTTTACCATACTTATATTCAAAAATATATAGGAAGTGCCATATGCACACACCTGAGAGTGCGAAAGATAGCTAATACAGGTCATTAACATAAGGGCACCAAATCCAGCATACACAATAGGAACTCCTGGATCAGTCTGATGGCAAGAGAAGTAAATACAAGGCGCTTTTAATGATATATCAAACATGTACACAATGTCTGCAAATTGAAAACAATTTATCAGGAGCACTGACCTTAAGATCGAGACCTGTGCTACCGATGGCATCTTCAATAACTATTTCGTTACCATCTATTTCAATGGGTAGTTTTGAGCTTGGCCGACGAACCCCTACAAACTTACCCTCTTGATCATACAACACAATAGACTGCAGATCTCGAGCAAGCATCGATCTACAAGCCATCAAGAGAAGTTAATAGCTCATAGGGAATGTGTCAAGTTCATCATTTAGCTCCGAATTGGGATGAACTTACATTCCCATGACGTTTGAAGAACCCGAGTTTTCAAGTGGCAACAATGTTCCAAATAACTTCTTATCACCATTCAATTTCAAGGGGGCCATGGCCAAATTGAAAGGACCTTCACCATTTTTCCTTACTTGCAATGCCGAAAATCCCCAATCAGTTTGGTAGATTGTGACCCCACCATACCTCAGGGGATCATTCACTTTGATAGTCTTCCTCATCACCTCTTTGCCATCAAGGTCGAAAAGTGAAAGATCGCTATAGAATTGTGAAACCTGGAAAACCAAAAATATTTGCCACATGTCAATCTGTCATCACACTATAGTTGGCCAAACAGGCCAGGCCCACTGCCCGGCACGGGCCCGGTGCCAAAAAGCACGGCACTGGCACGGCACAGCCCGATCGTTGGACCGTGCTTGGGCCTTGTCATCGGCACGACGTGCCGGCCCGGCACGGCCCGGTCTAATGAACAGGGAGGCAAAACAGATGAGGGAGGCAAAATAGACTTATTTCGACCATATAAGGCATGACCCAAAGTGACAAGGTATAAAAAATAGACTTATTCCAGCCAAAAATACACGGTTCAAAGAGATAAGGGAGGCAAAATAGACTTATTCCAAGGAGGAGCACGGTGGGCTGGTCGTGCCTTCAGGCCGGCACGGCACAGCCCGAGTCCTATTGGGACGTGCCTGGGCCATAGGTGCAGCCCGTGGAGATGGCCGGGTCGTGCCTTTGTTGGGCCTAAGACGGGCCATGCCGGGCGGCCTGTCTGGCCAACTATACATCACACATGCATATGAAATGGTGGGCAAAAGTGACTACCTCTCCGCTATCATAGTACTCCATGTAGAACCGATTGACATGGACTTCAGTATTGAAAACATCAGGCGCGAAAGAGAGAACGCCTTTGGGTTTCATCACATCTCCAATAACAAAGTTCAGCCCTTGAGGTACATCCACCGATCCTTTAAAGCTCCCCGTTGCACTAAGCGTGGCACCTGCCATGATGAAAAGCATAGCTATGTGCACGCCGATAGGCGCAAACCGACCAGCCAGTCCTTTGAAAGCGTACAGAGATGGCCCCTTAGTGAATACCTGAAAAACACATCAAGCACACATAATGTACATATGCATATTGGAGCAACTGAAATGCACTGAATGTGACAGAATCACCTCATATCCATAACCCATCAATATAACCCCTAAATCCTGGATGGATGCGCGGGGCAGAGAATCCGCAAATTCTTGCTTCCGGATGCTTCCTGCTGAATGCATGAACGACCACCTGCAAGAAACAATTGATCAGCACTTGCCATTATGTACAAGTATAACTAATGTTCGGAATTCTGATCAGCGAACTATCATTATCAAGAAGAGAAAACTTGCACATCAGAATGGCCATTTCTACCTTCTGGCAACCTTGACAATGGGGATTTGGGTGGTGTAGGTGCAGGCCATGAGCGACGCCGCGAGCAGCGCGAGAAGGCCGAGGAAGACTGGCGAGGAGAACATGTGGTCGAACCCGGGAGTGAGGATCCACCTCCACGTGATGAACCCGAACACCGGGTTGTCCTCGGGGAACTTCTCGAAGTAGTAGCTCGGTGCCTCCCCTTGATCAATCACCGTGCCTGCAATTGCAAATTGCAATCACAACCATGAATCAAAACAGGTAGCAATCACATACTAGCAAATGAAAATTCATCCCGGAGAAGCTAGGCGATTTCGAAGTAATCAAATAAGCAGCAAATCACCTAAGGCCATGAGCGCGGCAATGGCGAACATCTCGGAGATGGCGAGCGGGAGGTTGGAGAGCAGCGACAGCGTCCTCTTGGTCGCCCTCCTAATCAACCACAAAGCGGCGTTCTCCTTCTTCCTCACCACCTGCCTCTTCTCCTCTCCGCCGCCGCCGCCCCGCTGCGACACCGGCGGCGCGGCGTCGAAGAACACAACCTGCTTCTTGGCCTTGCCAGCTCCAGCGGGTATGGACTCGCGCTTCACCCCGCCGCCTCCGCCACCGCTCCTCTGCGCGTCGCAGGAGACATGGACCCGCCGGCGCGGCGGAGCGGCGGGCGGGAGGGGGAGGCGGGGACGGTGGTAGGACCTGGAGGCGGCCGGGTTCAGGAGCAAGTAGCAGGTCGGCGATGGCATGGCACCGCAGTTTTGGAGGAGGAGGGAGTGGGAGTGGGAGCGGGAGCGGGAGCGGCGGCGAGGAGGGAGTGACGACGACGAGGCACATCCGCATCGCGTCGTTGGCTCCCCGCGCCCGCGCGAAAAATAGGGCGGTTGATGTGGATAAGGCGCGCGTCGTGTCGTACGTGGAGCAGCGAAGACGAAGGCACGGAGGAAATTATCTTGCAACTGGGCCGGATATTTCGACGGATTAACGGACTATTTTATAGGGCCGGAATGGCCGTGTAAACAACGGCGGCCCATGATGTTGAAGAACGACGGCCCTGGTCAAATGGCCCGGTTACAAGTTCCAGTACTCATTTCATGGGCTGATTGGATAAAGATACCAAAGTTGTCACTGAATTTTTGACATTTATAATTTTATTTTTTAAAAGATTTATAAAAAATAATTGTTGGATTCGAAAATTTGTAAATCTAGTCGCTAATACGTTATGATAACTGTACAATACATTCATTACACAACATATTTACATTTGCAACAATACGACGATAACATTTTACATCTATAATCTATAATCTATAATCTATAATCTATAACTATATATAAAGCAAGTAGTGTTTCCACCTAAAATTTTGTTTTGCCTGACTATTTTGCAAAAAACCCCTTGAGTTTTTTTGAAATTAACCCACAGTCCCCACTGCGCCACATCGTGTAATACCCGAGGTCAACGCTGCGCCCCTCCCTCCCATCCCCATCTGCGCCGTGTCCCGACTTCACCCGTTGCAACGCACAGGCACTGTTGATATATATATATATATATATATATATATAAAGCAAGTAGTGTTTTTATCAAAAATTTTCGTCCGGCTTGCTATTTTGTAAAAATCTCTTAAGTGTTTATAAAATTAACCCACGATCCCAATGCGAAAAGAAATGGAGGTTTGGATGAAAAAACCTCTTGCGCCCTTCCTCCTCGCGCCCTCCCTCCCGTCCCCATCCGCACCGCGCCTCGCCGCTGCGCTCGCGCCCCATTCTCCCGTCGCCGCCGGAGCTCCCGCGTCGTGCTGCGCCCTCCCTCCCATCGCCGCTCGGAGCTCCGCGCCGCCTGGACTTTCGCCCTCCACTTGCTTCCCTCCCTATGTCATCATCCCCTTGCAACGTACGGGTATTTTTGCTAGTTCGAAACAATACGAGAAAAGGATTGGTGATTGGTGACTAGATTTACAAATTTTCGAATCCGAAAATTATTTTTATAAATTTTTTAAAAATAAAATTATAAATGCCAAAAATTTCAGTTGTCACTTTAGTTCATTGCCGAAAAGTACCTTACCATTTGTTGTACCATTTGTTGGTGGAAGTGGCGTTTAGTTTGACACTTTATCAAATTTTGACGTAGCTAGAATTATCAAATGTTGGTAGGAATTGAAAAGATTGTGATGATAAAGTATAATAGTCTTGTTTAGTTTATTGTCTTATTAAAATTTGATAATACTAAACTTCGGTACAGTTAATTTTGACAATAAACTAAATAAGCCCTAAAACTTGGCTTGCTTTCATTTTCTTTTTTCCTTTTTCAAACATAAGAGCTCATATACGTGCATGCATTTATTACTAAACACATGTACAATTGCACACACATATTATCTTTATCGGCATCTTCACGGACTGAACATGTATATAGTAAAATTGACGAATCATTATAAGTGTCTCGCTGAGAGTTACGTCACATATCACTCAATGAATAATTAACCATAAATTTAAATACTCATGTCAAGTCAGGTCCAAAACTAAATCTAGAGAAACATGTTTCACAAAAAAATCACTCAAATCGAGTTACACTCACTTCACCGCTTTCCGTTTTAGAGCGTGTTTGGCTGATCGTATAAGCCAGCTAATAACACAAACCGACTGGTTTGTTATGAGAGAAAAATATTGTTTGAACGGTTGATAAGTTTGGCTGATAAGACAAACGAACAGGATCTTAATTTGGTCGCCAAAAGTTCTAGGGAAAGTTTAGCCACCACATGACCGTGTCCATTTCAAAAAAGCGTATGCGCATGTTGAAATGTGTTGCACATCGTCATGACCACCAAACAATTCAAAAACTTATTGCTATTATATATCCGAATTTTGAATAGGTAAGTCGGTGTTGTCAATCTTTTTTGGTAAATGGAGCGGATTCGTGTGGGCTACTGGGCGTATGCAATGCATGGTCTTCTTCCGTGATCCGTCTGATTGGAAGAAAAACTGCCACTAGCAGTAAAACGTCCAGTATTGTCGAGAAATTCAAGGAAGCTCTCATGTACCCGGGTACAATCCGAGCTAATCCTCTCCCAAATGGCAACAGATAAACATGCCTGTCTCTGTCATCGACCAGTCACCAGTCCACGGCGGTTCAACAGTTAATGACGTTCCCGTCAGCGTAGCAATCAATCAAAGGCTTAACCACTGAGGTCCTCTATCTTAAACCAAATAATTTTAGGTCACGGACATAAATAAAAGATTCCTATATCAATAACTCAAATCAAACTTTAAGAGGACCCTAGCACACCGATTACCGTCCATCCGGTCGCCACCTTCCGCTTCGTTCTCACGCCTCGGGTGAGCCGGCCGTTTAACCGACGGTTTCCGATTTCGTATAGACATATCGTATCGTCCTGAGGAGTACGGTGTTAAAAGTGAAAACTGCGATGAATAAACAGTAACGAAATTTAAATTTAAATCAAATTCAAATCGATGTCGTGTCACGATTTTCGCTTAAACCGCGAGAAAATAGCGCCACATACCGTGATTTTCGCGGTGGACATAGAAAAATTTATTTTTTAATAAATACTAAAATATATTTTTATGATAAAATAAATTTTTTAAAATTTTTTTAAATTCGCATAAAATTATACAAATAAAACCAAATAAAACCACATAGATACGTATCGCACCCTCCCAATACAGCTAAAAACATAAAAAAATCACGACAATTTTCGCGATATGGAAGACGCAACCGACAGCGCTGCGGTGACTCACCCCGGCGACTCCACCGTCATCCAGAAACAAAAAAAAGAAGGGCATCCTACGCGCATGCAGTTCAGGAGAACGTGCTAGTTTTGCACGTATGGAATTCAAACCGAACCTCTGATAGCATCGAAGCTTCCATTGCCATGCCACGTTGTCTTTGCCTGCAGAGTCGTGCGGCGGCGCGGCTCTTTGAGGCTGGAACGACCCGCCCGCCGTTTCGGCTGTTTGCTCCCTCGGCGGCGCACGGCTCGCTCGCCGAACTGATGAGCGCGACGTCGCGTCGGATGCACGTTGAAAAAGCATCGTCACGCGCGCGGCTTACCTCCCGGCATCTCGTGACCGAATCGCTCGCTCGCTGGTGAGTAGTTAGTTTATCTTGGCCGCGCGCATGACGCGAGTGAGTTTTGTTTAAATTTTCTTTGCACAGGATGATGGATCCGCTTGCTGCCCTGCCAAGACCGCAGCAAACGAGCGAGCAGGAATCCCGTTTTCTATTAACAAAGCGAGATTGATATTTCTATTGTACTAGTTGGCGCACCACGCAGCGTGAAGATATTTGTAAAAAGCGACGGATATAAATTTTTTCTTAAATTTTATTATATTAGCATGTTTTTCAAACTACTAAACCACTTATTTTAAAATATTAAATAAATTAATTTTTTAAATTTGCAATAATTAATTAGAAGTTAATACCATCATCTCGTTTCGCGTGGAACGTTACTGCGATGAAACGGATGATGATTTGCGTGCCACGTAAAAAATGATTCGTCTGTGTCTGTTCTTCAGTAATACTCCACTAGTAATTCCACGGTAACCTTCAAGGTTGTAGTAACAATGGCGCGCGTGACCATTTTGTAAAACCAGACAGCACTCCGGCAAGGCACGTCAAATTCCGCGAGGGAAAGCAAGCCGACACTGCCTCGCACACTGCACCTGATTGCCACGTCACACTTTGGCTCTGGCTCACTCCATCTAGAAGGCCAGGGCCCAGGGCACACAAAACACCAAGGCACAAATCAACGTCGCCGCAGGATAACAGGAAGTAGTCGAGTGAGTGGTGGGCGCGCGCGCAGCAGCAGCACACAGATTTTTCTCCCCTTTTCCACGCAGTTTTTTGCCCCACCGCCGCCGACGCCACCCCTCTCCTCTTCTTTCTCCCCGTCACCAACCCGCACCGCTCCCACCGTTGTTGTATAAGAGGCGGGCCACCTTCACCGGTGAGAGCTCCGCGTCTCCAACCAAATCCCTCGTCTTCAACACAACCCAACCCAACCCAAATCAAACCAAACACCATCGTGTTGCCCGAGAACAAGGTCAGCGACCAACCAACCCACCGCGGTGCTTGTCGTCTGCCATTGGAGCGTCGTGTGTTCGTTGGTCATGAGCAGGGGGAGGAGCAGGCTGAGCTGGCTGTGGAGGGCGCCGGCGAGGGCGCTGGGGCGGGCGCGGGACATGTACGTGAGGGGGCTGACGGGGTGCGCGCGGTGCGTGCCGGCGGACGCCGCGTTCGGCTACCCGGTGTTCGTGCCCTCCGGCTCGATGAGGAGCAATAGCTTCGGCTCGGATTCGCGGTTTGGCGGCGGCGCCGACGACGACCTCCGGGAGCTGATCCGCGCGGCGTCGCAGAGGCGCGCCGCGGAGCAGGCGCGGGAGGCGCAGGCCGTGGCCAGGAGCCAGAGCATGGTGGGGCTCTCCATGGCGCGGATCGACGAGGACGCGCCCTGCGAGGAGTTCGGCGGAGCCGGCGTGATGCAGTACCCGAGGAGCCAGAGCTGCGTCGGCGGCGTTGGCGGCCGCGCCGGCGGGAGGATCGCTCACTGTCAGAGGAAGGTGGCGACCTTGGCCTGAGCGGCCGCCGCCTCGTGCTCGCCATTAATGGTCTCTGGAGGTCTAGTAGCCATTCAAACATTGGGATTTTGCCTCTGTAAATATGATTTTGTTAAGAATCCATGAATCGCAATTGCTATTTTTGCTGCTGCTACACATGCAATAACATGGATATTTTATTTTGGCTCAACTTTGTCACGCAAAAGTTAGCTGAATTTAGTTTTTTTTCCCTTTAGCGTATGGTTCAATAATTCACCTATCACGTCTTACGTTACGCATTCATCTATCCAAATCCACCACGTATGCATACAACACCAGTTCGTTAACCAAAAAACTGCGACCAGCATGGTACGACAACGTCTGATTGAAAGCAGGACTGCAGCTTGCCAAACCTTAGCTAAATTGGGTATGGCTAACGATACAATTAAGTATCACGAGAAAATTAATGGCCAAACTTTAGCTAAACTGTATCACTAGAAAATTAAAAGGACAAACTTTAGCTAAATTTGTGTACCACTTTAGCAAGAAACACCGTGGACTGCCTTCTCAAATAACTAGCAGGGTGCCTATACGTTGCAATGGTTTTTTAAAGAAATACTAATAAAATGATTTTTTAAGACATACTAAGAAGTTTTGATTCGCACGTAGTGCCTGAAATACTAATAAAATGATTTTATAAGAAATGCTAATAAATTATAGGAGTTTTGACCCGTACGTATTAGAGCATCTCCAACAGATACTATATATACGTATTAATCTCAATAATACATGATTTTACATAAAAAATAGTCTCTAACAAATTTTGTATAGACCTTTTTATTTTTTTTCTAACGATTCATCTCGAGTTTTTTGCTGACTTCTTATAGCTAAATGCATACAGAGTCGTTGTTTTTTAATCTATTAAAGGATGTCAACACAAATAGAAAACCAATTATGTACTTACATAGGCTATTCAAACATGGATTATATATAATTTTTATATAACAACCTTTGAAGATATAATTGATACATATACTGGACTGTTTTAATTTGACTATGTCATAGCAAGTATAGACATCATAGTCGGGAAACTTCATTTTATCTTAAAAAAAACTCATTCATTTTTTATGATCTTACTTATTTTTAATGACCTTATTTATTATAGAGGGGATGGTTACTTGCTATCCTAAAGAACCCTACACAATTTGGGAGTCATGGAAAAGTATATTGGGTATTGACCAACTTTGAAGTTGTTTGAATTTTGAATGTAGGATTGTTACACTAACAACAAGGGCCCACATGATAATGAGTATGTGTTGGTGGCATTGCAGTCTTTTAGACTGTCTCCAACAGCCTATACATATTTCCACCCAAACCTAGATTTGAGTTGTCCATGTAGCAATTTGGTGTAAAAACTGTCTCAAACAGACTAGGCAAAGGCGTGACCCATTTTGGGTGAGACCCCGGGCGAAACCCAAAACTAGGTCTTCTCCTGTCCAGTGTCCACGGCAAAACAAAACTAGGGCAACTGTCGTTCTTTGCGGGAGGAGGAAAGAAGGGTGCACCGGTGGGAAGGCTTGCCATCGGCGAGCGAGAGGCAAAGAGAAGCGAAAGCGCACCGATGGAGAAGTATTTGCAAGTATGGATTTGGCTCCCCTCGCATCGTCCCCCGTTGGCCGCAACGTTACCGCTGCCCCCAACGCGTCGCCGCCACCCCACGTGCTTCCGCCGTCCCATCAACTGCGAACGCCACCGCACAGGACGCCGCCACCCCACGTGAGATCTAGCAGCGACGAGGAGAGAAGGCTTCCGCCCTCTCTTCCTCCGATTCGATTCGCTGCTCTTTCTTCTTCTCCAATTCGATTCGCTGCTCCTCCTCCCACGCGCTCGACTTCTGTTTCCCACGAAAAAATTGCCTCCAGCCGAAAACAAAACGGCCACGCGGCGCGACATGCATATATGCGCTAGCTGTTGGAGATCCAAACTTTTAGGGGCATTACCTATTCTCAATCCAGCTACCCATACCCAAAATATCTATCTTGTTTTGAGTTCCCTTATTTTGTATAGATATGAGCCTCACACGTAAGCTACAATTCAGTTTCGACCCATGTTGGTATAGGCCTCACGTGGGCTACCTTCCAGTTCCGGACCATATTAATATGGGCCTGACGTCTACGCTATAATCCCGACCAGCCCATCTGAACATAGGCCCAGGCCTAGGCTACAATGGCTTTCTGACCCAATAAATATGGGCTGCACGTCTAAAATATGGACCGCACATGAGCTGCTATCCCTTTCCGGACCATCTTAATATGAAATAAGTTCACTTGTCATTCATATCTTTATGTCAAATTTAATTGACATTCTTAAACGGTACCACCAGAAATCATGAAAACAAGATCGGATTAAATTAAGTCTAGCTGGTTTTCGTTGACATGGATCTTACGTGGCAAAAAAGGAAAATGGGTCCTACATGTCAGCCCTCACTTTCCTCCCTTTTCCCTCCTCTTGCTCTCCTCTCTCCTTGCTCTTCGCCTTCTCCTCCCAAATCAGGTGAATCAGGGGTGGATGCTGCTGCGGCTGTAGAGGCGGAGGCTGGCAAGACTGCCAAAAAGGGCGAGCGGCCAGTCGCCGTGGTGGGGCCACCGGTGAAGGAGGGGCGTACGCGGTCGTCGAGGTCGGCCGCGGCGGCGGCAACGCATGTCGAGGTGCGCATCAGGGAGAGTTTCACAAACATGGCGTGCGACGAGTAGGTCGCCTCCGGCTGGCTTGCCTGGCTCCGACCCGTTCTCTGGCGTCGGTGTTGGAGTTCCCTCGGCCTTATTTGCCTCTCCGACGTTGTAGCGGCCTCGATCTAATTCCTCGCGCCGTCGATCGTTGTTCCTACCTCACCTATGATATGTGTTTCTGTTCTTGACTTGCGGTCGATCCTAGGGGCGGATCTACACCTCGGGTACTGGAGCTATAACTCGAACGATACCGAATAGTTTCTTAAATATATTTTATAAAAATAATGAAAAAAATGTTTATGGCCCAATAATTTTTCGGAAGAGGATATAACCCAACAACTTTTTCTATAACCTTAAACCCTAAACCCAGTAGTTTTTTGCCAATATATTTCATAAAAATGAGGAGAAAAATATTTGTGGCCCAATAGTCCCTCGAAGAAGAAGGTAGCCCAACAATTTTTTTGTCATGTAAGTTTTTTTATAGTCTTATTATTTTACACATAATGAATTATTTTAACCGTATATTATTAATTAGGACGAATTATTTTAGTTTTGTATTACTTAACTCAGGATGGAGTCCGTTCTCAGGATGCCGCTGGTCCCCTCCTTCTCCTTTCTCATCCTGTTCATCTTCAATTTCTGAATATGATCTGTCCAGGTGAGTGATGGTACTAAGAAGAGAGATGATGTTGTTCTAGTTTCTTGTCTTCTGAAACTCGCTGACCCGATCGGTTGGAACCATTGAACTCATTTTGATGCGGGAATTTGTTTTGATTATTCGATCTAATTTCTCTTTTTCGATTTGATCTGTTCAGTTATCTAGTATCAAATTGATGCTCCGATCTGAATGCATGCAAGACGGGCAAATGTTCTTTCCCCCGCCGGCCTCGACCTCGGCCAGGCTCCGCGGCTGACGAACGGCCTCAGCCGGGCTCCATGGCCGACGAACGACCTCGACTCCACTGGTTGGCCCGTCGCTCCCTCCCCGACGTGTAGCCACGACCCTCCGCATCCTCTCCACCGGCCCGCCCTCTCGCAGATCTGAGGCTGCTCGTCATCGCCGTTCTGCATAGCAGACCACACTGCCTCTGGCTCGTCTTCCGCTCGGGCCGATGCCCACTCCACCTAGCTCCGTCCGTCGAGCCATCTTCTCCGTCGACGTCGCGTGCGTGGCTGCGGGGGAAAAATGAGAAGAAAGAAGTGGACGCTGAGATGTGAGCGCAAATGTTTTTCCTCACTTATGTGTGGGCTCATGCTTTTTTTTTCTGACTAAGATGCCACATCATCTATCCATATGACCTGAATTAAACGTTTTTGTGAAAGTGGAGGGTGCAGATTTCTGGTTTTGTGGTTTAGAGACATAAAATAAACTCGATGTAAAGATGAGGGACGTCAAATGGACTTAACTACTCTTAATATAGGCCGCACGTAGCTAACAAGACCTTTCTGGCCCATCTAAACATAGGCTGCACGTAGCTACAATCAGCCCAGGGATATGATCCAGTTCCGGCCTGTTTAAATATAGGCCACACGTGGGCTACAATCCCGTTCGGGATTCCGCGAGATTTCTTCGTGCGGACCACAAACTCAACCAACTCCGCGTGGCCCCACAATCCCCATCGCCATTATCCGACCGCCGGTCGCACGCCGGGGTCCCCAGGCAAAACACGCGAAGGGTAAAAAGAAAAAAAAGAGGGAGAGCCCGGCACGGTACGCGCACCGCAAACCACGTGCCGTCCCCATCCGAACCCTAGCTCCGGCGAGCCGCCGCCATGGACAGCCTCGTGGCCTTCTCCAGCCGCCGCCGGCGCTGGATCCTCCTCGCGGCGGGCGGGACGGCGGCGGCGTTAGGGGCGTACAAGATCTACCACCACCCGGCCGTGGCGGCCAGGCGCCGCCGCCTCGTGCGGCTGGCCGGCGCGGTCGCGGCCTTCCTCGACGCCGCCGCGTCCTCCGCCGACGCGGCGGCCCTGGTGGCCTCCGACCTCTCCGATTTCGTCCGCTCCGACTCGGACGAGCTCCCCCGCAGCATCACGCAGCTGGCCAAGCTCGCCGCCTCCCCCGAGGTCTCCGCCACCGTCGCCGCGATTTCGGAGGCCATCACCGCCGGTATACTCCGCGGAGTTGGGTCCACCTCCGGGCCCGGGTCCGGCGGTACCGTGGCCCTCTCCGATCGCCTCGTCGACAGGCTCTTCTCAGAATCCGGGGAGCGCCTTGCGTCTGCCATCGCCGGGAGCTTCGCCTGCCATCTTGTAATTGCTCTCTACTCCGCCCCATCGACTCCCGGGGAGACCTCCTCGCCGATGAAGTGGGTCAACTTGATTGCCACTGGAAAGGGCCAGAAGGCGATTAGTAACTGGGTTGAGGTGTTCGTGAGCACAGCCGTGGGGGTGTTCGTTGACAAGACAATCCATATTAATACCTATGATCAGCTCTTCCAAGGCCTTACCAATGCAAGCCATGATGCTAAGGTAAAAGAATTGCTTGTTTCAGTATGCAACGCGGCGGTGGAGACTTTGGTGAAGACCACTCACCATGCTATGTCCAATGCAAATGATAAGTCGGATGGCAGTGGCATCAATGGTGCTGGGGAAGGGTGGGTTGAGACAGTGTCGAGCACATTGGCAGTTCCAAGCAACAGGAAGTTTGTGCTTGATGTTACTGGTAGAGTTACATTTGAGACAGTGAGGTCGTTCCTTGAATTCGCACTGTGGAAAATGCACTCTGGCGTGAAGAAGGGTGGCAACACGGTGATGGATAGCGGACTGCGTGCAATGCAGTACATGACTGATAAGTCTATGGTTATCGCCACAATATGCATTACGCTTTGTTTGCATGTTTTGAATGGCACTCGGCTCCTGGTAACAGCTTGATGATGATTTCAAGATCAACACGGGTGTATTTGGATTGCATTGTTTGGTACATGATTATGTACACTTGTAAGTAAATTTATGCTGAAATTGTAAATTCATCTAGAAAAGAAGAGCTGAAAGGAGGTAAATTGATTTCAAGGTTTTATAGTGTCATGTGTTTGAGATTGTTATTCAAAACTGCTGTGCGGGATTGTTGATTTGTTGTGCCCTTGGGGAAGTGTATACATGGGATTTATTGATAAGGAGATGTGATTTGCATTTTAAAAGATCTGGTTTCATTGTTACATCGCTGATATCATCAGGCAATTTTATCAGTTTAAGATTGATTATGCCCATTACTAGGCTTTCTGGTGATCTGGTTGCTCCACCAACTTGCAGAGTTATGTATTTCGTTCTTGTTACCAATGCTACTTCCACCAAATTGTTTGTTATCAGTCTACATTGTCCAGCTGAACTCAACTTTCTCATGTGAAGTATCAGGTATCTTAAGTTTTGGTTTATTCTTCTGAACAAGTTTAGACTAGTACTAAGTGCAGAATTAGCAATTTGCTATTCATCTTGAGTATCATAAAATTTTTAGCAAGTCATACCTACTGTATATTATCTATTGATGAGATCTCACAATCAGTGGTCTGTAGTGACTTTGATTCTTTGTTCTTGGTCCAAAAGATTAGACTAATACAGTATATCAGAGCTTAATTCATCCTATTCCCATGTGATGCATCGTGGTATTAGGTTCAGTTGACAGTAATAATTCTTAAGCGGTTTTTGAGACCGTGGTAGATTCAGTTCCTGATAATTCCGTTTGGACATGGCCTGAAAGGTCAGAAAGAGGAGGAAAGTTACTTTTCATTATCCATTGTGGATTTGTGGTTGGCGGAGGCCGCTTTATACAATTTCCAGTGTGTGTGTGTTTTTGTCTTACCAAAGTCATGCAAATGCCTTCTCTTGTTTTCTCTAGAAAATCTGACATATGCAGTTTACACTTAAGTAATTGGATGGCCGCAATATGAGATCCAAGTCTTGAAGAAGACTTACCCAAGAATGTCAGTGCACCATGTTTATCATGTACAAATTGTGCACTTCACAGGGCTAAACGAAGCTATTGCCGGACCACATTACGGAACCAGAGATGCAAACGCTGATAACAATTGGTTTCTGAAGACGTGAATCGCTTGAATTGTCTATCTCTGCTACCTCCTCAGCAATTCTTCAACGAAACGACACATGTTCATTGCTTGCTGGTATGCTCTTTTTACTAGCAATGTTTCTGGGTTCTTGGACTATTTGCCACTATCCCGGATGGTGTGTTCTCAAATGCCACTTTTTCGGATGACATTGTTTTTTCCTCACAGGAGAGGAAATATTTCTTGCTCATGTCTCATTTTTTAGCCCGTCTGTGTCATTTTTGAGCTCGCGAGACGTTATGTCACCAGATCTAAGGACAAAATGACTGTCTTGCCCTTCTTTGTTTCTCCCTCCCCTTTGTCTCTTCCATCCCCTTCCCTTCCTGACCGGTGAGTTGCTTGGGCTCCGAAGAGCTCCCCGCCTCACGCTCCTCCCTTCTTCGCTCTGCTCCCTACCTCCTCGGCCCCTCCTCCATTCTGTTACTGCCAACGCTGTTGGAGACCAATGAGGATGGCCGTCCGGCGACGAGATGCCATCGATGATGGTGCGTCAGGTTCACCATCAACGAGAAGAAGGGTAAGATGGACATTTTGCCCTTAGATATAGCGACATGACGTCTCACGGTCTCAAAAACGGCACACGAGAAAGAAATCTTCTCTCGCCAGTGGCAAAAAAGCAAAGTCATCCAGAAGAGTGACATTGGACAACAGGCCATCCGGAAGAGTGGCAAATAGTTCAAAACCGCAATGTTTCTTCTCTAGCCGTTTGCATGCTTCCAGCGTTCTATTGCAGTGCTCTGTCGTGCAATGGATTTTCCGGCGGTTCATATCTTAATAGTCAGAAACTTCTCTCATTATCCACTAGCTATCAGCCACAACCAAAATTTAAATTTTAAAAATTAATTTTAGAGTTGATTTGGGTTTCTTTTTTCATTGTAACATATTTTCCAACATTAGCTTTCAGACCGCTACTAACATTAATATAAAAGTTTTATTTGTAAATTATTTTTGATTGTTTTGTTCATCTCTCAGCTTTAAACCGAAAAACACCCCTCGAATGATACTGGTGGTTTAACATCATACAGATCCAACAGTGTGAAATGCCAACCTCTGTCTGCTTTTACTACTCGGTGTGTACATACAGAGTGCCATGCACACGAAAAACATTCAGAAAAAGGCGACAGGCTCTTTCTTGGCGGCTGCAGGAAAAGAAGCCACAACTACTTGCACAAGGGAAGGGAGAAAGGCGAATACCAGAAGCAAAGGTTACACATAAAGCATCTGCCACTGCCAGGCCCCAATTTGCAGCAGATGGGCCAAGTTCTCACCGTGTTTTTCACTTCTTTTCAGTTGGGGGCACGGCAAGGCAACTGGGTAGGGCCAAACAAAGCAAAGCAAATGGACCATTTTCCCATGGCCCATGCTTCAGTCCAGTCCAGAGCTCCAGGCCATCCGTTTTGAGATATTTTCATGCCTGAATTTTTCCTCTCAAAACGCAGACAGTGAGATGGACACACTCCGGCAGAGTCTCACCGACGAAGCTCCGGTTAAAGCTAGGAAAAGGCATTGCCTTATCACCATATCACACACTACGATTAGCAAAAAAAAAGGTGAACAGGACTTATCTTCACCGTACGTAGCACTCCAATCCCCGGTTTACTTTGCACTCCACTACTGTCCTCTTTTAGTTATGTGTACCTATTATGTTTTATGAACGAACAAGACCAGACAGTGCGAAGTCATGAGACTCGCGGTTGCTTGCTACACTTGTTCAGTGCCTCGTCTTCCCCGGCGAGCGGCGGCCGGGCGCGTGACGAGGTGACACGGGCGCCGCCACACGTCGCCGCCGCGATCCATTGCCGTGATACGCTTCGCTTAGCCACATCAGCTAAGCTTAAGCTACCTCACACTCAGCTCGCCTTTCTACGAGCACCACCACGCTGTGGCCTTATCACTCGATCGATCGGCTACTGATCGATCGGTGACAGGCTGAGAGAAAGGCAGCTAGCCAAGCTAACACAGCAGCTAAAGCAGCTGCAGCTAGCAAAAGGTTATGAGAGAGAGAGAGAGAGAGAAAGAAAAAAAAAAAGGCAAAACCTTAAAAACTAAAGGTGAGATCGATCGAGATGGAATCGTCTCCCAAATCTTGCTTTGCCGTGATGGTTCTAATCAAGCAAAAAGCCTCGCCGTGGCCTACCTATCCGAACATTATTTACATGTAGAAACAGCAGCTTTTGCGCCTGGTCCAAAGCAATTCTCCTGCCTGTGTCCGAGCAGAACACCCCATGTGTACGCTACCATGCATATGTTCATATATCCATCTGAATCCTTTATGCGAAAGTTTGCTTTTGGTTCTTGGGCAGCTGCAGGTTGGTTAAGTGTTTGGTCACTAGAGCTTCTTCAGAAAAAGAGTGTCTAGATTTATACTAGCTGTGGAATTTTGATCGATCGATCGATCGATCACATGTCGTTTTTGTGTTGGCACTGCTGCGTTTCTTATCCGCGAATTAAAGAGTGGTCGTCGCTGGTGAATGTTACGTGATTCCTATCCTAGAACAGTGCAGGGGGTCAACTCGGATGCCACCAATACTAGCAGGATAAAAATTGGTGTACTTTTTTAGATAAGATGATGAACCAAGTGTTGAGACTGATTAGGATGCATGGTGGAGTGTACTTTTATTGCGATGTCATTTGAAGATCATGTGCTGATTATGACCACGGAAACAGCGTGGAAACAGAGGGAAGAAGAACTAGCATCAGTTGGGAAAATATGCAGTGTAATCTGGCCGGTACATTGGCTTTTTAGAAAATAAAAAGAAGGTTGTAATGATTGAAAAATCGAGAACATCAGCACAAAATGATCTACACTGTTAGATTGTTCAAATCTGAATTCCTCCATGTAAGGATGAAAAAAAAGAAGGAAAGGCAAAACCTTCTGAAAAAATAAATTAGAAAAAATGAGAAAGAAACTGCACTGTTAGAGTATAGAGATAGAAACGTAACAAATCCATATATTAGATAGGATTAGTTTTCATCTATATCTATAAATCTCGCACTTATATATATATATATTATCTTCTATAACTTATCTATAACTATATAAAGCAAGTAGTGTTTATACCCAAATTTTGTTTTGCCTGGCTATTTTGCAGAAAACCTCTTGAGTTTTTTCGAAATTAACCCACAGTCTGCCTGGCTATTTAAAAAAACCCAGCTAAAAAGGGGTTATTTTGTAAAAAACCCCTTGGGTGTTTATAAAATTAACTTGCAGTCACAATGCTTTAAAAAAAGGAGGACTTGGATAAAAAAACCTCCTCTCATTTTTTTCGTCCTCATCCACGCCGAGCCCCGCGCCACGCCCCACGCCGTGCTTGCACCCCTCCCTCCCATCGCCGCTCGGAGCTCCCGCGCCGCCACCTGGACCTTCGCCCTTCGCGTGCTTCCCTCCCTGTGTCGTCGTCCCGTTGCAACGCACGGGCATTTTGCTAGTTATCTATAAAGCAAGTAGTGTTTTTACCCAAATTTTTGTTTTGCTCCTATTTTGCAAAAACTCCTTGAGTTTTTTTTCGAAATTAACCCTTGCATGGGCCTCCATCACGATCTCTTCTTTTAACTACATCATGATCTGGATTTTGATTAGGGAGTACGTACGTGTAGCTGCAGGACTCTCGGAACCATGCGAAACCATGCATGATGCATCATTCAAATTTCCTAATCGCTGCACGTGAAATACAGAAGAGGAGAAATTAAAAGGACATGGTGTGTGAAAGATAATTAACAAGAACATCTTAAGCAAATACGTTTCCAAGAGCTGCGAACTCGATGGTGTGATTGGTTTTTAGACAAGATGCCCATCTTAGCCGCCAATCATGGGCGAAGGCAGGAGGTATGTCGGGTGGGCCTCGATATATCCTGGTCGACGCGTAAGAAATATATATATATATATAATCTTTAACTATCTATAAAGCAATTAGTGTTTTCATCCAAAATTTTTGTCCGTTTGACTATTTTGTAGAAAACTCCTTGAGTGTTTATAAAATTAACCCACAGTCCGTCTCGCTATTCCGTAGAAAATCCCTTGAGTGTTTAATAAAAAAAGAATTTTATAAAAAACATCCGTTCCCTTGATTGTTTAATAAAAATACCTTTTATAAAATGATGCCCGTTGCAACGCACATGTATATTTACTAGTATATATTATAAATCAAGTAGTGTTTTCACCCAAAATTTTTTTGCCTGGCTATTTTGTAGAAAACCCCTTGAGTTTTTCCGAAATTAACCCGCAACTCTTCTGGCTATTTTTTAAAAAAAAATTCAGTTATACGTACGATAAAGCTTATCTTAACTACTTAAAAAAAATCTATAACTTTTCGATCATCAAATCGTTTTTGTCCAAATCTATAAAATTTCTGATCCGTATAACCTCATTGTTGCCTCAATTTCCTCACCTCTAGCAGGTGAGCCCGACTAACGTGCCTCATGCCTCACGTGCATTGCCCTAAGCGACGGCCGAGCACACACTGCACGCATGAGCTAGCGCGTCGCCGTCGAACAAGAGAGAGAAGCGCTTGTGAGGCAGGATATCTTCCTGACGTCCTCCTATCGTCGGCGGCCGAAGGTATGACCGAGCGCTGTCACCTTCCGCGTGAGGACGGAAGGAAGACGACATCCTGTAACTTTTGGCGATTTTATATTTTAGTCTCATATTTATGGTAAATCACAGATAGGTCCTAGAGGCTACATCAGGCCCTATTGGCTGTGATGTTTGACGGTAGTCAACTGAGATAAGTAAATTATAAGGAGATGCAAAGGTTTGCATGCCTGTTGATGATAACATGCAACTTATCATATTCATCAATATACTTTTCTAACTAATAATATCCGAGTCATAAATATTTTAAACTTTTACCAAATTTCTAATCGATTTAAAGTATCAGTAAGTCAATATCTATTTTCATTATATTTCTGACTTAATTTGGTGAAATTAAATTAACTTAGACTAAATGTCTATCTGATACTATTTCTTAATCAAGATCCAGTGATACACAAAGTTGAAGACACCCAGAAAACCCCTTGAGTGTTTATAAAATTAACCTGCAGTCCTAATGCTGAAAAGAAAAGGATGACTTAGATAAAAAACCTCCTGCGTCCCTCTTTTCCGTCCCCATCCGCGCCGCGCCCCGCGTTGCGCCTGCGCCCCTCCCTCCCGTCGCCGCTCGGAGCTCCCGCGCCGCCGCCTGGACCTTCGCCCTCCACCTGCTTTTCTCCCTACGTTGTCGTTCCGTTGCAACGCACGGACATTTTTCTAGTGTGTGTATATATATCGGTCCTTCCAGACTCGATGCAATCAAATAATCGTCTGCTTTTCCTCCTATACTATTTAACATACACATTAGAATTTGTATTTTCTTAATACTTTTATCAAACGAATTCAGATTAACATTTTTTGACGGATAAATCCATGTTCTGTAAATGTTATCATACTTTTTTCATAACTTTTCATGACCATTCACACCATATTCTTGCAGAGGGTGGATGCGCTACAAATTTCCGGGTGGGCCTTTTCATGCGGTCTGATCAGCAAAGATGTGTAAAATGGATAGGCAATTAATCTTTTGGTGGTATACATTGCAACTTGTCCTTTTACCCAAGAAAAAAAACAAAAAGGTGTTTACAATATCTCGTTGGTCGTTTTGCGCAGGCACTCCTAGGATGTTTAAAGAGGCACCATATTCTCTCCTTCCTTTCTTTTGGTTAGCTAGCCTTCTGTGGCCTCACATTTTCAGGGATATCGCAAAGTTTTTTTATGCATTTATTGGATTTCCTAGAGATAAGTAGTTGTTCTTCTTATTCTTATTTTTTAAGAGAAACAATTAGTTGTTTCACTTTTCACCTCAATTGTTCTTTTTTTTAATGAAATCACGCTGATAGGCGCCATTATCTGTGGAGGAGTAACTAGCCAATCCTGTCAAATATTAAAGACTCACAACCAAAGTGCAGAAACCATTGCACAAATAAATTGTGGCGCCTTTTGTCTAAATTACGCACTTTAGCTCATCGTCTCAGTCCTTTCTGGATGTTTCCTTTGGCTATACTAAATTTATTTAGACCAGTAGTACTAGCTACTCCTACTTTGTAGCACTTAAACCTACCCCTTAATTGTATTGGCCAATAAGAAATACGTCCAGGTGTCAAGCTGCTAATGGATCATAAAAGCAGATTGGTGCAATAAAATTAGGCCAGGTGTCCGACCTAGTCGGAAACCGGCCGGTGTGTTGGGAGGAAGGACAAAAAAAGAGTTCATCAGGCAGAAACAGTAGTAGCAAAAGCAAAGGTTTATAATGCAATCCAAAGCTTAGGAGAAAACGCAGAGTTTAGTTGATCTGATGCATGCAAGCACTACAACTTAGCTCCGGTAGTGTTGTTGATCTGGATATTTAGAGTGACACTGTCGCTTAGTTAGCTGTCGACATGAAGCCTATGATGTAATTGTCGATGATGTATATATGTTGATCCTTGTTAAGGTAGTGGTATGCATCGTAGATGGTGATGGGATGCATGATCATCAGTTGCCCATGATATGGTCACTCCCTTAGTCCTGGATAGATGCTTTTTCTTTGTGCTAGAAAATTGCTCTCTGTCACCGGCCAGCAGCAAAATAATTAACAACATCCTTGAGTTTTTTTTTTGGTGGAACAACATCCTTGAGTTGATCTGCGTGTTAGTAAGCGCAATGCATACAACGAAACATACGTGTCTTACAGGTACAAGTGCAGTATAGATTAATCCCCTTTATATGCATGTCACTTGTTAAAATTCTCGTCTTAAAATATAATGAATCCTAAATTAATTAAGTTTGAAACAAATTTGACAGAGAAGAGTATTAACGTCTATGACACTGAAAACTAATAATGCTCATTTGATATCGTAATTATTATCATTCTCTTATGTAAATTCAGCAAAATTTTATGATAGTTTAACTTAAGGTAAATATACGATCCCTTGTATTTGGGGCCGTAGGAGTATATATATATAATGTATCACGTGCGACGACACACGTGCTGGCAGAACATGCTGGATTCTGGTAGTAGATGCATGCCTGTAGTAGTTAGGACTTAGCTCGACTGATCGATCGCACTCAATTAATGCCGTAACTTCGATTAGCAAGTGAAGGTGACACTCTTGAAACTACTTGAAAGGGCAACAAATTACATAGTATACAAAAACACAGTTAATTTCTCCGTAGCAATTAGCAAGGGAGATCAAACTCCCGTATAGGCACAAATCAGCGTCATGACCGAACTCATAACTTTTACTTGGCACGTATACGTGTAACAAAACTACAGTACCTACCTAGACACGTGCCACCCGCGTTTTGAGCTCCGCTGTCACGTTATTTTCCATGTGATGCAATGGCCTCTCTAGCTAGCCAGCCCATCGCGTGCATGTGTGCATCGTGATTCGTGCACGTCGCGGATACGACAAAACATGCTTAGTTTCCGCCCCGTGCCAGGTGGGCGCGACGCGCCACCACCAACGGCGACACGTAGGACGGCACGTAGGCCCCTCGCGTCAGGGCCGGGCTGGGCTTGTGGCGCATGCGACGGACACGTGCGCAGCGGCGGCGAGCCATCGATGCGCTGCATCGCGCGGCGGCCATTACTTCGCGATTAAGCTAAAGACGACGACGCGGGTGGGGCCCACGCCCACGTCGCACCAACCGGGACACCCACAAAAGCAGCGCGACCGCGACGTCGTCATCTACGCGGGCGCGCGCCTCCACCGTCCGATCTCGCCATTAGGAGTGTTCCTAACCGTCAGATCGGTGAGGGGCGTAGATACGAATATAATTGTAAAGGGAGGAGTAGAATCTTTCTCGGTGCCACGGCTTTAATAAGTTTTAAAGCTACGGGGGAAATTTTAACCCGCACGAAGGCCACGTAACCGTGGGGCCCGCGCAGTGCATGGGTGGGGCCCACAGCTCGAGTGTCGGGGTATGGTCTGGGGTTGTCTGTCTATAAATACCGGCCATTTCCTCATCGTTCCTCCCTTTTCCCCGATTCTCTCCTACACCCCTCTAGTTTCTGAAATTGCGGATAGGTCTTTTTTGTTGTTTTTTTTGTTCTCCTTCTGTTAGAGAAGAGGAGATGCTGTCAGTGCAGGAGGCGCTTGACTTTGACCTGGACGCTATGACGTCCGGGTTCGGGTTCACGCCGTGGGCGCCTGACACGTGCCCTACCTTGGAGCAGCTGATGGCGTCGTCGTCGTCGTCGCCCTCGCCGTCGTCGTCGCTAGATGACAACGCGGCGGCGGCGGCGGCGGCGGCGGAGAATGATGATGAGGAGGAGGAGGAGCGGAGGCGGCAGCGGCGGAAGGTGTCGAACCGGCTGTCGGCGCGGCGGTCGCGGGCGCGGAAGCAGCAGCGGCTGGAGGAGCTGCGGGAGACGAGCGCGCGCCTCCGCGCCGAGAACCGGGAGCTGGCGGGCAGGCTGCACGCCGTGGCGCGGCACGACCTCGCCGCGCGGTGCCAGAACGCCCGGCTCCGCGCCCAGGCCGCCGCGCTCGCCCGCCGCCTCCTCGCGCTCCAGCGGCTCGCCCGCCGGCGCCACATGACGCCACTGGGGCCGCTGCCGCCGCTTCCTCCGCCGCAGACGAGCGCTCCCGGCGCCGCCGCAGTCCTGGCGTCGCTGATGGCGTAGAAGGGACGACGTCACGACGAGTATGTGAGCGCCGTGTGCACACGTTGTGGTGAAACGGAACCAACTTTATCGTGAGAATGGACGTCGACGCTGTGCATGGCACACTGCTGCTAGCTAGTGAAAGGGTCTCTGGTCTCTCGTGTCGACGTAGTACAGTGTACGTACCTGTAAATTGCATGGACGCATGACTGATATAGTACATGGCTCTTGATGTAAATTACGACTACTTACCAAACTTAAATTACCAGTTTGCATTGAGACTTCATCGACGACGGTGACGGACGCTATACTAGTCCGAGTCCAGCTGAACTAACCTATATTAATTAATTGTCGCGTATTCACGTGCTCGGTTTTGTAACGGGATGAACGAGAACTCGATCTTGGATATGTGGGCAAACAGAAAGCAGCTGTCTAGTATGCGTTGTTCTATACAGTGAGATTACGAGGGCCACACATAAGATCGCAATGGGACACACTACTTAGTTGCTCCTCTCGTGGACTCCAAATTAATCACACTGTGGGTCGCTGTGTATGCGAAGCAACGCGGCAAATACGACAAGCACACAGGTCCAGACAGGAACAATATACAACAGTAACACCACCTTGCTGAAACAGTGCTACGCGAAATGAATAAATAAAATGTATATGTAATTAAAAAATCTATCAATTTATTTTATTGATACTCTCAACGCTACCAACCAGATTTTAGTATGGTAACAAACTATACATTGCCTTACGTTATTTTGGCAGTTCCGAAACTTTTCTCTCATAAAAACACTATCAAATTTTAAAAATACATTAAATTAACAGTAAATTTTGTTTTGGTTCATATTTTATTATTAATATTTCACTTTAAACCATTATTTAATCAATGTTTTTCTTTTAAATCAGGTAATTTTGCTTTCATTTCATTTTAGACCATCTCGACTTCGACTTTCTTCTTAAGGGTATGTATGATCTCGAGTACGTTGCCTAATACTTATCAATTAAATCAATCTTATAACTATATAATAGAAATTGTTTGACATATAATAAGTTGTGTGTAGATGAATAAATATAACAATAGAAATTCTTTGACATATAAAAAAATTGAGATGGTTCAAAGCGTCGCAAAGATAAAAATACCCGGTCCAAAGTAAAAAACAATAATTAAAAAATAATTCCATATGAGACATCAATAAAAGGTGGTCTGAAGTATACTCTTAAATAAAATACATCTTCATTATTAAAATTTGATAACGCTAAGCCCTAAACTTTTGGCTTTATCAAACCAAAGTACGTAATACCGATAAAAAACTTGTAGAACACTCGTGCGTAGGAATCAAGGCCAAATGACACATGAGTATCTCTGAGCTCAACATTATTGATTACTTCTACTTGATTAGGACGCCATTTAAGCGTGCATGATGAGTATTCTAGTCTAGTCTAAAAATTTAAAATTCATTTCACGCAAATTACAGGTCCATGTGAACAGACATTTTACAATTCATATTTCTGTACTAAATTATTTACACCCACCTAGCTATATAAGTTCATGTACCACTTATATTTCATTCGTTTCATATTGATCATCATATAACGAAAATCAAAAATACCAAATTGATCATCCTCTTCGTTTGACGTATAGTATTAATACCAAATTAATCATCCTCTTCGTTTGCCGTATAATATTATTACGTTTGTACGTATAAATTAAGTTTGCATGTATACATGTACGTATATTTGAGGTAGTAAAGCTCTCGTTTTGCATGGGAGAGTTAAAAGTGTGCATGTTTCTTGATCTTTACTAATTACATACTCACATTAAATAAATACAGAAAAGTTAAGGTTTTTTGTCTTTTGATTTTTACAAACTACATACTCACATTAAATAAATACAGAAAAGTTAAGGTTTTTTTGTCTTGATAAAAAACTTATATCACGATTAATATGGAATATAGGGAATATAATCTACTACTGCACAGGGAAACTTGTTAACGTGGTGCTTCTGGTTGGTCGATCAGTCAGCCTATCACCAAGGAGTACTAGGGTTCTAGTATGCACGCTTAGCTTTTTATGCACCGTGTTTTTTCCGGTTTCGTTATGTTAATACATTTATCAACGAATAATGAATAAATTGTTGGATTAAAATTTTAAAATTTGAGTTGAAATCTTTAAAATTTAAGGTAGATTTTATTTCACTTTAAGCATAATTTTAAAAGTCAACTTGAAAGTTTTAAATTTTGGTCGAAGTTTTCTAAATATTCAACATAAGGTTTTAACAATTGAGCTAAAATTTTTAAATTTTTAGTAGAAAGTTTCAGATATGAGTTGAAAGCTCCTAATTTAAACCACCTAATAGAAAATGTTTTAAAAAAACGCCCAAAAAGTCCATAAGCCCGAAAAGGATGCAAGTCTTTTTTTAATTAACCAATCTATATTCTATATAACTATCTATAAAATAAAAACAAGTAGTATTTTCATTCTAATTTTATTTTGTCTGGCTATTTTACAGAAAACTTTTTGAGTTTTTTTAAATTAACCCGCAGTCCGCCTGACTATTTTAAAAAACCAATTAAAAAAGTTATTTTGCAGAAAACCCTTAAGTGTTTATAAAATTAACTCGTAGTCTTAATACTGAAAATAAACTAAGGGCTTGGATGAAAAAACACCTCCTACGTCCCTCTCTTCCGTCCCCATCCACGCCGCTCCCCGCGCCGCGCCTGCGCCCCTTCCTCCCGTCGTCGCTCGGAGCTCCCGCGCCACCGCCTGGACCTTCGCCCTCCACCTGCTTCTCTCCTGCGTCGTCATCCCATTACAACACATGGGCATTTTGCAACCAAATAATATTTCTGTTATAATTTCTGCCACTTCTCTCTTTTAATCAAACCTTTTCCTTTTGCAATAATATACGGTTCCTATTATCTACGAAGTACGGGTCCTTCCCATCCATCAAGAGTAATAAACTAGATTTTTATACAGTAAAATAAAATTTACTAAATTATTCAATCGTGTCTGATCTTGAGACAGTGTTTTAAACAAAAACGCAAGGAAAAGTGTGCTAATCCCACGGGAAGGAGAGAGACCCACGAGGCCACGGCCAACGGGCCTACGAGCAAAATCTGAATCAAATCCACGAACAGGCCCGGCAAGAGTCCATAGGCCGTCTCGTCTCCCGTCTCCACCGCAAATAGCGTAATTAGCGGCTAATTATTAGCCCTAACCCTTTCTTCCTTCCGCTCACGCGCACACGTACACAGCCGAGCAAGGCCAGCGGCAGCGGGCGCTCTCGCCGGAGCAGGAGGCGGGATCGATGCTGGAAGAGAGGAAGCTCTTCGTGGCAGGCCTCCCGCAGAAGACGCGGGAGGACGATCTGAGGGGCCACTTCGCCCGGTACGGCGAGGTGGTGCACACCCGGGTGGTGCTGGACATGGTCAGCGGCAACAGCCGCGGCTTCGGCTTCGTGGAGTTCTCCGACGAGGCGGCGACGCTGAGGGCGCTCGCCGAGGAGGAGATGCCCAACCACGTCTTCCGCGGCCGCAAGGTGAGCGACCCTCCCCCGCTGCCTTGCCGCTGTCGAGACGCTTAGCGATTATTGTTGATTACTGATTAGTTCAACCCATGCTTATGTCGGGTTAAATGTGGCTAAATTTCGGGTTAAACCTGGGGTTGCTGTGATCATAGGGCGGTGTCTATCGGGTTACTAGATTAAATGTGGCTAATTTCCGGTTAATCCTGGGGTTCCCGTGATCATCGGGTTGTGTCTATTAGATTACTAGATTACATTTGTTCGAAATTATGGGGTTCAGTCATAAGGAAGCTTGAGGAGATCTTACTGAAGGGTAACTAGTTGGAATGTATGTCGCACAGTATAGAACTTAGAATTCCTTTGATGCAAAGGTGGAAGGTGTTGCTAAAGGCGGAAGAGTGTGAGCTGGTAGATGGATGGAAGGAAGCTATTATAAAGAAGCTACCTTATCTCCGACAAACGAGTAATTTGCCTGATGTTTTGTAGCTTGCTTTCGGTGGCCGGTGGTGGTGATGGTCTCAGTTGGGCTGTTAGGGAAGCTGGTGATCCCAGTGCAATATGTGTTCTGTCCTCCTTTTTTTTCTTTTGTATGAGCAGCAGGGTTTCCCTCATGTTGTGTCGAACTATGTTTGTTGTTGGCTTGGTTTTCAAGCCGGGTAATGGAAAATTTACCTGCTTTCCAAAAAAAAAAGAATTCCTGTTACTCCCAACTGGTGAGGAGGTACACAAGCACCTCTGGTCGATGTGAATCATTGTCATCTTAGATAAGGATAGAACTTCCTGAAACCACTACGGAGATTTAAGCTTGATAGTTACATCTGTGAAATGCATTGCCTAGCTCGAGGTTCATTCTTGATGTAGATGTACTGGTACTGATGCCTTCGGCAAAACATGCAACCTGAATGTAATTTACAATGGAGTTAAGCTTGTCGTGATAATTTTGTTCTACCTAACAGGAAATTCCCCTATATATCTTCAGGGTGGTGTTTGTGATATTCCAGTTGAACTATATACCTTACATCTCACACCTTTGCAGCTTGATATGATCTGCCTTCCACATAATCTTTTCCACGGTGTTATCAGAGTTTATCACCTAGTTTTGTCATTATTTGAGTTTTGTTTGCTTGTATAATTATTTTTTCGCATGTTTTTAATCAAACAGCTTATTCATGAATTTGATAGGTCGATGTCAAAAGAGCTGAGCACCGACATGCTCATAAGCAAACCGCTCCATCTCTTGAAGACCAAAATGACAGCCTGCAGAAAAATCAGTTCATTGATCAAAAGAAGCTCTTTGTTGGTGGGTTACACGAAAATATCACGGAAAAGGACTTCATAAGTTATTTCGAGAAATTTGGCACCATAACTGATGCTGTGGTCATCCGTAATAGAATTACAAATAGACCAAGGGGCTTTGGTTTCATTTCTTTTGATTCAAATGAAGCTGTGAGCAAGATACTGCAGGATAGGTTCCATAATTTAAATGGAACTGATGCTGAAGTTAAAATTGCCGTCCCAAAGAGTTTAACCTACTCAGGGGCAACAGATTATCACATGAGAATGGATATGAGTCTACGTCCTATCACTTATTATGATGGCATGGTCCCTGTCCATCCATACCCGCAATACACATTTGGCTATGTTACACCTCTCATGGCAGCAGAGGGTGCTCACTTGACTTATTCAGGTTATGGTTATGGTTATGGAGGACCAATTTGTTATTCAGGTTATGGTTATGGAGAACCAATTGGACATGAGCATGATCTTGTGGATTCTTACCATTATGGAAAAAATTATAGCGAAACTAGTCCTATTGACCTCAATATCACAGATACCACGAAGAAATGACTTGCTGACTTGCTGGTGAGTGCTACTTGAGTAGATCGTTTTTATAATATACTTATTTTCTATACTTAAAAGTAGGGTTTGTACAATGGTCTCTTAGACCTTCAAATTTTTAATTGATTTGCTGCTATTTGTTTGTAGTCTTCTAGATTTACTTCAAATGTGCCCCCCTGTTTTTAGTTGTTGGTTGTTGATTGAGTAGCTAATGACTAATGAACGTGTCTTACTATGACACAGTTGAGTTTAAGTTATTATTCCATCACTGAATGTTTCTAGGAGACAATGTTCACAAACTCTCAAAAGTTTTACAGTACAATTGATGGGAGAAGACTGATCTGTTTATATTAACTTACTGCTATAATTCAGATATTGATATATTCACCCTGTTTGTATTGCCATACACGTGATCTCCGAATTTCAAAATTATTTGATTGAACAAAAGGCTTTTGATTTGTCACCCTGTTATATGATACTTTCTTCGTCTCAAAATATAGCATCCTAGGACCAGATTCATAGTAGGATCCGTCCATCCGATTCTAAGTTGCTATATTTTGAGACGGAAGAAGTAGCGTTTATGAAGGCCACCATTTGATACATATAGGAAGTTGTTCTGTAAATGGGTTGACAGCTGCAGTTGGGTCCAAAGTTTGAGTAGAAGCACACGAGCCTAATGAAACAATATAACTAACAGACTGTTATTGGATTTATGGTTGGAATGTGTAACATAAACTGCTGATTAATTTGTCGCGTACAACCACGCATACTTGTCAGTACTCAATTGTGTTGTTCCTTGGTATATAATTAATGGTTCTTGTTTTGTCCTGGTTTACTTTGCTTGACTATGCTTTTAGCTCCCAATGTTTTGTACTTCAGTTTTGTCACACATGAATGAGCCGCACCTTATTTTCTTTTTCAATGTTCTGCTTGTGATTTTGTCGATGGTATCGTTGCAAGGATTATTTACATATTTCCTATCTGTTCTGCTGCGATAATAATACCCTTTTTATCTGCTTTACTTTGCAGTGACGGAGCTTGGCAATATGTTATACCTGGAATTGTTTCACCTGACTAGCCCCTGTGCCATCGGCGTTTTTTATGCACATCGCGCACAACAAACCGGCAGTTGAACTCTTTGTATCTATGCTTAAGATTTCTGTTATTGGTCCTTTAGCAAAATTTTTGTATCGTCTATTCTGTTTTGACATGTTGATCTCGCTGCTGAAACCTCATCATATATTCAAATCTTCGCCGTGTTGATGATAGATCCTTTGGAAAACCTCGAATCCTTCTTGGTTAATGGACTAGAACACGTAGTTGATTTGATATTGTCATAGGTTCTTGGGTGCTGGTTTTGAATTTTAAAATTTGGTTTCCAAGAATAATTTCGGCTTGATTTCTTACTTGTAGTGTGGGTTTACAAGAATACTTTATTTTATAGTGATGTAGTTTGCAAATGCTATTCTATTTTTTATGTGTAAATCTGGTTTATCGCGTGCCATATTGTCATGTGGGCTTTAATTAAGCAAATTGAGCCACACTGCGTCATTTGATACACAGATATTGCCAAACTCATATAAGCATCCACACCAAGAGGACGGATTTCTGTTGGCGTCATCACAGGTGCCGAGACTTGTATGCCAGATTTACACGCACGCTAAAGAAAGTACTCCCTCAATTTTCTTTAATTGACAGCTTTCAAAAAAAAATACTTACAAAGACATTGTATGGGATCTAAAGTTTATTTTCCCATTTTACTCCTATAATAATTATCATATATTTACCTACAGTAAAGATATATTTACAACACTATGTACGCTATTTCATGGTACCGTCACATTCGTTCTTCCTCTCTCTCTTATCCACCACCCATCTATGTTGTGAGCTTATGGAGCTCGAGACAATAACATGGAGATTCATGTTCCGGCATGACAGCGGACAGGATATAAACTCTAGTAAAACCCTAGCTTTGTGGGTCTTTTCCACAGGAAGCACCTCATTATATAAGGATGGTTGTAGGCAGTCGGCACCAAGGACGGCCTCGTCGGCGTGTGGGCCGAAGAAGTCTTCTTCTCAAAATGGTCATAGTCAATCGATGTCAGGGGTGGCCTCATCGGCTTTGGCAATCTCGAGGTGGTCACATCCCTCTTTTCAACCCTTCCTAATTGCTCGTCTATGGCTGATTTGGAGCACCGAGCTCCCTGGCCACCTGATTTGTCATGCCCCAAGCTCAAGGCCACTGGATCTGACACCGTCCAAGCTTGTCGTCGTCGTCGGTCCGACCTGAATTTGGTGCCAACATGCGAGGCTCAATTGGATCTAGGGATGGCTAATGCAACCGGTAACCATCTCGACCATTTCTCTTCCCCGTCGGGAAGGTGGCTACAAGCCTGATATCGATGGGGGTATCGGCTTGGTACCAACATGTATAAGACGATACGATGTGGTGTCACTTGATAACTCACATGTATCACATAATACTTTAAGTATCATATCTTAAACCTATACATATCAAACATGATATTAGGTAAGTGTCACACTTAATACTTACCTTGTCATCCCATCTAGACGGGATCCTATGGTATAGCAAACCCTAGTATTTTAAGGGCAACATAGTCAAAATTTAATGATTATCTAGTTTTGTGTGTCTAGTTAAAAGTGTCAATTAAAAGAGGATGCAGGAAGTATTTTTTTAGATTTGTATACGTAAGATGGTGAAACTGCAACATTCTTGCAAATTTATCTTCGATGTTTTTTACTCGATATTTATGTGTCTACCATGTGAATCTCAAAGAACCACCTTGCCAAAATTGAGTCAAAGTCGAGTATTCAAATTTGTTCAGTTTGTTGCCAAGCTCTAGATCACAAAAATTACAAGCAATTGGGCTTACAGTAAAGACTTACTATGGGCCGGTTTATCCATGGCCTTCTTTTTAAGCATATCAATAGACGTAACCATGGATGTAGTACGTGATAGCAAGTTTTGCTCTCTCTGGGCTTATTTGGAATACGGAAGAGGAAAATATTAATGTAGGAATAGAAAAAACACATAAATATTGTATGTGTCAAACAGGGGATTAAAAAATAAAGAAAGAAAATAAAACATGGTGTTTGAAACAAAAGAGTTAGCTAAATAAAGGAATCTTTCAAAACAATCGCATTAAATTAAATAAACTTGCTTATGTTGTTTTTAAATTATAATCACTTAAAGTTTTAAACATTGATTTTGTCTTGGACCTAGCAAAGGAAAAGAAAAAAGAGAGGTTTTAGTGGATATTTATATTCCTATGTTTTACTATGAAATAGAAGTATATGATAAATGAAAATTTCCTCCACTTTTCCATTACCCTAATCCTTCATTTTGAATGAGTAAATAGTGTTAATTCATATATGAATTTGGATCCTCCACTTTTTCTAAAAAAACCTTTCAAACAAAAAGAGCCTTCAATAAGACCATATCCTGATTCATGGCTATTGTCTTCTCTGATTAGGTTACATATTTTATCTTGGTTTTCGTTAGCATATTTTTTAAACTGTTAGTGTTAAAATTTTTTTATGTAGAAGTTACTTTAAATATTAGATAAATCAATTTTTTAAGTTGAAAACAATTAAAACAATGAATCATATGTTAATAGCTTTTTTGTATTGCGTGATAGTAGTACTTAATCTTCATCTTTAGTGAATGCAAACAGGGAGTAATATATTTTGGGACATCGTGAGCATTGTTGTACTATTTCCATGTGAAAATAACTTTATTTTTCAACCATCCAATAAATAACAATACAAAGTCAAAAAGAATAGAATGCCCCTCCACTATAAAAACCCCAATGCAATTCTCTCCAATTTAACAAATCTTAATGCATTTGCCCCCTACTTACATAAATTCGAATGTATTTGTCCCCTATTTTCGACAATACAATGATTATTTAAATGGTAAGTTATTTTTGGGTAGAGGGAGTATTACTTATTGCATCAGTGCATTTGTTTATTTTAATCAGTCTTCAATGTGTTTGGTGTGCACGAGATAGGGAGTGATAAGATTTTGTACAGCATTAAAAAAAGGAGAGAAAGAGAGGGAAAAGATACTGTACTGCCACTAGAAGGAGTAGAAGCCGTAGCAACAACTAGGCTAGGGCTTTGTAGGCATGGCAAGGCCCACAGAAGCTATGGAGGTGTGAGCGAGAGTGAGCTGACCCCTCGTGTCATTCCTTGTCCCTCTCTTGTGCCTACTACTATAGCTCGTCGTCCTCATAACTGCGTGCTTGCATGGCCATGTCCATGGAAGACGAGACGCCAGAAAGAAAGAAAGATGGAAGAGTCGAATGCTCTCATCTCTTGCAAAGTCGTCTACTCGATCCTTTTCACATGCTCTTATTATACCCTAATTGATATCGATGTCGATGTCGATGGGGATGAGAACTGAGATGAGATGAGATGATGGATGGATGGAGACGGGCGAGTACGTGATGGATGGGCGATGCGCCATGGAATCGCCGATTTCGGGGCGCCGAACATTTTCCGTCCGGCCACCGATCCATCCATCGTCCGTCCATCGAATCGATTGATTTGAAGCCGCGGTTTTGCTGCTGCTCCTGTCTTTGCTTGCTTTCGCTCGGACCGGAGCTGGAACTGCTGTTGCTTTGCTTTGGTTGCTTGTTTGCGCTGCCGTCTCCAAGCATTACTGCGTCTTTGATGCCGGGGTAGATAAGGAGTAGATTGATGGGGTCAAGTGTGACTTTTCACAACGGTGGTCAGCAACAGCAATTTTCTTTTGTATCACAGCAACTGCAATTGAGGTCTTGAATGCTGCCATATTGGGAGGAGAACTAGAATGTGATTTTGGTCCGACCACAGACTGCATCTCAAAAGGTTGCACCTTAGTTCAAGCAAAAATTGGTGAGAAACGCTGAATTTTTACGTCGAATATTTCAGTTTGCATCTTGGAATTATGGGGTAAAAAGGGTTCGAAGTCTTATTAACTTCTCACCCGTCCATAAATATTAATATTTCTATCGTTTGAAATTATCAATAAATATAAGTACTAGTGTTTCTTTGAAGAAACTTTCCTAATCCAATCATTCCCAGAATTCCATCCCTCATGATTCCTTGTATTGCTTACCGCATTACGTTATTTTCTAATAAGGTAAACTTCCAGTGACATAACGATAATTAATTTCACCTTAACCCTTAGTTTACTACTGCGTACGTATCTCCGTAAAAAAAGGACTTTAGGCTTGATGAAAAACATATGGAAATACGATACATATCGTTTGGAACATACAAACAGAGTAAACACACATTATTCTTCCTAAGTAACCATAAAATGTATATTGTTTTTCTTAGTATTATAGTATCGAATATCCAACACTAAACCAACCAGAGGGGGTGAATAGTTGGTGCACTCAACAACCAAATCTAAGCAGCGGTCTGACTGGAGTTGCTGGGCTGGTCTGACCGTTTGTATACTTCCGGTTTGACCGGTGGTGTAGCTCTGGTCTGACCGCCTGTCGTAGCCGATTTACTGAATGTAGCCGATGCGCCGAGCGTAGCCGATGAGCGTCGGTCTGACCGTAATGATCTGAGCGGTCCGACCGGTGGGAGGCCGCCAGTCTAACCGCAGGTATTCTTCCGGTTGGACCGCTACACCCTAGAAAACAAAAATCGAAGAACTCTCAAAGTAGATTGAAAACTTTATTACTTCTATCTGTGTTTACAAAGTGCAACATTAGCACTCCTTGCAAATTCTCGACTAAACTCGAAACCCTAACTTTTTTTCAACTCAACTCTCTCTAAAACTCATACCGAGAAGCCTCACCTTCCCTCTTTATTTATACACAAGATACGCAGCCCAAAGCCACGAATCCTACTCATAAGAAAGCCCTAATCCACTAGGAAACCTTTTCATACAAGAAACAAACTTTACATAATCCAATCGTCGCAATTTTGGACCTTCCAAAATTAAAACTTCGCATTTCATACGCACACAATATCTCCATCGTATGCCATATGGAAACTTCACCAATCACGTGCATCAATCTCTACCCTTTAGTATCCCGCATGATCTCCCTCTTGGACGTCACCTTATCTCCATGTTGACTCCAATTCTATCACCAGCAACACTTTTTCGAGGCGTAAAGATTACCACACATAATTAAACAAAGAAACCATATCCGAGCATAAGCTATCTCCAACTTGACTCATTGTGAGCATAAAACAATATCCATACGCATAGAAACACAAAATAATCATGGATATATAAGGAAACATCCCGAAACCAAAACCGACACAGATTCGACCTGCAGTCGGACAAAGTCGACCGATCAGACCGCCGGTACAAGCCCGGTCTGACCGCACATTGGCCTTCGGTCTGACCAGCAACACACGCCCGGTCTGACTAGACCACACAACTGCAGAACACTGTTCACCGTCCGAAAATTCAATCATCTCGAAAACCACTTCGTCAATAATCTTCAAATATCAAAACCAATAACTACAGATGCCAATTGTTCATCACCATAAAAGAATCAAACACACTTTCTCCTTACTCGCCACCAAAGCCTATGCACAAGAAGATGTCGAAGCCTCAGTACTAGGGTTAGTCAAAAGAAATTTAGGAATCCAGTACTGAGACACACGACCAGCAGATCCAATACGCATGTATCCATGTGCAAAAACAACTTTAGAATTTTTAGAAAAATCCCTCTGGGACCGGTCGACCGATGCGGTGCAGCCGGTCGACCGCGAGCCGGCCGGCCGAGGCGATGCGTCGGTCGGACTACGTGCGTGCCGGTGTGACCGGGGGACCCACTGCGGTCCGACCGGTCTTCCCGAGAAAAACCAGATTTTTGCCACTTTGATTTTGCAAAATTAATTTCTCTTTCCTTTTTGTATTTTCGTGCTAATCTAAAACAAAACCAACAAGATGACCATCTTTACCACAAAAGGAGCAAGAAAACCTTTCCTTAGTAGTTGATGGTTTTGAAATATTAGTTTTAGTTTCTTTTAGATAAACGAAAGGGAGGACATATTTTCAGCAGATTTAAAAATTCTCTTCACATCATTAGGTTTTGTCAAAATTTCACCATGTTCAGTCATTCTCAAAACATTGGGAGGATTTTTGGTGAAATAATCATGAGCATCAAAACCTATACCCCGTTGTCGCTAGTCACTCTCGATTGATCCAAAATCATGTTAAGTTGTTTCTTTCCATCAAAAAATTTTTGCAAAGCACTTTTCAAATAAGAAACATCTTTTTCAAAATTGCACAATTTTCACAACCTATCATGACATCTTTGTTTTTACGACATTTAGAGCAAGAAAATACTTCATCTTGTATAACAATGTCCTCCATGTGCTTAACACGAGCTAAAACATCTTTTAGTTTTGTCGTTGATATGGGCCCGGGGGTATGCCAGAGATACGATATCTGAAAAAAGGAAGGCGCCTTCGCCCGTCAGGGCGCGCCAAAGATATGTCCTGGATGGCCCAAGTGAGTCCCGGCCATGGGCGGCCACGTGGCCACCCCAAGAGGGGCCTGGCCCGGAGGCTGCCCGGAGGCCACCGTACTCCCAAGCGGCAGGGTCCGGGATCACCCGGACCCCTGGGCGGCAGGGTCCAGGATTGCCCGGACCCCCCCATCCCTTACCCCGCACCTCTTTGAGAGAAGGGCGAGTCCAACGGCCAACTACCTCATTTAATGCCTAAAAAGAGAGAGGCTGAGCGCTTGCCTCGCCGCGTTTAATGCGATGTGAGGCGCGCCTGTCAGCTGCTCTCATCATCACCCTTTTTTGCCCGTCACGAGGCAAAGAGGGCATAAAGTCTTCGATTGTGACCGTGGTATGGTAGCATACCCACTCCGCGCACGCCTCCCTCACGCCCCGTCTAGTCGCGTTAAATGCGTTGGGCGGCCGCGTGGGAGAGAAAACACAAGCGCAGAAGGCATTGCATCAGCACTTACCCTGGAGCTGAGCCACCGACCAGTAGGCCCCACTGGAGTAGGTAGGCCGGCCATCACCGCGTCAGCAGCATGGCCGTCACCACGACGCCCGCTTTTTTCCGCCTACTCCCATGACGCGGCAACAGGAACAAAGATGGGGGTGGCTTCTCCGACAAGACAAGGCAAGAGCCGCTCCATCACGTGGAGCGGAGTAGGAAAATCAGGACTACTGTGGTGTTCCCCTTGCACTATAAAAGGAGGCCCAAGTCCATCTTAAAGGGGGTTCCTTCCTTCGGTTCATCAACCTTCAGAGCAATAGCTAGTTCTTAGCAACTCTTGGTCCACCTCTAACATCCCCAAGGAGAATACCATCACCTGTTTCTGTAATTCATCCACCATACTACACGAAGAACAGGAGTGATATGGGCCCGGGGGTATGCCAGAGATACGATATCTGAAAAAAGGAAGGCGCCTTCGCCCGTCAGGGCGTGCCAAAGATATGTCCTGGATGGCCCAAGTGAGTCCCGGCCACGGGCGGCCACGTGGCCACCCCAAGAGGGGCCTGGCCCGGAGGCTGCCCTGAGGCCACCGTACTCCCAAGCGGCAGGTCCGGATCACCCGACCCCGGGCGGCAGGTCCAGGATTGCCCTGACCCCCATCCCTCACCCCGCACCTCTTTGAGAGAAGGGCGAGTCCAACGGCCAACCACCTCATTTAATGCCTAAAAAGAGAGAGGCTGAGCGCCTGCCCCGCCGCGCTTAATGCGATGTGAGGCGCGCCTGTCAGCTGCTCTCATCATCACCCTTTTTTGCCCGTCACGAGGCAAAGAGGGCATAAAGTCTTTGATTGCGACCGTGGTATGGTAGCATACCCACTCCGCGCACGCCTCCCTCACGCCCTGTCTAGTCGCGTTAAATGCGTTGGGCGGCCGCGTGGGAGAGAGAACACAAGCGCGGAAGGCATTGCATCAACACTTACCCTGGAGCTGAGCCACTGACCAGTAGGCCCCACTGGATTAGGTAGGCCGGCCATCACCGCGTCAGCAGCATGGCCGTCACCACGACGCCCGCTTTTTTTCGCCTACTCCGATGACGCGGCAACAGGAACAAAGATGGGGGTGGCTTCTCCGACAAGACAAGGCAAGAGCCGCTCCATCACGTGGAGCGGAGTAGGAAAATCAGGACTACTGTGGTGTTCCCCTTGCACTATAAAAGGAGGCCCAAGTCCATCTTAAAGGGGGTTCCTTCCTTCGGTTCATCAACCTTCAGAGCAATAGCTAGTTCTTAGCAACTCTTGGTCCACCTCCAACATCCCCAAGGAGAATACCATCACCTGTTTCTGTAATTCATCCAGCATACTACACGAAGAACATGAGTAGGGTATTACACCTCATAGGTGGCCCGAACCTGTATAAATCTGTGCGTCCTTGCAGTCTTGATTTTTCTCGGGTTTTACTAGCTTCACCTCATCCTCACCGCGAGTTTAAGCCTAGATTCACCGCTCCCCTGTGTCGAACCAAAAAGAGGGTCCCTCGGATTCCCGCGTGTCGATCTCCGACATCGACAGCTGGCGCTCCAGGTAGGGGGAGCGCACTGCATTTAGGTTTAAACTCCCGTGTCCCTTTCATCTCCCGCCGGAAACCCTCTCTCCCCGTCTTCGCCATGGTTCACGGCCACGTCCCGCGGTCCGCATCAGGCTCGCTCGCCACCCACGAGTGCGACCTGGCCAACAAGGCGGCGGAGGAGGTTGACGCGGGTGGGCACAGCCCCAACTTCCGCCACCTCCGCTCAGGGGGGAGGACCTTCGTCTCCCTCACCGCCTGTGATGGCGACGGCGGCAGCCGGGTCCATGCCACCTTCTCTGCCCCCCGCTGAAACGACGGCAGCGGGCGGAGGGGGCCAGGTATCCCGCAGGACTGCCAACGCTCCTGCAGGATCCAGGCCACGCCCAAGCGGCCGTACCGGTGAACCTCGCCGGGGAGATGTCCATCGTAGCCTGGAGTTTGGCACGCCTAAGGGCACCCTTCAGGTGGCGGAAGCCCTTCTGCGCCATCCCTCAGTCACTCCAGGCGAGGGATCCAACGCCAAGCGTTGGTTCGACGACGTGGCGAAGCTGGTAGGCACGGCCCAGCGTTAGCTGGCCGCCGACCTCGCTTCCTCCAGCCACCGACCGCACGGTTCACATACTGCGGTGAGCTCGTCCTCTCGGCGACGGGCTCGAAGGGCAACAGCTGTCGTGAGGGCGAAGGAGAGCCTCTCGGCTGCAGCCCAACCAGAGGCGCCCCGAGATCTGCTATATACAGAACGGGACGCCCGTCTTCGCATCAAGCAACGTCGTGACGAGCGTCGCATGGGGCGGGCTTAGGACTGTGCCTCCTCGTCAGGAGGCGCAACCACTCGGCGAGTGGCCGCAGCGGCCCTCCCGCAGGAGGAGCTCCTCCGGGGACGGCGAGCGGCCATGATGGCCCAGCCATGAGCGGGAGGTTCTGCGGCGCACCAGGGGGCCCCTCAGCCCTCGTCGCCCCCTCCGGCCGGCAACGGCTGTCAAGCCTTCATCGCCAGCCTCCGCAATGTGTGCTGGCCTAGCAAGTTTAGGCCGACCCTTACGGAGAAGTATGACGGCTCGGTGAATGCCACCGAGTTCCTCCAGATCTACACTACAGCCATCGAGGCTGCTGGAGGTGACGAGCACGTCATGGCCAATTTCTTCCCCATGACGCTCAAGGGCCAGGCCCACTCCTGGCTAATAAATCTGCCGGCTCAGTCGGTCACCTCGTGGGACGACCTGTGCCGGCAGTTCACCTCTAACTTCCAGGGCACGTACCCGCACCCGTGGGTGGAGGCAGACCTTCACATGGTCCGACGAGGGGAGGACGAGTCCCTACGTAAATACATCCAGCGTTTTTGCCCGGTACGCAACACCATACCCTCCATAGCTGACCACGCAGTGATCTTCGCCTTTCGGAGTGGTGTATGCCACGACGTTATGTTGGAGAAGATCGAATCCAAGGCTCCCCGGACGACCGGGTGGCCCGCAGGGAGGAGGCTCGGGTTTGGAATCCTAGGAATCCTGCCCCAGCCTCCACTGGCACTGCCCCCTCCGTGTCCCGGGAAGAGCGACGCGAGTGGCGGCGGAAGCGCATGCCATCGCGCGGTGGCGAGGAGGGCCATGTCCTCGCCATCGACGGTACCGAGAAGCCCCCGCGGAAGGGCAAGCCCTCGGGCAACCGCAGGCGCTCCCCGGACCCTCGCCCCCAGGGCCAGGCCGGGGGCAAGTGGTGCATGGTGCACCAAACCTCCCACCACGACCTCTCCGAGTGCCGCTCGGTCAAGAACTTGGCCGAGCAGGTACAAAAGTACGAGCATGAGCGGAGGGAGAATGAGAAGGAAACCCGCCGCAAGGGCAAGGCCCCGGCGGAACGCTCGGATAACCAGCGAGAGGAGGCCAAAGGTGCGGTCCCCGTCGGGGATGGGGATGACGACCTGGGCTACCAAGATCCCCAGCACATCGTCGCCACCATCAACGGTGGGGCAGGCGCTCAGGTGTCCCGCCGGAGCCTCAAGTCCATAAGGCGCGAGCTCCTCGCGGCTGTGCCGTCCCACGAGGCGGCCCGAAGGTCGCGCTGGGCGGAGGTGCAATTACCTTCGACCAGACCGATCATCCGGGGAGCATCGCATGTAGCGACCACTTGGCCCTCGTGACCTCCCCCACCATTTGCAACGTCAAGGTCGCCCGAGTCTTAATTGACGAAGGTGCGGCCCTCAATATACTATCCCCGAAGGCCTTCGATGCGATCAAGGCTCCGGGGATGGTGCTCGGGCCGTCTTATCCCATCATTGGGGTGACGCCCGGAAAGGTGTGGCCTCTCGGGCAGATCGCGCTGCCGGTCACCTTTGGGAGTCCCGCTAATTTCTGCACCGAGCGGATCGACTTCGATGTGATGGACCTCAATCTGCCCTACAACGCCGTGCTCGGGAGGCCGGCGTTGGTGAAGTTCATGGCGGCCACCCATTATGCTTACCGCCAGCTTAAGATGCCGGGCCCCGGAGGCCCCATCACCATCCATGCCGACGTTAAAACCGCGCTGGATTGTGCGAAAGCGCGCGTGGACGACATCGCGGCGGCCGAGCGCGTTGAACCCGAGAGCCCTCAAGGGGAGGCCTCGGGTTCCCGGGCCCCAAAATAGTGCATCACCTCGGCTGACGAGGTGATAATCAAGTCCATCCAGTTGGGTGACGACCCGTCCAAGATCGCCAATATTGGCGGCAACTTGGACCCCAAATAGGAAGACACACTCGTCTCCTTCCTGCGGGCGAGCGCCGACGTGTTTGCTTGGAAGCCGTTGGATATGCCCGGAGTCCCCAAGGAGGTGATTGAGCATCGACTTGCAGTGCGGCCGGATGCACGACTGGTGCGGCAGATGGTGAGGCGGCAGGCCCCGGAGCGGCAGGCGTTCATCCGCGAAGAGGTGACATGGCTCCAGGAGGCCGGCTTCATCCGGGAGGTGCTGCATCCGGAGTGGTTGGCGAACCCGGTGGTCGTCCCGAAGGCCAACCACAAGCTGCGCATGTGCATCGACTACACCGACCTCAACAAGGCATGTCCTAAAGACCCTTATCCTCTACTTCGAATAGACCAGATAGTCGACTCCACTGCGGGGTGTGACCTTTTATGCTTTCTAGATGCATACTCTGGTTATCCTCAGTTCCGCATGGCTATAGAGGATGAGGAGAAAACTTCATTTATTACCCCTGTGGGTACCTTTTGCTACATGTCTATGCCCTTTGGTTTGAAGAATGCTATGTCCACTTTTCAACGTGGTGTCCGCATCACGTTGAAAGACCAAATAGGGCGCAATGTTGAGGCGTACGTCGATGATCTCGTGGTAAAATCCCGGGACCAAAGAACCTTGCTCCCAGACTTGGCGAGACATTTGATAACCTCCGGTCCTCCCGCATGAAGCTGAACCCAGAAAAATGCGTGTTCGGGGTACCGACAGGCAAACTGTTAGGGTTTTTGGTCTCTGCCTGAAGGCCAACCCTGCAAAAATAAAAGCGATAGAGGAAATGCGCCCCCTAGGAAACTCAAAGACGTGCAGAGAATCACTGGTTGTGTAGCTGCCCTGAGTCGTTTCATATCAAGGCTAGGAGAGCGGGCGCTCCCTCTATTCAAGCTACTAAAGCGAACTGGCCCCTTCACTTGGACGGACGAGGCAGAGAAAGCCTTGGGCGACCTCAAGCGCTACCTCTCCTCGCCGCCCGTATTGGTAGCGCCCCAAGAAGGAGAACCCCTCCTTTTATATTTGGCGGCGACCCCCAAGTGATTAGTGCGGCTTTGGTTGTGGAGCGCGACGACGAGCTAGACTCTCAGTCGCCCCCAACCCCATCAAACCCGGAGACAGGAAACCTTGGAACGGTGTTGGCCGAGGAAGCACCCGACCCGGAGGCGGCCTATGGCCCCCCGAGCTTATGGGAGCTGCCCGGCCCCCTAGTCCGGGGGCTCCCGAGGCCCCTTCCATCCAGGGCGGCCCAGAGGGCCCCGGGGAAGGCAGTGGCCCGGCAGCCCTAGACACCGAGGTAACCCGCCCCGGTGCATCCGAATCTGTCGTCCCTAGCAAAGTACCTAAGGCCCGCACCAAGGTGCAGCAGCCGATCTACTTTGTCAGCGAGGCACTGCGGGACGCAAAGACACGTTACCCGCAGGCCCAGAAAATGCTCTACGCCGTGCTCGTGGCCTCCAGGAAGCTGCGCCATTATTTCCAGGCACATCGGGTAACGGTAGTCACGTCCTACCCTCTCGGGCAAATCCTGCATAACCGAGAGGGCACGGGACGGGTAGTCAAGTGGGCCATCGAGTTGTCGGAATTTGATCTGCATTTCGAAGTTCGTCACATGATCAAGAGCCAGGCCTTGGCCGATTTCGTGGCAGAATGGACGCCAGCAGCCGATAACGATCCACCCCCAGGTGAACCCGAGAGTGCGGAGGATCGCAGCCAAGGAACCGCGCACTGGGTGATGAACTTCGACGGTTCACTCACCTTGCACGGGGCCGGGGCAGGCGTGGTTTTGACTTCCCCAACGGGCGACGTGCTCCGGTACATCGTTCGGCTTGACTTCCGGGCAACCAACAACATGGCCGAATATGAAGGGCTTCTAGCGGGGTTGCGAGCGGCAGCAGGCATGGGCGTCCGTCGTCTGCTAGTCCTCGGGGACTCCCAACTGGTTGTAAACCAGGTTTCCAAGGAGTACCAATGCACCGACCCCCAAATGGAAGCTTATGTCAAGAAAGTACGGCGTAAGGAGCGCCATTTTGTTGGCCTCGAGCTGCGCCACGTCCCAGAAGAGATAACACCCTGGCGGACGAGCTGTCTAGGATCGCATCCACACGAGCCCCGGCCCCGCCAGGTGCATTTGAAGAAAGGCTCACGAGCCGCGCGCACCCGAACCGCCCGAAGACAGAATCGGCCGCCCCAACGCCCGGACTGGCAGCCCACGCCGGCCCTGCTGGGACCGACATCACGTGCCAGGTGGCTTGGATTTCGGAAATCCAGGCGTACCTACAAGACGCATCATTGCCCGAGCAACGCGAGGAAAGCGAGCGCATTGCCCGGACCTCCAAGAGGTACGTGTTGGTAGAAGGGACACTCTACCGACGCAGTTGCCAACGGAGTCCTCATGAAGTGCATTGCTCGGGAACAGGGTCTCGAGCTCCTAGCCAAGATCCATGAGGGAGAATGTGGAGCGCACTCAGCCTCCCGAACCTTGGTGGGAAAGGCATTCCGCCAAGGATTTTACTGGCCCACCACGCTGGAGGATGCAACAGACCTCGTGCGGTGGTGTCGAGCATGCCAATTCCACGCCAAGCAGACGCACCTGTTGGCTCAGGCCCTTCAAACCATCCTGCTCTCGTGGCCGTTCGCGGTGTGGGGGCTGGACATCCTGGGTCCGTTCAAGCAGGCACGGGGCGGCTGCAAGTTTCTATATGTCGCCATTGACAAATTCACCAAGTGGCCCGAGGCCTATCCAGTCAGCGTCATCGACAAGCATTCGGCTGTGCGGTTCATGAGAGGCATCACGGCAAGGTTCGGGGTCCCCAACAGGCTCATCACCGACAACGGCACCCAGTTCACGAGTGAGTTGTTTGGCGAGTATTGCGATGATATGGGCATCAAGCTCTGTTTCGCCTCGCCCGCCTACCCCCAAAGCAACGGTCATGCCGAGCGTGCAAACGCGGAAATATTGAAAGGTCTCAAGACGAAGACCTACAACGTGCTCAAAAAGCATGGGGACTCGTGGACTGACGAGCTGCCTGCGGTCCTTTGGGCCAATCGGACAACCCCGAGCCGCGCCACCGGGGAAACACCTTTCTTCTTGGTGTATGGAGCCGAGGCGGTCTTGCCTTCCGAGCTCACCCTGGGATCGCCCCGAGCCATGTTATACACCGAAGCGGATCAAGAGCAGGTGCGTTGTGATGACCTGGATTACCTGGAAGAAAGGCGGCGCCGGGCAGCGCTTCGCGCGGCTCGCTACCAACAGAGCCTCCGCCGCTATCATCAACACAAAGTCAGCCCCCGAGCACTGCAGGTCAATGATCTCGTCCTACACCGCGTGCAAACGCGTGCGGGACTGAGCAAATTATCTCCGATGTGGGAGGGGCCATACAAAGTTATTGGCACCCCGCGTCCGGGAGTAGTTCACCTAGCCACAGAGGACGACATTCCGTTGCCGAACCCGTGGAACATTTCCCACCTGCATAGGTTTTATCCATAAGCCTCATGGTGCGCTGAAACATACATGGAAGTTCATCCACTGCTTCCGGTGGCTTGAACAATAAGTTTGCTATTACACCCCATATGATTTTCTTGCAAAATACCTATTTGAAGTGTGTTTTCCTCCATGTGCTGGAGCATGTATTGTGGATGCGGGTTTTTAATGGTTCCTTGGCCCTTCCCGCCTTAGCCTGAGAGCCCTAAGGGCGTCGAGGGTAGAGCGATGCTGCATACTACCACGCCTGGGGGTAGTCAACGCCTGGGGGCTCGGGTGCATACTAACACGCCTGTCCCGAACCCCCCTGTTGCCGCTGCCCTCGCTGGCCTTTTTATGCCTTCGCTCCTACCCGAAACCCCGAGAAAGGCGCCAGCCGACGGCCAGTGCATGCTGCCCGAACTCGGACCAGCCCTCAGCTACATGGGACAAATCATGGTGGAAGACCACGCTACCGCATTCTTGCAATGGCTAAGCTAACTAAGGGTTGAACTACCATTGCAGGAAAGCAAACAGGCAGAGGCTCGGGCCAACTAACCGCCACTACGTGTGCACTAAGTTGGCCGGGGGCTCCCAACATATATACATACACACATGAATCATCAGAAGCAGCCACCATGGGCTGTTACAAAACAAGTTCAACGAGATAAAAAGGCAAGTTCACTGATATTATAAACAATATTGCAAATGTCTTTGTTTACAAATACAGATAAAGGCAAAAAGGGGGCGGGGGAGTCCTAAGCGGCCGGCGGGTCGCTGGGGGCGTTCTCTGGGTGGTCTTCGTCCAGCGAATCTTCGCGGAAAGCGAGCTAGAAGGCCGCCGGAGTGCCGTCAAAACCCACCATAATGGAGTCGACGGCGTCTTGGACGCGAAGATGGGCGGCCTCCTCGGTGCCCTCAGGGAAGTCCTCGGTGGGGATGTAGGGGTCGAAGCCGGGGTCGCGGGCTTGATAGCTCGCCAAGATGAGCGTAGCGACTTGGCGGGACAAGTCGTATGACGACTCCTTCGCCACCCCGTCGACCTCCTCCGGCACCCTCTTGATCCCCTCAGCCAGCTCATCTATGTGAGTGGCTAACCCTCCTAAGGTGGGGACGCTGGTGAGGGGACGGATGACCCCCACCTCGCGGGCTGCGTCCCGAAGGCGCTCGACGGACGAGGCCACAACCCGGAGCCCCAGGCTCAAAGTGTGCTCCAGCTTCGCGATCCAGCGGCGTGCCTCCTCCAGTTCTGGCGCCGCGTCGCTGGAGCAAGGGGCCGGCGGGGGCTTCTGCACCTGTGCCTCCGCGTCAATGACCGCCTACTCCCGGGCGGCCAAGTCTTGCTCCCACCGCTCCAACTCGTTTTGCCGGCGGCTTGAGGCGGCGACGAGCAGCTGCTCGCTTTCCCAGACGGTCTTCAGGCATCGGGAGGCCTCCTCTTGGGCCTCCAGCACCGTCACCTCCCGCCCCTCCACGGCGGCCCCGTGCTCCGCGATGGCCTTCTCCTGGGCCACCACATCCGCCTCCCGCGCGGCGGAGTCCTCCTCGGCCCTGGCGATGACGGCCTCCCGGTCCTCGACCGCTCGCCACGCCGCCTCTAGGGCCCTCTCCTGCTCCGCCGGGCCGGCCTCGCGGGCTGGAGCTCGGCCGGAGCGGGCGGCGGCGGCCTCGGTGCCGTGCCGGCGCGCTCGTCAAGCCCCGGGCGCTCGTTGAGGTCGCGGATGAACCTTTCGGCGGTGGTGCGGACCCTCTCCTCCGCGGCGGCGGCGACCGCTCGCGGAAGTCGGCGGCGTGCCGCTCGACGACGGTGTCCTCGAACACCTGGCTGAGCTCCTCTTGGCGCCGCTCGATCTCCGCCAGCTCCCACCTGCGGACGAGGCCCTCCACCCTCGCCGTGGGTGCCAGCTCCTGACAGCCCTCTTCAACTTCGGCCTCCCGCCACGCCACCGCAACCTCCCTGGCGGCCAGGGCCTGCACCTGGGCCCGGAGCCCCTCCAGGGAGATCGCATTGGCTTCCTCCAGTGCCCTGGACACAATCTCTATCGCCCGCTCTTGCGACCGGACGAGGGGCTCGCGTCCAGGGCGGCCACGAACCCGGACCGAGCGCCCGGATTCGAAGTCGGAGCTCGGCCCGGATCCGCCACCCGCGCGGCGGGAAGCCGAAGACGCCGCATGGCCGAGCCACCCGCTCCTTGCGTTGGGGGCTCGCGGCAGGCCAGCACTGGCAGAACTAACGGTGGCCGGCGGGGTGATGGCGTCGTCCGGCGCGGGGCGGGCGACGGCTGTTGTGGCGGCGGCGATGGTTGCCGTGGAGGAGACCCGTGGGGCTGTTCTCCGCCGCCCTCCGCTGCCCCCTCTGCATCGGGGCCGCCCTCAGCTCGCTCCTCGTGGGCGACCGGCGCCCTGATCTCTGGGTGGGCCCCCTCCTCGGATTGCACTGGATCCAGGCCCGAACCCGTAAGGGGCGACCCGGACCCGGAGGGCTCAAGCGCCCCGAGCCTCTCTTGCGCCTCCTCCCCGAGCCCGAGGCGTAACCACCCTTGGGTATAACCCCAGGGCGAAAATGCCGGTGCTCGCGGTGGGAACAAAAATAAACATAGCAAGGGATCAAAAATAAGACAAAAACGCAAGGCCCGATGATCATGTACGTATCGGCAAGGCGTTACCTGCGGGCGGGGTTGAAGTCCCAGGAAACCCGCGAGATGGCCTGCTTCTTCTTCGCGAGGCCGCTTGGAGGGCTCGTCGGGTGCGCCGCTCTGCCCGCCGATGCCGAAGCCCCGCGGCCGGCCTCTGCCGACGGTGCGCTCGCCGTGGGCGTGCTCCGGCCTCCTCTCGTCATCGTCATCGCCAACGCTGTGGCCGTCCTGGCCCCCGACGGAGTGGCCCCTGAGGACGGGCCCGCCGCCCGCGAGCCTCCCGATCTGCGGGGAGGAGCAGCGCGCTCCGCCCCGCCACCACGTGGCGGAGATGGGGGAGGAGCGGGGTCCTCCTCTGACCTCTTCCTCTTCCCCTTAAGGTCCGGGGCCCCGGGATCGCTTCGGCCCGGACCCCGGCGGCTCAGCCGCCCGATCGGCACCTGGTCATCGGCGTCGTCGTAGCCGCCGCCCCCACCCCTCGGGGTAGCATCCGGCGCTGCTGACGATGAGCCTACGGTCGCCCACCACCTGCCAGCGCGTGCGGGATCTCCGAGCGCGCCGAGTCCCGGCACAACGGCATCAACCCGGCAGAGCTACGTCGGTCCATCGCCGTAACGCAGAGGGTGCGGCAGACCAGGATCGCGAGGTCCCTCTCGTCCCAGTTGAAGGCGGCGCCCACGTGGGTCCGCATGTCATCGTTGGGGCCCGTGTACATGTAGGCGGGGCGCGACCATTCCTGCAGCGGCGCAATGCGCCTCATCTGGAAGTCGCGGAAGACCGCGTGGCTGGACAGGCCCCCCTCCGAAGGTAGCTGATTCGCTCCAGCACCCCGTCCAGCTCCCTCCCGGCTCGCGAACGTGCCCCCCAGTTCCTCTGATTCACCGGGATCCCTGTCGGAAGGGAGAGGCGGGGGTGGTCGCCTAGGCTGGTGTAGAACCAAAACGCCCTCCAGTTCTCCCACCTGGAGCGAGGGTGGATGTCGATGAAGGGAGTGCTGATGGTCCTGTCGTTCCACGACTGGATCGGCACGTACCCGACCGCGCCGGGGGAGCCCGCCCGGCACACCCGAAAGAACTGCTGGAAGAGGTGCAGTGAGGGCATCACCCCCACAAACATCTCGCAGGTGTAGGCGAACAAAGCGAGGTAGAAGACGATGTTGGGGGTGAGGTGGTGCAGCCGGAGGTCGTAGAACTCCAGCACGTCGAGAAAGAAGTGGGAGAAGGGCGGCACCAGCCCGACCATGGCGAAGGAGGCGAAGAACACCATCCTCGAGGGGGGCCGCTCCTCCGCGACATCGCCGCCGCTGCGCGTGCCGCGCGGCAGGTACTTGTTGAAGAGGCTGCGAGCCTCCGCGGTGCGGACCAAGGATTTGGGGAGCACACTCCCCGGCTCCAGAGACGAATCGCGGGCCATCTCAAAGGTGGACGCTAGAGTGTAAAGGCGAAAGCCGGTGGCGAGAGGAAGGAGGTGAAGGAGCAAGGGCGCTGGGAAGATGAGAAGCGAATAGCTGTGAGAGGCGATGGCTGTGGGAAGCGTAGAAACTGATCCCCCTCCTTGTGGATTCATTTTTATAAGCAACCACGGCGCCCTCGAATTCCACGGCATTAATTTTGCCCCACTACCACGCGACGTGCTTCCTTGCCTCCGCGCCCCTACGTTTCTTTTTCGCATCCCCTTTGGTTCCCGCGTCGCTCGGATTTCGCGCCGCCTGGGGCTTCGCGCCCACCAGGCGCACTACGCGGGACGGAGAGAGTTAGGCGGTTTTAATGGGTCCCTGCGCGCGCGGCCCGAGCAGACTCGCCCCCCGTCTAGGGAAAGCTTAGCCTAGCGCGACATCAGTTGTCGCGTACCGGCCTCCTGCCATAGCGAGGCACATCCAGTACGCGGGCCCACATACTCAAGGAAATGGCGTTAACCGTGCCCGAGCCCGACTCGGTCTCGGTCAACACCGGGGGCTACTGTCGGTGATATGGGCCCGGGGTATGCCGGAGATACGATATCTGAAAAAAGGAAGGCGCCTTCGCCCGTCGGGCGCGCCACGATATGTCTGGATGGCCCAAGTGAGTCCGCCACGGCGGCCACGTGGCCACCCCAAGAGGGGCCTGGCCGGAGGCTGCCCGGAGGCCACCGTACTCCCAAGCGGCAGGGTCCGGGATCACCCGGACCCCTGGGCGGCAGGGTCCAGGATTACTCGGACCCCCCCATCCCTCACCCCGTACCTCTCTGAGAGAAGGGCGAGTCCTACGACCAACCACCTCATTTAATGCCTAAAAAGAGAGAGGTTGAGCGCCTGCTCCGCCGCGTTTAATGCGATATGAGGCGCCCTGTCAGCTGCTCTCATCATCACCTTTTTTTGCCCGTCACGAGGCAAAGAGGGCATAAAGTCTTCGATTGCGACCGTGGTATGGTAGCATACCCACTCCGCGCACGCCTCCCTCATGCCCCGTTTAGTCGCGTTAAATGCGTTGGGCGGCCGCGTGGGAGAGAGAACACAAGCGCGGAAGGCATTGATCAGCAGTTACCCTAGAGCTGAGCCACTGACCAGTAGGCCCCACTGGAGTAGGTAGGCCGGCCATCACCGCGTCAGCAGCATGGCCGTCACCACGACGCCCGCTTTTTTCCGCCTACTCCCATGACGCGGCAACAGGAACAAAGATGGGGGTGGCTTCTCCGACAAGACAAGGCAAGAGCCACTCCATCACGTGGAGCGGAGTAGGAAAATCAGGACTACTGTGGTGTTCCCCTTGCACTATAAAAGGAGGCCCAAGTCCATCTTAAAGGGAGTTCCTTCCTTCGGTTCATCAACCTTCAGAGCAACAGCTAGTTCTTAGCAACTCTTGGTCCACCTCCAACATCCCCAAGGAGAATACCATCACCTGTTTCTGTAATTCATCCACCATACTACACGAAGAACAGGAGTAGGGTATTACACCTCATAGGTGGCCCGAACCTGTATAAATCTGTGCGTCCTTGCAGTCTTGATTTTTCTTGGGTTTTACTAGCTTCACCTCATCCTCACCGCGAGTTTAAGCCTAGATTCACCGCTCCCCTGTGCCGAACCAAAAAGGCGGTCCCTCGGATTCCCGCGTGTCGATCTCCGACATCGACAAGTTTTATCTCATTAGCATCACACGTTAAATAAGGTTTGGTATTCAAATCATGAGAATCAATGATATCTCTAATATTTGAAATTTCAAGCATTAAAAACTCATAATTTTTGCATCCATCATCATTAGAAATAAGAGATTTTAATCTAGCAATTTCAGCATTTAAAGATTCAATCATAAATTCTTGTTTTTTAAACATCTTTTCACATTTTTTACTTTTTGTACTTAAAACTAGAATAGCTTCCTCAAGAGATCTTACCTCATTGTCCTCATTCTCAGAATCTGTTTCTTCACGTGTCATGAGGCAAATGCCGGAGATGTTCTTGTCCTTCTCTTCATCGTTATCAGAATCTATGTCGCTTAATGGTTCAAAAGGGGCATAGACTTTGCTCAACACCTTCTTCACCATCTCCTTGGACCGCTTCCCTTTGGGCTTGTCGTCCTTGGTCTTCTCCCCACCTTTGTCTTCCTTCTTGCCTCTCCCAAGCTTCAGACAGTTAAAGCGAATGTGATCTAGAGCACCACATTCAAAGCAACGAGCTGATCCACCTCTTTTCCTTTACCACTTTATTCATAGCTCGAGAAATTTTGTTAGCAGCCAAAGCCAAATTCTCCTTCTCGAATTGTTCGAGTTGCTCATTGGACATGGCATTAATTAAAGCAAGAGCACTGGGAGTTGATGAAGAAGCAACATCTAAAGAAGTTGACGAAGAAGAAACCAAAGCACTTGACTTAGAATCCGTTTTTCGAGAAAAAAATGTTCATCTCATGAGTTTTGAGTTTTGTGTAAAGCGATTCCAAAGTCAAAGTAGCCATATTGACGGACTCTTGAATAGAAGTAACTTTCGTCTCCCCCAAATAGACATATCAAGACCATTCAAAAAGTGGCGAGAAATCTCAGATTGTGGATAATTTGTATCATAAGCACAATCAACAGATCTAAGATTACTCAGAATTTTGTTAAACCTACCAAGATAATCATCCAAAGCTTTTGCAGGTTTCATCTCAAATTTTTATGTACTCCTTTTTGAAAAGATCTCGACGAAGTTCTTTAATGTTGTTAGTTCCTTGATGACAGTTTCTCAAAGCAATCCAAATCTCATTGGCGGTTTGAAGATGTGACACACGATCAAAATCCGAACAAGAAATCCCATTCAATAAAATATTACGAGCTTTGCAATTGTTAGTAAACTCAGTTTTCAAAGCCTCAGTATTAATAACCTCAGGGATCTCATAAGAAATAGCAACCTTTTGCCAAATATCATAATCTTGAGCCATGATATAAGATTGCATCTTACTACATCAATAAGCAAAATCCTTTCCATCGAAAACATGTGGCTTAGTTGAAAGTTATCACACATGGCTTAAAATTTTAGATCGATAAAAATCCAAAGAAGTAAACGAGGCTCTGATACCACTTGTAGGATCGAATACCCTACACTAAGCCCACCAGAGGGGAGGTGAATGGTTGGTACACTCAAAAACCAAATCTAAGCGGAAATAAAACTCACCCTTGAAATTCGACGCCGCGCGGTCTGACCAGAGTTGCTGCGCCGGTCTAACCGTCTGTATACCTCCGGTCTGACCGGTGGTGTAGCTCTGGTCTGACCGCATGTCGTAGCCGATTTACCGAACGTAGCCGATGCGCCGAGCGTAGCCGATGAGCGCCGGTCTGATTGCAGTGATCCGAGCGGTCCGATCGGTGGGAGGCCGCCAGTCTAACCGCAGGTATTCTTTCGGTTGGACCGCTGCACCCGAGAAAATACAAATCGAAGAACTCTCAAAGTAGATTGAAAACTTTATTACTTCTCTGTGTTTACAAAATCTCGATTAAACTCAAACCCTAACTTTTTCTCAACTCAACTCTCTCTAAAACTCATACCGAGAAGCCTCACCTTCCCTCTCTATTTATACACAAGATACGCAACCCAAAGCTATGAATCCTACTCATATAGAAAGCCCTAATCCACTAGGAAACCTTCCCATACAAGAAACAAACTTTACATAATCCAATCGTCGCAATCTTGGACCTTCCAAAATTGAAACTCCGCATTCCATACGCACAAAGCCCTAATCCACTAGGAAACCTTCCCATACAAGAAACAAACTTTACATAATCCAATCGTCGCAATCTTGGACCTTCCAAAATTGAAACTCCGCATTCCATACGCACACAATATCTCCATCGTATGCCATATGGAAACTTTACCAATCACGTGCATCAATCTCTACCCTTTAGTATCCCACATGATCTCCCTCTTGGACGTCACCTTATCTTCAAGTTGACTTCAATTCTATCACCGACAACACTTTTCCGAGGCGTAAAGATTACCTACACATAATTAAACGAAGAAACCATTTCCGAGCACAAGTTATCTCCAACTTGACTCATTGTCAGCATAAAACAATATCCATATGTATAGAAACACTAAATAATCATTGGTATGTAAGAAAACATCCCGAAACCGAAACCGACACAGATTCGACCTGCAGTCGGACAAAGTCGGCCGGTCAGACCGCCGGTACAAGCCCGGTCTGAACACACATTGGCCGGTCTGACCGGCAACACAAGCCCGATCTGACCGGACCACACAACTGCTGAACAGTCCGATCTGACCGGACCACACAACTGCAGAACACTGTTCACCGTCCGAAAATGCAATCATCTTCAAAACCACTTCGTCAATAATCTTCAAATATCAAAACCAATAATTACAGATGCCAATTGTTTATCACTATAAAAGAATCAAATATACTTTGATTTTACAAGTATGATGCATTTAAAACTATGATCATTTGGAGCCACATGCATGTATTGATTTTCCTTGGACTTTTCAAGGGAAAAGAGAAAGGATTTCTTATGTTGAAATGCCTATGGATTGCCTACGAGCCTGTTCGGCTGCAATGTGCAACCGCTGCAATCCAGCGTTCCTGCTGACACAGTGCACTTGTTCAGGCGGGCTGCACCGCAACCGAATGAGTACAGTCCAACAGGCCTTATGAAATAAAATACAGTGAAAAATTGTCTCCATATTTCTTATGCCTTCGTCCTCCGGTCCAAAGGATCATGAATTAACTTAATTTCTCTAGAATATATATATCTATAATCTATACCTATATCTATAATAACTAAGCAAGTAGTGTTTCTATCCAAATCTTGTTTTGTCTGACTATTTTATAGAAAACCCCTTGAGTTTTTCCGAAATTAACCTGCAGTCTGCCTGGCTATTTTAAAAAACCCACTTAAAGAAAGAAAAATGGGTTATTTTGCAGAAAACCCCTTGAGTGTTTATAAAATTAACCCGCAGTCCCAATGTTGAAAAGAAAGAGAGAGCTTGGATAAAAAAGACCTCTTGCATCCCTCTCTTCCGTCCCCATCCGCGCCGCGCCCGCGCTACGCCCGCATCCCTCCCTCCCGTCGCCGCTCGGAGCTCCCGCGTCGTCGCCTGGACCTTCGCCCTCCATCTGTTTTCCTCCTTGCGTCGTCTTCCCATTGCAACGCACGGACATTTTGCTAGTCTATAATCTATAACTATCTATAAAGCAAGTAGTATTTCCACCTAAAATTTTGTTCTGCCTGGCTATTTTGCAAAAAAACCCCTTGAGTTTTTCTGAAATTAACCCGCAATCCTAATGTTGAAAAGAAAGGGAGGGCTTGGATGAAAAAAGACCTCTTGTGCCTCTCTCTCCCTTCGCCCTTTCTCTCGTCCCCATCCCGCCGCGCCCGCGCTCCTCCCTATCATCACCGCTCGGAGCTCCCGTGCCACGCTGCGCTCCTCCTCCCCATCTGTGCGCGCGCCCGCGCTCTCTTCCTACCATCGCTGCTCGAATCTCCGTGCCGCGCTGCTCCCTCCTCCCGTCCCCATCCATGTCGCGCCTCGATTTCACCGTTGCAACGCACAGCACAATCACTAGTATATATATATATACACTAGCAAAATGCCCGTGCGTTGCAACGGAACGACGACGCAGTGGAGGGAAGCAGCGGAGGGCGAAGGTACGATGACGGCGCGGGAGCTCCGAGTGACGACGGGGGAGGGGCAGCGCGCGGCGGGCGCGGCGTGGATGGAGACGGAAGAGAGGGACATAGAAGGTCTTTTTTCACCAAGCCTTCCCTTTCTTGTCAGCATTGGGATTACGGGTTAATTTTATAAACAGTCAAGGGTTTTTTGTAAAATAACCAGAGACGAACGAAAATTTTAGATAGAAACACTACTTGCTTTATAGATAGTTATATATATACATATATAACTTTAAAAGTAAGGGTATCTTCAACTTTATGTACCACTGGACCTTGATTAATAAATAGTATCACATAGACGTTTAGTCTAAGTTAATTTAATTTTACCAAATTAAGTAAAAAGTATAATGAAAATAGATATTAACTTACGATACTTTAAACCGATTAGAAATTTGGTAAAAGTTTAAAATATTTATAACTCGGATATTATTAGTTAGAAAAGTATATTGCTGAATAGGATAAGTTGCATGTATATCGACGGCGGCGCGCTAGCTCACGCGTGCAGCGTGTGCTCGACCACCGCTCAGGGCAATGCACGGCGACGCAAGAGGCGCGTAAGTCGGGCTCGCCTACTGGAGGTGAGAAAAGTGAGGCAACAATGGAACGAGAGGTTATACGGATCGAAAATTTTTTAGATTTGGAGGAAAAAGATGATTTGATCGAAAAGTTATAGTTAAGATAAGCTCTATCGTACGTATAACTGGGTTTTTTTAAAAAATAGCATGACGGATTATGTGTTAATTTCGAAAAAACTCAAGAGATTTTCTGCAAAATAGCCAGGCAAAATAAAATTTGGATGAAAACACTACTTGCTTTTTATAGATAGTTATAGATTATAGATATATATATTATTTGCCTATAGAGGTAGTAGGTGGATTTATCAGAGCACTAATATCTCTGCTATGTTTAAAAGCGGAGTGGTTCTCCTTCCGTCCTCTCAATTTAATGTTTTATCTTCTAATTACACTTATAATATATCCTTATTTATATAGATCTGTACATGGTATTTATTAGTATGTTTAATGAAGCATAAACTAGTGGCGTTGTAAATGGCACTTCTCTCTTAAACTAGTCGCGCTGTAAATGACACTTTTCTCTTCTTGGTCTCTGCTGCAGGAGTAAACAAGCTGATTTGAATGAGCACTGTGCCTCTGACTCCCCAGCATTGCAAACAGTTGCAATTTGCAAACCAGCTCAGTCTGCCGAATTCCTAAAGAGGAGAAACCAAAGATGCATCGCTGCTCTCCCGACCAAATTCTACTCATGTGTGGCGATGCCTCACTGGTGACGAAGCAGTACATATAAACAGTCTTGTGTCCTCCATTGACAATTTATTGGCAAATTTTCATGGCCAAGTACTGTGTGTCGTCTTGGAGACCATGGTTCAGTCCGAGCTCCGCATAAAACTATTCAGGTCGAAATTGATTACTATTACTATTGCTAAGGTTGCAACATGGCTTAGTTTTTACCTTTCCTTTTTCTCCACCTCTTGAATAATCAATTGTTCATATTTGAACGTGCCTTTTTTTTCTTATCTTAGGCCAAAGTTGAATTACTTCGATCAGAGCTCGTACAATGTACTTTCACTTCAAGTATATATTAAAAAATATAGTAACATCTACATCATCAAATTAGTTTTCTTAAATTCACCATTAAATAAATTTAATTTTGTAGTATGTATTTGTTTAGTGCTAAAAATGTTATTACATTTTTCTGCTAACTTGATGAAACTTTAAAATATCAACTTAGAATAAACCTAAAATAACTTATTAGCTAGTTCAGTTTGTTACCAAAATCAATCATATCAAATTTTGATATAACCAAATTTTGGCAAGGCAACAAACTAAACAACGATTTTACCATCACAACCTCATCAATCTCTACCAATATTTGATAATTCTAAAAACTTCACTATACCAAATTTTGGAAAGATGTCAAACCAAACATTACCTTCACATATTGATCTTGTCGAAAGTTTGGCATTGCCAAATTCCGACTTTACCAACAAATGATAAGTTCTTTTTGTAATATATGGTTAACACGGCCACAATATAAAACGGAGGGATGCATAATTCTTAAAATAGAGGAAGGGGAAAAATGTAGGATTGAAAGTGTCTTATCACCTTAAATCCAATGAATCAAAGAAGCACAAGAAATTAACTGCAGGAATGACCGTTGGATTGAGGATAAAAAATGTAGAAATCACAAGAGAAATAGACATAGATGATTTTTCTACGAGTTTAGACCTCATGTTAAAATCCCTACAATTTGCTATTTGTTGAGCCAATTCAAATAAACTTAGTAGGATTTTTAGAAAGCTATTCCTTTGCTCCAAAGGACCACATGAATTTTTTTTGTAGGAGTAGATCCCTAGAAAAAAAACTTTTTTCCAAATAAGCCTGGCATATGGGAACTATAGCTATATTAGTATTCTCCTAGTAGTAAGCACCTTGTTTCATACTCTCTTTCTTTCTTTCTAATCTTGTTGCCAACTTGAGGCACTCTACTGATCTAGAACTACCAGACTACCGCTCCACAAGAGGCCAGGCCATGACAATGCACGCATAGAAACGACGCTGGTGCATGCAGCTATTTTGCTAGCTAGTAGGTGGTGCATGCAGCCATGCAGGCAAGAAGAAAAGCAAGACAGAATGAGAAAAAAGGCAAAGCAAAAAGGCGCAGAGAGCACAGCACAATGGGGAGCAAAGTGGCCTATTTTCAGCCTCTTGCACACCGCACCTCTCGCTCTCTCTCTCTCTCTCAGAGAGATGATCGATCAGCTGTGGCCATCTCTACTGATCCCTTGGCTTTAATCGGCCATGGCCATGGCAGCTGGGTGGGGAATGTAGAGGCATGCATCACGAGTACCTTTGCAATTGTGCCCCCACACGCACGAGATCCAACCGTCCGCTGCACGCCGGCCGGCCGTTTCGCTCCGTTGCCAGCGGCGCCGCGGCAGCAGCAGCAGCAGCAGGAGGAGTATCTCTCTCATCGCTGCAGGAATTAGGGCTCCTAGGCATGTACATTTCGGTGTAAAATCTCCATCAATGGCTCTCTCTCCTTCAGATAGCATTGCAAGTTTTTCAACCACCTACTGTTCATTGGTCTCAGGCAGTCAAAAGCTATAGTAGGATCTATCTACTCCGTACAAGGATAGCATAAAATTAAATTAAAGTCGTAGAATGTTTAGCAAGCGATGCAGATAATGGCCCTGTTTGGATCACTCTAGCTCGGTTAGAGGTTAGAGTTAGTTTCTAACTCTAAATTAGCCAAAACTAGCTCTAGCCAAAGAGATGTTTGGATGCAAGGGCTAGTTTGACAATAAATAATCATCCATTGGTTGGCTCCCTTCCTCTCTCTCTTCCCCATTGGCTGACTCCCTCCCTCTCTCTTTCTTTCTCCAAACTAACCCAAATAATCACCCCTTTGAGGGGATAGTTTTTTTGATGGGCTAGTTGCAAAAAACTAACTCTAGCCCTCCTGTTTGGATACTTTTGGGTTAGTTTGGTTCAAACTAGCTCAAACTAGCTCTAGCCCTTGGATCCAAACAGGGCCAATATCCTTTGGGTACGAATGCATGATGATGCTGACGAACTGCAGCAAAGAATTAACTTCCTTTAGTTCATTTTTATCCATTTCATACATACCAATTAAAAATAAAATACTCATATTTTATCAAATCCAATACAATTATTCATCAATTTATTTACTCATAATATAATTATTTTTTTACTTTCACAAATTTCAAACGTAATGATTATTTAAAATAAGTTTATCTTGAAACAAATGAAAGAATTAAAGAAGTACTGAGAAAGTAGAGTATCTCATGCGTACGAGACGCTGAATGATTGATGCATCACGTACCAATCTCCATTGGTTTCATGGTGTGCGCATGTTCTGACAGACTACGTACAAACAACGTGAAATACCACACAGCATCTCAAGCTGGAAGTAATTCTGTATTCTGTGGTAGTACCATCCCTGCAGGCGGCTCCCGTAATAACACTGCTCCATTTTGCTCGTACAGTACGTACTGCTAGTACTACTGTACTAAGTTAAACTACAGTGACGACCAAAAGTAAAGAAAGATTGGAATCTGCAATGGCGTACTAACCCCCACAAAATTCTCGTCTGAAACAAACAAAAACTCCATCAGCTTCATGCCAACGAACCAGCTGACCAGATCCCCCCCAAAGTGAACAAAAAATCACAACTTTTTGGCCTGAATTTGCCGCAACTCGCCATTGGATGGCATGCATGTTCAGACTTCAGAGATGGCGTCGGTAAACCGCCCGGCAAACGGCATCGCCTTTGCAACAACGTAACATACTAGTACTGAGAAAAATGAAACAAAATAAACTGGCCGATCGCTCGATCCGATCGCCTAGCTAGCTGCGTGGCTGCATGGACCACGAACTGTCACCAACCATGGCGCCATTTGCAGGGCCATGCAGAGACGATCAGCTAGAAAGAAGCAAAAATAAAGCCTGAGATGTGAGCCAAAGTTACCAGTTTTCATGCCATTTAAGGACAAGGAGTTTGTAGGATAAGGACCAAGGATCATGCTGGCTGCTGCAGGCAGAAGCTAGCAAGCGCCTGCTGATGATGATGCAGATTCAGAATTTCAGATGAGTGTGGCATGTATCCTAGCAAATTCCAAATGCGATTTATTATTGATTCGATTCGATCGGATCGTGCTAGTAGGTGTCTCTGCATCCTGCGTTCTGAAGGTGTGTTCAGAACTTCAGAGAAGGGGAGCAGCACATGCGCGAGTACATGGACGCACCTTCAGATGGCGACCCCTCAGTGCAGGCAGGCAGCCAAGCTATAGTGCACATGCAGAGAGAGGTGATTAGTAATAGACAGTAGTATGCATGTGTGTGTATGGGTAAGCTGTGCAAATGACAGGGGTACTGTTGTGTTAGTGGCATTAGGGTTGTTTTGTTATGGCAGGCAGGAGGGGCAGAAGGGAGGTAAGTTGCTTTTAATGAAACAATTCAATGTGTGCACTGTACCACATGTGGGGGCGTATGGCTCATTTGCAGATACATAACAGATGGGACATGGGAGTAGTATAAGTTTAATATTGCATCAGTCTTGTAATATAACAATCTAAAATAGAATGTGATACTATACAGGACACTATATATAGAGTATGACGAATCCAAATTTATCGTACTATAAAGTGTACCAAAATCAGATGGAACACTACATAGTACGCTAAATTTGGACTGTCCAAATTCGTCGTACTATGTAGTGTCTCGTTCGGTCCTAAGTTGTTATATTATGAGACAGATGCAGTAGGGTTTATAGTATACAAGGGAAAGAGAATGAGATCATTTCAACATTTTATCTTGAGTGTAAAGGACGAAACTAGGAGAAAAATAGCGGCTACAAAACTTAGTCCCCTTTCATTCATTCATATATATATATATATATGGTACGTATTGTGAGCAACCCTTCTTCTTGCTCGCTTCGTTAGCCTCGGGGCGGGCACTGGGAGGGCCTTGTGGATGAGGCACGGTGAGCTAGAGCTCGCCACGCTGACCCGCCAATCCACTGGGCCTTTTTGGCTGCTTCGAGTGAGGCCCACTTCAAGTAGGGTGCGGCCACAACTTCCCACACACCCTCCCTTAATCCACGCAGGCGCGTGGTGAATAAGGTTAATCGCGCCTTGCTGAGCATGGGGCCCGTCAGGCATTGCCTGGTAAGAGGCAGTAAAAGGCGTGGGTCTCGAGAGAAGGGTCAGTAGTCAACCACGCTCCTTGGGTGTCCTACGCCCATGTCAGGTCCGACATGGTTAAGGTGACAAATGGTAGCTGCAACAGTTGTCGCCCTATCTTCCATGCTCTCTGCCTGGTATAGATAACCGTCCCATCATGTTTACATGGGGAAGAGTTAAGGACCTGAGGCCACCTAGACACGTTACTCAGCTTCTATCTGAGCATTGGCCTCGGGATGCCCCGAGGGCTCCATCCTTCTCTACTTGGGACAGGCCACGTGACGTGCCCGATCCGATCCTCGACGTGGGTGATGAGCTGAATGAGGGGACACGTGAAAGCTTTATGGTGCGTGTCGTCTCTTGGGGCCCCAGCTCCTATGTCACCGACAATTGAGAGTAGCAGGAGACACTTGGGATGAAGACGACGACGCGTTTGTCCCTATTTTGGACGTCGGAAGCCATGATAGGGAGCGGTTGTTGGCACCCTCACCAGTGTGAGGAGCGACTTGGTGCACGATGAGTCGGGGGCATAGGGGCGGCAGTGCGACACACGATTGGAAGGAGGGAAAAGGAGCATGTTTTTCTATATACTAGCGCAATGAGATATGAAGGAATACGAATACTGGTTTTATAGGGTTTAGTTTTTTCTATCCGGTTTTATAGGTCGATTAATTTTGGGACGAGGATGGTAGGGTGAGAGAGGTGGGGTGGTTTGGTTTTTTATGGAGGTTTTTTCGTGCTGGGTAGGAGAAGGACGACCGCCACTTCAAGGTAGTAGAGATATGAGTGGGTAAGTTGATCTAGATAGTTGGCTCTTAATTCGATGGATGAAAGATTCGACTGATATGCTGAGGGGGGTTTTCTTGCAAAAGATAGACACTCCCAATGGCGAATCAGTCGAGTAACCCTCCTCATATTCGTATTCCTTCATATCTCATTGCGCTAGTATATAGAAAAACATGCTCCTTTTCCCTCCTTCCAATCGTGTGTCGCACTGCCACCCCTATGCCCCCGACTCATCGCGCACCAAGTCGCTCCTCACACTGGTGAGGGTGCCAACAACCGCTCCCTATCATGGCTTCCGACGTCCAAAATAGGGACAAACGCGTCGTCGTCTTCATCCCAAGTGTCTCCTGCTACTCTCAATTGTCAATGATATAGGAGCTGGGGCCCCAAGAGACGACACGCACCATAAAGCTTTCACGTGTCCCCTCATTCAGTTCATCACCCACGTCGAGGATCGGATCGGGGACGTCACGTGGCCTGTCCCAAGTAGAGAAGGATGGAGCCCTCAGGGCATCCCGAGGGCAATGCTCAGATAGAAGCTGAGTAACGTGTCTAGGTGGCCTCAGGTCCTTAACTCTTCCCCATGTAAACATGATGGGACGGTTATCTATACCAGGCAGAGAGCATGGAAGATAGGGTGACAACTGTTGCAGCTACCACTTGTCACCTTAACCATGTCGGACCTGACATGGGCGTAGGACACCCAAGGAGCGTGGTTGACTACTGACCCTTCTCTCGAGACCCACGCCTTTTACTGCCTCTTACCAGACAATGCCTGACGGGTCCCATGCTCAGCAAGGCGCGGTTAACCTTATTCACCACGCGCCTGCGTGGATTAAGGGAGGGTGTGTGGGAAGTTGTGGCCGCACCCTACTTGAAGTCGGCCTCACTCGAAGCAGCCAAAAAGGCCCAGTGGATTGGCGGGTCAGCATGGCGAGCTCTAGCTCACCGTGTCTCATCCACAAGGCCCTCCCAGTGCCTGCCCCGAGGCTAACGAAGCGAGCAAGAAGAAGAGTTGCTCACAATACGTACCATACCCTATGCTGATACGAATAAAATCTTCCCTCGAACTTTGATCGTGTGGGGTCCCCTAGAGAAAGTATAAAGGGAGAGCTAGAACCAAGGGAGATGGGGTCGGATCCTGGTGACTAAGGAGAGACTTCAGCACATTTAGTGAAGTTCTTTAGGAAACCTAGAAGAGAAAGGAAGATAAACTGCTCTGAGTAGCCGATAAACTTGTAACATCCTTAAAGGACAATGGGAGAAATCACAACCACAATAGGAGTGGGGTATTGCACCTTCGGATGCCCAGAACCTATATACATATTTGTGTTCATCCATTCTAGAGAGCTAGAGGGATCGGGCCCTTACTCTCATGTGAACAGTTGCCTGGCCAATCTCTCAAAAATGGGTCCCGCTGGATCCTCGCTATCAAGGTCCATGCTTCGACGGTTGTCCTCCCCTATTTGTTCTTGTATCTTCAATGCCTCGCCACCTCCACCTCCCCTCACCCCCTCCTTCTCGTCGGGTCTTCACCGCCCACTATTGGGCTAACACTATCTCACCCATACCCTACACCCGGATGTTAAATCATGTGATCTTGACGGAGTTGGAGAAGGAGGTCACAACACATGAATTGTGGAGCAGATCTGGAGGCCACGAATTCACAATATTTTACATTGGTTTTTTTCTTAATGCCATTTAGCATATCCATTTAATTTAATCAATGTGATTGATTTTTTCCAATAGTTAGTTTCTATTACGTGCGTGGCTGTAAAATCAATTTTTACATGTAGGTCTCTTGAAAATCGATTTTTATATGCGGTCGTAAAACTGCCAGAAAAAATAAACGATTTTCACGTGCCAAGGCGAACTATCGACCCGACTGTAAAATTCTGTTTCGACCGCATGCAAAAACGATGTTCATAGTAACGTCTGCGTGCATTTATGGCTATAGTAAACTTCTTGTAGTTAATAAAGCAAATTAATCAAGCAGCCAAACCTGTTGCTGTTCAAACTACTAGCTGGTCTCTCGTTCAAACCTGTGCTGGTTGACATGGAAGAAAAGGACAGAACAAAGCAAATGAAATTCAAGGAGGAAGAGAGAAAGGTAGAGAGAGATGGGAAAGAAAAATTCCAACAGCTGTTTTGCAGTCATGTATAGTTCCTATCTTAGGCCCCCCCTCTCAGTACTTCCCTTTGGGCAGCTTGTACCATCTCCCTGCTTCCTGGCTCCAGTCTACAGCTGCCCCCCATCATCTCATTCTCTCTCTAGCGCATACAAATCTACCTTAGATTTTGTTTGGATCTTGTGTGCATCCACTCGTGAAGGGACAATGAAAAACCACAGCCCCGCCCAGAGGCAGTGCCACAACCACCTTTAAATGCAAGCATTGCAGCTGCAGCAGCTACCACTGTGCTTTGCAGAAACAGCAGTAGTAGTCTACTACCACCACCACCATTTCCCCAGCTATCGCCACGGCCACAGCAGTGCATGCATGCTTCCTTCCAACCAGCTGACGGATCGACACACACATTATCACTAGCTACAATCACTCACTCAACTCACACAGATTGATACTGTACCAGCTAGAGTTGCCAACGGATATCGACCGGAGCATGAGCATGATGATGCGTGGACAGATTGGAGCACTAGCATCTCTTGCGTTGCGTACGCTAGCTGCTGGATCGATCGATCGGTCTACCGGTCGCTAGGTGGTTGGAGGCATCTCGCCCGCGGTCGCCGTGCGTGTGTCAGGCCATATATGGGACAACCGTTGGGCAGTAGAGGCCAAACGGAGACGACGACGACGACGACCCTTAGCTAGCTGCTCGATCGCCGGTAGCTCCAGGCTCCAGCTGAGCTGCATATGTGTTCGTCGCCTGTTAGCTCGGTCTGGCCAGCTGCTGCTGCTGCTGCGTAGCTAGCACTGTGGGCTGTGGCTGAAGTATAGCTCTATGGCTGATCACCAGCAGCTAGCTGGGTGTGCCTACACTCTGGTCATCTGGTGCCATGTTATCTATTCTCGTGATCCCCCTGTGTATATTCTATCTAGTGCTTGTTACCTGTGGCTTCTCCTGCTTGTTGGCTTTTTGTGATCGATCTTGTGCTAGCGCTCTGACCTTTCTCCAGTTGGAGCTTGTACTGCTTGCTGCATCTTCATCAGGCCGACTTTTTTTTGCTTCATCAATTATATACCCCACCATGGTTAGGTTTTGTTATAACTAATTAACCTCTACTATTCACACGTGAATGCATATGCTACTATCTCTCTATTGGCATAGGAGAAGCTTCACCCTGTTCGTTCTAAACGTGCCCACGTTTAAGATATTGTCCAGCAAAGACGACATTACGACTTGTCACTTTTCATGCGCCGATAGCTAGCTATAGCTAATCCCAAATTCCACCCCGAGATGCATGCGAGATTGACAATTTGACATGACGGGGACGCGGTGCATATGCGGCCACATGGATTATTGGGTTACGTGCGTTGGTTGCATGAAATTAACGGGGCCGGACGACACGTATGTGTCACGTAAGTTAGCTGGTTCAAGCGGCGCCGATAGCTAAGCGGTGAATGCAAATGCAAATGCATGGTTGGTGGCACGAAAAGATGTTGTTAGTTAATTCGGCAGATGGTTCGCACGCGTGTACTGAATTCGTCTGAGAAAGGAGTGAATGCTGCAAAAATTGCTCCGCAAAAGCGAGACAAGGCCTTCAGTGAGAAAAAAAAGGGCACGTAGTATAGTACAGTATATCAGTTCTAGCTAATCGGTTCCCGGTAAAACTAAACGTGCCTAATTAGAGCTAGCTGATGAACTATAACCTATGTACCGTATAGTAAACATTTACGCAGCTCTGTTAATAATACCTGTTTGTCTGAAAATAGCTCTGATTGATCGATCGGTTCCTATTCTAGCTAGCTAGGAAACGATAATACTAGCTACTCTCTATACTATCTGAAGTGCAAATGCATGTGTGTTTTATAACATCATCCATCATATTGTAGGTACGTAGATAGTAGTACATGTACATTGCCACGCCAAAAATATGCGAGGCAATGTGTTCATGATACAATATTCTTATTCTATGTATAGTGCTCCTACCAATTCTTCCATGCAGCCATGCAAGCATGATGGAACATGGACGGAGCTTTAGGTTTTCCATGGTGGAGAAGGAGATACCTTGCTCCATGAATTGTCAAATCGCATGCAATGGACACAAAACGGGCCCGGCCATGTCTCGAGAGCACTGGAATGCCTCTCCCAGCTACAACTCTTAGGATGTGTTTGGTTACCTGAAATTAATAAATCGGTGTCACATCGGATGCAGGAAGGATTAAACATAAATTAATTATAAAAATAATAATAAAATCGGTGGCTAATTCACGAAACGAATTTATTAAGCCTAATTAATCCACGATTAACAAATGTTTACTATAGCATCACATCGTCAAATTACGACGTAATTAGACTCATTAGATTCGTCTTGTTAATTAGCCATCGATTATACATGAGTTTTATAAATAATCTATATTTAATATTTTAAAATAACATAAACGTTTGATGTGATAGTCACCCACGTACAGTACACATCAGCACAGGAATTGAACTCCTGATAAATTCTCGAATTTCCCAAGAGGAAAAAATCATCCACTATATTGTAGTATGAGAAATTTTAAGATTGTTTTAGAGGTACTAAGAGTATAAAAAAATGAGTATCAAAAAAATTTTAGTATAAGTTTGATACTCATAGTACCGAATGTACTGAGAACTACTAAATTTTATATAAAAAATGTCATATCCTGATACCTTTTGAATTATAAAATCATTTTTTATTATAGTACCATTCATTAGCATTTCTATCTAGTTTGTGCAATATAATACACCTATTGTTGGTTTTGGCACATTGGTACGTATTATCGACGGACTATGTCCACCTACAATATTTGTAGAGTATAGTACCATTAATTCATTAGCCCTTCTATCTAGTATGTGCAATATATAAAGTATAGAGATCGTTGATACCAGAAAATACACGAGATTGAGGTAAAGACACGGGAGATATAAATTTTTATATAGGTTTGGACCCCTAACTGATAGATAATAGCCCTACTCCTGTTGGCCGAAGCCGATGTTGCCTTTATATATCAGTATCACACGAGTACAATATTTAGGATGACCTAATCTAGTCTCTGTCGGCTTGTCGGCATCGAGTTCGTCTCACACATAGTTGACGTAGTGGTTTTCTTCCTCGAATATGAACTCGACAAGATTGGAAGTAGCTCTAGATCCCTCATGTCGGTCTTTGTGGCTTCAGATTGGGTTTGTCTAGGCTTATCTCGATGTATGTTGGCTTGTCTTGGATTTTCTAGGTCTGTCTTAGCGTGTATTCACCTCCTGTTGGCGTGTCCTCTCTCCTCCTAGGGGTCCTTGTATTTATACCATCGGTGACTTTTGTCCAAGTAGAACAAGGTAACCAAGTATGGATATGATCTGAGTAGCCCTTGTCGTGGCAAGTAAAACTTTGTTTCTTCTTTCTTATCTAGAACACCTTACATATATGAGGCATGATTCTGTATAAAACTTGGTATACAGTGGATCCCACCGAGCCTAACACAAAGGTATTATGTATCCCTTATCTACAGCACGGACAGTAGCCCCGGACCTCGATGCTAATGATCGAACTAGCGTTCTCAACCATATGGCCTGAAGATCCATCATTGTCAGAATCACCTAGCCGTTCTTGGAATATCGAGTAGGCATGAAGTTCCCGACAAGTCATCTTTCCTGGCCATGATAGAGAACATGATCATTGTTTGAATTTGGATTTAGGTCAAAAAAATATCATCTCGGTGGGTGAACCATTGTTTTGTTCAATCTTTCTTTCCCTTTATGTAGGTTCGCAGACTCATACAAGATATGTGACTATGCTATAGCGTTGTGGTTCTAAGTTTCTTATAGTCAACACAAAGTACGACCAAAAGACAACTCTTTAACTCTACTCTACCATAGGACCTCTTGAAGTCATCCATCTAGTCAGAATTAAATTCCGAGTACTGTATGTCTTGGAACTAGTATATGTCTTTTAGTAGAGTATAAGAATTGTCGGTTTGAGCTTTATTTAGTAAAGACAAGATGCCAACTATTATAAAATCTCCAACTAGTCTCTTTAACTCAAGAAGGTCAACTGCTCTGATATCTGATTTTCATGAAATCAATTCTCGAACAAATTGTTAGACAGAAAGTCCCCAAGGGAACGCTTAGGAGTAACATGATATGAATTGAAAAAAAATTATATCTATGTGTGACAATAAATGAGTACTCTCACCAAAGCTTCCCTTAGCTGAACGAAGTTGTGTACTCTTCCTAGCCCCCAGTTAGTTTATGAAAAAAATTTCTACTAAAGCATCTTGAATCTCAAGACAGACTATGTTGAAGTAGCGAATTTCTAGCCCCCAGCCATGAAGTTGGAAAAACTAATTTCTGATTGCACACTGTTTGTGATATGCCCTAGAGGCAACATGGAGATGTTGGATATCACGTCAATGTTTATGTATTTATGAATAAAGTGTTATTCAGTTCCCTGAAATAGACATCTTTTATTGATCAATAAGTACGCGACTTATTTATGAGACTCTTTATGTATGAATCTATTTCTAAACGATCCTCGATCATATGTCATATTGTTGGAACAAATATGATTCTAAGATCGGCATGTTTATTGATTGATGATCATGTCTCATAGATCATGGGTATGAAGATACCAAATCAATAAACATGGACATATGTGTTGGAGAACACATTGTTGGATAGACCCACCATGAGACACTACAGAATTAATGTGCCATTAGTTGGTCTCGGGTAGTGTTGGTACAAAGTCCTTAGACCTGAGATCACCATGGATTCCAACATGTGTAGTAGCCTACTTTGGGACTACCAAACGCTATTCCGTAATCGGATAGTTATAAAGGTAGTTTTCGGGTTTGCTATGAAACATGGAGTGGGATGTGAGTGATCAAGATGGAATTTGCCCCTCCTTTGGAGAGATATCTCTGGGCCCCTCGAGGTAATGGATTATGAAAATGCATGGCCATGCTAAGTTGATTGAGGAGTCAATCAACGACGGATAATCCAATACGGTTCGAGTGAATGGTTAAGCTATTGAAGGGATGGCACACATCTTGCCTATAGCTTAACCGGTATCGTGAGGCAAAGGGATTTGTGTACACATTACCGGTTCGAGCCGATATTATATTCTTGTATACTATGGTGTCAATATGTGCTGCTATGCGCCGCTGATGTGTCGGTGAGTTGGACTCGAGCCGACGATCGGCTAAGTTAGACTATAGCCGAAACCGAGTATACCTGAACCTACGGGGTCGCACGCTTAAGGGGATAGAATAGATATTCGAGTTGGACTCGGATACGGCTCGATCGGATAGGGATCCGATCGGATAGAGTCCTATGGGCTTACGACGTATGGGCGGCCAACTCTATGAGATACGGATGAGATCCGATTCAAAATAGAGTCCTAATCGGCCACTAGTCCCAGTCGGCCAACTCTATATAAAGGAGGGAGGGGTGGAGAGCTGAATAGACATCAATTGCATCGCGTGCAACAGAAGTCGCCGAGATCAATCTCCACGGAAACCCTCCCCACTTTCGAGCCAAACCCTAGCCTTGCATCGCGTGCTAGCACACGGGTGTACGGCGTTCGTCCCCGGACGTGTGGATACCGCAGAGGCGCCGCTACGTTGCACGCCGTTGATCGGCCGGATCGGCTGCAATTGGAGCGATCGGCGTGATGGAATCGGGCCCTGCGGTCGGGCGCATCGGAGCGAGGCGTGAGAACGCGGCCGGACGACTCGAATCGGGCGATTGGCGAATCGGTCTTCGGAAATCGGCTACTTGTTCCGGATCGGATTGCCCTGATTGGCTATTCCGCTGCACTCTACTCCAATCGGTAACGATCTATCGGCCCTTACTTGCAAGTGTTCCTGGTTTGCGCGGTAAAAAGTTTTTGTTTTCGGCTAGCGTAGCCTCCGCGTAACCCTTCACACACTTAGTTAATATGTCACATTAGTTACTCCGACATGACCAATTCTGACATGGTCATTCGACCCTCCAGAACCAAGCATCCCTGGCTAAGGTTTTAAGGCCCGATGATTAGTTAGACTTAACGTAATAGGACAATAAGAAACAACTTCATAGAATAGAGGATCAACAGACAAATGTTGCACACTTGATATGTCTAAAAGCTTACATAGATTAATGCATGGGGATGATAGGATTGCTATGCACACTGGTCGAGCGAGGATCAAGTGTAGTCATATCCAGACCACTCGTAGGGGTGGTGAGAGGATCACTACCATGTTGGGCGAGGATCAGGTATGTAGTCGTACCTCAACCACTCGTAGGGTGATGGGAGGATCGCTACCACACTGGTCAAAGACCAGGTTTGTAGTCGTACCTCGACTACTTGTAGAGGTGGTGAGAGGATCACTATCACGCTGGTCGAGGATCAGGTTTGTAGTCGTATCTCGATCACTCGTAGAGGTGATGGGAGGGACGCTACCACGTTGGTCGAGGACCAGGTGTGTAGTCGTACCTGGACCACTTGGTGGTGTGATCATTACCACGCTAGTCGAGGACTTGGTGTGTAGTCGTACCTTAATCACTCGTAGAGGACTCGTAGAGGTGGTGGGATCACTATCATGCTGGTCAAGGCTAGGTGCGTAGTTGTACCTCGACCACTCCTAGAGATGGTGGGATCGCTATCACACTGGTCGAGGACTAGGTGCGTAGTCATACCTCGACCACTCATAGAGGTGGTGGGATCGCTCCCATATTGGTGAAAGACCAGGTGTGTATTCGTACCTAGACCACTCATAGAGGACTTGTAGAAGTGGTGGGAGGATCGCTACCACGTTTGTCAAGGGCCAGATGTGTAGTCATACCTCGATCACTCGTACAGGTGGTGGGTGGATCGCTACCATGTTGGTTGAGGACCAGGTCTATAGTCGTACCTTGATTACTCATAGAGGCGCTTGAGTCAGTTATTACATGTGCATCTCATGTGGCCAGCATAATTTCACATACCCAACTCACAAGCATATCGGACGTCCGTTCGCAATCATGTTAGGTGATCAAGCTGACAACGTTTGCGAGGAGATTGTGCATATCAATCTTTTCACAAATAGATCGGACGTGACCGGTACTAGATGTGAGATAGGCCAGCGATCTTTGTTGGTAGGTTTAGTCCAACAACTCCGTATTTGTTCGAGAATGTTCTCGACAATGGGGCATACTGGACCGCTGCCTACTAGAGTGCTCTATTATTTTTTAAAAATATTTTCTAGAATACAATATATACAACAGAGAACATCGAGCACGTACTCAGAAAGGTGTACAAATCTTCTAGTATTGTCAGGATATAATAAGCAGATTTAGATTGGAATATCACACTGGTGGAGAACCCCACTATTGTCTCGGTTGGCAACCCCCTGTAGTCCCGGTTGTCAAACCGAGACTATGAATCCGGGACTAAAGATCACGCTCTTTAGTCCCGGTTGAAATAACTAGGACTAAATATGGCGACGCCACATGGCTGGCTCCCTCCATCTTTAGTCCCGGTTGGTGTTACCAACCAGGACTAAAGATTTTTTTTATTTTTTCCTGCTAGATGCTAGCTTGTTGCCTTTTAGACACATATATTATATTGTGCATACATATTTTACACACATATGTTTATACATATATATGCAACATGCATATATATATATGTATAAATATATAATTTACACACATATAAATGAACTTAAGAAAGGAAATATATACATATATTATCAAAATATGTACACATATGTACAATATCTACATATAGTTCGATGTTACAAAAAATTGTCTATTTTGTGGATCCAGTGGTTAAGAACTTAAATGAAAGTAGAACTCCCCCGTGGGATCAATGATCTGTTCGTTTATAAATCCCATCAATGCTTCCGAGCACTTGTATGAAAGTCTCGTGGGGAGGTTGTCTCTTACTTGCATAAGTTGTCATTAATTCGAATAAACGAGAAATAAATATATGAAGTGAATAAGAAATCGAGACGTAATGTATGAATGGCTGTTATACGTACATCTATATCGTCGATAGTTGTGATATCGGTCACAAAGCGGTGAATGTAGTCGCAAACATAGTATTCGCATAAGTTGGTGCCCTGCGACTGTTTTGCACACTAAAGAAGAAATGACGACATATTTAATATATATTTCATATTTTATAATAAAGTAATGATTTAAAAAACTTTGGAACATGTTACTCACTGGAAAGTTCATCCTCACGAAGAGCTTATCTTTTCAATTTCCGCGAATATTCACCCGAAGCCGTTCCCATGCCCTACGTGCAGCTTGAAAGTTAGCTAGTAATTATCCGAAAACCGCATATATGCAATAGCAAGTAAGATATATGGCATTACCTGTTAAACAGTTCAAATATCTTTGAGTACGTGGACTCTGGTTTATCCATTGAGTCAAAGACATGGATCCGCGAGTGATCCATGTCAATTACTAACAGAACCCAGTGGAATTTGCAAATTGGTTTAGATGACACATATGAAAATTTATATATGCACGGGATTGAAATCGGTACGGAAGGAAGACAAAACTTAAGCAGTGTTGTAGGGTAGAAGGATAAACGACCAGAAGTGGTTCTGCATCAGCGCATTGTATATGTTGTCCACTGTTGGATCAGGAAATTGATCAACCAATACGCCGTTGATTTTGCGTGGATCCATGAATCCATGTTTGGTACAGTCGTGCTTGTTGCAGTATTGGATCGCCATTCTACAATGGTTAAAAAGAATTTTAGTCAACTAAATACAAGGAGGTAAGAAATGAAATAACAGAACGATACTTACAGAACCCGCGTGGCTAGAAGTGAGACGTCGAGGGCATCAAGCTGGTACAGGTCGAATATGTCTTCGAATCAGATATAGAAGTGGTCACCTCCATCGAAGAAATAGTGCAGCGAATATCTGCCCGTTACCATCTCTTCACCCTTGCTTTCTTGCATGTACCACTTGTGGAAGCGGTACATCTGTGTAGGTAGCTTTTTCACTTGATCCGGCTTTACAAGAGGCTTTCCAAGTTTGAACTTGTATTTCAGCGGAGCCTTCGCCAGGGGAGCACGGCCGTGTAATTGATCCATTGAAATTCCAGCAGATTCCATAAATCGTCTTTAACTCTAATCTAACATTTGGAACTGTGCTGAACTCCGAGAGGTTTCGAGGCCGCATGCCGAGGGGTACATCTTTGCCCGTTCTCTTGGCCTTGCCGCACTTTTCCGAATAGTCCTGTCGTAGTCGGACTGCGGTTGAGGTTGCGGTTCAGGCTGTGGCGTTAGGTACGTCTTCTTGAAGAAGTCCTTGGTCTCCTGGGGGATTTCAGGAGGCTTCTCAAGAGACTTCTTTCTGAAGTGGGCCCTGACTTCAGCTTGGACGGCTTCTTCAAGCTCCTCATCAGTCTTCTCGTATGAAAGCTTCTGTGTGGGTGGCGGAGTCCTCTCAATTCTTTGAATCTTTCTTCTTGGGAGACCGCTTGATATTGACGACACGCTCTTTGATGATGAACGCTTAGGAGTCGATGCTCGTTGTGGCGACGGAGAAGGGTGAGAAGGCGGTGGAGTTGGAGACGACCGTTTAGGAGTCGGTGCTCATGGAGGCGACGCAGGAGGCGGAGGTGGCGAAGGAGGCGGAGGAGACGGCCCACGTGGAGGCGTCGGCGGTGGAACGATAGGAGACGCTGTTCGTCCGGGGAATATTATGAAGGGCTTCCTCCAAAGAAATATTTCATGAGCTGTTTCTCCTAGCGCCGTCTTCCCGTCTCCTCCGGGGATATCCAGCTCGAGATCTTCATAGCTGCGTTCCACCTGTTCAATTTCCACTTTCGAGTACGCAGGTGGAACGGGCTGGCCGTGGTAGGTGCCGTCTCGGTCTACTGGAATGGCCATGCCCGACGCGACCTGTCCGAGAAGATTGCTTAATAGTTAGTAATGAACGTTGATTGTCAAGTTATTCAAGGAAATATACAATATAAAAGTACGAACATACCTTTATTGTTATGTTCTTTAGCAGAATGTGCAGCTCACATGGTGTCCGCTGCGTGATGTCATCAACGGGGCATGGCGGAAACAGTTCAGCTTGTGGGGCCAACTCGCCTTCATTTCCAGTTGAAGCACAGCTGCTGCGCTGCTGCTGTAGTTGAGCGGTTGTTGCTGGATCTGGCTATTGGCTAACCCAATGGCTCCACTCCTCTGCCAACCTCTGGTTCAGCGTTTTGTCCACAATTCGATCAATCTGCGAGATCTGCATCTCCATTTCAGCGAACCTCGCATCGTGCTCTCGCTTGGTCGTCATGTGGCTCCTGTACGTCTCGATGTCAGTTTGAAACTCATATTTCCAGGGAACGACGCCTTTTCCTCGCATACGTCCCGGATGCTCTGGGTTTTGGAGGGCGAGCGTTAGCTCGTCCTTCTCTCTGTCAGGCCTAAACGAGCCCGACGAAGTGGCCTCCACCGCCTCCTCTAATCTTCGGCCGGCTTCTTGGATTTCTTCGCCGAAGATAACTGCGCCATATATGGGATTAAGTGGGCCGCCATGAGCATAGAACCAATGCTTTGAACGTTCCGACCAGTTGGCTGTGCCTGGAACGATATCTCGCGCTTCAAGGTCGGCTTCCATTTTCCCCCATTTCTGCTTGCTTTCTGATAGCCGCCTGACCCAAGCCTGTGACGATATTTTTTTCTTGGCTGCGTTGGCCTTGTTCTTTTCAATGATCACTCGCGCTTCTTCCCAGTCTTGTGTTCAACAAAGGCCTCCCAATGATCTCTGAGCTTTGGAAACTTGTCAAAGTCTGGGTTCTGGCCCTTCAAGATGTATTTCTTGTGTAACTCTTTCTTATAGTTCTTGAAGAGCTCTGCCATCTTCTTTAATGTCCATTCCTTGGCCCTTGCTTGTTGTGAGTCTGGGATGGTGAACGTTTGCAGCATGTGGTCCACAACAATTCTTTCTCTATGTCCGGGAGATAGCTCTGCTCATCTCCTCCTTTGCTTGATCGCCTCCAGTTCGCAACACTTATGGGCACGTGATCCCTCACCACCCATCCGCTGTGTGCCACAAACTTCCTTGCGGCGTCCGCTGGGGCACTTGGTCGACCGTCCGGTGCAACTTCTGTTATGACGTGTCGACCCTCGATGCGCTTGGCGACACCGTGTTGCCCGCGTGGCCTCTTCTGTCCAACGGAGGCGGATCCCTCATTCACTTCCTCGTTCCCCTCCTCATCCCCCCTTGTTCCCCTCCTTGTTGAGGTATTGGCCTGGATCCTCGGTCCTCTCCTCAATGTAAAACTCTGTGCTACTGCGTGCGATCTCGTCAAGGAGAAAACTGTTCCTCGTCATGATCCGCCATTTGATTATTGTGGGTTGAGGACTTAATCAAAGAATTCTGACAAAGAAAAATTTATTCGGTTAATACATGTATCAATTATTCAGTGAAATCATGTATGTCTACGTAAAAAAACATAGATAAAAAGAAAAAAGATGAAAAAGTAGATGAAATCCGGCCCTAAACCCTAACCCTAATCCTAAACCCCAAATCCTAGAACCTAACCCTAATCCTAAAGCGACCGAATGAACGAAACTAACGTTCGTTCGTTCACGTCCGTTCGTTCTATCGTTCGTTCACGTCGTGGGTACGATCGTCTGGAGGAGAGGAGAGAAAGAGAGGAGGATGACGAGAGGGAGATAAGGTGGAGAGGAAAGGAAGTGGAGAGGAGAGGAGGGAAAGAGAGAACGTTGCATGCCTATGTACGTTGTAACGACCGAACGACCGACCGACCGACCGACCGACCGAACGAACAACCGACCAACCGACCGACCGACCGATCGTTCGTTCTATCGTTCACGTTCGTTCTATCGTTCGTTCACATCCGTTCTATTATTCGTTCACGTCCGTTCGTTCGGACCCTAAACCCTAACCCTAATCCTAAACCCCAAATCCTAAACCATAAACCGTAAAGCGACCGAACGAACGAAACTATCGTTCGTTTGTTCACGTCCGTGGGTACGATCGTCTGGAGGAGAGGAGAGAAGGAGAGGAGGATGACGTGAGGGAGATAAGGTGGAGAGGAGAGGAAGTGGAGAGGAGAGGAGGAAAGAGAGAACATTGCATGCCCATGTACGTTGTAACAACCGAACGAACAAACGACCGACGGTATGAACGACCGACCGACCGATCGAACGACCGAACGAACGAAACTCATTCGTTCGTTCGTTCGTTCGTTCACGTCCGTTCATTCGTTCGTCCGTTCGTTCTATCGTCTGGAGGAGAGGAAGATAAGAGGAGAGGAGAGAAAGAGAGGAGGATAACGTTCGTTCGTCCGTTCATTCTATCGTATCTATGTTGTAATGACCAAACGAACGACCGAACGAACGAACGACCGACCGACCGACCGACCGAACGACCAAACAAAACTCGTTCGTTTGTTCGTTCGTTCGTTCGTCCACGTCCGTTCACGTCCGTTCGTTCGTTTTATCGTTCTCGTTCGTTCGAAAATTCAAAATTCACAAGTCACATTAACATTCAAATTTAAATATATTCATACATTCAAATTTAAATACACATTCAAAATTCAAAATTCATTCTAACATACACCTACATACAAAATTCTAAACATACAGTCCATAAATAAACATACAAAATTCACAAGTCCATTTACGCATATGTAAACATACAAAATTCACATATATAAAGTCCATTTCCACATATAAAACATACAAAATTCACAAGTCCATAAAGTCCATTTACACATATATACATACAAAATTCTAAAATACACATATATCTAATACACATATATACATACAAATTCTAAAGTCCATTTGACATATGCATATTAATCAAAAATTTGCAAAATTCTACACAATTCAAATTAATTAAGAGACGAAGGCAGAGGGAAGAGGACGGCGGCGGCCGGCCGGGGAGGCGGCGGCGGCGACATGGGGAGGGGGGCAGGGCGGCGGCGGCGGTGCCGTGGGGGGCGTGCAAGGGGCGTGCGGAGTGTGGCGGCGTGCGTGCGTCGACGACGGCGGCGACGATGCCTCCCCGGCCCGAAAACCCCCTCGAAAACCCTAAACCCTAACATATATCATCACACAAAAGGGCGAAAAAGAGGGCGCGGCGGCGGCGGCTAACCTGCGCAACCTCGGCGACGGCGGCGCGGCGGCTTCCGGCTTCCGGCCCGCGGCGACGAAGACGGCGATGAAGATGACGACGCGGCTGCGGAAGCGACAGCGTCCTAGGGCTTGATCGGCGATGAAGACGAAGACGATGAAGAGGCGTTGCGAAGAAAACGTCTAAGTGTTCGGATCCCCCCGAGGCCCCTGCTATTTATAGTTACGGGATCTTTTGTCCCGGTTGAAGCCAACAACCAGGACAAAGATACCTTAGTCCCGATTGATAGCTTAAACCGGGACAAAAGATAGGATCTTTCGTCCCGGTTGGAGCCACCAACCGGGACTAAACATGGCAGGGCAGCCACGTGGCCCAGGTAGGTGGGCATCTTTAGTCCGGTTTAAGCCATCAACCAGACTAAAGATTTTTCCCGTCTATCCAAATTCATCTTTAGTCGCGGTTTGTATTAAAAACCGGGATTAAATATTTCAACCGTTTTAAATTATAATCATATTCAAAACTATTTTAAATTTATATAATAATATATAATTAACATATGGCCTATTTGAAAAATAAAATAAATTTAAATAATAACATACAATTAACAATTATCATATTTAAAACTATTTTAAATTTATATAATAATATATAATTAACATATGGCCTATTTGAAAAATATTATAAATTTAAATAATAACATATAATTAACATATGTCATATTCAAAACTATTTTAAATCTAAATAATAATATATAATTAACACATATACTATTTGAAAAATATTATAAATTTAAATAATAACATATAATTAACATTTGTATTATGGAGTATTAAAATTATATAATAACATATAATTAAAATTTGAAAATGGTTTCTCCTCTCCTCAGCAAATCGCCCAAATTTCATTTTTATTTATGCTTGCTATCGATGGCTTGCCTCTCCCGTCTTAATGCCTCAGCGGCGCCATGGGAGCCATCGATGACACGCGCGACGGCGGACTACCCCTATCCGCCCGTCGTGATCGAGCAGTACTACCCGCCGCCGTAGTCCTTGCTCCCGCCGCCACCACTACCGCCGGTCTGCGGCGGACCGGTCGTTGTTCCTGCTAGTCCCGGTTTGTGTTTAAAACCGGGATTAAATATTTCAAAAGTGCCCTATTATAATATATTTTAAATTATAATAATCATATTCAAAACTATTTTAAATTTAAATAATAATATACAATAATTTAAATATGACAAATTTATAATAATTTATAATAAATTCAAATGAAAACAATAATATTCAATGATTTAATTTAATTTACATCATCCATACATAAATTTAGCTAAGTGACGTTTGTCCTCATATACTTTCTCCGAACAATTATTCCTTTGTTATGATCATTGCGTGAGTAAGGGGTGTTCTCATTTGATAGGATGATGCTCGGGTCAACCGTCACCACGAACGGAGGTTGCCCGTCAAACTGATCATAATCATCTTCAGTTCTATCCTCGACTCCCATGATTTTTCTTTTGCCTGGGAGAACCACATGACGCTTTGGATCATCGGACCCTTTTCCCTTCTTTGCTTTGCTAGAACATGTCCTTGACATAGAAAACTTGTCGTACATCATTGGTAAGGACGAAGGGTTCGTCTGAGTATCCAACCTTGCTCAGGTCGACTGTTGTCATCCCACTTGCATCAATGGTAACGCCTCCACCACTGAGCTTAACCCACTGGCACCGAAACAGAAGGACCTTCAGAGGTCCATAGTTCAGCTCCCATATGTCATCGATGCTGCCGTAATATGTGCTAGCCGTACCGTCGTATCCCACGGCATCGATGCGGATAGCGCTGTTCTGATTCGTGCTCTTTAAGTTTTGGGCCCGTGTGTAAAATGTGTATCCATTGATTTCATATGCCTGGAATGTGGTGATCGAGCAAGATGGTCCCCTCGCCAAGAAGGCTAGTTGTTGGTCAATGCTCGCGTTGCCCATGAGACGTTGTCGTAGCCAAGCAGGGAATGCATCGATGTGATGCACGTGTAATCCAGGCATCCGTCTTACTGATGTTTTCCGAGCAAACAATCGCCAAGTGCTCCTCGATATAAAGAGCCACCAAGGAAGATTGTTGCAACACGGTCCAATGTGCTTTCCTGTTCAAGTCATTGTCTATGTTCATTATTGCCTTCCTTCCAAGAGTTTCCTTCCCCCGTAGTCTACCTTCATGGCTTGATTCAGGCACCTCGATGGGACGGAGGTCTTCAATAAAGTCGACGCAAAACTCAATCACCTCCTCTGTTCCATATCCCTTGGCGATGCTGGCCTCCGGACGAGAACGGTTACGGACGTACTTCTTTGGAACACCCATATACCTCTCGAAAGGGAACATGTTGTGTAGGAATACCGGATCGAGGATATGGATCTCTTTGACAAGGTGACATAGGAGATGCGTCATGATATTGATGAAGGAAGGTGGAAAGATCATCTCAAAGCTGACAAGACATTGGACCACATCATTTTGAAAGTCTTCTAGTCTGTCTGGATCGATGATCTTCTCTGAAATTGCGTTCAGAAAAGCACATAGTTTTGTTATTGTTGCCTGGACATTATCGGAAGGATACCCGAATTATAACGGGAAGCAGCTGTGTCATCAGCACGTGGCAGTCATGGGACATTAGATTTACGAACTTCTTATCCTTCGTGCTTATTATTCTCTTTATATTCGAGGAGTATCCAGACGGCGGGGTTACGATGTCGCGAAGCCGGCCCGGCTTTCGCGGTTTTGGTGGTTTCCGGGGTGCGGCACGGCATCCCCGCGGTTTCATTAAAAAATTTCGTGGAAATTCAAAAAATTTGAAAAAATCCATTTTAACACAAAAAATATATATTTTTATTAAAAATATAAATTTCACGATGTTTGCCATGAAAACCGCGGTATATGGCGTGGTTTTCGTGCGGTTGCGAAATCCGCGGCATGACGCGGATTTCGATTTGGTTCAAATTTAAATTATGATTTTCACAGTTTCCACGATTTTTCACGGTTTCGCGTGTTTTGTGCGGTTTTCGCGGTTTTTCACGCGGTTTTCACGGTACGCACGAAATCGTTCAAATAATTTGTTATTGTTCATTGCCGCCGGCTTTCGTGAATTTCGGCAAAATTCGCCGTGCCACTGAGGGACTTCACGGCATATGCCGCCATCGCAACCCCGCGATGGTACCTTGATGCTCTCCAGGCATTCAAACATTATTTTCTTCTCTGCCTTGCTCGAGTGTAGCGCTAGACTTAGATATTGGACTCCTTTCTCCTTTGGTTGCGGTGAAGGCCGTCGTGTTGAGCCATATGTTTCAGATCGTTACGTGCCTCAAGTGTATCTTTTGATTTTCCATATACACCTAGGAAGCCCAGCAGGTTTATGCAAATGTTCTTGGTGAGGTGCATTTGCGTGGCGGACGTCCAAGACTTCCCAGTAGAGCAACTCTCAAAAAATTGACTTCTTCTTCCACATCACCACATTACCACCTTCACTTGCTATAGGTTGGTTGGCGAGCCCCTTTCCAAATACTACTTTGAGGTCTTTCAATATGGCAAACACGACATTTCCGTTGCGATGCTTTGGCTTAGTACGATGGTCTGCCTTTTGATCAAAATGTTTGCCCCTTCTCCAGACAGGGTGGCTTGCAACAAGAAAACGACGATGACCCATGTACACTACCTTCTTATAGTGTTTCAGGTACATACACTCGGTCTCATCCATACAGTGGGTGCAAGCGTTGTACCCCTTGTTTGACTGTCCGAATAGGTTGCCAAGTGCAGGCCAATCGTTGATGGTAACAAACAGCAACCCTCGTAGGTTAAACTGCTCCTGTTTATCCTCATCCCACATGGGAACATCTTCTTTCTTTCACCGTAGTTTTAGATCTTCGATCAGCGGTCTCAGGTACACATCGATGTCGTCACCAGGTTGCTTCGGGCCTTGAATAATAACTGGCATCTCAATGTACTTCTGTTTCATGCATAGCCAAGGCGGGAGGTTGTAGATACACATCATTATAGGCCAAGTGCTATGCCCGCTGCTCATCACTCCAAAAGGATTCATGCCGTCCGTGCTTAAGCCGAACCTTAGGTTTCTTGCATCCTCGCCGAAGTCTTTAAATGTTCTGTCGATGTTTCGCCACTGTGACCCATCGACGGGATGTCTCAGCATACTGTCTTATAGGCGTTTTTTCGCGTGCCAGCACATCATCCTTGCATGCTCCTTGTTCTTGAACAGACGCTTCAGCCATGGTATTATAGGAAAATACCACATCACCTTAGCAGGAACCCTTTTCTTCGAAGGCCGTCTGTCAACTTCGCCTGGATCATCTCGTCTGATCTTGTATCGAAGTGCTTTATAAACCGGACATGCTTCTAGGTTCTCGTACTCCTCACCACGGTAGAGGATACAATCTTTAGGACATGCGTGTATCTTCTGTACCTTCAGTCCTAGAGGGCAGACTAACTTCTTAACCTCGTAAGTTGATTCCGGCAATTCGTTTCCCTCCGGAAGAATGTTCTTCATGAGTTTTAGTAACTCGCCAAATACTTTGTCACTGACACCATTTTTGGTCTTCCATTGCAAGAATTCCAGCGTGGTACCCAACTTTTTGTGTCCCTGTTCACAGCCTGGGTACAAGGACGTTTTGTGGTCCGCCAACATACGCTCCAATTTCTGCACCTCCTTTTCACCTTCGCAGTCCCCCTGTACGTCGCGCAACATCTGACCAAGGTCATCAGACCTGTCGTTTTCTTCAGTATCCCCGCCCGCCACGCCTGTTGTATTCTCTTCAAACCCACTGTATTGACCACAGTTCGGAATGTTGTCGTCGTCTTCTTCATCTTCTTCCATTGCAACCCCACCTCTCCGTGCGATGTCCAGCAATGGTAGTGAGGCATGAATCCCGACTGAAACAAGTGGGCATGAATAATTCTTCATGTCGAATACTCCTTCTCATTTTTGCACTTTTTGCATGGACAACGTATGAAACCCTTCTGCTTGTTGGCATCGGCCACACTCAAAAAATAATGCACGCCTTGAATAAACTCTGTCGACCGTCGATCCGCGTTGTACATCCGTTGCTGATCCATCTACATGGAATGCACAAAAATCGTAAGAAAAAATCCACAAAATTCAAACCATTTAAATATTATTACAATAATTATATATATATATGTAATCAGACAATAATGGAGAGTATATCAAGATGTCCTCCTGCACAACTACAATTATGACGGAGATGCACGAGTACTACTACTACACAAGCTCAAACAAAATTACCTTACTTTTCTAACCTACTATCAAATTTTCTATATTTTTTCCTTTGTCATCTATTTTATAACTTTTTGTCGAAAAGATTCTCTCTCATCATTTTTCATAAACACAATGTAATGTGCTTAGTAAAATAATTAGTCCCAAACAAATTTTCTCTCTCTTCATGTTTACATAAAAATCTAGAGATGAAAATGTATAAAAACAACCGTAAAAAGTGAAGTGCTAAGCATAGATCATAAGAGGAAGAAGTTGCTAACCTTGTAGATAGCAAAGATCTGTGTATTATCACCAAAACAAAATCACAAAAAAATTTGGCAGCACCTCCCCTCTAGCTAGAGCAAAATTTTGAAGACAAGTGAAGCTGGCTCGGGCTGGAGGAGGAATAAGGAGTGTAAAAAGGAACCGCATCTTTAGTCCCGGTTGGTATTACCAACTGGCACTAAAGATCAAAACAATCTTTAGTCCCGGTTGGTAACACCAACCGGGATAAAAAATAGAATCTTTAGTCCCGGTTGGTGTTACCAACCGGGAGTAAAGATCCACGGCGCCCTGACAGGTTCTGACAGGATTTTAACCAGGACTAAAGATTATCTTTAGTCCCGGTTCGTATCACAAATCGGGACTAAAGATCCTAGAGATCCGTTGCCTTTTTAAACCAGGACTAAAGATATTTTTTAGTCCCGGGTACAACTCAAATCGGGACTATTGTGGATTTTGGCACTTCAACCAAAGATGCTTTCTCCAGTAGTGTCGTATACTATGTATACAGAAACAAGCATGATTTATATGGAAAAGCGAGCCACCAACATTAGACCTAGTTGGCCTAATATAGGGAACCGTTTACACAATATATATTATATAAAAACATGCTCTAGATAAACATAATAAATTATGGATCTAGAAATAGTATGGTTAATTGTATGAAATATTGTGTACCTTTGTAGATACATGTAGGATATACCTACGAAATCGGTAGATTGGTTTAAAAATCAATATATTAATTATCTTGATTAGAGATGCTAATCAACTTGGAAGTAGTCAACCCGGATTGGAGACTCATGGTCGACGATACTGAACTGTTGTTTTTCGCGGCAGCGATGTCAGCTCTAGAGTAGTCGTCATGGACCGAGGTCTCATGGCCGACAATATCAAACCTATGTTCTCCGTAGCAGCGACGTCTTGAAATTTTTGATCTCAATAGATCGTATTGTTGGATGGTGATGGTTCCGATTTGGTCGGGTCATTTGATCCGAAGTCGTTGAAGTATCCCTCATCGAAAAAATCACACCAACAATGTCTTGACGAAAATTGAAATAATGAGAGTTCTGATCTAGAGGAGAATGTACTCCGGTCGGGTCATATCTCCCTAAGCGAAGTCATCAAAGGATTCCTCGTCGAACATCTCGCCTCTTGTACCCATCTCGTCGAAACCTTGAAGCATCAAGTCCCGTACCTAGCGCGCCGCCATCGACGAACTATGCCCGCCTATGGTATTTGTAGAACATGAGAACCGTTGGTGCCAGGGTATATGCGAGATTAAGGTAAAAGAGACGAGAGACAAAGATTTTTATATAGGTTCGAGCTCCTTAACTAACAGGTAATAACCCTACTTCTATTGGTCGAAGCTGGTGTTGCCTTTATATATCACTATCACACAAGTACAATGTTTGCGATGACCTAATTAATCTAGTCTTTATCGGCTTGGCGGCATGGAGCTCTCACATGTAGTTGATGGCTAGTGTTATCTTCTTCCTCGAATATAGACTCAACAAGATTGGAGACAGCTTTAGATCCCTCATGTTGGTCTTTGTGGCTCCAGATTGAGTTTGTCCAGGCTTGTCTTAATATATGTTGGCTTGTATTGAATTGTCTAGGTCTCTCTTAGCATGTATTCACCTCCTGTTGGCGCGTCCTCTCTCCTCCTGGGGGATCTTGTATTTATATCCTCAGGTGACTTCTTGTTCAAATAGAACTAGGGAGCAAGTATAAATACGATTCGAGTAGTCTTTGTTATGTCCAAGTAGAACTTTGTTTTTCCTTCCTTATCCAGAACATCTTTTGTATATAAGGCATGATTTCATATAAAACTTGGTATATGGTAGCCCTCGCTGAGCATAACACAAAAATATTAAACACAAAAATATTAGATATGTCTTATTTATAACACCAACAAGTATATGCATGATATATATGTGTAGAGTGAGTGTCCAGATTTCTGACGCCCGATCTCTTCACTTTAAATTAGTTACCATTATTCTAATTTTATTGTCTAAGTTAAAATTTTATATCTTTGACAATTAATTTCTAAAATTTCGTAAGTTAAACAATATATGAATTATAAATAACTTTATGAGTTTCATGGTCAAACATATAATTGTTTGACTTTGAACAAAACTAGAATGACGTGTAATTTAACACGAAGAGAGTAAAATTTTCAAAGAGAAATTGTTAATTTTCACATCCTTTCAACTATGATACAATGGTTCTCATCGCTCCCTTATTAGGCTATTACTTATCACTTTATCACTCGTTAATGGTAAGTCAACAAATTATTTTAAAATACTCTTTTTTTCACAAATGCAAGAGATTTGGACTCTTCATTTGTCTAAAGTATCGAGGGTTTTGTAGTAATATTTTTTCAGTCCCTTGACCACCGTATTTATATCTCACTGCTAGATGCATGCATCGTTAGGCGTGACCCAACCAAGAAAACTTCCAGGGGCACCTCAATCTTTTTTCTAAACTTACCTTAGATTTAAAGCTCTGCTAAACTAACTAGTAGAATCACTTAGGGCCTCCTTTTGGATTGGAGGACTTTTGGAGGGAAAATGCAGGAATCCAATTCAAACAAATAATTCCTATATGAGTCATTTGGATCATAGGATTGCTTCAAATGAATTTCAAAGGATATGAAAAATTCCTCCACATTTTGGATGAATTCTAGCATGAGGTCCAACCTTATTGTTTCAAATTCCTTTGAGATTTTCAAGGCATGTCTCTTTCTCTCTCCATTCTCACTGGCAAATTAAACATGCATTCTCAATTTTTTTGTGTTTTTCCTAGGATACATCCAAACATGTGTTTTGAATAATTCATATAGTTTTCTTTCATGTAAGATTTTACACAACATGACATTCGAATCCTATGAAGTAGTAAAAGAGGATTAAGAGTTTAGACGATGAAATTGATGGTGAGATTAACATGGAAATATGAGTTTTAGTTCCAGTCTTTTGTTTGGTATAGGTGGTGGGAATTGATAGGGAGTTTAGTTGGAGACTAGGTTTAAAAGAAAATGGATGGTTGAGATTTGGTTAGGCAAAGTAAAGGAGAAATTCTCTCTCAACTACCACCCCCTACCCAGGTATTGAAAAGAAGGGAGTTTCTCTCTCAATTCCCATCCTCATCCTAAAAGCCTCTCATGTCTTCAAACCAAACAGAACAATTAATAGTTCATCCCTCTAAACTTCACGTCCCTCTTAAATACTCCCAACCAAACGGATCCATAGGATTACATGAAACAAACTCATAAAAATACAAATACATGAAAAAAATCGAACTTAGAAAAAAAGGAAAATCATATATAACAATAAAATTGCATATTGTACAACGCTGTAATTTTAGACTTAGGTAGTGTTCTTTTGTGGTGTAGATGAAGATGAAGATTAAGGGTTTCACGTAAAACGAGACGACATTAACGTATGATTAATTAAATTTTAATTTTTAAAAACTTAAAAAATAGATTTATCTAGTATTTTAGAATAACTTTCATACAGAAAATTTTCGCATGAAACACACTGTTTAGCCGTTTGAAAAGCTTGCCATGAAGATGAAAAATCTCAACCAATCCGTTAAGTAGAAACAAATGGGATCTTAATGTGAAGCGAGTATAGCTCAACAGGGTAGCTTTTTTTGGTGAAACTATCCTATCCGGGTTCAAGGCCTAGACTTTACACACGTGCTCGCATTTATGGCTAAGTATAGGGGACGTATCCGTTGACAACAAGATACCCATGGTGACTTTGTCAATATTAAAATATGTCAACATATTCTTTCGAAGATGCCTATAGGGGTGTGTGCATGTGCATTTATTAGGGCGAGTGTACGCATATTGTGAGCGTCTGTATTTGAAGTGTGTTTCTAAAAAAAGTAATTTTAGACTTAGTCATTACAATTTTAGGTGATTGAAATATCCTTTTAGTAGCTGACGACGTACCCATCGACAACGAGGTATCCGTGATGACTTATTCCTAAGATATATTGGTCTAGTATTTAGGAGGTGCTTATAGAGGTACATTGTGTATGTGTGCATTTATTGGAGTGAGTGTACGCGTGTTGTGAGCATTTCTGTTTATAAAAAACTAATTTTAGACTTAGTAATATGCAAATTTAGGTGACTGAAAAATCTGAATTATTATATGTTAGTAATATGCAAATTTAGGTGACTGAAAAATCTGAATTATTATATGTTAGAGTTTGTGTTGAATATATGTACATAGTTGGTTACAATTTGAAACTTAGAGTTGTAATAGATATTAAAATAGTAGTAGAGAGTCATAGGCTCTTTTTTAAATAGAGATAGAGAGATGGATCTTAAATAGAGATAGAGAGATGGATTCGTCTGATACATTGTAATTATACTGTATTGGAAAGAAAAATCCGTAATCAATATTCTGAATATATAGGCTACGACCAAATTTCGTTCTTAAATATTATGTCTCGATCAATGTCAGTTTTAGATCTTTTAGATTTTTATGATGTTCTTTTACGTTTGGCTTTGGATGTATATATTGGACTGGTTTTGTAACATTACACGCTTGAATTTTACAAGCAATCCCTACATATATATTCTCACTTGGAACCAAATAATTAACTACAGTAGATGGTAAGGTGTAGCTTAGCTAGCTAGCGTAGCTCTTACCTGGCTACAGGAAATCACTGGTCCAATTCGTGGGAATCAATTCTTTGATCGATCGGAGACAGACTGCACACACGGAGCATGTAACCTGAGCAACACTGTAGTCGATCTGAATGCATGCGACCCTCTCTGAATCCTAATAACTTGTCGCAATAAAGAAAAATCCCCATACATGATGGATCTATAGCAAGGAATAGTTGCTAGTACTTAAAATCGATCTGTAAATGCGAGGAATAAAATCGATCGATCAACACTGAAGCCTGCAAATTTAATTTCTTTATGGCCTGCTGCAGAAGCTTGCCTGCATGCAATGCTCCTGCATGAAATGGACCGGAGCATGGGGTGAGAGAAGTAATTAATTCTCCATTATATTCTCAATTTCTTTCTTTATTCTTTTCTTTGCTTGCGTTTGTGAAGGAAAAAATGGAGAGGAGAAACTGGTAGGAGTAAGAGGAGTAGTGCTGCTGGTCTTGGCATTTGGGTCTGGACCTGAATGCGATGTGTGCCGTTGCTTGCTCCTCTCCAAATCCAAGGTGGCACTGCTCCGAGCAAAAGTGCTTGCATGGGTTGTAGCTGCTGCCCCCTTTGCCATCATTACCTTAATCAAAGTTGGGTGTGTGAGAGAGAGCATGAACGAAGGAATGGGAATGGGGTGGCAGGGTGGATCAGGATCCCCTAGTTTCAAGCAACCACCCTAGGATCCTTTGTGGCATGGAGAAGCGCTTGTTTGTGTGGTTGAAATGTGGCTGGGAGTAGAAGGTTTTAGCTACTGGCACCCTTCTAATTTATGTGCAATTTAGCTTTAATTTGGTTGACTATGAAGCATATGCATGACAATTATTTTGAGGTTGGGTGACCTAGTTCACTATAACATATGGTGAAAGTGTACATGTGCATACTTCTAAATAATAATAAAATCCTACGATCGATAAAATATTATTTTATGGTTAAGAGAGCTAAAATATAATAAGAAATAGTTAGGTTGAGTTAATTGTTCGTTACAGTAGGTATTCACTGCTTTTAGAAACTCAATTAACCATGATTACTAGAGTTGAGTTACTCGTCTGGTTTACATAAATCCATCGTTAGAAACTTTATATCATCAAAAATGTATGGAGACAAATAGTGTAGGGTTAAACATGTGTTGTTTGAGTCGTGAGGCGTGTGATTCACCTATAGAATCTTGATAGTCATAAATACTATAACATCTGTGATTCACCTATATAAAATTTGATAGTCATAAATACTATACACGTGTGGGTTTCGATTCAATAGAAGGCTTTACCAATATCTATCAACTTTTTAATGTTTGGTAGGGAACGTATTAGTTTATGTATGAATATGGTTTATACACATAATGGTATGAGTATGTGTATGTTTTTTGTGTCGTAATAATAAAAAGACATGTAAGGAAAATTTTGTGAAACCAAATAACTAAATTTTGGACCACAAACGTGTATTTTCTTCATGATTATTTCGGTTTTGCACTGTCCACTGCCAGAATCCCAACATTTATCGAGTACCCAGAGGTTTGCCGAGTACAAAACCTCGGGCACTCGACAAACAGCTTGTTTACCGAGAGCATCTCGGTAAAGCCGAACACTCGGCAAACAGAGGCACTCAACAAAACTTAATCTTTGCCGAGTGTCCCACCAACGCACTCAACAAAACTTCATTTTTGCCGAGTGACGCTGAGAGGCACTCGGCAAAAGGTAAAATTTGCCGAGTGTCTACCAAACACACTTGGCAAACAGTACTTTTTGTCGAGTGCTTAGCCTATGCACTCGGCAAAAATTAAAAATTGTGTTGTGTAACACGCTCCAAACTTTTCCACGCCCCCATATAAAACATGAATTACTATATTTTAAAATTTGAGATATTTTTTAATTGTTTGTTATATTTAAATATTTTTTATATATTAGAATTTCTTTAATAGTGCCCCATTTGAACTACAAGCGATTCGAATAATAGAATAAAATGTGTTAAAAAATGATATTCATGTTGTTGAGTCCATTTTGAGACCATATCTAGGAAATAGAAAGTAATTACAAAGATCTTATTCAGGAAGACTGCGAGTCAAATAAAGTTTGCTCGGTTATTAAATTATTAGAAAAACAATTAAAGTCCAAAAATCACGAGATTTGTCACAGTATCATGAAATTGGACTTTGAGGCTATGGTAAAAATTTGAAAAGGTTTCGTACAATTTATCACATACGACGCTTATAAACCGAAACATATCCGAATAAGAATATTAGAATTTATACTCATCTCACAAAATGAGAGTCATAATGATGATCAAATTTATAAATTGGCGACAAAACTTTTTTTGTATGTAATATATAACATACATGGCACCATGCCAAGTTATGGGATTTTTTTCAAGCAATTTAAAATTTTTAATTTATTTTTTTCATGTAATAGGTAATTATTTTGCCAAGTGCATCACAGAAAAGCACTCGGCAAAGTCTTTGCCGAGTGCATCCCTAGGGGCACTCGGCAAAGACAGACACGTGGCCTCTACCCAGGTGGAAAAAATGTTTGTCGAGTGCCCCGAAATAAAGCACTCGTCAAACCTAAAAAAATTCTTTAGGTTTGCCGAGTGCTCCTCCAGGTGGCACTCCACAAAGTCTTTGCCGAGGGCCTCGCAAAGAGACACTCGGTGAACCTAAAAAATTATTTAGGTTTGCCGAGTGCTTTATTTGAGTACTCGACAAAGTCTTTGCCAAGTGCATCCCATCGGACACTCGGCAAACTTACAAAAATTCTTTATGTTTGACGAGTGCCCGTCGCTCGGCACTTGACAAAGCCTTTGTCGAGGACCGGATCTGGGGCACTCGGCAAACTCCTCCAACACTTAGTAATTTTGGTCGGCCGCACAAACACACACAACACACAACGGCTCTTTGCTGACCGTTCGCCGCCCTCCGGCCCGCCGTCCCGGTCGTCGTGCCCTCCGGCTCGCCGCCCTCGCGCCCGGCCGCGGCCGCTGTCCTCGGCCGTGCCGCCGCGCCCGTCACCCCGACCATGCCCATTGGCCCCGACCACGCCCTTCCCCGCGCCCCGGCCGCGCCCCGGCCACCCTTCCCGGTCGTCGCACTCCGGCCATCGCCACCGTCCTCCACACGTAGAGTCTCTCCACCGGCCGGTCTTCCCCAATCTACCACCGGGGTTTAATGGAACAAAAATAGATTTTAGTATAGAGTAACTATATAGTATAGACTAAGTAGTGTGATATTCGACAAAAGAAAATATAGGAAGATGATGTAGTGCATATGTGGTGATTTTAGGGTTTATTGTTTATAGCTAATTTGTATATGTGGTGCATATATGTCTTGTTATATGTGTATGTGGTTGTCGGCCATCGTGTCGTCTCGTTTGTTGCAGGTTTTGAAAACCTCCCGTGCGGGGGAGGTGCTGAAATTTTCAATTGACATGACTATTTTTCTTCGAGCTGAGACCTTTGCACCTACATCGACTTGTGTAGCCGTGATCACTTCGATACCGGGAGTGTACTGTGAGTCCGTCGTCGCCTCCTACTACACGGCTTCCTCGCTGCCTTCACCGACGCCGTCGTCCGTCTAGCCCGAGAGGCACTTAGGTGAGAGACCCCGGGCTTCTTACATTAATTAGATATAATGTATGTGTATCACGTAACCTAGTTAGTCATCTCCCGTTCGAAAGAGATACGATTGGAGTAGATATGCAGATCTTTGCATATCTGAAACCGTATCTGTTTTGAATTGTCTCTGTTTTTTGGACAGCCCGAGGATGTGTAGAGCGGTTTAGTTTTCGTGCCTTACTCCAGTCCAAGACAGGGTTTCGACAACACCTCTCTGTTGTTCTCTGGATACACAATCTCCCTGATGGGACGTGTATTTGGAGAACTGCAGGGAGGTGCTACCGAAATTCTGTCTCGGACCGAAGTAGGGTATGAAAACTAACACCATCTACACATCCTCGGGTGGGATTAGGACCTATCCTCACCTATTAGAGAGTATAGGCACTTGGTAGATTCAAACAATTCTTATATTATTCGCTGATTTGTTAGAGGATGGATGACCGTGAGTGGATGTACACGGGTCGCCCAAATGTGTCTGGGATGACCCTTGAATGGATTAACAAGACCAATGCTTTCATCGAGGGAGCTTTTGCCAGGCTTAATGGAAAGCCTACCACTTGGTGTCCATGCGCTGATTGTCGAAAAAAGTGTCAACAATCAAAGAAGCGGTTGGGTGAACATCTTGTGAAGAATGAATTTATGCCAAACTACACCCGATGGACCTTACATGGTGAGCGCCATCGTGCGAGAGAGGAGGTCGTGAGACAACGAATCGATGAATATGATTCTGATGCTAGGGTAGGAGTTAGTTACATGACTATGATGAAGGGTGTATGGAGGACGAGCTAGAGGAAACCGCAAAGGCATATTACCAGATGTTGCAGGCGGCACAGCAATCCCTTCACGGGCATACTAAGGTTTCTCAACTGGATGCCATTGCACATCTTAGAGCACATGCAACAAAATTGCTAAATAAATTCCTAATAATTGTGTTTTTAGTCATTCATAAAAAACTTAATTCCTAATACATCATCTCTCATCCAACAGAAGTCCTAAAATCTGGTTTCCTATAAATTTAAAATTGCTTTGGGCCTGATTTCGGCGACGCTATAGGATGATGCGGCGGTGGGAAGGAAAGGGAGGGGGAGGAGCGCAGCGACGTCGGTACGAGGAGGCGACGGGGAGAGGCTGCGGCGGTGGAGGATGCGACGGCCCTATATGAGGAGGGGTCGAGAAGGGGCGGCAATGGTAGAGGAAGCGGGGGAGGATGCGACAGCGGGGGACGAGCAGGACAGGCGCACGACACCAAAAACGCGCGTGAGGGAAGAAGCGCAATGACGTGAAATTGATATTGGGCGTCAGACTCAGTTAGCTATTTGTGAAGAACGAAAATGATGGGAAAGGGAACCAATTTCTTTTGGGAATGAGATAGACAATCTATTGAAAGATAAATTTCGTTCAAATTAGTTAAAAATAGGGATTTTAGAGGGTATTGGGCAACTGTTGCATATGCTCTAATGGCCCTGAAGTCCCAGTTTAGCTGGAGTAGAGATGGCTTCGATGCTATCTTGTCAATATTTGGTGGTCTGTTTCCAAAAGGTCACATTCTGCCTACGAGCATGTATGACGCACAAAAACTCCTTCGTGCACTTAAGATGCCATACGAGCAGATACATGCGTGTCCGAATGGATGCATCCTATTTAAAAAAAAATATGCAGAGATAAGTACTGTTCAAAGTGTAAAGCCTCTAGGTACGTACAGGTATGTCTCTGGTCTTTGCCGAGTGTGGCACTCGGCAAAGAGCGAATACTTTTGTCGAGTGCGTGCACTCGACAAAGTGTAGATGCTTTGTCGAGAGCAGGCACTCGGCAAAGTATCTGCTATTTGCCGAGTACATACACTCGACAAATAGACTTTTATCGACTCCTTGTTTACCAAGTGTTACACTCGATAAATTCTTTACCAAATATTTTGTGGGCTTCGTCAAGTATACTGAATGTTCGGCAGACATCCCTAGTTCAGTAGTGGTTCTATGGACATGATGAGGAGTAAAGAGAACACACCGTCGTCTCTGATATCTCGTGCATCTCTGAGACATTGATCAGTTCTCCTCCCCTATCTCTCTCATGGGAACATCCTACTGACCGCCATATAAAACTGGTCCGCGCGTCAGTTGACCTTTGACTCCCAGCAAATTTAAAAAGAAAACGATTTAAACCCATCCACTGGATGAAAGCTGCCACACATATATCTATTCCTCGTCCAGGCCCCCACAACACGCATTTCATCGCATTACAAACACTACCATGCATCTATAGGGTTTTGCATTTACAACTCAACAATGTAGAGCTACTGAACTACGTACTGCAGCACTACTGTGGCTGTTTATAGCAGCTAACCTCTCGTGTAAGTACATACTAGTAGTATATGTATAGTGGTAGTTGTACTTGTGTTGAAGTATGTACATATCATGATATGCAAGATATGTACATGCATGACATGATCATGTACATATCATGATATGCGCAATTAGCTAGGCTTTTTAATTAACAGACATGCATGCATGCCACACACGAAATTAGCTTAATTTATATGCCACACACGAAATTAGCTAAATTAGCTTAATTTAGCTTAATTTAATTAACAGGAAGCCTGGCATTCCGCCTTCACTTCCCTACATGGTCGATCTGTGGTTCACAAATAAGTATATAGGGCATTCAGTTTATAATCCCGCCTAATATATTCAAGTAACGATTTTGTTAAATGTTGTTGGCAACTGGCTTTTTCATCCGGAACTGGTAATGCAAAGTGTGGCTAACACGGGTAGGAAAAACATAGAAACACACTTCCTTTTCTTAATATATGACATCGTTGACTTTATTATAATATTTAATTAATCATTTATTTTATTTAAAAAATTATAAAAATTTTAAAAATATAAATAATGCTTAAAGTTTTTAGTGATAAATTAAACCACAATGAAAAAAAAGACATTTACTTAAATTTTTTAATAAGATAATTGGTCAAAACGTGATGTAAAAAGTCAACAATATCATATATTAAAAAACAAAGATAATATTAAAAACATAGATAATATGTAGCTTCTATCTCATCTCATGTATAAGAATGGAAAACAGAGGAAAATGGAGAGGAGAAAACTTTTTACAACGAGATTTGAAGGGAGAGAGGTTGCTCCAAACTTTGTTTAAAAAAATGAGAAACCTTTTAAAACACCATGGGAAACACAAAAGACAAAATAAACAAAGTTTCGAAAGGATGTTTAAATTAGATGTATGCAGGCCTAAAAAATACTAGTAATTAAATCAGAGATGCGCATGTGATATTGAATTACGTGCACCAATTAAGAACTCGCTAGTTCAAAATAAATACCTTGACATAAACTAAACTAAGGGCTGTTTAGTTACAAAATTTGATGAAAATTTTTCATTCAGAGCCTGTTTAGTTACAAAATTTGGTGAAAATTTTTCATTCAGAAAATTTTGAATAAAATCTTTTCATAAGAGTAGATGTTTAGCTGCATATGAAATTTTGTTTGGTTGTAATAAATGCATGATGCATACAACTCTCATGCACATCTCCCAATCCAAAATTTCATCTTTTTTTGTTTAAATCCCTCCCAAATCTGAAATATTTTCATCCCTACTTTTTAACCCCTGTTTAATTTAAAAATGATCAAAATCCAAAAAAATTTCAGATTTGACCATCAACTAAACAGGCCCTAACTAGAACTACTACGTACTAGTATATACTAGTTAGATAATACAAAGTGTGGTCTAAAGGAGTACATACATAGCAGTATGGTCCCGTTCCAAACTCCAACAAAATAAAACATTTCAAGGTTTTTATTAGTATGTTTTTCAAGCTAAATGGTGTATTTTATATGAAAAGTTTTTACATAGACGTTGCTATAAACAATCAAATAAATTTATTTTCCAAGTTTTTAATAATTAAAATTTAATTAATTATGTGTTCACGACAATTTTATGTGCAGCTTGTAGTGTTTTGTGCAAGATTTGGCGTTCCAACAGTCTCTTTGATGCTCTTTAAGGCACAAAGGCGAGAGACATCCACGAGAAATTCTCACTTCAAAACCCTGTATGGCGTATAGTACTAGTACAAGAATTCGATGCCGTATACATTACACTCCCTTTGCCCTTCATTTGGCAATGGTACTAGTATATCAACATCAAGGAACAGTCACTCATATATACGGTATGTGTACATACGTATATTCTTCATTTCACGTTGACATGCATCATCCCTCCATCAATCTGTCATCGGTCACTCGAGTTATTGTCTCTGCTACACCCTACAAAGACGACTGTTGAGAGGCGTTGTGTGTGTATATATGCATATGTAATGGGTGGCATGCAGCTCATCGGAAAGAAGTACTAGTAGCAAATTTCGTGCAAGATGGAATTAAATCAGATCAATCGCCAGTTATATTGAACTCCACTCTACTACAGTGTGCTGATCTGAAGTGACAATCTAGCTAAACCTCTCTAGGGCATCTCTTCCCTGACTACCATCCGCAAGCCAACTCTGTTTAATGCCTTGCTTGCATCATCATAAGATTTTTTATAGTTTATGTAAAGCGATAACTTTAAAAAAGTTATATATAAAAATTTCTTTAAAAATATATTAAATAAATTTATTTTAACATTTGTAATAATTAATACTTGAATAATTATGTGTTAATAACCTATCTCGTTTTACTGCCACGGAAAAATCCATCCCAAATGTTAAAACTGAACATAGCCGATGGCATTACTGGTATATTCGTTACATTAGATATTTTCCTATCAATTGAGCTCCTAGGCATCAAATATAGCGAGTAGAAATTTATATGATTTTTTCATAGAAAATAGTTCAGTTCCCGTGATTTTTGGAAAATAGTCCATCCAAATGAGGGCAAGGTACATATAGAAAAACATATGGCCAAATAAGTGTTGAATCCTAATATCACAAGAATTACTACTTGAAGTAAGTAATGATTTGTTTAGCTGCCAAACAGAAAAGGTGCAACATTTTTTAGAATATGAGTTACTTCATTAGAAACAGGGTTACCGAAGCCTGTGTTTTCTCTTAACACGTGTTTGGTTGAAGGGACGAAATGGATTGGGTTAAGACAGACCCTTTTTCAGGATGTAATATCTGGCGAACTAATCTAATATACTTTTTGTTTGTCTCATTGACATATAAGTCACATTCTTTCAATCCGTAGAAATAGAATAATTTTAACCTTTATGCCAAAAATATAGATGAGATTATCTAATCCAAAAAACAGAATGACCTAGCCCATCCTACTTTAGCACCAAACCAAACACACGATACCGGTTTTGTGGGGTTAGATACCTGTTCATATCACGTTATCACGGTAAACTCACGGTTACTTAAAAAAATCATAAGTTTACCGAGAAAAATGTAATAAAAACAGTCAATGTACACAGATCCCCATGCAAAACATAGAGATAAGAAGAGCGAATGTTGTACTACTCTTTGTATTCCTTTTGCACACTTACGAAGCCGCCCCACATCTCTCCTACTCTTCCCTTCTTCCCCTTAATAACAACACCGGCCATTCCTTCTCGCCTCATCCGCCACCGCTCGGCGCTTACCTCACCATAATAAACCCATAAAAACCTCTCTCGCTTCTCCCTCCCTCCGCCACACGCGCACACAGCCAACCCCCACGCCCCACCCCCACCACACACACACAAACCGAAGCCCTCCGCTCCGAACTCGCGTTGATAGAAATGGAGGGCGGCATCATTGCGCCATGTACTCACCAATGATTGATCGCCTCATTCCCTCCTCCTCGATCGCTTCCTCCTCCCGCCACCACCTCCTCCTCCTGAATCCTCCTCATCCCTGCAGCATGGCCAGTGGTAGTAGCAGCAGCAGCAGCGGCAGCATCGCTGCCACCGCCGGAGGTGTCGGCAGCTGGCTGGGATTCTCGCTGTCGCCGCACATGGCGACGCACTGCGCCGGCGTCGAGGATGTCGGCCACCACCACGTGCACCAGAATCAGCCGCAGCAGCATGGAGGTGGGCTGTTCTACAACCCTGCCGCGGTAGCCTCCTCGTTCTACTACGGCGGCGGTCATGATGGCGTGGTCACCTCCGCCGCGGCGGCCGGCAATGGCTGCGGGTCGTACTACGCCGCCGGGTTCTCCTCCATGCCGCTCAAGTCGGACGGCTCGCTATGCATCATGGAGGCGCTCCGGGGAGGCGACCAAGAACAGCACGGTGAGCTAGCTAGCTAGGCCTAGGAGTAGTAGTAGCTGGATAGAGAGATGGCTAGCTCGTGCTGGCGTTCGGGGTTCTTGCTGGGTTGCTGCTACAGTTGCGTTCATGGTCGCTTTGGCTTGTAGCAAATGCGTGTCTCTTTATGTCGCTTGGTTGGCTTTGACTCGTGATCAGGGGTGGTGGTGTCGGCGTCGCCCAAGCTGGAGGATTTCCTAGGCGCGGGACCCGCCATGGCGCTGAGCCTGGACAACTCCGGCTTCTACTACGGCGGCCACGGTCACCACCAAGGACACGGCCAGGACGGCGGCGCCGTCGGTGGAGACCTGCACCACGGCGCCGTTGGCGGCTTCCTGCAGTGCGCGGTTATCCCCGGCGCCGGCGCAGGCCACGACGCGGCGTACGCCCATGCGGCGCTGGTGCATGAGCAGTCCGCCGCGGCAATGGCGGCCGGATGGGCGGCGATGCACGGCGGCTACGACATCGCTAACGCCGCCGACGACGTCTGCGCCGCCGGCCCCATCATCTCCACTGGCGGCCACCTGCACACTCTCACCCTGTCCATGAGCTCGGCCGGGTCCCAGTCCAGCTGCGTGACCGTGCAGGCCGCCGCGGGCTCGCCCCACGGTGGCGACCCGTACATGGCCATGGACGCCGTGAGCAAGAAGCGCGGCGGCGCGGACCGCGCCGGGCAGAAGCAGCCCGTGCACCGCAAGTCCATCGACACGTTCGGCCAGAGGACGTCGCAGTACAGAGGCGTCACCAGGTAGTAGCAGCGCCATAGTGACAGACACCTCTCGCCAGGGCGCCATCGCTTCCCCCTTCACAGCTTCACTTAACCCCAAGTAAAACCTTGTAAAAGCAGGCATAGGTGGACGGGGAGGTATGAGGCGCACCTCTGGGACAACAGCTGCAAGAAGGAAGGCCAGACCAGGAAAGGCCGCCAAGGTTAGTATTATTAGTATTAGCTCTCATTATCATCCTCATCGCCATCGCCATCATCGTCTTCTTCCTCTAGTTTACTACGATACCTAGCTACTTCATGGGATTAATCGCACTTTCTTATGTTTTGAATGCTGACGAAATGTGTTCTTGCATGTGCGATCGTGATCTTTTGGCCTGGGATTGATTGGTGTATATATATATGTTGGCACGTACTGTATACTCTGCAGTGTATCTTGGTGAGTTGTAGTGCTAGTACTCGGGATGCATGGTTTCATTTTAGATCGAGACAAAAATTGTGATTTTGAGATCGCAATGTAATCTTGCTAGGTGGGTATGACATGGAGGAGAAGGCTGCGAGGGCGTATGATCTTGCTGCGCTCAAGTACTGGGGGCCTTCCACGCACATAAACTTCCCGGTGATTAAATTACCAGCTTTGATTAGTTCATTTCTTGTTTTTCTTGCAAGTGAACTATACACATTTTAGTTTAGATTTTAGAGTTCTAGCTCAAGAGCACTGTGAATGACTGTAGTTATGATGTTACTATTTACTGACGTTTGTTTTCGCCATTTGCTGGGGCAGTTGGAGGACTACCAGGAAGAGCTGGAGGAGATGAAGAACATGAGCAGGCAGGAGTATGTGGCTCACCTCAGAAGGTACACTGCAGAGCTACCTATAAAATCGCCAAGTCACTGAACAAACAAGATTGTGATACTGACATCTGTAAACCCCCATGTCCGTTTGCCGCAGGAAAAGCAGCGGTTTCTCGCGTGGCGCTTCGATCTACCGTGGAGTCACCAGGTAGTACATCAAATAGTGCAAATGGATGCATGTTTACTGAGTGATTAACTTGGTGTGTTTTCTGTCAACGTATGCAGGCATCACCAGCACGGGAGATGGCAGGCGCGAATCGGCCGCGTCTCAGGCAACAAGGACCTCTACTTGGGAACATTCAGTGAGTCTTCTTCCTTCCTTCCCCAATCTCTGCAACTGCACCATGATCTTGTTATCCTTGTCCGGATTCTTCTCTGCATGAATGGCCATATCATGGATCATGATCAGTAGCAGCAATGGAGCAACAAAGTGTATGAGGTTGGCGTTGCAGAGGCTGTCACGGTTTAAGGACGCAGGGAGTCCTGTCACAATGATCATCAGACCTCAGTCAGCAGCTATAGCTAGATTCAATGATGCCACTTCTGCTGCTCTGCATGGCCATGGCCACCATGGCCCAGCTCGAAAGAATGTTTCGCCCTGCCGTTTCTTGCATGCTTTTGATTGCTGCTGCACAAGGGAGCTTTTGCGCATGCAAAGCTGTCCCCAGTGTGCGTATGCATGCATGCGCGTTGGTTTGGTTGCCTTTTGCTCGCTTCCTTTCGTAAGGCTGTGCCCTCGCCGCAGTCGCGTCGCATGCTCGCGTCGCTTTTGCCGCCGCGCGCGCGCCATGCCGGTTTGACCTGTGACCTGACCGCGCGCGGCGGCGAAAGCTCGATCTTCTTTTTGATTGATGATGAATGAGTTCGCCGTGTCTATTTCTGTGCAGGCACGCAGGAGGAGGCGGCGGAGGCGTACGACGTGGCGGCAATCAAGTTCCGGGGGCTCAACGCCGTCACCAACTTCGACATCACGAGGTACGACGTGGACAAGATCCTGGAGAGCAACACGCTCCTCCCGGGGGAGCTGGCGCGGCGCAAGGGTAAGGAGGGCGACGGCGGCACGGCGGCCGACGCGATGGCGGAGAGCGCGGCCGTCGCCAATGCCGCGGCTACCTTGGTGCAGGCCGGGAACGTGGCAGAGTGGAAGATGGCCGCTGCCGCGAGAACGGGCGGCGACGAACAGCAGCACGGGCACGGCGGCCACCACCATCACCACCATGACCTCCTGCCGAGCGACGCCTTCTCGGTGCTGCACGACATCGTGTCGACCGTGGACGCGGCGGGAGCGGACAGCGGTGGGCGTGGCGGCGGCAACGCCAGCGCTGTGCACATGTCGATGGCGGCGACGAGCCTGAGCAACTCCCGTGAGCAGAGCCCTGACAGGGACGGCGGCGGCGGCGTCGGCGTCCTCGCCACGCTGTTCGCCAAGCCCGCGGCGTCGAAGCTGTACAGCCCGGTGCCGCTGAACTCCTGGACCTCGCCCTCGCCGGCGGTGCAGGCGCGGCCCGGCGTGTCCATCGCGCACCTGCCAATGTTCGCCGCGTGGACCGACGCATGAGCAGCAAACCTCACTCACAACATCAAGCATCCTAGCTTGTCGTTAGGCGAGGACGATAGGCACTTAGCTTATAGGAGCTGGTTGAGTTAGTGATAGTTGAGTAAGAATTAGGGTGAAATTCGATATGCATATGCATGCTTTGCCTCGTCAGTTACCTTCTGCAGTAGAAGGGTTTTTGTAATATTGGGGCAGAGCAGCAGCAGCATACTAGTAGATCAGATCCTGTACCACAGCCACACTGATTGGAGTTTGATGGTTAGTGTTCTCCCTTAACTTCAACAGGAACAACGCGTGGGTGTTGCAAAGTTAAGCTCACTGTTCGTGTGTTTTATCTCCTCAAAGTTAGAGAGATTTATCATCCCAACGTTGAGAGACATATATGTACGGTTGATTCTGGACCGCACGTTCTCGATCGCAAATGGTTCCTGTAAGGGTACTCCAAATACAACTATATCATTTAATATCCTCTTATTTATTGAGAATTGTTAATATGATACGAGGAAAAAAATCATTTCTTCTTTAAAAACGAAGTCCTCTCTCGTGAATCGAGGAAAGGATGCTCATGTTAAGGACGAAGGTCATGGTTTCTTTGAATCCACTGTGTCGTCCGACGGCAGCGGACGTGGAGGGGCCGACGTCGCCATGTCTGTTGGGTTGTTGCGTTCGTGGCGGCACCAAGAACGACCGTGGCCTTTGTGCCGGGGCAGCATTGTGCGTGCGCGTGACGTAGATTGGCCACGTCGACGCGCTCTGGAAGCGGTGACCCCATCCGCCGCCGCCCGGCCCCGTCTGCCGCCGTTGCGGCCATGCGAGGAGCGGCAAGCGATGACCTGTTCGTCGCCACCCCCTTCGCCCACATCCCTGGAGTCCTGACAGGCGACGTGCAGCGCGAGGCAGGCGGCGTGCAGAGCAACGTGCAGGAAGCACCACTTGTGAACCGCCTACCATATGCTCGATATTATGTCCACCTAGACTGGTCACCGTATGTCGCGCCTCGACCTTCTCGTCGAGAGCTCTGTGCGCAAGGCGTTTGGATGCACGGATGGAGTAGACGTGTTTCTGGGCAGGTATGACAAAAATATGTCATAACTATGCATATTTAAATTTTTTATACAAACTACTTTATTAATAATGATCTAAGGAGAGGATTGTTTCTCGTTGTTAAGTTTTGAAGGTAAACTATAGGGATTTTCTGTATTGGAAGTGCTGTTTAGAGGCTTGGTGAATTATCCTCCGAACCCCTGCGTGACCTTTCCAATCCCCCGTGACGGGCACGCGGCTCCTTCATGCCCGCACGTTCTCGTCGGACGGTTCGTGCGAACCCCACCCTCTACGTCTACGATGGAGGATGTCCCGGTTTTGCCCAGGCGGATCACGCATTCCCGCGTGCCGTGAACGATCCATCCACTGCGGTGGCGGCCCCGCAAACACGCGCGCGCGTTGTTTTCGCTGGGCTGGCCGGCGGCGCGCCGCGGCCGCGGCTAATCAGGCCTAGTGGATGGAGGGGACGGGGCCATGAAACCAGGATTGGTTTACGGGCTATGCCTGTTGGTGTTATGGCGACAGGTCTAGCGACGGGGCTCCTTCTGGCTTCGTCTCGTGGCGGGCCGCGGTTAGTGTAATTTTTTTTCGCTTTTCTGAAGCTACCCCAAGCATGCCATGTCGTGCACTGTGCATTCTGTGCTTGTGCATCCTACTAGTTGTAAGTGCTCCTGTTTCAAATCTTTTTTCTCCATTTCTAGTATAGTTAGGCTTTGAGAATTATATTAGTTAAATTCACTTTTGATCAGTATATAAGAAGAGGAGTGCATTAAGAATAGTGAAACAAAAATCATCTTAAATTCCATATTTCTAGGGTTGAAAGCGGGGGCGGAAAAATCCCGTACCGACCGACACCGAGTACCGAAAATCCCGACCGAATACCGGATTCGCGAGAAAAACGGGAACGGGAAAAAATACGGGAAACGGGAAACGGGAAACGGGAAACCGGAACGAGAACAATTAGGGGGTTTTTCCGACCGTATTCGCGGATCCCGGATTTATACGGGAAAATTCCCGCGGGAATTCCTGTTTTAGTGCACCATGTAAACGAATTTCGGCCTGGCCCAATTATATTTTGGCCCAACAAGCAAACCCTAATTGTGAGAGAGAGACCCCGAGAGGAGGGCTTCCACCCGGCCGCCGCAACCTAGTTTTTCTGTTCTGTGTGTGGCGTCTGGCATGGCCGCGCTGCGTCGTGGGCAGAGACAGGGCGTCACGCTTGCTGGCGCCGCTCGCGCACGCACCGACCGACCGGCGGCAGCTGCCATCCCATCGGCCATCCTCATTCCAGCTCGCACCGGCACCAGATCCAGCCGCAGCAGCCGCCCCATCCATCCCCACTCCAGCTCGGCGCAGGGCAGTGGCACCGTACGGCGCACGGCAGCCGCCACTCCTAGCGCGAACGGCGCACGGCGCAAGGCGAACAGCGCTCGACCGTCGGCGCAGGGCAGGGCAGTGCGTAGGCCACCGGCGCACTGCAAGGCCGCCGGGCACCTCCCCCCGAGGCCGCGCAGCTCTGCCCCGCCTCGGCGCTGCAGTGTCGACTTCGCCTGACGCCGGCCAAACTCCGCCCGACGCCCCACGCCAAGATGAAGTCGTCAACTGAGCAAGAGCAAGCTTCTGGTTCTGCATCAGCCTCATCCACCTCCAAGCGCCGCCTCTTCGTAGAACCAACCCCACCGGTGAACAGCGGCACTCTCGAGCCTTTTCCACCGACAGGTATAATTAGTGTTGTATGATATTTAGTGTTTTATCCTTGTGCATAACTGATTAAACATCCCATGTTAGCATAGTTGATATATATGTTTTTTTTAAAAAACACACACATTACATGGCATGGCTATTCATTCTGTTATTGTGAATTTTATGACTTAACAAATATTGCCTTGGCACTTGGCAGGTTCTAAAAGGTCAAGGCAAAGCCCTGGTGTATGTCTGTCTATATCATCTGCAAATGCAACTCCTACATCTAGTCCAAGGGCAGCAACTCATGTAGGCTCTTTGCCAAGTCAAGGTGACAATAGGTCAGGAAGTGATGGTGGCAGTGGTTCAAATGTTGATGTTCACAGTGGTTCAGGTGATGTCGCTGCTCCAAGTGTTAGAGATGTTGTGGAAAGTGATATAGGTGTTGCTTTGAAGTGCTTTGCAAGTGATGAGCACAGTGCAACGAGAGATGAACCCAGTGGAAGGAGGAAGAAGTGCATGTCGATGTGTGGCGGCACTTCACCAAGAAAAGTCTTGTCATTGAGGACAATGGGAAGTCATATGTTCAGAAGTGGGCTCATTGCAATTGGGCAAGATGCAATTACAAGGGTAGATGTGAGAGCAACTATGGGACAACTGGATTTTGGAGCCATCTGAGGGTTACACATGGTGTAGTGAAGGGCTAGCGAGCTCAAGGTAGAAAAGGATTGTACAGGGTAAACCCATCACTACTGTGGTACCTTATAAATATGATGAAGATGCTAGCTTGAGAAAGTTTTACTTGGCAATAGTCATGCATGAGTACCCATTTAATATATCTGAGCATGAGTACTTTGTTGAGTTCATCAAATCCTTGTGTCCTAGCTTTCCAATCAGATCTCGGGTTACCATTAGGAATAAAATTTTAAGCATGTTCTTAGCTGAAAAGGAGAGGTTGTATGCCTACTTCAAAACTGTATCTTGCCGGTTTAGTGCCACCATGGACATGTGGACTTCAAATCAGAACAAGTCATACATGTGTGTCACTGTGCATTGGATAGATGACAATTGGTCTATCCAGAAAAGAATTGTGAACTTTGTGCATGTAGAGGGCCATCATACTGGTAGAAAGTTGTCTGAGACATTTACTGAACTGGTATATTGACAAGAGATTGTTTGCTCTGACCCTAGACAATGCATCAGCAAATGAAGTAGCAGTCAAAGACATCATCTCTGATCTAAGGGCCAGTGCTAGTGCAACATCTTTGATATGTGATGGACTATTCTTCCATGTGAGGTGTGCTTGTCACATACTCAACCTAGTTGCTAGGGATGGTTTGAGTGTAATCGCACCCACAATTGAGAATGTTAGACAACTAGTTCTTGCCGTCAAAGGTTCTCCATTGCAATGGGAGGAGCTTATGAAGCGTGCAACTGAGTGTGGACTGGAAACAAACAAGGGTCTTTCACTTGACGTGTCAACCAGATGGAATTCCACATACTTGACGCTTCGGGATGCATTGTACTACAAGAATGCATTCATGAGGCTAAAATCATCAGATTGCTGTAGGTATGAAAAAATCACTCCTTCTCCTAATGAATGGGACATGGCATTTAAATTGTTCCAATGCTTGAAGAAATTCTATGATCTCACTGAACAGCTGTCTGGTACTTTATATCCCACTGCAAATCTATTCTATAGAGGGTTTTGTGAGATAAAGATTTTACTAGATGATTGGATTGTTTGTCATGATACCACTATTAGTGCAATGGCTAGTTCTATGAGTAAGAAGTTTGAAAAATATTGGAAGAAATCATCCACTACACTTGCTGTTGCCTGTTTTCTAGATCCTAGATACAAGAAAAGGATTATAGAGTTCTACATGAGAAAATTCGATGGCATCTCATTTCAAATTCATGTTGATGAACTTGTTGATGTTATCAAGTCATTGTACCAGTTCTATGTCACTACTATACCTTCATCTTCGAGGTCTAAAAGTGGGTCAAATGATGATAAGCATATAGATACAACTGATCTGTTAGTGGACAATGGAGATGATGAACTAGAGAACTACTTATATGAGTCTAGTATACATGATGGTGATGATATGAATGAGTTGGACAAGTATATGGCAGATCCGCCTCTCAGGCTCAGTGGTCAATTTGATATCTTAGCATGGTGGAAGAACCAATCTGAGGAATTTCCTGTTCTATCAAAAATAGCCCGTGATTTGCTAGCTGTCCAAGTATCAACTGTCGCTTCTAAATCTGCTTTTAGCGCTGGTGGACGTGTTGTTGATCCTTTCCGTAGCCGTCTTGACCCTGAAATGGTTGAAGCTTTGATATGCATGAAAGATTGGCTTGTTGCAGGGAGAAGAGGTTAGAAAAGCATCTCAAAAATAGTTATTGTGCAATATTTATGATCTTTGCTGATATATCTGTCTTGGCTTCGATTTTCAGATAAAAAATTGGTTCAATTGTTGATGATCTTGAAGTTATTGAGGCCCTTGTTTCAAATCATCGGATTGAGGTATTGTCAATTGTGTCAAGTCTTCATATTTTTTACAAGTAGTAACCTTCTAGGACAATGGGAAGACACATGTTGAAGTGTATGTGTAGATACTTATGCCTCTTATTTGTTGTAGGACAATGATGTTGCCGATAGTGAAGAAGAAGCAGACCATATGCACTTTGACATGTAAATGGTGAAGAAGAACATGTGGTTGTCTTTTGCTTTTAACTTGCCATTGCTTCTTCTCTTTGCAAACATGTGTGCAAATTTGGACTTGAGATGTAATGCCATGAGTTGTGATTTGTTGTTTTTAAATATGGACTTGTGATGTAATGCCGTGAACTGTGGTTTTTAAATTTGGACTTGTGATGTATGTATCTCACTTAGCCTTAGGTGCAATGTCGTGTTTCAAGTTCCCATTCCATTGTCAAGAATTTTGCAAGTTGATTAATGAATTAAATGTGGTTATATGTATGTTGACGTTACCGTTTTTATTACTGATTCCCGATCGTAATTGACATGCTCCTGACCGTTCCCGACCATTTTCTATTGTCCCGTAGTACTGAATTCGTATTCCCATCCGCCTTTCCCGTTTCCGTTTCTGATCCCGCTAAAAAAATACGAGAACGGGAATGGTTAGGGTCTTTTCCCGACCGTTCCCGACCGTTTTCAACCCTACATATTTCCATTTACTCCACATTAGTGAAGGTGCATTATTGCTTCGACGAACGAGCAAAAGAAACAGATGGATAGAGTATATGTAACTATAAAGCCTAGTATTCTCCATCTCCACTTAATAAAGCCAGTACAACAAGAGCTAAAAAATTTGAATCATGTGCCGCCATCCCCCACGGGTGGCTCGAGAGGCGACGGCTCGGCCGCCCCTCTCCCCCACATTCCTCCTCCGCCTCGCCGCCGCCCAAGCAGCCGCCGACAAAGCCCACCGCGTCCTCGGGGGCCGAGGGAGTCAACCAGGGCTTCGGCGGTGGCGGTGACCGCCAGATCCACGTCGTTTCGGCCAGATCTGGCGATGGGGTGGCGGCTGTCGGCGGGAAAGGAGGCCGAAGGAGACGAGTCTCTTGGAGAAGCACCTTGCAAATAACCGCGAAGGAGAGGGGAGAGAATAAGGAGCTGGCGACGTGGTACCTGGGCAACGGCAGTCCGCGCCGTCTGCGAGGAGCTCGGTGAGCGTGTCCGCGTCCGGATCCTGGGCGGCGAGGCTATGCGCGTGGAGGCGGAGCCGGCGAAATCCCGAGGCTCGGAGGCAAGCGAGCGGCGGTGCGGCAGCCGCGGAGAGCGGATCGTGGACGGCGGACCCGCGCCGTGCGTTGCCGCTCGGCGGTTCGCGTCACCCCTCGGTGTGAAGCCGGAAAAACCACGAGGCGAGAAGAGCGCGATGCCGGTGGCTGCAGAGCGGGGTGCGGACGGCGGACCCGGTGGCATGGACGGCGGACCCGCGGCGCGAACATGGCGGCGGGGCGGATCTAGGACTCGCGACAGTGCGCGGCGATGGCAGTGCAGCGGCGCCGCGATGGCGAGAGGAGAGGCCGTCGTTTTTGGGTGTGGAGAAAAGAAAAAGAATAAGAGGAAAAAGAGAGAAGAAAAAGAAAAGAAAGATGAGAGAGAGAAAGGAAAAAGAAGAGAAAAGAGGAAAATAGAAAAAGAAAAAGGAAAAAGAAAAGAGAAAAAAAGGAAAAAGGAAAAAGTAAAAGAGAGAGAGAGGGATCGGGGATGCTGCAACACGATGACGATGCAGGAAGGCTCTGTTAACGACCAAATTTGGTAACCAAATCCTCGGGTTCAGAGCCAAGATTGGATCGAAATCGGATTGGGGGCACGGTCTGCGGAGAAGTAGAGGCCGCATCGGCTAAGACCGAATCGGCTGGGAAACCAGTCGGTTGAGGACGAATCGAACAAGGATGACCAATAGCCAATTCCGATTAGGAGATGGAAATTGAACCGATCCCGAAAAAGAAGCATAAAGATAAATATTGGATTCGGTTCCCAAATATTCATTAAAGATATTGCCATCTATGAATAGAGTCATGTAACGCAATTGTATCTGTAAGTTAGAAAGTTATTAGATTTTTCTTTTGTAACGCGGTATGGGACTGTGTCCCAAGATATTGTCGTACTGTAAATAGTGAATAAGATAGAAACCGTGTCCTACACGGATATTATTATGCTTGGGTATAAATAAAACCCGAGGGCTCTTTGTAAATCAACAAACATACAATCAATCAATTTCGGCGCATCGCCATCCTTTTTATTTTAGACGAGTTCCTGCTCTTGTTCGAGCTGCATCGTTTCTGATCTCCAAACAAGGTAATGATTTGTCATTAGTTGTTTGTATCAAAGGGACTAATGCTTCCATCATCATGATACTCTAGTTTTGATGGTATGAACTGGCAATTTATCATACACGGTCTATAATCTAGAGCAACTGCTAGATCTGTCCTACAATCGGCTGATTTCTCTCTGAAGATCGCAGCCGATAAGGATAGATCTAGGGGTTGAATTGGATTATATGTTGTGTCTACCATTTCGAGGGGTTAACATTGACTTATACAGATCTGATATTTCTTTTTTACTTAATGCTACATCTAATCGACCTATTAAGTCGCTCTTAGAACTATTAAGATCTGTTTAGTTTAATGTTTACCATTAGAGACAGCGGTGGAGTTTCATCCAGCCTTATTTGTTTTAGTTATCTTTAGTTTTAATTGCTATTAGATATATTAAAACCACCTTTTATATTAAGATCTTAATCTATCTAAGTGCTCTAAGCCGATGTCAATTTGTCATGCTATGCTGACAGCCGATTGATCTAGGTTTAGCACATTTAGATCAGATTAATATCTTTTTATAAAATGTATCGGAGTATTAGCCGATTCACATTAGATCTGCAGTATCGGCTAAGTTATCAATGCAGATAATTACTACCCTAACACGCTTTTAGCCTAAGTGATTTATACTGTCTCGGCATAGTCGATCTATCTCAATCACTTAGTTTAAGTGTGCTTTGGGTTAGTAATTATGTGTAAATTGATGTCTTCAGCCGATCCCGTAGGATCTAATTTTAACTTAATGCCTATTTCTTGTTTCTTGTTGGTTACAGGATCAAACCAACTGGCACGCCCTCAATTCATCAGAGGCGACCAATTTGGACCTGCACTAGAGTAAAGCAAACCTCTCAGGCCAGTGCTGGATTTGGTTGCGCTGGCGGCGGTGTCTGTAGGATCGAATGCCAAAAGAAAAGCCAACCAGAGGGGAGGTGAATTGTTGAGTACCCAAAAAAAATCTTAGCGGAAATTAGATTTACCCTCTGTTTCTGAAGCCGGTCTGACCGCAGGTGTCGGCCGGTCTGATCGCGCTGTTCGGCCGGTCTGACCGCCAAGTGAACTCCGGTCTGATCGCCCTAGCCGATCGCCTCAGCCGATTGCTTGATGTAGCCGATGCCGATGAAGTCCGACGCCCGCCGGTCCAACCGCCATGTGCTTGCGGTCTAACCGGGAAGAAGGCGCGGTCTGACCGCAGTAGATCTTGCGGTATGACCGGACAGTAGATCCGGTTGAACCGTCAATGAGGCCGCAACCCGAGGAAAATCGCCACACAAACAATTCTTCAAATAGATTGAACTTTATTGAATCTCTCTATGTTTACAAAGTGCATGCAAAGCACTCCTCACAAAATCTCAAGCTAAACTTGAAACCCTAACTCGAAAACTCTCTAAAACTTGAACTCGAAGCGATACAGAGAAGCTACGCCTCCCCTCACTATTTATACCCAAGATCCGCAGCCAAGAGCCACGAATCCTACTCATACAGGAAGTCCTAATCCACTAGGAAACCTTCCCGTACAGGACACGAACTTTACATAAACCAACCGTAACAACCTCGGTCTTCCTAAAACCGAAATTCCGCTTTCCATACTCAACAATATCTCCATTGTATGACATATGAAAACTTCACCAATCATGTGCATTAATCTCTACCCTTCAGCATCCCGCATGATCCCAATCTTGGACGTCACCTTATCCCCAAGCTGACTCCATCTCGATCACCGGCAACACTTTCCCGAGGCGTAAAGAATACCTGCACACAATTAAACAAAGAATACCATATCCGAGCACAAGCTATCCAAACTTGACTCATTGTTAGCATAAACAACCAGACACGTGCATAGGAACACGAAACTTTCATGTATGTATAAGAAAACAAACCGAAACCAAAACCGAAACGAAATCGGCAACCAGTCGGACTGGCTCGGCCGGTCTGACCGCAGGCAACTGCCCGGTCTGACCGCCCAGACACCTTCGGTCAGACCGGCAGTACAAGCCCGGTCAGACCGGCTGTGGTAGCCGACTGAATACTGTTCATTGTCCGAAAACCAAAACCACTTTGTTAATAAATCTCCAAATAACAAAACACACAAAACAATAATCCCAGATGCCAATTGTTCATCATCAAATAAAGAATCAACCACACTTTGATCTTACAATCTCTCCCTTGATGAACACATTGGCAAACAAAATAAAAGTGTTGTTTTGGTGTTTGAAAAATTAAAAACAAAAATGATAAAAAGCATTTGAGTGCTCAAAAATCAAAGAAAATTTCTCTCCCTTTTGAAAAGAAAGAAAATCCCTTGACCCAAAAAAATTCTCCCATGCAAATGTTTTCCCAAACAACATTATTTTCTCCCCCTTTTAACAATGAATTCGTCAAGCATAGGAATTATGTTTATGAATATTCAAGAGCTTAGCACCATACATAAAGCAAGTCATGTTATGTGTTGCAATAATAAGAAGATAAACTTATCAATTATATAGCAAATATGCACTAGAGTATAATCATGAATCAAATATTTTATAAGTAAGATCAACAATGTAATAAAAATTTATGGATTCAAACTATTTATAATGCAACATCTTTACAAGCACATAGGTTAAAAAATAAACCCAAATATATATATACCTATTGCAATTTTTATTCTTTCTAGAATTTACCTTTTTGCACACATAGTTCAAGAGAAAGGTTTTTCATATTGATTTGATCCATATTTGTTGCTCATATTTTTTCTCTCAATTATTTCGAGTACGTCCTTGTCGTCAAGACTGTTTCCAAGGATTCGGTACTCATTATTTTTGCTCACATCGAATACGTCCTTGTCGTCAAGACTGTTTCTAAAGATTCGGTATTCATTTTTTCTCTCATAGATAACATTTTATTCTCTTTTCACAATGAGCAATTGTAAAGTAATTTAAGGAATAATAATTCAACATAATATATATAAGCATTTATAATCCAACACAAGCACTAGTATCAACATTGCATATTTCTTTAATTCAAGTATGATTATAGTGTGATGCATTATCTCTCTTAAATATAAAATCTAGATCACATAAAAATACTAGAATACATATAAGCTATGCTAGTGACAAATAAACCTTCATAATATTGCTAGCATGCACATGAACAACAATATGTATGGATAAAGGTCTCTTTTTCAATTTATCTTACTCATGTAGCTTGATAGAACAAAGAGGACAAAAACGCCCCCTCAAAACATGCCAAAAGGATGAATGATTCCTAACTCTCCTTGAAAAAAACAAAAGCGAGAAGAATCAAACAGGAATGCAAAAAAAAAACATAAACTCCCCCTCAATTAACCTCCAATTTTCCCAAGGAAAAATAAAGAAGAAATTAAAGATATTTGAAGAAGACATCCAATTGCAAATGATATCACCAAGGTTCTCATAAAATGACACATATTCACTTATACTAAGACAAGTACTACCTCAAATACTAGCATATAAAAACTAATAATCAAGAGAGTAGAAAAAATATGTCAATCCAAAATTACCTTGATGTCATTGTGAAAAGAAATCATTGTCTCCACATTACACACATATGGGAAGTATGCCATCAAAATACCTATAAACAAGAAGATGTCGAGGCCTCCGTGTTGGGGTTAGAAATAAGAAATTTTGGAACCCAACACTGAGTCACACGACCAGTAGAACTAGTAGGTACATATGCGCAAACAAAATCAGAACCAGACTTAACTGAAACATTACCTTGTCGCTTCACAAAAGTCGATTTGAACTATGCACAAAACGCCCGAGGTCGGTCGACCACCGCTGTACTGCGGTCCGACCGAGCCGGCCGCCGTCGACCGCCTGTTCAACCGTGGTTTGACCGCTGGTCGTGGCCGGTCTGACCGACTAGTCAGTGTCGGTCTGACTGAGCTCCTCGAACCAAAACCCGATTTTTGCCATCGTTTCTTTGTAAAAGCAATTGCTCTTTCCTTTTCTGTTTACGGACAAGTCTATAACAAAATCCAACCAAATGTGCATCTTTTCCACAATACGAACAAGTATATCTCTCATGATACTTAGAAGCACAAGTAGAAACATATGGTTTTGAAATATTAGTTTTAGTTTCTTTTAAACAAATAGAAAGAGATGGCAAATTTCTAACGGATTTGAAAACTATTTTCAAAGTATTAGGTTTTGTTAAGATTTCATAATTTTTAGTCAAATTCAAAACACCTTTGGTGAAATAATCATGAGCATCAAAACCTATTCCCTTGTTGTCGCAACACACTTTAGATTTGTCCAAAATCATGTTAAGTTGTTTCTTACCATCAGAAAATTTTTGCAAAGAACTTTTCAAGTAAGAAACTTCTTTGTCAAGATTAACACAATTTTCACAACTAATCATGACATCTTTACCTTTGCGACATCTAGAGCATGAAACTACCTCATCTTGTTTAACTAGTTCTTTCATATGCTTAACACGAGCTAAAGAATCTTTTAATTTCAATTCATTAGCATCACAAGTTAAACAAGATTTAGCAACCAAAACTTGAGAGTTGTTGACATCTCTAATCTTTGAAATTTCTAGCATTAAAACCTCATAATTTTTGCAATCATCATCATTAGGAATAAGAGATTTTAATCAAGCAATTTCATCATTCAAAGATTCAATGCCAAATTCTTGTTTTTAAACATTTTTTCACATTTTTTATTTTTAGCACTTAAAACAAGAATTGCATCCTCAAGTGAGCTTACCTCATTGTCCTCATCTTCGAGTCTTCATCTCCACGCGTCATGAGACAAACGCCGAAGATGCTCTTCTCCTTCTCTTCCTCGCTATCAGAATTTATGTCGCTTAGTGGCTCAAAAGCGACATAGACTTGACTCAGCACTTTCTTGATCATCTCCTTGGAGCGCTTCACTTTGGGCTTGTCATCCTCCATTTTCTCCGTGCTCTTATCCTCCTTCTTGCTTCTCCCAAGTTTGAGACAGTTGGAGCGAATGTGATCCAAAGCACCACACTCAAAACACCGAGCTGGTCCTCCTCTTTTCTTGAACCTAACTTTGTTCACAGCTTGAGAGAGTTTGTTAGCGGCAAGAACCAAGTCCTCCTCCTCGAATTGCTCGAGTTGTTCATCGGACATGGCATTAATTAAAGCAAGAATAGTGGGAGCCGATGAAGAAACAACGGATGAAGAAGCAGCCAATGAAGAAGCAACAACAGAAGAGGAGATAATCAAAGCACTTGACTCGGAATCAATTTTTCGAGAAAGAATGTTCATCTCATAAGTTTTGAGTTTAGTGTAAAGAGAATCCAAAGTCAAAGTAGCCATGTTGACAGACTCCTGAATTGAAGGAACTTTCATCTCCTAAATAGATATGTCAAGACCATTCAAAAATGGCGAGAAATCTCAGATTGTGGATAATTAGTGTCATAAGAAGAATCAACAGATCTAAGATTACTCAAAATTTATTTAAACCTACGAAGATAGTCGTCTAAAGCTTCAGCAGGTTTCATCTCAAATTTTATATATTCCTTTTTGAAAAGATCTCGACGAAGTTCTTTTATGTTGGTAGTTCCTTGATGAAAGTTTTTCAAAGCATTCCAAATCTCGTTGGCGGTTTGAAGATGTGAAACACGGTCAAAATCGAACGCGAAATTCCATTCAACAAAATATTTCGAGCTTTGCAATTATTATTAAACTTAATTTTTAAAGCATCGAATTGATCGCTTCGGGTATAGTGTAAGAAAGAGCAACCTTTTGCCAAACATCATAATCTTGAGTCATTATATAAGATTGCACCTTGCTACACCAATAAGCAAAATCGGTTCCATCAAAAACATGTGGCTTAGTTGAAAAATTAGGAGACATGGCAAAAAATCTTTAGATCAATAAAAATCCAAAGCAGAAAAACGTGGCTCTGATACCACTTGTAGGATCGAATGCCAAAAGAAAAGCCAACCAGAGGGGGGTGAATGGTTGAGTACCCAAAAACAAATCTTAGCGGAAATTAGATTTACCCTCTATTTCTGAAGCCGGTCTGACCGGCGGGCGTCAGACTTCATCGACATCGGCTACATCAAGCAATCGGCTAAGGCGATCGGCTAGGCGGTCGGACCGGAGTTCACTTGGCGGTTAGGCCAGGCCAAACAGCGTGGTCGACCGGCGCGACACCGTGGTTAGGCGCTTCAGAAACATAGGGTAAATCTAATTTTCGCTAAGATTTATTTTTGGGTACTCAACCATTCACCCCCTCCTCTGGTTGGCTTTTCTTTTGGCATTCGATCCTACAGACACCGCCGCCAGCGCAGCCAAATCCACCAGGAGGGACCCTGATCCAGCCCAACGTGCACGGATCGGCTTCAAGGCCACAGCCCTTCATCCTGAACCGACGACAGCCTCCTTCCTAGGAGCAATTGGCGAGCATGTTTGACCTCAATCGGCGACCCGAGCCGGTTGGCAACCTCGTTCCGGGCCACATCACAACTCCGGTGGCCATCGGCTCCCTCCCGAGCGATCATCACCATTGGCGAATCGGCCGCCTCCCGCTGTTAACCAACTCCAATACCAATATCCGGGGGGCCAACATGATCACCAGTATCGGCCGCAAACGCCACTACCACTTCAGTATCGAAAAGGACGCATGCCGTATGAACAATACGAGCCGATACCCCAAGCTCAAGACAGCAGACCTTGGGCCGATCTGATTGCCGATGTAATGCGTGATCAATTCGGTCTCAAGCCAAAGGAATCTGGTTACATGTACCGGTATCCGTATCCGGAACACTTCGAGAGAGTACCACTACCAAACCGGTACATGGTGCCAGACTTCTCCAAGTTCTCTGGGCAGGACAACGTATCTACTTACGAACATGTTAGCTGATTCCTGGCTCAATGCGGGGAAGCATCGACTATAGAAGCGCTCAGAGTCCGCCTGTTCTCGCTCTCATTGTCTGGATCAGCTTTTACCTGGTTCTCGTCGCTGCCACACAACTCAATACAGAGCTGGGCCGATCTGGAGAAACAATTCCACATCTACTTCTATTTCGGCAACCATGAGATGAAACTGTCGGACTTAACCAAAGTACGAAGAATCGGTCCAAGATTATATTCAACGTTTCAGAGAAATGAGGAACCGATGCTACAGTCTGATCTTATCGGACTCCCAGCTGGCCGATTTGGCATTTCATGGTCTTCTGCCGCTAATCCGCGAAAGGTTTTTGGCTCAAGACTTCAAGAGCCAGGCCCACTTGGCCCACAAAGTGACGGCCCACGAGCAGAGATTTCAAGAATCTAAGAAGGCCTTCAAGAAAGTCGCCCACGTCGCCTACGCAACTGACATAGAATCAAGCGACAACGATGCGGAGGTGGTAGTAGCCGAGTGGACCAGAGCAATAACCTGCCAATGGTTGAAAAGGTCGGCCAAGGAAGAGAAATATGACTTTGATATCACTAAAGCCGACAGGATCTTTGATCTGCTGCTGAAGAGGAAGCAAATTCGACTACTAGACAACCACGTTATCCCATCAGCCGATGAGCTCAAAAAGAAAAAAATATTGCAAGTGGCACAACACCACCTCCCACAGCACGAACAATTGCAAGGTATTCAAGCAGCAAATCCACTCGACCATTGAAGCTGGAAAGATAAAGTTCAAAGAATCGGCTAAGCCAATGAAGGTTGATGGCAACCCCTTCCCGGTCAACATAGTCCAAACCAGCCACAAGCGAGCTGATCGGCAGCACCGAATGACATACAGTTTAGTCGAAATAGTTAGCGTCGACTCAGGATCACCCCACAGAGAGCCGATTGGAGATATGACTGCGTCAATCAACATGGTCGACACCAACGCACGATGGGCCAATCCTCGGCCCAAGCAGGACAGCTTGTTGCGATTCCAACGTAGGATCCAGGAGGAAGAAGAGAGCCGGCGCGGCAGGCCGAACCAAAGGGCGTCGGATCGGCTGGGCATGGCGTACTACCGCCGCCACGACGGTTGTGATCCGCATTGGCAATACGAATTCTTCAGGTTCTTCTGGGAGCAAGGAATGAGGTTGCCAACCCTCGAAAATTGCCCAGCGTGCAGTGATTACAGAGAAGACGAATATAGAGCACCACAACTGGAGAGTTCTAACCGATTCGTCCCTCGAGCCGTTTGGCTCAACCAACGTAAGCCTTCTATTCATGATCGGCTCGGCCCCATCCATCAAGACTTCTTCTAGGAAGAAGATCAAGAAGAGGCTGACGACAAGCAATCGGCCAACCCCCAATGGTGCCCTTCGAACCTCTTTACCAAAAACACAAAAGAGAAGCATCCAGCGGCTCAAGAGCGAGGGGTAGGAGGAAGAAGTATGACGGATAATCCAACAGCAACAACGTCGACAGGGCACAAAGCGATGGCGCGCCAAGAAACAAACGGCCCCAGCCGACCAAAGCCCAGCCGACCAAGTTAGGAGGGCGGCAAAAGGAAAAGAAAAAGCTACTATATCGGTTAACATGGTCTTTATATTGCCAGCCGAATTCGGTGCTACGGAAGTCGATGCAAACAGCGTGGAGGATACATTGGCAAGACTAGCTCTGTCCCCAGAGCAAGCTGTTTTCAAAAAACTGTTACTTTGAAGGCGTCATGCAGGGCTCGAGCGTCTACAGCAAGGACACCGTGGACAACAACGATGACAAACTTGGGCAGGGTTTTATGTCGGCCGACGAGTTAGAAGAGACTGATATAGGTCTGGGAGATAGGCCTATGCCGACATATATTAGCAGAAATTTGTATTCTCATTTTAGATCCAAGCTTATTGAGTTCTTAAAAGAATATAAAGATTGTTTTGCTTGGGAGTTTTTCAAGATGCCTGGTCTTAGCCCATCTATTTGTTGTGCATCGACCGCCTATAAAGCCTGGATATCGGCAGTACAAACAGCCTCCCATGAGATTTAAAGCCGATATGTATGATGCGATTAAAGCCGAAATCACTCGGCTATACGATGTTAGATTTATTCGGCTCTGCCGATATGCAGAGTGGGTTTCAAACATAGTTCCAGTAATGAAGAAAAATGACAAACTTAGGGTGTGTATTGATTTTAGGGACCTAAACAAAGCTACCCCTAAGGACGAATACCCAATGCCCATAGCCAATTTGCTCGTGGATGCTGCTTCCGACCACAAAATCATAAGCTTTATGGATGGCAATGTAGGCTACAATCAGATTTTCATGGCCGAAGAAGATATCCACAAGACTGCTTTCAGATGCCCAGAAGCAATCGGCTTATATGAATGGGTTGTCATGACATTTGGCTTGAAGAATGCTGGAGCAACTTATCAAAGGGCCATGAACTATATTTTCTATGATATGATCGGCTCTCTAGTGGAGATCTACATTGATGACATTGTCGTCAAATTCAGGGAAATAGAAGACCACATAGCCGATCTGAGACAGGTTTTGGAGAGAACGAGGAAGTACGGACTAAAAATGAACCCACTAAAGTGTGCGTTCGGCGTGTCGGCCGGGCAAATTTTAGGGTTTCTTGTTCATGAGAGAAGAATAGAGGTTACACCAAGGAGCATCAATGCTATCAAGGCAATTCAGCCTTCGAGGGATAAGAAGCAACTGCAGTCTTTGATCGGCAAAATCAACTTTATCAGACGATTCATCGTAACCTTTCAGAAAAGATGGAGTCGTTCACGCCATTACTTCGGCTGAAAGCCGATCAAGCATTCACTTGGGGGGCAGAGCAACAAAAAGCGTTGGACAATATCAAGGATTACTTAAGCTCACCTCCAGTTTTGATTTCTCCACAGAAAGGAATACCATTCAAGCTATATCTGTCAGTCGACGAAAAGTCCATCGGCTTGGTTTTGATTCAGGAGATCGAAGGGAAGAAAAATGACATCTTTTATCTCAGCCGACGACTTCTGGATGCAGAAACAAGGTATTCACCAATGGAGAAATTGTGTCTTTGCTTGTATTTTTCGTGCACAAAGTTGAGGCATTACTTGTTATCCAATGAGTGCACCATGGTATGCAAAACCGATGTAGTAAAATACATGCTATTGGCTCCAGTGCTAAAAGAACGGGTTGGGAAATGGATTTTTGCGTTGACAGAGTTTGATTTAAGATACCAGGCGCCCAGGGTAGTTAAAGGACAAGTTATAGCCGATTTTATAGTGGAACACAGAGATGACTCAATCGGCTCAGTAGACATTATGCCTTGGACTCTAACTTTTTGTGGCTGGGTTTGCACCAGTGGTTGCGGAATCAGCTTGGTAATAATTTCTCCCAGGGGGCAAGCTTTGAGTTTGCCTTTTCAATCACGCCCCATGCCACAAACAACCAAGCCGAGTATGAAGCCGTACTCAAAGGACTACAACTACTCAAGGAGGTTGAAGCCAATGCCATCGAAATAATGGGAGATTCACTGTTGGTCATCAGCCAGCTGTTAGGAGAATTTGAATGCAAGAACGACGTGCTGATGGCCTACTATAAAAAATGCCGAGAGTTGATGGACAGCTTTCGGCTAGTGACTTTGAAGCACATACCCAGAGAACAGAATGCAGAAGCCAATGATTTAGCTCAGGGGTAGAGATGGCAATGGGTACCCGAAACCCGAGTACCCGGCGGATTTTATCCGATAAAGAAATGGGTATGGGAGGAATTTTCTATCCGCGGGTATGTTTTTGGGTGTGGGTATGGGTGTGTACTACCCATACCCGTTTACTCGCGGGTAAGAAATACCCGTATAAAAGTCTAGCTGCCCTCCCTCAGCCAATTTAGCCTATAAATATGTTGTGAACCTTGCTACCTTGCTGTGAATTTTGAGGTTGAAACGGAAGGATTTTATGTGTGGGATGACCTACATGTACATACTCTGTCGGGTACGCTGACGGGTACGGGTAACCCGTCAGGTAGAATTACCTGCGCGGGTACGGGTATGGAAGTACTTTCTTACCCGCATGCGGGTATGGGTAACCCGACGGGTAAAATTTACCCTAGCGGGTACAGGTATGGGTGGGCACTACCCATCGGGTATATACCCGTTGCCATCTCTACTCAGGGGGCATCAGGCTACAGACCGATGACAAAACAAATTGAAGTAGAGATCGCCACCATGACAGCCGACAACTGGAGATTTGTTGTCTACAACTACTTACGAAACCCCTCCCAGTCGGCTTCAAGAAAATTGCGCTACAAGGCTTTGAGATATGTCTTGCTCGACGAAGATTTGTATTATCGGACGATTGATGGCGTGATGCTTAAGTGTCTCAGTGCCGATCAAGCTAAGGTAGCTATCGGAGAAATGCATGAGGGAATTTGTGGCACGCATCAATCGGCTCATAAAATGAAGTGGCTACTTCGAAGAGCAAGGTATTTTTGGCCGATGATGCTAGAAGATTGTTTCAAGTATTACAAAAGATGCCAAGACTGTCAAAAGTTTGGAGCTATCCAGAGAGCACCAACATCGACTATGAACAATCATCAAGCCTTGGCCGTTCAGAGGTTGGGGAATTGACATGATCAGCCAAATCAATCCACCCTCGAGTAAAGGACACAAGTTCATATTGGTGGAAACAGATTATTTTACCAAGTGGGTGAAAGCAATTCCTTTGAAGAAGGTCGATTCTAGGGACGCAATCGAGTTTGTTAAAGAGCACATCATATACCGATTTGGTCTCCCTCAAACTATAACTACGGATCAGGGATCTATTTTCATATCGGATGAGTTCGTTCAGTTTGCCGACGGCATGGGGATCAAGTTACTCAATTCTTCACCGTATTATGCTCAGGCTAATGGGCAAGCAGAGGCCTCAAATAAAAGTCTAATCAAGCTAATAAAGATAAAGATCGCTGAATACCCCAAGCAGTGGCACAGCCAATTAGCCGAGTCAATTTGGGCCTATCGGATGGCTTGCCACGGATCTGTCCAAGTTCCTCCATATAAACTGGTCTACGGACATGAAGCAGTGTTGCCATGGGAAACAATCGTCGGCTTCAAAAGGGTTTAGTTACAAGATCAGCTTACAGCCGATGATTATTACAACTTGATGGTGGATGAATCCGAAGATTTGGTTTTGTCAAGAATGAGGGCCTTGGAAAAGGTGACAAGGGACAAGGAGCGAGTAGCCCGTCACTATAACAAAAAAGTTGTGCCTAAGACGTTTGAAGAGGGCGAGCTTGTTTGGAAATTAATATTGCCGATCGGATCAAGGGATAATAAGTTCGGCAAGTGGTCACTGAATTGGGAAGGGCCTTTCAAGATCCACAAATGCGTCTCTAAAGGGGCCTATATGCTAGAAGGATTGGATGGAGTAGTATTTGAAGAAATTTTACCCAAGTGTTTGGATCAATTCATGATTCGGCTATGGTTGTGCCGATTCGTGTTAGCCGATGCGTTGTAGGACACAAGCATCGCCTTTAGGACGTTTTTCACGCCACGTTTCCCCTAATTTTTCTACATCGGCTCAACCTAGCCGACGGGGACAAGATTTTTGATTTCATAATTTTGTTAATGCTGAGGATACCATCAACAAAATTAAGGGGGCATACATGTATATTATCGGAAATCAGACTTAGCAAATTTTTCAAGTTCGAAGTTTTTGAAGCATTCAAGGTGTGGTCGGCAAGCATGCACATGAGTGGCATTGATCAAACTGAGTACAAAAGAGTTTGAGCCGATTACAAGATGAGCTGTGAGTTTGAGTTACAAGAATTTCCTAGCCAACTATTACAACTAGTTCAGCGGGAAAGGAAGTTGGTAATAGCCGATATTGCCTTACGACGAATCCCGTCTATCTCTTCAATGACCTTGGCACCGGCTGCATCATTCCCTGGGACCGGCTTCATCGCCCTGTCCATATCAGATAAATGTGACACGGCCGCCTTGATCTCCGCTCGTTGATCCTCGATCTCTTTCGGCAGGCCGGCCACACGCTGTTCTTTGGCCAGAATGTCGGCTTCGACGTTGGCAAGTTCGGCTATCAGTTCCTCCCGTCGCTTGCGAAGCCGTTCAAGTTCAGGAATCGGCTTGGTCTTTAAAGCATCGAACTTGGCCTTCTCGGCGGTGATTTCTTGTTGACTGGCTTTGATGGTGGCCTCCAATGCTTGGTTCTCTCGGGATCGACTATTCTCTGCTTAGCTCGTTCGAACTTGTGCCGATGCACCTCCATGAAGGTGGCCGGTGCGATGATGTCAGCCAGCTAGTCCGGCAGCCGATCTTGGACGTCCTCAAACCGACTACGGATGGAGCCGCAGTCGGTGACCAGAAAGTCGAGGGAGCACTCTAGCCGTTTGGCTATGTCCGACAAGGTAGCCCATAGGTCCTCGCCGACAGCACCATGGCCTTATCGGCATCCTCATCAGGATCCAGAAACTCCGAGAGATCGAAGTCTAAAAGATCGGCTACAGACTGCAAGACAAGAGACAATTAGAAGGGTTGACAAAACTAATGAGCCGATTTATGAGGCTGGACAGAACTTACTCGGACAACTGGGACTGAGGTAGCCACATCTTTGGAGTTGCCACCACCTGCAGCCGTTGGCGTGTGCACGCTCGATACGTGGGGGGCAGGTGTTGGAGCGCGAAGAGGTTGAAAAAAGATACAAGTCAGAAATCGATTGTTTTAATAAGAGGGAAATGAAGGATAGTAGAACTTACCGAGGGAGGAGGAGTCATTTTCTTCTTGGCAACCAGTTTCTTTGCCTACAGACACAGAAGGCTGATGAATCAAAATGGAAAAGGTGATGATATTAAATGATGAAAGGTGTTTACCGGTTGGGAACGAGGGACGCGTTTCGAAGGGATCAAAGTTTTTTAGATGGTCTGTTCAGCCGATGGAGTCCGAGCATATTTGTCTGAAGAACTCGTTTCTGCTACGGCAGCGTTGACAGCTTGCTCCATTTCCTCGTCCCTAACATCTTCTTCGAGGACTGCATCCACATCTGGATCGACTCGAGGTAAGTCGTCGGCTGGAGTTGGTTTCGGCTTCTTCGAAGCCCGTTTCTTTTCTCTGCAGCGAGTAGCAGGTGACGGCTTCGCCCTTTTCGGTGATGCAACGGCTCACGGGTTTGGCCGTGAAGAACTGTAGCCACATTCGGCGCGTGGAAGCCGATGATTGATGGGGCTAGCCCACAGCCGCCGGATAGCACGCCAGGGGCATAAAGGATTGCAACTCCCGTGTTACTTGCGTGTGGAGGGGAAGCGTCGATTGTCTGCAAAGGAATAAGGCATGGTTAGTCAAGAATGCAAGTAGTGGCCGAAGGAAACTAAGAAGAGAAGACACTTACCGAGGGGATTATTTTCGGATCGACGATGGTCAAATACATCGAGGCCGATTGATGGAACAAGTGCCGCTTCCACTCATTCCACCATCGGCTGAAGATAGTTGTCCTCGTCACCGCCTGGTCGATATTGTCAATACTTCCCAGAGGGGGACCAGGGATGTTGAGCAGCCAATTCATCATGACGTCTCCTTCGATTTTGCCCCTGGCCTGGATCTTGTCCGAGTAATAGAGGCCGATCGGCAGTTGGCCCATGCCAAGTTGTCTTGCAGCCACCATCGAATGATAGAATTCATAGGACTTCTGGATGTTGCGCCCTTGGTGGATGCCGATGGGGAGGATGCAAGGTGTTATGGCCGATGTGTAAATCTCCCTCGGTTTTTCATATTCTTCAGAGTTAAGCTCGTCTAGTCGAAGGTTGTCTGGGAGTTCAAGTTTGTCAATGTCTTCATAGTCGAACCATATTCTTGAGCTGCTTGGGAAGCCGCTATACAGATTGCTGAACCAGTTTTTGAAATGATCGGCTGTCAGTTTGGATCCAGGGTAAGTTGCTGCTGCTTCCCCATACGACAGACATCGGCGGGTGGTTACTTCTTCATCATCTTCGAACCGTGGCTCGATCAAGGGAAAATTGGCTTCTAGTGGAGCTGGCCTTTCTGTAACCTGATAAGTGTGGAGATTTAGCCACAGCTGCAGCAACCACCAGGGCCCTCCTGTGTTGACGGCCTTCTTGGAAGCCAGCCGAGCCGATGCGTTGCTTAGCATCTGGTACAAATACTCGAGCAGGTATTTTCCTAGGGGGACTTATTTTTTACTCACCAGAGCTTCGGCTACGTACTGCCAGTTGCTAGTCGGCCCACAGCTTGATCCGCAGAATACAAATTTCTCTAGCCACATCAGGAGGAAAGCTGTGTGTTCTCTCTCGGAGATTGGACAATCTTTCATGTTCATTGATATAAAGCCGCTCCAGCCTCCTATGCTCTTGGTCTTAAAATTATGGATGCATTTGATATTGAGGTTGGTTGGGTCGACTGTGGAGGTTATGTCCAGTCCGGTAATCATTGCTATGTCCAGGAGAGTTGGCGTCATCGGCCCTTGTCTGAACAAAAACGCATTCAGCGTATCTGACCAGAAGTAAGTTGCAGCTGAAAGGAGGGGTTCATCCTTGGGCATGTCGGCTGTTGTTAAAGCTACGCACTGGTTTATACCTAGCTCAGTCCAATGAGTTTGCTGCCTAGCCGACATCCTTAGGTACCAAACCGGCCAAGATTTGTCTGTTGAAGGCTAAGACTTAAAAGCACAAGACCAGTGGGCCAGATCAGGGGTGGAAAACCTAAAGGGAATCCGGTTTGTTTCGGCATTAATGAACTCGCTAGGGTCTAAGTTGCCGATCGGCCCTAACAAGAACTGATTGGGGCTAACAAGGTCTGGGATGGCGATTTGGTGGGTGAGGTGCTGCAAATTAGAGGATAGAAGAACGAGATTATAGAGGGTAAAAAGCCAAGTCACAAGGAGAAAAGGGCTACAGCCGATGAAACTTACCTCTGGGTACTTCACCTGAGCCGTGTCGGAGCGAGTACTTGAAGACGCCATTAATGGTTGTGATCGCTGTCGCGAAGAGGGTTGCCAGAGAGGTCGTGCTTCGGTTCCCGACGAGGTCGCCGAGGAAGCAGAAAGGTTTTTTCTGGCTACGGCTTAAGGATGCAAAAGTGACAGCGTGGCTTGGTTCGGCGCAAGGCGCGTGTTATTTAAAGAGTTTTTCATGATAGCCGAAACAGATTCAACCTAGAGTTGTGCGGGAGTTCGAAACAGTGTCAAATCCGCGATACTATCATATCATGGACTTGGGAGGCATGTGTTAACGACTAAATTTGGTAACCAAATCCCCGGGTTCAGAGCCAAGATTGGATCAGAATCGGATTGGGGGCACGATCTACGGAGAAGCAGAGACCGCATCGGCTAAGACCGAATCGGCTGGAAAACCAGTCGGCTGAGGACGAATCAGACAAGGATGGTCAATAGCCAATTTCGGTTAGGAGATGGAAATTGAACCGATCCCGGAATAGGAGCATAAAGATAAATATTGGATTCGGTTCCTAAATGTTCGTTAAAGATATTTCCATCTATGGATAGAGTCCTGTAACGGCAATTGTATCTGTAAATTAGAAAGTTATTAGATTTTTCTTTTGTAACGCGGTATGGGACTGTGTCCCGAGATATTATCGTACTGTAAATAGTGGATAAGGTAGAAACCGTATCCTACATGGATATTGTTGTGCCTAGGTATAAATAAGACCCGAGGGCTCTTTGTAAATCAACAAACATACAATCAATCAATTTCGGCGCATTGCCACCCATTTTATTTTAGACGAGTTCCTGCTCTTGTTCGGCTGCACCGTTTCTGATCTCCAAACAAGGTAATGATTTGTCATTAGTGGTTTGTATCAAAGGGACTAGTGCTTCCATCGTCATGATACTCTAGTTTTGATGGTATGAACTGGCAATTTATCATACATGGCCTATAATCTAGAGCAACTGCTAGATCTGTCCTACAATCGGTTGATTTCTCTCTGAAGATCGCAGCCGATAAGGATAGATCTAGGGGTTGAATTGGATTATATGTTGTATCTACCGTTTCGAGGGGTTAACATTGACTTATACTGATCTGATATTTCTTTTGTACTTAATGCTGCATCTAATCGACCTATTAAGTCACTCTTAGAACTATTAAGATATGTTTAGTTTAATGTTTACCATTAGAGACAGCGCTGGAGTTTCAGCCAGTCTTATCTGTTTTAGTTATCTTTAGTTTTAATTGCTATTAGATATATTAAAACCGTCTTTTATATTAAGATCTTAATCTATCTAAGTGCCCTAAGCCGATGTCAATCTGTCATGCTATGCTGACAGCCGATTGATCTAGGTTTAGCACATTTAGATCAGATTAATATCTTTTTATAAAATGTATCAGAGTATTAGATTAGCTTAGGCATCCACCACCCTGAAAATCGGTCAAGGGCTTGATTGTCTAGATATTACGTCTCTTTTCATACTTAGTGTTGTATCAGTTCAGTTTGACCTACTAAGTCATGATTAGAACCGTAATCTCTAGCCTACCTGTTGGCTGCCAATAAGGGTTTCATCGGGTTACAACCGATGAGCTATCTGGCATTACATCGGCTATGCTATGAATACGTATAATCTTTGTCTTAAGGTACGTTTAGACATAAGTTATTTATACTGTCTCGGTACACTACCGATCTATCCCAGTCATTTGGTTTAAACATATTTTGAGACCTAGATTATATGCTATTGATATATACAGCCGATCGAATAAACCTAATTTCCCACGGACGTTGCATCAGTTTGCAAGGATTGCCTACGAGTTGGTTTTTAGCCGATGACAACAGAGTATTCATCGATCATTGCTTATCTTATGCCATTGGATCTCCGACCGATGTGTGCTTTGATATTCAGATCAATATCTATTTTATCATGAGATTGGTTTATGCTATTATGTCATCGTGTTATTGTTGGCCGATCGTCTTTATATAGATGTTTGCTCAGCACACTGCCGATGGATTAAAACCCTAACTGCATCGGTCGACATCGGTATCGGCTAGAATCGCGCCATCGGCCTATTAGCCGATCGGCTGTTTGGACATCGGCAGGGACCGCATCATCGGCTTATCAACCGATCGGTTGTTTTGGTTATCGACCTATCGGCTGACATGCTTTTATGTTTTGCTGTTTTGTACATCTTATCAGTGACAGGATCAAACTGACTAGCACGCCCGCACTTCATCGATTTTAGGACCTGCACTGGAGCTAAGCATATCTCACAGGCCAGCGTGTGTTTTGACGTCAACACATCTTTTGGAGATCCACAGCGGTGGTACGGATTTGGCATCAACAGGTATGCAACGGAAACGCGCGCGACAGCGAAAGCTTGATTCTTCTTTTTGATTGATGATGAATGAGTTAGTCGTGTGTGATCGACTATTTCTGTGTAGGTATGTATCAGGATGGGAATAGTTAGGATATGACCCGAAGCTAAATCATTTTTAGTGAGTTTGTTGATCTATGGTTTAATGTAATAAATGCATCATGAGTCCATTATATTAATAGGTTATCCATGAATACTTAAATGGATCAGCTATATTACTATAAAAAAACTTCTATTATGTGTAAAACTCGGACCTAAAATTTTTAAACTCATGTTCACATTATGAAAACTTATTAGACTTAGTTGAATTTTGTAAGAATGATTTATTATATACAGAAGTCATTTATACATGTGAGGCTCATGATGCATTCCTAAGACTCAAAAATTATAATTAAATGTGTATAAAACTTGAATCCAATTTTTAAACTCACGTTCATACTATGAAATTTGTTAAATTCGGTTAAATTTTATAGGAATAATTTATTATAAAATTTTATAAAAATGATTTATTACATAGAGATTGTATAAATTTTAAAGATATTTATACATATAAAGTAATTTTGGATTGAACTCTTTATATATATGTTCTAATGGTCTAATCCATTTGATCCATTTATATTTTCAAAGTAATTCAAAAATTCATCAAAGCAAATTTATAAATCGGATGGATAAATAAATCAATCCTAACCATTCTAGGAATCCCATAGGTATGCAGGCGGAGGCGTACGACGTGGTGGCGATCAAGTTCCGGCCGGGGGCTCAACGCCGTCACCAATTTCGACATCACGAGGTACGACGTGGACAAGATCCTGGAGAGCAACACGCTCCTCCCCGGGGAGCTGGCGCAGCGAAAGGGTAAGGACGGCGACGGCGGCCGACGCGATGGCGGAGAGCGCGGCGGTCACCTTGGTGCAGGCCGGGAACGCGGTGGAGTGGAAGATGGCCGCCGCCGCGAGAACGGGTGGCGACGGGCAGCAGCACGGGCACCGCGGCCACCAGCACCACCATGACCTCCTGTCGAGGCGATGCATTCTCGGTGCTGCACGACATCGTGTCGACCGTGGCCGCGGACAGCACCGCGCGGGGCGGCGGCAACAACGCCAGCGCGGCGCACATGTCGAACGCGTCGGCGTCGCTGGCGACGAGCCTGAGCAACTCCCGTGAGCAGAGCCCGGACAGGGGCGTCGGCGGCGGCGGCCTCACCACGCTGTTCGCCAAGCCGCTGAACTCCTGGGCCTCGCCCTCGTCGGCGTACCGTCAAATCGTTAAGTAAAAAATCAATGGTACACGCGCGTGTAAAAAATCCACTCTCTGCATTATACCTAGTTTCATGTGGAATCACTGAATCGGAGTACCATCAAATCGTTTACTCGTGATACTGTTCTGGTCTCTGTCCGCTAGATTCTGGACCGCACGTTCTCCATCGGACGGTCCATGCGAGCCCAAGGCGCTTCAGAGAATTATTCTCCGATCCCCGCGTGACCTCTTCCTGCCCGCACGCTTTCGATCGAACGGTTCGCGTGAACCCAAGTGGGTTCGGAGAAGCCGTACCCGAAATCAACGGAAACGCGCGCGTCGTTCGCCCTGGGCCCGGCGTTCCGTGGCAGGGGGATGGTGTGCAAGGCCGAGGAGGTTGGGCCGTGAAATCTGGATTGTTTTACGGCCTTGGCCTTTTTAGATTGGAGGGTTGGGCTTCGTTTTGGGTTGATTGGACGTTTGTGAACCGGTGACTCTGCAGTGTAAAGTTTAAGTATTTTGTGGGGAACTAGGAGTACTTCAGTACGTAGAGTGTACCATAGTCCATGCACAAGCATACATCATGGAGTTAAAGTGCTTAGTATTTTGCGTATTTTAGTGCACTGCACGTGTTTTTTCTTAATCTAGTTAGGCTTCGACACTAAGTTACTGTGACCGCCAGCCACTCAATGGAGCGCCGGGTGTACTTTACACGTGTGTTAGCTCTCGTTGTTGTTCACCAGTTGGGCATGTCGTCGGTGGGGCAATTGTGCAAATAATTGGACCATTATATAATCGCCTTTTTACGTCATACGGCAAAAATCACACAAACGCACATCGTTACAGCAAAGCTAAGCCAGAGTCAGGTACTGCCGGTTTTAATGCGTGACATCATGATTAAGCTATGGCTAACTTCCCCAAGCTTGCTGAGTTGCGGCAATCATTCGCCATGATAAGAAGAGGTCGATCGAGTGATCGAGTGATCGAGCGATCCAGATTCACCAGATGTAAGAACGCAACTAAGCCGTGTCGCCGTGTCGGTCACTGCTTGCAACCAAATGGCATTTCCCTTGGCTTATACTGCAAGAAGGCAAACGGCTGACAAAGCTGCATATACACTTGCACTCGAGCACTCGCACCTAATACTCCTACTAGTAGTACATTTGTTCTTCCACCAAAAGGCAAAAGAAAAAAGGAAAAAAAGAATGATATCATGTGTATTGTACAGTATGATTTGTATCTCCAGTTCAACACGGCAGAAAACGTCGTCATGTGAAACGCTTGCTTACGGCAGCCGCTGGACCAGCAGAAGGACCGGACGGACGCCTTGGCGCGACACAGCTGTCTCCCGGCCACATGCCGTGCAGATAAGGCGATGGACTCGGCACAGGTCTCACACACTCTCACTAGCTGCAGCTGATGCTGCTGCCACCATTCTCGGCTACTCACAGCTCATCTCCAGTGGAGACAACATCCGGGTTTATTAGTTTTTTGTTGCCATCTCACTATCTGGAATTCATTTCTGGCTCCTTGAAATGGACCGGTTACATTACATGGAGATGGAGTCCTATTTGTATAGCTTCAGGTAGTATTTGACACCTGAATTGAGACGTATGCCGCCTGAATTGAGACGGACTGGAATTTTCTTGTGCAACTGGGATGGAATGGAATACTACATCAGCAGCAGGTGTGTGGTGGTGTCCAGCTGTAGTGGGATGATGTTTTGTGGTCTTGTACGTTACACCATGTAGTGTAGTTGTATCACTTGGAAAAAGCACGCCATTTCACAAGTTCTCTTCCCGTTTTGACACTTTTGAAAAGTTTGTCAACATTTATATTCTCGGTGATTATCAGAAAGGCAGCTTCTTTATTGACTACCTGCTGGAATCTGGACGCGTACATTCAAGAGAAAAAAAGCTTCCAGCCATGTGACATTGTTATGGACAGTATCAGTTTTGCTGGAGTCATGCAGAACGGGTTCAGCAGCACAAGTAGATTGACCAACATAGCATGCTGGGCAAAGATGGTCATCAGAATTCAGAAGCAGACACATGAGGAAGGGATGGCTTCTAATTAAGGGCATTTCGGATTCCGAATCACTAGCACAGGCAGTAATGTGTGTTTGCCTCCTAAGATAAATCCCCACATGAAAACCAAAATTGGTTTACAAAAGAATCGGATAGTCCTGGAATAACTAGGCAAATTTACAGTCCAAGAACAACTATATCTACACAACCAAGGGGGAGGGGCCTATTTGGGCGTGTACATTGTGGATCATGTTGTGTGAAGTTATGACTTAACACATGGACGACACGATTGCGTCATGCAACATTTCAATATCGCCAAAGAGCCTCGACACAACATCCCTGGAGCACCCTCCATGTTCACTGTTTTTTTAACATCTATCATGCTTTTTACAGTTTACTCAATCTGCTCGCCTATGAGATCAAGGCCTACTAACAAGAAAGATATACCCTGGAACAGGAGAAAGTAGAAATGTATACCCTGTTTCGAGAGCAAACTGCGAGCCGCAGCTGTTAGGAGGAGCAATGAGAGTGCAAGCTCTTTCTTGTATATCCGGTTGTGCTTCTTCTTCGCATCCTTTCTGGGAGTGGACTGCTCTTTTGCAATAGCGTCGAGGTTAGGCGCCGATTCAGTTTTTTGGTGCTTCAACTCTTTGTGTGCCAAAGAAATGAGGTCGCCCTCCGACGATCGACCTGACTTCTTGGTCACCACCCACTCATATGCACTTCCAAGCTGGAACAGACCGGAGATCATGGCATTGAATTTTGTCACGGACATGGTGTTTTCGAAGAGTAGGTATGGGATGATGAAAGGGAAAGATTTTGGAGAAGGCAGGATGTTGAGTAAGGACATCAGGGCAGGAATGTAGCATACGACCCAGTCAGGGAGCTCGGCTTCAGGCACAAACATCGTCATTGGGAGGATGATGCAGAAGAGTGTGAAAGAGTAGAATGGTAGTATGAGCTTCCGGAGAAGGAAGAAAAGGAAGATCAAGTTAGCTTTCTTCCAAAACGCAATCTGCAGCACAATAAAACAAAGTTAATAAGCAATCAGATCAGTAAGACATAGCTATCAACAAGTCAGTTGTTTCATCTAGCAATCAGATTGGTAAAACAGAGCTATCAACAAGTCAGTTGTTTCATCCAAACATCCTATCAGGTAGTACATTATTTTGGTGACAATGACAACAAAAGGTGAAAAGCAAATTCAAATCCATCATGATAATGCAAAAAAAGGGTCTAGTTGTAACATGCGCACAAATGATATACATTTAGAAATCTACATTTTATATTCTAGTGAAATGGATGGTGCTCGATGAGAATGTGTCTTTAAGTGTATAAACCTAAGTACTTAAGAGAAAAGGCTAATGGTACAGGAAATATCAACAAGTAAATTGAATGGTTCCAGGATCAGTTAAAACATACAATAAAACGTCTTTCATCATGTTAAAATCATCGGAGCATACTGTATTCACAAGGTCATGAGCATGTGTCATGTATCCAAGAAAAGCATCCAACACACATTTTTGTCAAGATCACATTAATTTATCCGTCGATGCTCAAATTTTCACTGTAAATACTAAACGGATTTAATGATATACCCAACATGCTATTCGAACACAACAAAGTTACATAGAATTGATAAGGGAAAATGTTGTAAAGACTTTTATATCATGTTTGCATTAAAAATATTTATCCAGCCCAATCAGATACCTCATAACAACATTTGGTTATATAAATTCATTGTTTAGATGTTTTAAAAAATAAAGTACTACAACAAATAAAAGCAAATCAGCACCTTGCATTTGATAATGTCCGGTAAGCAGAGTCTGAATAGCTGCATTGGACCAGAATGCCACCGATGCTGCTGCTTCCTGTAAGCTTCGTATGACTCTGGTAATTCACATTGGCACTGTCCATAATGAGGAAAATGGGTTATTTCCACTGAGAAAGGTGAAGAAACATAACCCAACCAGTTATCAGAAAGTTTGCCATATATAATACCTCGACGTCATTCAGGAAAATAAATTTCCAGCCCCTAAGATGTGCCCGGACTGCAATGTCCATGTCCTCCACTGTCGTACGCTCCATCCACCCGCCTGAGTCATCCAATGCCTTGATTCTCCACACACCAGCAGTGCCATTGAACCCGAAGAAGTTTAGGAATATCCCATTCACTTGCTGTTCAACCTCAAAGTGGAAGCAAAGATTAATGTTTTGCAGACGAGTCAATAGGTTCTCATCCTTATTCACAAATGACCATCTTGCTTGCACTAGTCCCAATTCATCATTGTCCTGCAACGGCAAATAAACGAATCAGAATTAGAACCCTAAACCTATACATTATCACCACAAACTAAAAGCACAAAATCCATCTCAATTTACCTTGAAATGTGGCACAGTTCGCTTCAAGAAGTCCGGATTCGGTTGGAAGTCTGCATCAAAGATGGCAACAAACTCATAGTCCTTGACATAGCTGCAGCTCATTGCTGACTTGAGATTTCCAGCCTTATAACCATCCCTAAGGACACGATGCCGGTACACAATCCGAGCACCGTTCTGCTGCCACTTCAGCACCTCCTCTCTGATCAGTGTCTGCGTCGTCGGATCGTCCGAATCATCCAATACCTGAACCAAGAAGTTGGACCTCGGCCAATCAAGATTGCACACGGCCGCAATTGATTGCTGATAAACCTGGACAGACCAGCAAACAAACATCAAAAGGTTGCTATTTTGGAGACAAAAATGGCATGTTTTAGCGATAGCAACAGCACCAACCTCCTTCTCGTTGCACATTGGTATCTGCACGAGTACCATGGGGTAGTACGCGGCGTCGGGGTCTTCGGCGTCAGGCAATGCCGGTGACTTGGGGTTAGGCTTGATGCGCTTGAGATGGATGTAGAAGCAGCCGAGGCACTGGATGAGGCGGTCGGCGCTCTGGATGAGGAAGAGCACGACGCATGCATCGGTGAGGAACTGGATTAATGGCGCGACATAGGTGGCGCGGAAGCGCAGCCACGACGCGTAGAGCGACTCGACGCCGATGACGGGAAGGGCGAGCGCGGAGGCCGCGAGGTCGTCCCAGCCATTGATGTAAGCGCCGAGCTCAACAATGAGGAGGAGAACCGAGAGGACGAGGAAGGCCCTGATGAACGCGTAGAAGCGGGAGCGGAGCACGGGGCTCTCGCCGGCGGCGGCGTCGGCGTCCGTCCTCCCGGCGGCCACCCTCCGCCTGGCGGCGGCGCCGAGCGCGACGGCCGCGGAGGCCAGGGACGCGAGGCATCCGGCGGCGCGGTGCGCCTTAAGCAGCAGCACCCAGGTGATCTGCTTGGCGTTCTTGCCGCGCCCCCCCTTGCGGCGGCCACCGACCAAGAACTCCTCGTCGTCGTCATCCGGCGAGGAGATCTCGGAGATGGACCAGTTGGGGTTCTCCATCTTGACCACCACCGGCGTGCCCCGGTAGTGGTCGCCGCCGCCGGCCTTCCCGCCCCATAAGCCGCTCCACGGCGCCATCCAATGGCCGGTCCAAGAACCAGCCTCCTCCTCCTCCCTCACCCTCACCTCACCTCTCGTTTTCCTCGCCCCCAAATTAGCCTCCCACTTCACCCACACACTATTCCTGGACCTCCACCTCCCCACCCCGCAATGCCAATCTCTCCCTCACCGATGCAGCTACGCAGCTAATCTCACTGCCATTTAAGCTCAAGGAGAAGCGAGAGCGAGAGCGAGAAGAAGAGGACGGAGTGCGAAGTGGGAAGTGGGAACAGCTCAACACGTCAAGAGGAGGGGGGAGAGAGGTCGGCAGGAGGAAGGGGAAGCAAATATTTTAATATTTTTCTTGTCTTTCCGTGCTTGTTTTTTTTCCTAAACCCCCCTTAGTTTGGTAAGGTTTTTATGTCGGAGTTAATTAAGGGGGCAAATTACGCGGTTCCCGCGGTTTAAACCCCGCAGTGGAAGGGCAAAAGGAGAACAAATCGTACTGCTATCCTTTATGGCTTTTATTTTCCTTTTTTTTATCTTGCTGTGTGGAATGTTTGGAGGAGCGGCTTTGGGCTGTGGTCCTTGCGTTGATTTTTTTCGCAAATTTCGTTCTTTTTTCACGTATTCTGCGTTTGTTTGGTTTGATCATGGTGAAATATTTGTGCAGTGGAGCGTTTCGTTTACGCCAAATGTTTTTGTTGGTTTGTAGATCTTGCATTGGGTAGGTTGGGTCTGGAATTTGGTTATTCAGGGGAAGGGAGAAAGATGGCGATGCTCTGTTTTGTTTTCCCTTCTTTACCACGGGAGAAACAGCAGCATGCTTTTTCAGATCGACGATTTTTGCATAAAGCACCCCTATACTCCTGCATTGTACAAAGCAGTCCTTCATAGCCATTGAATGTGGAGATTAGTACTACCGGGTAATTATCTTCTTCTCAGAGAGTGTTCCTGAAAAAGAGGCCGAAACGAAACCGTAACTCCTGTGAGGCTGTGACAGCGCTGTCGTCCACCCCGTGAACAGTCACCGGGGCTAGGGAAACGTGGCCGATCGGACGGCACAGGACCCGCACCGACGCGGCCCTTTCAAACCGCGCCGTCCGATCTCCTCCGCATCTTGCAGAAGTCAAAATAATAATATATGAAAAAAAGGAAAGCGACGGGCGCCTGAGGGTGACCGGGAAGGGAGATGAAAGCGCTCAGGGGCGGGTCCCTCGTAGGGACGCAGAGACGGGCATGCGGGCCCCACCAGATGGTGGGTCCCACGCTGGGGCGCATAGACGGGCAAGTGGGCCCTACCGGGGGAGGGGGCGGTCGGTGGTCCCACACGTGACGGGAGGAGGAGCGGGCTGGCCGGCGCAGGCGGCCGCGGCGCCGTGTCATCTCAGACATCGCCGCTGTTCTAGAAAAGCGGGACTCGACCGGGTTTGGTCTGTGGTCGGTTTTTCTCTTGCCCCCGCCAGCTGCGCGCGACCCCGGTTTATCCGTGTTCGTTTGCTGCGTGCTGACCTGCTGGGTTTCATCTGGCCAGCCGCCGGCTTTGTCACATGCGCTTATCCTTATCCTAGTTTCTACTTCCACCAGCAACGACCTTTTTTACAGGTTTTTTCACTATGAGGGTATTGTTTTTTCCCTGTAACATGGAATAATGGAAGATGTATACCAGTATATAATAAAAGCATCTTAAAAGAGATAAAAATTAATTCCTAATTAACAACATTATATTATCGTCACATCCATCGGATACGAAATCACTGACATAATAGTAAATAATAGTGAAAGTGTATGAGTTTGCATCCCTACGTGATTGGTGAACTTGTGACATCATCATCATGAGGTTGTGTGAGCTCGTGAGTTCGTCGTGCGAACTTGTGATGTCACACGTGGGTGGTGTGATGGCACACACGCATCAGGTGCACAAGAGAGGGAAGCGGTATCACGCGTTGCACATACGATGACAGCTTGAGACGATATCGTCACCTCCTACCGTGACCACGGTCCAATATTATCATATTTTGGCCCCTAACATATCTATGAAAAATAAGCTGTGAACAGTATATTTTGGGTTTTTGTTTTGTTTTTTACTATACAGAGCTATTGTTTTTTTTCCAATTACATGAGAAATGTATACTCACGTACCAGCGAATATGTCTCTAGCATACGCTTAAAGAGACATGCTACTATGATCTCTAGCACATGCACCTTTATTTTTATCGTGAGACTTTTAAGATATCCTCCTGCTAATTGAGAGTAACAAGCTCATGGATATGTATTATATGATGGGCATGTGTTTTTTTAATAGGAAAAGGTATACTTATATTTTTTTACACATTTGAGTAAACAAGCAAGAATAATTCATTGTCCTTGCTTCCGCTAAGGTTTGTAAGTTTGCTGTTGGAATTAAATCGTGTGCTTCAAACTCATGCTGATTGACTCCATTAACTGATCATACTCTAGCTGCCACGTAGTTTGGCCATGGCTTTGGACCTTTCCCTCGAGCACCATGGGCGACGACAACCATACGTGCCAACTGCCAAGCGGATGGTGCCGATGGCCTGGCTTAAGCTTGGTGGTCGCGTGGTTACATGCGTATTCATCCAGACCCTCGTTTTTGTCGTTGAAACAGGACAGGCGATGCGTGCAGTGTTCTCGATCGTGACAAGAGCGTGCGTGCATACACATGATACACTTCGATCGGATCATGAAACGTCCCCTGGAAAATCCCCTTGCTACTACTACTACTGTGCTACGTACGCAGAAGGACGAAAGGATTGCTGTGCTGAATGCGATTGGCCCTACAGCGAGCATGCAATGCGTGTGTCAATCAATATCTCGCCTAGCTAGTAGTAGTAGTAATATATCAGCAATTCAGCAAGACAGCCAGCTGCAGGCTGAATCAGCACGGCACGAGAGTGAAAGCTCCCACGTAGTAATGTACTACGTCGTCCTCGTGTATGTTAGTACGCGTGCAGGTTGTCGATCGCCTTGGCGTGGCCGGCGTTGGCGCCATCGATCGATCGGTAAGAGTACGCACGGTGTTCATTAACACCCATGCAACTATGCACACGTCAGCAATACAGGCTAGTTGCGGTGCAGTGGTAGCAGCAGCAAGGTAGGCTACTGTGGAGAACACATGGACACTTGCAAGTGTACGCAAACCATATTATATCAGTTCAGCCTATTCACGGTTTGGGATTAGGCCACGTTCTCGTAAATTAGCCATCACTCGTCCTTCGTCACATTTTTCAAACGGCTAAATATATATTCCGTATAAAAATATTTTATATAAAAATTACTTAAAAATATAATAAATTTATTTATCAATTTTTTATATTTTAATACTTAATTAATTTTATGCTAATCACATTTTTAAGTATGGTTAATTAGTAGTGAAATTCAGCCGTTAAGAACGTAGCCTTAAACCGTTCAACCCATGAAACCAAATCAACCCAACCCGTTTTACCATTTATTCACGGGTTGGTTTGGACTCGGTGTAACACATTAGTCTCGGTTCTTGGTTCGTAATCCAGTAGTCCGGTTATCAAACCGGACTACAAATTCGAGACTAGAGATAGCGATCTCTAGTCCCGGTTAAATAACCTGACTAAATATGCACCTTTAGTCCGTTGAAGCCACCAACCGGACTAAAGATGGCGGAGCCACGTGGCCAGGCTGCGTCATCTTTTGTCCTGGTGGTGGCTTGTGGGACTAAAGATGGCGCATCCGGCCACGTGGCTCGCCATCTTTAGTCCCGGGTTGTTGCTCCAACCGGACTAAAGAATTTTTATATATTTTTAAATTTTATTTTTTCTCCAACAGTGCTACATACTACATATTACACCCATATTATTATTTTACACACATATATTTATAAATATATAGTATATAATATATATTTATAAATATATAAGTTACACACATATAAATGAACTTAAGAAAGAAAATATATACATATAATATATTACAAAAACATATACACATATGTACAATATCCACATATATTTCGTATGTTATAAAACATTGTCTATTTTGTGGATCCGGTGGTTAAGTTACTTAAATTAAAATAGAACTCCCCCGTGGGATCAATGATCTGCTCGTTTATAAATCCCATCAATTCTTCCTGAGCGGCTTGTATGAAAGTCTCGTGGGGAAGGTTGTCTCTTACTTGCATAAGCTGTCATTAATTCGATCAAACGAGAAATAAATATATGAAGTTAATAAGAAATCGGTACGTAATGTATGAATAGCTGTTATACGTACATCTATATCGTCGATAGTTATGACATCGGTCACAAAGCGGTGAATGTAGTCACAGACGTAGTATCCGCATAAGTTGGTGCCCTATGACTGTTTTGCACACTAAAGAACAAACGACGACAAGTTTAATATATATTTCATATTTTAGAACAAAGTAATAATTCAAAACAACTTTGGAGCATGTTACTCACTGGAAAGTTCATCCTCACGGAGAGCTTATCTTTCCAATTTCCGCAAACATTAGTCCGAAGCCGTTCCCATGTCCTACGTGCAGTTAAAAGTTAGCTAGTAATTATTAGAGAACCGCATATATGCAATAGCTAGCAAGTAAGATGACATTACCTATTTAGCAGTTCAAATATCTTTGTGTATGTGGACTCTGGTTTATCCATTGAGTCAAAGACATGGATCCGCGAGTTATCCATGTCAATTACTAATAGAACCCAGTGAAATCTGCAAAGTGGTTTAGATGACACATATGAAAAATTTATGTATGCACACGGAATTGAAATCGGTACGAAAGGAAGAAAATACTTACGCAGTGTTGTAGGGCAGAAGGATAAATGACCGATAGTGGTTTATCACCAGCGACTTGTAAATGTTGTCCAGTGTTGGATCAGGAAAATGATCAACCAATACGCCGTTGATTTTGCGTGGATCCATGAATCCATGTTTGCTACAGTCGTGCATGTTGCAGTATTGCATCGCCATTCTACAACGGTTAAAAAGAATTTTAGTCAGCTAAATACAAGAAGGTAAGAAACGAAATAACAGAACGAAACTTACAAAGCCCGCGTGGCTAGAAGTGAGACGTCGATGGCATCAAGCCGGTACAGTCGAATATGTCTTCAAATCGGATATAGAAGTCGTCACCTCCATCGACGAAATAGTATTGTGAATATTTGCCCGTTACCATCTCTCCACCCTTGCTGGATTCTTGCATGTACCACTTGTGGAAGCGGTACATCTGTGTTGGTAGCTTTTTCACTTGATCCGGCTTTACAAGAGGCTTTCCAAGTTTGAACTTGTATTTCAAATGAGCCTTTGCCGAGGAGCACATGTAATTGATCCATTGAAATTCCAAGCAGATTCCATAAATTGTCTTAAGTCCGATCGACATTTGGAACACTGAACTAGGGTACATCTTTGCCCGTTCTCTTCGCCTTGACAGCAGCCTTCTGAATAGTCCTGTCGTAGTCGGACTGCGGTTGAGGTTGCGGTTGAGGCTGTGTCGTTAGGTACGTCTTGTTGAAGAAGTCCTTGGTCTCCTGGGGGATTTCAGTAGGCTTCTCAGGAGACTTCTTTCTGAAGTGGGCCTTGACTTCAGCTTGGACGGCCTCGTGCAGCTCCTCTGGAGTCATGTCGTACGCCGTTTTCTTTGGGGCTGGTGGGAGCGGGTTAAGTTTAGGCCTCTTGCTTCTTGGTCCACTCTTGGTTGACCTTGACCGTGTGGCTCGAGATGTTGTTTGTTTAGGAGTCGGTGCTCGTTGTGGCGACGGAGGAGTCTGAGAAGGTGGTGGAGTTGGAGACGACCGTTTAGGAGTCGGTGCTCGTGGAGGCGACGCAGGAGGTGGAGGAGGCGGAGGCGGTGAAGAAGGCGGAGGAGACGGCCTACGTGGAGGCGGAGGAGACGGCCCACGTGGAGACGGAGGAGACAGCCCACGTGGAGACGGAGGAGACGACCCACGTCCGGGGAATATTATGAAGATCTTCCTCCAGAGAAATATTCCGTGAGCTGTTTCTCCTAGCGTCAGCTCCCCGTCTCCTCCGGCAATATCCAGCTCGAGATCTTCATAGCCTCGTTCCACCTGTTCAATTTCAACTTTCGAGTACGCAGGTGGAACAGGTCGGGAGTGGTAGGTGCCGTCTCATTCTATTGGAATGGCCATGCCCGACGCGACCTGTTCGAGAAGATTGTTTATTAGTTAGTAATGAACATTGATTGACAAGTTATTCAATGAAATATACGTACAACATAAAAGTACAAACATACCTTTATTGTTATGTTCTTTAGCGGAATGTGCAGCTCACATGGTGTTCGTTGTGTGATGTCATCAACGGGGCATGGCGGACCCGGTTCAGCTTGTGGGGCTAAATCGCCTTCATTTCCAGTTGAAGCGCAGCTGCTGCGCTGCTGCTGTAGTTGAGCGGCTGTTGCTGGAGCTAGCTGTTGGCTAACCCAATGGCTCCGCTCCTCTGCCAACCTTATGGCCAACCTTTCGTCCACAATCTGATCAATCTGCGAGAGCCTCATTTCCATCTCAGCGAACCTCGCATCGTTATCTCGCTTTGACCTCATTCGGCTCTTATATGTGTCGACGTCGCCTTGGAACCCGTATTTCCGGTGGACGACGCCTTTTCCTCGCGTTCGCCCGGTGCTCTGGGTTTTGAAGGGCGAGCGTTAGCTCGTCCTTCTCTCTGTCGCTCGAACGCGCCCGAGGAAGTGGCGCAGCGCTTCCTCTAACCTCCGTCCGGCTTCTTGAATTTCATCACCAAAGATAACTATGCCATCGACGGGATTAAGTGAGCCGCCGTGAGCATAAAACCAGTGCTTTGCTTGTTCCGGCCAAGTGGTTGTGCCTGGAACGATACCTCGCGCTTCAAGGTCGGCTTCCATTTTCTCCCATTTCTCCATTGCTTTCTTATAGCCGCCGACCCAAGCTTGTGATAGTATTTCTTTTTAGCCGCATTGGCCTTGTTCTTTTCTATGATAGCTTGTGCTTCTTCCCGCCTTATGTTCAACAAAAGCATCCCAATGATCTCGAGCTTCGGGAACTTGTCAAAGTCGTGGTCCGGCCCTTCAGATATATTTCTTGTGTAACTCTTTCTTGTAGTTCCCGAAGAGCTCGCGCATTTTCTTTAACGTCCATTCCTTGACCCTTGCTTGTTGTGAGTGCGGGATGGTGAACGCTTGCAGCATTGTAGTCCACAACATTTCTTTCTCGAGTCCGGGAGATAGCTCGCTCATCTCCTCCGTCCTGATCGCCTCCGCTTGGCAACGCTTACGGACACGTGATCCCTCACCACCCATCCTCTCGTGCGCCACAAACTTCCTTGCGGCGTCCTTCTGGGCAATAGGGCGACCGCCGATTCTACCTCCGTTATGACATGTCGACCCTCTATGAGCTTGTTGAGACCGCGTTGCCCGCGTGCCCTCTTCGTCCAGCGGAGGCGGAGGCGGAGGCGAAGCCCTCATTCTCCTCATCGTTCCCCGCACGTCCCCTCCTCGTTGAGGTATTGATTTGTATCTTCATTCCCCTCCTCGTTGTAAACCTCTGTTCCTCGTGCGATCTCATCATGGAGAAGCGTTCCTTGTTACAATCCGCCATTTGATTGTTGTGGCTTGAGATCTTAATCAAAGAATTCTGAAAAAAATATATTAGGTTATATCATTGCAGAGGAAATGAAAAATTGAGGAAAGGAGACGTCCGTTCATCCACGTTCGTTCGTTCGTTCGCGAACGTCCGTCCGTCCACGACCGAACGAACGAACGAACACTCGTTCGTTTGTTCGTTCGTCCGTTCGTTCGTTCACGACCATTTGTTGATTTTAGCGTTCTCGTTCTTTCAAAAATACAAAATTCACAATTCCCATAAACATTCAAATTTCATATGTAAATACATATTCAAAATTCAAAATTCTCAAGAACTCTAATAACAGTCCATTTACATATAACAGTCCATTTACATACAAAAATCATATATTCAAAATACCCATACATACAAAATTCATATATTCAAAATACACATATATTCAAAATACACATATACTCAAAATTCATTAACATTCACAGAGTGCGGCGGCGAGGATGCGGTGGGTGGCGGCGGCGTGGGTGGAGGCGTGGCGCGCGGCCGTTTAGGGTTTAGGGGCCGGCGGCTCAGGGGCCGTGGGGAGGGGCGCAAGGGGCGGGTGGCGTGGGGAGGGCGGCGGCGACCGCGACCGCGACGATGGCCGTGATGGCGATGGCGTCGACGGCGGCCAAACCCTAGCGCATAATGTCGGGAAATCTTAGGGCGCGGCGGCGCTAACTGCGACGGCGACGAAGACAATGCGGAGCGGAGGTCCTCCTGGCGACGAAGACGGCGTGCGCGGCGTCGACACTGGGGCTAGGCGACGGCGGCACGAAGACGATGCGCCCGAAGTACGAAACGGCTAAGTGTTGGATCCCCAATAAGGCCCTTGCTATATATAGTCACGGCGTCATTTGTCCCTTGAATCCAACAACCTAAAGATCCTTTACTCCCGGTTGGTGGCTCCAACGGGACAACGATACGAACATTAGTCCCGTTGAAGCCACCAACCGGGAGTAAAGATGTCTGCCGGTTGGTGGCTTCAACCGGGAGTAAAGATCATATCTTTTATCCGTTGAATCCACCAACCGACAAAAGATTGCGGAGCAGCCACGTGGCGCAGTCGGTCGACATCAATAGTCCCGTTGATGGCTCAAACCGGGACTAAAGATGTTTTCCCGCCCAATGAAATTCACCTCTAGTCCCGGTTTTGTAACAAACCGGGACTAATTATTATAATGCCCTATTCTGTTGTATTTTATATTCATGTATAATTATAATGTTCATATGTTAATATATTTTATATTCATATATAATTAACATATGTTTATATATAATTAACATGGTGTTTCAAAAAAAGATCGTATTTATATATAATGCCCTATTCTATGGATAGTACGTACCAAGGTTCTTGATGTAATTATAGATCTTGAATAAGGTCAAGTGGAAGACAGGGGTAATATTCAATGATTCAATTTAATTTACATCGTCCATACATAAATTAAGCTATGTAACATTTGTCCTCACGTACTTTCTCCGCACAATTATTCCTTCGTTATGATCGTTGCGTGAGTAAGGGGTGTCATCAATTGATAGGAGGATACTCGGGTCAACCGCCACCGTGAACGGAGGTTGCTCATCAAACTGATCGTAATCTTCGTCAGTTCTATCCTCGACTCCCACGATTTTCCTTTTGCCTGGGAGAACCACGTGGCGCTTTGGCTCGTCGGACCCTTTCCCCTTCTTTGATTTGCTAGCCATGTCCTTGACATAGAAAACTTGTCGTACATCATTGGCAAGGACGAAAGGTTCGTCTGAGTATCCAACCTTGCTCAGGTCGACCGTTGTCATCCCACTTGCATCAATGGTTACGCCTCCACCACCAAGCCTAACCCACTGGCACCGAAACAGAGGGACCTTCAGAGGTCCATAGTCCAGCTCCCATATGTCATCGATGCTGCCGTAATATGTGCTAGCCGTACCGTCGTATCCCACGGCATCGATACGGACAACGCTGTTCTGATTCGTGCTCTTTAAGTCTTGGGCCCGTGTGTAAAATGTGTACCCATTGATTTCATATGCCTGGAATGTGGTGATCGAGCAAGATGGACCCCTCGCCAAGAAGGCTAGTTGTTGCTCAATGCTCGCGTTGCCCATGAGACGATGTCGCAGCCAAGTAGGGAATGCATCGATGTGATGGCGTGTAATCCAGGCATCCGTCTTACCGATGTTTTCCGAGCGAACAATCGCCAAGTGCTCCTCGATGTAAGGAGCCACCAATGAAGATTGTTGCAGCACGGTCCAATGTGCTTTCCTGTACAAGTCATTGTCTATGTTCATTATTGCCTTTCTTCCAAGAGCTCCCTTCCCCCGTAGTCTACCTTCATGGCTTGATTCAGGCACCCCGATGGGACGGAGGTCTTCAATAAAGTCGATGCAAAACTCAATCACCTGCTCTGTTCCATATCCATTGGCGATGCTGGCCTTCGGACGCGAACGGTTATGAACGTACTTCTTTAGAACGCCCATATACCTCTCGAAGGGGAACATGTTGTGTAGGAATACCGGACCGAGGATACGGATCTCTTTGACAAGATGGCATAGGAGATGTGTCATGATATTGAAGAAGGAAGGTGGAAAGATCATCTCAAAGCTGACAAGACAGTGGACCACATCATTTTGAAAGTCTTCTAGTCTGTCTGGATCGATGATCTTCTGTGAAATTGTGTTCAGGAAAGCACATAGCTTTGTTATTGTTGCCCGGACATTATCGGGAAGGATACCTCGAATTATAACGGGAAGCAGCTGTGTCATCAGCACGTGGCAGTCATGGGACTTTAGATTTGTGAACTTCTTATCTTTCGTGCTTATTATTCCCTTTATATTCGAGGAGTATCCAGACGGTACCTTGATGCTCTCTAGGCATTCAAACATTATTTCCTTCTCTACTCTGCTCAGAGTGTAGCTGGCTGGACTTAGGTATTGGGCTCCTTTATTCTTTGGTTGCGGGTGAAGGCCGTCGCATTGTGCCATATGTTTCAGATCGTTACGTGCCTCAAGTGTATCTTTTGATTTTCCGTATACACCTAGGAAGCCAAGCAAGTTTACGCAAAGGTTCTTGGTGAGGTGCATCACGTCGATTGCGTGGCGGACTTCCAAGACTTCCCAGTAGGGCAACTCTCAAAAAATTGACTTCTTCTTCCACATCGCTGCGTGACCACCTTCACTTGCTATAGATTGGTTGCCGGGTCCATTTCCAAATACTAATTTGAGGTCTTTCACCATGGCAAACACGGCCTTTCCGTTGCGATGCTTTGGTTTAGAACGATGGTCTGTCTTTTGATCAAAATGTTTCCCTTTTCTCCGGACAGGGTGGCTTGCAGCAAGAAAGCGACGATGGCCCATGTACACTACCTTCTTACAATGTTTGGTACGTATACTCGCCTCATCCATACGGTGGGTGCAAGCGTTGTACCCCTTGTTTGACTGTCCGGATAGGTTGCCAAGTGCGGGCCAATCACCGATGGTAACAAACAGCAACCCTCGTAGTTTAAACTGTTCCTGTTTATCTTCATCCCACACAGAAACACCTTCTTTATTTCACAGCAGTTTTAGATCTTCGATCAGCGGTGTCAGGTACACATCAATGTCGTTACCAGGTTGCTTCGGGCCTTGAATAATAACCGGTATCTGAATGTACTTTAGCTTCATGCATAGCCAAGGCGGGAGGTTGTAGATACACATCGTCACAGCCAAGTGCTATGCCCGCCGCTCATCTCTCCAAAAGGATTCATGCCGTCCGTGCTTAAGCCGAACCTTAGGTTTCGTGCATCCTTGCCGAAGTCTTCAAATGTTCTGTCGATGTTTCGCCCCTGTGACCCATCGGCGGGATGTCTCAGCATGCCGTCTTGTAGGCGTTCTTCCGCGTGCCAACGCATCATTCTTGCATGCTCCTTGTTCCTGAACAGACGCTTCAGCCGTGGTATTATAGGAAAATACCACATCACCTTAGCAGGAATCCTTTTCTTCGAGGGCCGTCCGTCAACTTCGCCTGGATCATCTCGTCTGATCTTGTATCGAAGTGCTTTACAAACCGGACATGCTTCTAGGTTCTCGTACTCCTCACCGCGGTAGAGGATACAATCGTTAGGACATGCGTGTATCTTTTGTACCTCCCGTCCTAGAGGGCAGACTAACTTCTTAGCCTCGTACTTTGATTCCGGCAATTCGTTTCCCTTTGGAAGAATGTTCTTCACGAATTTTAGTAACTCGCCAAATGCCTTGTCACTGACACCATTTTTGGCCTTCCATTGTAAGAATTCCAGCGTGGTACCTAACTTTTTGTGCCCCTGTTCACAGGGTACAAGGACCTTTTGTGGTCCGCCAACATACGCTCCAATTTCTGCACTTCCTTTACGCCGCAGTCCCCCTGTACATCGCGCAACATCTGACCAAGGTCATCGGCACCGTCGTGTTCTTCAGCATCCCCACCCGCCTCGCCCACTGTATTCTCTTCAAACCCACCGTATTGACCACAATCCGGAATGTTGTCGTCGTCTTCTTCATCTCCTTCCATTGCAACCCCCACCTCTTCGTGCGATGTCCAGCAATTGTAGTGATCCATGAATCCCGACTGAAACAAGTGGGCATGAATAATTCTTGATGTAGAATACTCCTTCTCGTTTTTGCACTTTTGACATGGACAACGTATGAAACCCTTATGCTTGTTGGCATCGGCCACACTCAAAAATAATGGACGCCTTGAATAAACTCTCTCGACCGTCGATCCACGTTGTACATCCATTGCCGATCCATCTACATGGAATGCACAAAAATCGTAAGAAAATTCCACGAAATTCAAATCATTTCAATATAACATCAATACTTATATGTATATAATCAGACAATTATTATATACTAATCCAATATACGTAATGTGTTGTTCTAAAAAAATAGAATTATTTTTAAAAGGTCTTTTAAAGTGATAAGCATAAAATTAATTAATTATTTTGCATCTATTTTAAAAGGTCCTTTGTCATCTATTTTATAACTTTTTTGTCCAAAAGATTCTCTCTCATCATTTTCCATAAATATTTTTGAGATAAAATTGTACTTGACTAAATTCCTATAACCGTGACGTGCTAAGCTTACTTTTCTTCCTCTTTATTTTCCCTAACTTTTTTCTCAACACAATATAATGTGCTTAGCAAAATAATTAGTCCAAACAAATTTTCTCTCTCCTCATGTTTAAAAAAAATCTAGAGATGATTAATGTATAGAAAACAACCGTAAAATACAAAGTGCTAAGCATAGATCATAAGAGGAAGAAGTTGCTAACCTTGTAGATAGAAAGGATTTGTGTATTATCACCAAAATAAAATCACAAAAAATTTTGGCAGCACCTCCCCTCTAGCTAGAGAAAAACTTTGAAGACAAGTGTAGCAGGCTCGGGCGGGAGGAGGAAGAAGGAGTATAAAAAGCAAGCCATCTTTAGTCCCGATTGGTGTTACCAACCGGCACTAAAGATCAAAATTATCTTTTAGCGCCGGTTGGTAACACCAAACGAGACAAAAAGTAGCATCTCTAGTCCCGGTTGGTGTTACCAATTGGGACTAAAGATGGTGTCAGAGGCTGTTAGAACCTGTCAGAGTGCCAGACATCTTTAGTCCTGGTTTGTAGCACCAACCGGGACTAGACGTAGCATCTCTAGTCCCGGTTAGTGTTACCAACCGAGACTAAAGTTGTCCGGTGCTCTGACAGGCTCTGACAACATTTGAACCGGAACTATAGGTGATCTTTAGTCCCGGTTCATGACACGAACCGGGACTAATGTTCCTAGAAATCCTTAGACTTTTTAAACCGGGACTAGAGATCATCTCTAGTCCCGGGTGCAACTCAAACCGGGACTACTGTGGTTTTTGCCACTTCAACCAATGATGGTTTCTCCAGTAGTGGAACGTGTGTTTCGTCCTTCTTCCAGGACCTGATCCTTGCTGCCAAGACTCAATAGCTTCCGTGGCAGCAATATGCAATGACGAACGCATCTGCATGATCAAGGAGGAAACCACGCAGGCATCGACTATTTAACTCACACGTATAGAGAGCGAACAACGACTCCGTAGACGTTAGCATCAGCTTCAGCGAGGACGTCAAGGCAGCCGAACGGCGGCTCCTATCTGAGGAGGAAACAATTGTCGGTTCGTCGCCGTAGTTGGCGTCCTAGCTGCTTGCTACCTCCATCGCATGGAAAGGCCACGAGCCCATGACCCGCTATCACTTGTGGAAAGCTAGTTGAATATGATGCTCCACACGTGCAATTGGTTGCCATTGAGCTCGGAAAGACGACCATGGCTGTGTTGTTGTTCTTCTACTTGATCTCCTTCTTTCACATACACGGGAAGGAAGAAACTTTATACGGTTTAACCCGTCAAACCCGTTGAAACCAAACCGTATATAAACCGGCCTTTTTGGGTTGGGTTGGTTTTTCTAACTAAACTGTCTAAAACCGCCGATGAACAGACTGAATATCAGTAATGACAATGGTAAGGTTGGTGTAAAAAGAGCAAATGCTTTGGGAGGAAAACATATTTTCCCATCTATTACACATTTAACAGAAAAAATCTCTCAAAATCTTGTGATTTTTGGACCGTTCGATCACTTTGATATTCATGCAAACACTCAAACCCTAATTACTTTGTTTTCATTTTTCTTGAGCACCGCACTTCTGAAACCTTCGATGCTCCTGCTCGACTCCTCATCACCGTCGCCCAACCTTGTTGGCTGGTCAAAAGACGTCAATGGCGTTAGCAAGGTCCCTGTGGCCAACCTCCTTCCCTTCCTCCCTTCCTGTCCCCTCTCTACTCCTCGTCAAGCGGGTGACCCGCGAGCACTAGTGGAGAAATGATTTTTTTGGACGAGACCCCCAATAGATTCCAGGCGGGCCATAAGAGTCAGCGCCTGAAAAAACTGTTCCCGGGGGGCCTGCAATTGGCTCGCATGGGATAATGCATTATCCTGTGCGGGCCACTTAAGCGACCGCATGGGCTATTATCCCATGCAGTCCACTTAAGGACCCGCACGGGATAATTCATTTTCTCGTGCGGGCCTTTAAGAGGACCACATACGATGATGCCCAACAGTGGCGCAATAAATTTTCCGGTCAACCCGACAGTGGCGTATTTACCCTGGTGTTTTCTCTCTCCAAAAAAAGACAATTATAGAGGGGAAGGTTTTGAACTTGAATTTTTCAATTGGAGTCAATACAAAAGGTATCATACTTGATCTCCTCTTTCATTTGCTTCCATTTTTAAAAATTTTTATTGGTTGAATGCGAAGATATTTCAACTTTTTTAACTCGGTTTTTCTCTCTCCAAATAATAAGCATTTTATTTTGTGGAAGGCTATAGACTTTAGATCTTCAATTAAAATCAATATAAAAGGTAATGTGCTTGATCATCTACTTTATTTGCTTCCATTTTTTAATATTTCATCGATTGAATGCGAAGATATTTAAACTTGTTTGAATTGTATATGTGTGTTGAGCTATTTTTTTAATTTGTAGGTCAAATATTTTGTTTTTTTATTAAACCATTTTTTGGTAACTACTTTTGTCTAATTATTATTATTTGTTGTGCAATATTAATTTATGTTGTCACTGTTTTTATTATTTGTCTAATATTTTACTTTGTTTTTATTATTTGTAGGATTTAAGTTTAATTTGTTTGTTTAGAAACACCGACAATATAATATTAATTTATGTTGTCATTGTTTTTAGATGGATCGGATATGGATGTATGAGACACGGAGAACTCATCCGGTGTTCATGAGAGAAGCATCAACATTTATTGATAAGGCTAAGGCACACACTTTGAGGGAGAATAGGAAGGATGTATTTTGTCCTTGCGTGGATTGCAAGAATCAGAAGATGTTGAAAGATCCGAATATAATTCTCGGACACATAATTCAGCGTGGATTTGTGAAGAAATACACAGTTTGGACTTATCACGGGAAGTTGCCCCTCTGGAAGAGAATCTTGATATTTGTTTCGATGAGTCAGAGAATTTTATAATTGAGGACATGTCTCGTGAAACGACGGGTGATTTTGGCGGCTCTGGTTTTGACGAGGCAGAGGTTGATATTGATCTTGATCTTGAGGATTTGTTGTGGCACGCTAAACCAGAGGTCCTAACAGAGAAAGCAAGATATTTAAACAATTGGACAACGTTGCAGAAAGCAGCAAAAGATCTTTTATATGATCAAGCAAAGGGATGTGATATGGATTATACAGTGTTGCGGTCGGTGCTAGAACTTCTTAGATTGAAGGCCAGGCACGGATGGTCTGATACTAGTTTCAACGACTTGATGGGTCTCCTGAGAGCTATGCTTCCCAAGCCTAACTTGTTGCCAGCTAACACCTATCAAGCCAAGAAACTGATATGTCCATTATCACTTGGTGTGAAAAAGATCCATGCATGTATTAATCACTGTGTACTTTATCGCAAGGAATACGCTGACATGGACAAGTGTCCAACTTGTGGTGCGAGTAGGTACAAAAAGGATAACAGTGTCGCCGATAGTGACATTGTCGAACCAAATTCATTGGTCGAGGCAGGGAAAAAGATTTCGACCATGGTGATGTGGTACTTGCCAGTCAAAGATCGAATGAAGCGATTGTTCTCGAACCCCACCGACGTCGAGTTGATGAGATGGAATCAAGAGGGTCAAAAGACGGATGGTATGATTCGACATCCCGCCGATGCTTGACAGTGGAAAAACTTTGATTCGAAGCACCCAGAATTTGCAAATGATCCGAGAAATGTCAGGTTTGCATTGAGCATAGATGGAATGAATCCGTTCGGTGACCTAAGCAGCTCGCACAACACTTGGCCAGTTCTGCTCACTATGTATAACCTTCCGACATGGTTATGTCAGAAGCGAAAGTATATTTTGTTGACTATCCTTATACAAGGGCCAAAACAGCCTGGCATCGACCTAGATGTGTTTCTTGAACCTTTGATGGAGGATATGCAAGAAATGTGGAAAGAGGGTCTACGATTATTTGATGCATACCGCCAGGAGTATTTTACTTTGCGTGCTATCATATTCGTTACTATTAACGATCTACCAGCCAATTTTTCCCTATCCAGACAGATTAAAGGAAAGACCGGATGTCTGATATGTCTGAACGACACATCGTACATATACCTGACCTCGTCAAAAAAGTTAGTTTACATGCGTCATCGTCGTTTCTTACCACAGAAGCATAGGTATCGTGCGATGGCTACCTTTTTTGACAAAACTGTCGAGGTAGGTACTGCCCCCCAAGCAAAGGATGATTCCACGGTGTTCAAGGTGACAAAGAACATAAAGGTCGTGTTCGGCAAGGGAAAGAGAGCTTCAGGCAAGAGGAAGAAAGAAGTGGTAGAAAACACGTTGCCCTTAAAGAAACATTCAATCTTTTTCAAGTACTTGACATACTGGAAAGAACTGGAGATTCGTCATGCCATCGATGTCATGCACCTCGAGAAAAAACATGTTCGACAGCACTGTCAGGACTTTACTTGACATCCCTAGTAAAACAAAGGATGGGTTGAAGTCACGTAACGACCTGGTCAATTTGGGCATAAGGAAATATCTCCACCCAATAGAGCTAACGAATGGTAAGATTGAGATTCCTCTAGCATGCTACTCAATGACACTAGAAGAGAAAAAAACTTTCTGTAAATGTCTTCGTGGATTGAAAGTGCCGACTGAATTCTCATCGAATATCCGGAAGCTAGTATCAATGAAAGATTTGTCGATTTCTGGATACAACGCTCACGACTGTCATAAGATGCTTATGGTGTTTCTCCCTATCGCTATAAGGACGGTGAAACCAAGTGCACACCAAGGTTGTGATAACAAAGCCGTGCTATTTTTTTAATCGAGTATCACGAAAGTTTTTGATCCGAAGAATTAGGACCCCTTCGTAAATTCGCAGTGGAGACAACTTGCCGCCTAGAGATGTTTTTTCCTCCATCGTACTTCGACATGATGGAACATCTCATTGTTCACATTGTCCCTCAAATTATTGAACTTGGTCCTCTATACCTACATCAAATGTGGGCGTATGAGCGATACATGGCTGTTCGAAAGGGTATGTCCGTAATCGTGCTCATCCGAAGGGCTCGATGATAGAGGGTTACACAACCGAGGAGGTTGTCGAGTGTTGCCTAGATTATATGAAAGATGCCAACCCCATTGGGATACCGATGCCTCGACATGATGGAAGATTATCTGGGAAGGGCACGGTAGGAAGAAAATGCTTCTACGACAACGATTACAAAGCGGTATCGATGCACACAGCAGTGTTCTTCAACAACTCGCCATCGTTGCGCCCTACATTGAGCAACACACTTCCGAGATCGAGCATGTAATCCCGAGCGATCCGATGATTGGGTTTCAAAGAACAAGCGCACTTTCCCCCAATGGCTTAAGGATCAAAATGTACCGTCTGGTGAATCACTCGAGGAAAAAACGGTAGAAAGACTTGCAGCTGGCCCAACAAGCCTTGTGACCTCATGGCAAGGGTATGACATCGGCGGATACTCTTTTTACACCAACAGCAAAGACAAGAAAAGCTCAGCGCAGAACAGTGGGGTTCGTGTCAAAGCGTTGGACGCAACAGGGCAGATGAAATCATACTATGGGATCATACAAGAAATATGGAAACTTGACTACGATTTAAACATTCAGATCCCTGTTCTCAGATGCCAATGGGTGAAAGACTGCATGGTAGATAAATTTGGATTTATGTGTGCTGAACGGAGTAAAATTGGACACAAGGATGATCCATGGGTCCTTGCCGAGCGTGTTGCACAAGTTTTCTATGTGAAGGATCCTTCCGATGAAAAGATGGACATTATTGTATCGGGCAAGCGACACATCATAGGTATTGACAACATTGAAGACGCGTCCGACTATAATCAATACGACGTCATTTCGTTATTCACAGATCTTCCTACGCAGATGAAACGCATTGAAAGTGTCCTCGACGAATCAAAGTTTGCATCCATGCGGAAGGATGTTAATCCAAAAATTGTAAAACGCTAGTTTGTTTTTTTGTATATTCATGTTGTTTAGACCTGCTTGAGTCATTATCCTGTAAATGAGAAAAAAATATATAAATAGCAAACAAAGTCAGAAAATCATGAAAATTGTGTGGATGTCATGATATTATACGTAGAGGCTGTGGTACAAAATTGAGAGGGTTTCAAATATTTTATCAGATACGTTATCGCGTGCGGTCGGCTTAAGGGCCCTCGCACTCGGCAAAATTTTGAAAACAAAAATTTTCTCCACCCTCCAGACTTTCTCTACTATGTAAATACAACATATTACTCCTAATTATAAAATTTGGTAATTATTTGTTTGGTTTTGCTATATTTCTTTGCTTTATTTTATTTTCATGAATTTTTTTTAAGGTCTCACATTAGAACTGCAAGTGATTAAAAAAAAGAATAAAATTAGTGGAAAGATTATATTCATGTTGTTTAGACCTGCTTGAGTCATTATCCTGTAAATGAGAATAAATTTTGAATTTTTCTTCAAAAACATGATTAGGAACCTATTGACCAAATGATTTTAAAATTGTATAAATAGCAAACGAAGTCGGAAAATCTTGAAAATTGTGTGGATGTCATGATATTATATGTAGAGGCTGTGGAAAAAATTTGCGAAGGTTTTGAATATTTTATCACATATGATGCTCACAAAACCGAAGATTCTACACGGAAGATTATAAGTGTTGAGAAGGATTGGTTAGATTTGGAGAGGAAGTGATGGCCGGATTGTCATTTGATTTCAAAAATTTTTCATAGGCAATAATTAGCATATATTGATGTATGGAAAATTTTGGTAATTTTTTGAGTCTGTTTGATAATTTTTTTCATTAATTTTCATTTTGGTGCAAAAGTTGGAGAGGGGGCGATTATCGCGTGCGGGCGGCCTAACGGCCCGCACGGGAAAATATCTTCCGTGCGGCCGCTTAAAGGACCATATGGGAAAATATTTTCCCATGCGGTCAATTTAAGAGGCCCGCACTGGAAAGAATTATCCGCGCGGGCCTCTTAATCCGCCCGCACGGAAGATCGTTATCGCGTGCGGTCCTTTAAGCCGCCCGCACGCGATAATCGCCGCCTATATAATATCACGCGGGCTCCCGAAAATTTTCCAAGTCCCCGGAGAAAACAGATCTAGCGCCGCCAGGCTGCCGATATTTTCCCCTAGATCCGCCGCCTCTCGCCCGCGCCCCTGCACCGACCTCACCGACCGCCAGCATCCACTCACCGTGCCTTGGCCTCGCCCCTACCGCCCGCGACGTCTACCGCGCCCCGGCGCTCGGGCCAGCGAGCACGGAGAGGAGGTTGGCGGCTACCGCGGCGAGGGAGACGCCGCCGAGTGGGCGAAGGAGGCAGCGGCGCAGCAGGAGACGGAGAAAGAGACGGCGAGGGCGACGGCGAAGGCCGGCTTCACTGAAGCCGACGCCGGCCTCACCGGCCTCAACCAACTCCTCCCCGTCGGCCGCCAGGCGCGCCGCCCGACGCCTCCCTGCCGGACTCCAACCGCCGCCAGCCGCTCCACCGTTCCACCGGAGAACGTCCTTCCCTCCGCCGCCAACCGCTGCCAGCCGCTCCACCGTGCCACCGGAGAACGTCCTCCCCTCCGCCGCCGCCACCGCCACGGTACAAATCATGTAATATATGGATTTTTGTTTTAATATTGATATCCAATAGGAAATGATGAGCCATGCATTGTGAAAGTATATAGAAATAAATTATACTAACAAATATATCAAAATGATGAATATATAATACGTGAATTCTAGGACAAACTAGGACAAACTAGCTAGTGCTATATTTTAGATAAGAGACTAGTGAGTACATTAAGAGTACATGTGAAATGGACTATTATATATTTGATGAATAACAAGTGATGACTAGTGAGACTAGTGAGACTAGTGTTTGTTATATATTTGATGTACATTAAGAGACTAGTGAGACTAGTGTTTGTTACTTCACAAGTGATGAAATCTTCCTTTAATTTGGGATGATAATTAGTAAAATGGACTATTATTTATTTGATGGAACTATAGTTAATTTTGATGGAAATGTAAAACGGACTGTTATATATTTGATGAATTTTGTTGATGAATTTTTTTCATGTGAAATAGTTGATGTGAATTTTTTTTAAAGATGGACGTGAACGGACGAGCGAACGAACGAGCGTTCGGTCGTTCGTGGACGGACGGACAAACGAACGAATGAACGAGTGTTCGGTCGTTCGTTCAGTCGGTCGTTGATGTGAACGAACGGACTCGTTTGGTCGGTCGTTGATGTGAACGGAAGGACGGACGGACGAACGAATGAACGAGTGTTCAGTCGTTCGTTCGGTCGGTCGTTGATGTGAACGGACGGACGGACGAGCGAATGAACGAGTATACGATCGTTCGTTCGGTCGGTTGTTGATGTGAACGCACGGACGAACGGACGAGAGTGCGAACGAAATTATATTCGTTCGTTCGTGGAGATCAGTTCATGTGAATATTTTTGATGAATTTTAGATTTTAGGTTAGATTTTTAAATTTTCAAACACATATACCCACCCCTACCGAACGACCTACAAATCTAATCTCCCTCTCTCCTCGGTCTCTCATCTCTCATCTCTTCTCCTCCCCCTATCTCACCTCTTCTCACGAACAAAATAGGCAAACATATGTATTTTTATCTCTCATCTCTAATAAAGAGAAGAAGAAGGAAAGAAATATATTTTTTCATTCTTCTTCTCTTTTACATATATAGATTGTGATAAAAATCTGACAGCCACCTCATTCAGTGATGACTCCCGTGATTTAGAGGTGTGCTTTCTCTGTTTCGGAGCATTAATGTTTAAGTTCTCGTTGCTAATGTCTTGGTCGAATTCGTGAATTGCCATATCTTGCCCGACGTATTTTTCTGCCTTCTTCACTGATCTTGGTCTTTTCAACATGTCATGATCCATCGTAGTAGCCTTCATCACCGTCTTGGTCTGTTGAACATGTCACAATTCGATATTGGTCTTTTTTCTTACTCTTCTCGCTTTGTTTCATAACCTTTCTGTATTGCTCTTTCTTAGAGTACGGCGCAGCAGTACTCGTGTATCTCCATCAAACCGGGAGTCATGGATGACCGCTTTTATGCATGCAAGGAGGATGCTAAATTTTCCTGGGTCAGGGCACTTGATTTTACACCCAATGACATCATTGGGAATCAACAGGGCATGACCGCTTCACAAAAGAATAATTGGGTGTAAAATCAAGTGCCCTGACCCAGGAAAATTTAGCATCCTCCTTGCATGCATGAAAGCGGTCATCCATGACACCCAGCTTGATGGAGATACACGAGTACTCGTTACGCCGTACTCTAAGAAAGAGCAATACGAAAGAGTATGAATCAAAGGGAGAAGAGTAAGAAAAAAGACTAAGATCGGTTCATGACATGTTGAAGAGACCAAGATCGGTGAAGAAGGCTACTACGATGGATCATGACATGTTGAAGAGACCAAGATCGGTGAAGAAGGCAGGAAGAAGGCGTTCGATCAAGATATGGCAATTCACAAGAATTCGGCCGAAAACATTAGCAACGAGAACTTAAACATTAATGCCGCCGAAAATGCATAAAAGCACACCTCGCAGGGCACAGGGAGCCATCGAGAATGAGCCGGCCGTCGCTTATCACATGCATGCATAGGCTAGCTATAGACTTATGATTTCCTTCTGATGTGAAAGATGATTCAGAATCGCAACTGATTCTCGCTTTCCGATCATCTTTCTTTTAGGGTAAACATTGTGCTCACATGTACACCTCTTATATACACCATATTACAACCTGTCTAGTCGATTCGTTCACAAATTTCACAAGTTGTTATAAGCAACCACCAGGCACTAACCTTTGCGAGAAATACGTGTGTGAGATGCTCAGAATCTACGGGATTATACACTACTAAGTTCGAAGAAGTAAGTTCATCAGAGAAATATATCTTTCTACATGTTATCGATCTTGTATAATTTTCCTAATTGTATGTATATGTGTACTATTTTTTTCTTAAACAGATCACGGAAGTTCCAGTTGTAGCGAACCGGTTCGACGATAGAACCATGCTTAACTTGGTTGCAGATCTTTGCCGCTTCATCCGTCACGATGTCTGCAACCATTTGGACGATTTCTACGATCCGGAGAGCGAGCTGGCGACAGACGATAAATTCAAACGACTTAGGGAGTGAGAAAAAGAGCATCGCCATTAAATAATTTGTAAATTTGTTGCTAGCTAGACTTATGTTAATTTGCGAGACGAAACTAGCTTGATACGTATACATTACGCATGATCGATCGTATTATATATATATCTTTTATAAGGAAATAATATTAAATGTCATTTTTTTCTCGTGCGCGAAAAAAAATATATTGACCCATTTAACATTACTGAGAGAGAGGAGAGGAGAGGGAGACAGAGAGGAGAGGAGAGGAAAGGAGAGGAGAGGAGAGAGGAGAGGAGAGGAGACAAGAGAGAGAGGACAATGGCTAGCTCACAGAACGTTGTACATAAAATAATGGGCACGGCCATCTTCCCGTGCGGTCGGCTTAAGCGGCCCGCACGGGAAGAACGATTATCCCGTGCGGGCCGCTTAGACGACCGCACGGGAAGATCGATCTTCCCGTGCGGTTGGGCCGCCTGCACGTGGAAATGAACTTTTCCCAGAGCTTTTCGCGCATGCGGGCATGCCTTTCGCACGGGAAGATGTCTTTCGGCCCGCATGGAAAACCGTTTCTCCGGTAGTGGAGGTACCCCCGCCCCGCCGTCTTTCTCGTCTCCGGTGAATCCGCCCCCACCGGCCGCCACCTCCACCTCATAATCCGTTGCTCTTTTGCCCTTGCAACACCGGCACACCACTAGCTACCGACCATGCGGCTTCGACGGCTCCGTCGCTGCCCACCAGTTCCACCGTCCCCTACAACCATCCTCTAAGCCCGGCGATCTCCCCCTTGATCTTCCTCCTCCTCACCCCTTCCCACCTTTATCCCAACGTAGGACCCTAATCCATAGGTCATCTGCTATAGTTTGTGGTATTACCAGTGCCGGAGAAGAAGAGAAGGTCGTCATAGTTGAAGGAGAAAGACCTAGAGCATGAATCGTGAAACACATCCGATGGCCTACAATCTATAAGATGCGGGGATGAATTTTCTGTCCACGGGCATGTACAATGGTGTTTAATAACATGCTTTCTTCGTTGTCATTTAAGTAAAATTGGTGACGTGGAAGAGGAAAAAGGTAAAACGGAAACATAATTGCTACGCATGACAACGGTTTAGAGTCGACTCTTAGCATTTATTAGAACAAATTTTGTTGCATAGGAGTGAAAAAAAAGGAAAGGAGAACAATAAAAAATATTCTGGCGTACTAATTGTTAAGAGGTTCCAGTTGTCTCAACAATGATAGAAGAATAATCTCTAAATGATATGTATTAACTAAAAGATCATGTCGGACTCTATCGTTGTACATGCCGTAAGGTTAGCACAATTCCCGTTCTTTAGAAAGCGAGGAAACCAAATTAATACGCGTATTTCATCTCGTGTACGTACACTGACATTAACAGCGACACGTACGTGTACACTCTGCCAGCACTAGCAGCAGTCGATCGATGACCCTTTTGTGCGACGTCGACTTGTCATCGTTCAATTAAAAGAACGCCCGGCCGGCGAGCTGCCAGTTGTAGCAGTTTAGCCTGAAGCCACCCGATTTCGGACGCCGCCGCGAAAGCCTTGGGCGCCCGCGCGTCGGCCGATTTGATGTTCGAGAGTTAGCCGAAATCGAATACTAGGCGTATTCCGATGGCCGGGCTAACGGAAATGCACCTATGCTTGGTAGCTGGGCATTACTGGCTAGCCATGTCGAGCAAGGCGGCGTCAAACTGTCAACGTGACATCCATCCATGACCACAAAGACGCGGCATGTCTGTCTGTTTGTCGCGATCTCACAGGATTTGTGTTCTTGACGTCATTTGTCAAGACTACCAAACTCCCGGCGCCAATCAGGCAAATCGCGTTGCAAACATCGATGGAAAAACCGGCGATCGGGGGCATGGGGATTGGGGTGGGGGTGGGTGTGGTTGGGGGGTTGGGGGGGGAATGCGTCGGTAGGGATGAAAACGATCGGAAAAAATCTTAATCATTTCGTTACCGTATTTTTAGCGAGAACGGAAACGGAGAAAAACGAATTCGGTAATACGGGATATCGGGAACAGTCGGGAACGGTTGGGAGCCTGTCAATTACGATCGGGAATCGGTAAAAAAGAATCGTTGATACACATATAACCACTTCAAAAGTTAACTAGATGCAACAATTACAACCATACGTAATCTCACGGTATAAGTGAAGGTTTTATTATGCACATGAACTTACAATGTTTTAAAAATTCTATGAGTGAAGGTTTAATAGACTAGAGTGAATGTTTTATTATGCACGTGAGCTCAAAAACAGGAATTTCCCGCGGGAATTTTCCCAATAAATACGGGATCCGTGAATACGGTCAGGAAAACACCCCAACCGTTCATGTTCCCGTTTCCCGTTTTCTCGTTCCCGTTTTTTTACGTTCCCGTTTTTCTCGCGGATACGGTATTCGGTCAGGATATTCGGTATTCGGTGACGATCGGTACGAGATTTTTCTGTCCCCGCTTTCATCCCTATGAATCGCACGTGCCTTGCGTGTCCGATCGATCTCGGGTATGCCTCAACTCGCGGGGAGTCGTATGTGACCCGAATTTGATTGTAACATTTATCTTTTTTTTCTTTTTCTTCTCCTCATGAACCATTCCGTGGATTGTCACCCGGATTTAATTGTAACATTTCTCTTCTTTTCCTTTTTCTTCTTCTCCTGGACCATTCCGTGAATTTTGGCCCTATGATCCCGACTTCCCAAGCCATGATGATGGTTTCTTTCGTCACATAACAAGTTAACCTTGTACAATATAACATATTTTAATATTACAAATCTACGAATACATAATTTATCTACGAGCTTATCTTATGCCTGATGTAAAGAGGCTTATGTTATGCCTGTCTCTACAAAAGTGTACTGCTCGCAGGTCTTTGCAAACTGGACAAACGCACGGACATGTGCACCAACGAATGGTACGGGTGCGTGTGCGCGTGCACCTCTATGCTTGTCATGTACCACGTGCGTGCCAGATCGACCGGAAAAAAATAACCGGCCGGCGACCCTACCGGACACCGCCGCGTCTCCACAGCGAGGTAAAAGGGACGCGCACCGCCTCGCCGGTGCCGCCGCGGCGGCCGCCGTGATTTCTGCGCCATTTCCGGCGGCCGGCAACCCTGACCCCACCACGTCCTGCAAGTTGCAGCGAGAGTACGCCTCCTAATTAATCTCGTCGCTTTAGCACAGCTACCACCACTAGTCCACTACCCTACTACACATAAATCATGAATCTTAATTCTCTTTACTGCTTCTACGACTGTCCATCGGTTTAACTGAGAGGGGAAGAGCGTTTACTGGGTTCTCCGATCTCGAGGCCCCGGCGTTTATGGAAGAATGTATCGCCGGCAGCTCGGGAGAAGGAAGCTTCTTGCCGTTGCTGCCTAACCACAAATTGGACAACTGTCTCAATGGCTGAGTGGAATGGAATCGTGCAAATCCTCCGTTCTCTTTTGAGCAAAGCCTGGTGCTGCTCGTGCGATGCCATTACATGTAGCTGGCTCTGCAAGCATCAAAGATAAAAGACAGTTTGAAGAGCTTTAGATTCTAATAGTTTAATTGGTGATAATCGTGAGAATCTAGAGAAAGTAAAAAACTAATTTCTAGCTTTAAGTTTATTTCCTAAATTTTATAACTATAGCTTATCAGAACCGGAACAAAGGAATAAAAAGTAGACTATCTTAAAAGAGCTTTTAATTTTGAAAGAAATTACAGAGCTACTAGAAAACATGTCCACGAGAAAATATCGTTTGTTTGGTCCATTTTTTTAGCCTCCCAAACATTCGGGCCAGCCTGTTGGACCCAGTTGAAGCTTCCTAGTGGAGTACATTTTTCATATTTGAAATGAAACATTACCAGATGGCAGATCGATGCACGCATACGTCGATCAATCTGTTGCAAATCCGTGGAACTGTTCACCGGATCCCACGCTGCCGCACAGCCAGTTCTTCATGGGAGAGGACCATGGTGTGGATTCAATGGCAGAGTTGATGGCAGCCGTATCCGTAGGGCGGAGGGAGATGATGCGCCTCTTGTGTACAGCTACAGCTCTGTACATGCAGGCATGCAGTGTGTCTGCGTGTGGTCCATGGATGATGGCATATGGCATCGCGCTCTGGCCGTGTGGCAAGATGGCGACGCTGTTCGACTTCGGTCTCTGCGTTTGGAAGGATGCAGAGAGGAGGGGCAGAGAGGGTCAGCTGCTTGGCTTGGATTGGTTGGGCGGCTGGGCATCAGTTATCCTCCTCGTGACATTCTGGAATCAAATTTATGTCCCTGCCATTCTGTATTCTGTTCAGCAACAACATCAGTAAGGCCAATGGGCTTGAATTTACAGCACCAATAACAGTGTGAAATCAGATGCTGAGCTGAATTTTCTCATGGGTTGGGCCTCTTCTTCTTCCCTGATTTTTCTTTCACGTTACAAAAGAATCTAGATGATGGTACAGAAAAAAATTTCACTCAACATACCAATGGCATGGACAAAACAAGGGAACATGATCATCCTTGCTGGTGTGAGTGTGCAGACTACAGAGTAGTTCAAGAATACAGTCGAACGAATTCGACGCGGTAAATACATATTTTCATCCTTGGAGCTGACAATAAAACATTTGTCACTTCAGTCAGGCAGCAGCTGCTTGGAGCCTGCTCAGCCTGCATAGTTTCACCGAGGTTTTCTTCTCTTTTCCAATCTGATAAGGTGCCATGGAGCCACTGAAAAAACACAAAAAATATATTACATGATGGCAATTCTGTAAAACAATAACCGGGGGTGCAAATTTTACTCTCTTTTTTTGGGGCAAACCTTGCTATCTTGGTACTTCTTGTTGATGATGTCACTCTGGAAGCTCCCTGTGATTTTCCAACTGTTTTTCCATTCGTCATCGCAGGCTTCACATTGTTGCAACGAATGCTGTTCAAGACCCTTTTGGCTTCATCAGCCTGACCCGTTGCAACGTTTCTGATTTGCTTCTTCTGGATATACAGTTTGCGCAGATCAGAAATTCAGCATGAGTGTTTTCTAATTGATTTGGACCTGCAAATTAGTTTTGGGGAGACATCAATGCTCACCTGCTTATCGCCGCACGTCGGTTTGTCTCGTCCCTTTCCATCACGACATCTTCCTATTTGCTGCATCAGCGTACATACATACAGATCAGTGAGTGACCACAACATTAGGAATCTTACATAGTTGGTGGGCGTGAGCAACTTACCTGAACTGCTCTATTTCCATCCTTGATTGCGGCCATGGAGTTGTTCTCGGTGAGCATCTGGTGTCTTTCCGGATTTGCTTCTTTCAACACTCTTCTTTCCTAAATGCAGAAGATGGAGTGAGGAAGGTTAGTGAATGAGTTAAACACTCCACAACAATGAGTTTGCACAACATAATAAGTAACTCACATCTGTCCTTAGCCGAAATGGCTTCGGATTGGTGGTCTTAAGCTTTCCTCCTTGCTCCGAGTTCAGTTTGCTCTGCATTTTGGCTACCTGCATATTGTCCATTACAGTATTCCAGGTTCAACATATCTACTAAATCCAATATTGTCCATTACAGTATTCCAGGTTCAACATATCTACTAAATCCATAATAAAGGGGAAAACAATCACCAGTTTCAATACCTTCCGAGGAATATTCTCATTGTTCTCCAACTGCTGCATGTTTTCACCTTCAGAATGTGAAATGATCACCGTTGGTTCGGTTGGCTGATCAACATATGACAAATTCTCCTTATCGTCATCGTAATTGTCAGTTTGGGATGTCTCCACCTCAATTCTGGAGTCCCGCATCACCTCCTTCGGCTCCTCACTGGAGCTTGAAGCTTCTGGACATGCATTCTCATCTGCAGCTGTGTTCTCACGGCCATTTGTGTTGTCTTTACCAGCTTCAGAACTGGCATGTTGCAACGAGCAGCCTAGAATCTTCTTCTTCTCATCCGGCCTAGATTTTTGAGCTGTCTTGACACTCTTCCCTGCAGTCTGGTCACATTTCTTGGAACTCTTCGGATTCGACGACTGACAGAGGTATCGGCTAGGCACCTCCCGGCACGCCAAATTCAGCTTCCTCATCTTGGAACATACCTCGGACAGGGGCGGTGGCGGCTCCTGGGTCTTCGCCGGCGTCTTGCTAGCGTCCTTCTTCGTCGTGCTCATGAACAGAGCTTTCACGACGGTCCCCTTCCTCGCCGCCGCGACCGGCTCCTTCTGGTGCTTCACGCTGAGGAACGGGTCCTGCCTCGGCCGGATCGGCTTGCTCCTTGGCGTCGTCAGGGCTTTCTTCCTCGCGCTGGACGCCTCGACCTTCGCCGCCTTGGTCCTGGTCGGAGACGCCCGCAGGGTGCAAATCCGGTGGGTCTTCAGCCTGGGCTTCGCCGCCTTCTCGGCGGCCTCGGCCTCCGTCGCCGTGCTTAGCCTCGCGATCCGAGACCTGGGAGGCTTCGGCGGCGCGGAGTGCGGGCATTTCAGCATCGAGCTGCACCAGATCACGAAATGGGGCACGTCAATCGGATGAACCACACAACAATTTTGACGCATACAGCGCGAGAGAAATCGAAATTTACCTCTGGTTCCTCCTCCGGATCGCCTTCTGCAGCCGGACATTGGGGCTCCTCGCCGCCATGACCTGCCACCATCAAAACCACAGGGATTACAACCTACCCTACCACCAAATCGCGCGCATACCACGGCGAGATGCGCGGGAGGAAGAAGCGGCGCACCCGCATGAAGAAGCTCCTGTGCAGCGCCTCCGGATCGACATGCTCATGGTTCTGGTCACAACCTGCGCCCGCGCGCGCGCACCACGACACGGATTCAGCAATTCATCTCAAAAAAAATCTTGCAGCGATGTGTTTGAACTTGGATCGGGTGTGTGTGCCGTACCAATGCGGAGGCAGAACCAGGAGGGGTCGTCGGAGGGGCGGGCGGCGTCGGGCGCGGTGAGGTCGACGAACTTGGGCGCCTCGATGTCCTCGTAGAACACGCGGTCGTACTCCCCCTCGTCGTCCTCCGCCTCCGCTCCCCGCGCCATGTCGCGCTTCGAGCTGACCATCTCGCTCTCTGATGGTGGGGAGGATTGGATTGGGGGCGATGTGTTTTGCTCCAGTTGGGGCAATGGAATTTTTAGTGCGATCGAATGGGGGGAGACGACCGCTCGGGAACTAGCCGTTGGAGCGGCGCGTTGGTGGGTGGTAGGAGTAGCTCATTTTTTGAAAGAAAAAAAAATACGGTGGCTGGCGGCACATGGCACGGTCTCCTCGAGAGCCCATAGCCGTTGCCAACGCAGTAACAAGTTTTCAACTGAACCCAGAAAATACCCAATTTAAAAACAACGAGTTTACAGCCAACGAGTCGAAGTAATTTCAGTGAGAACGAGATTGAGAAGATTGCTTGAAAGCTTATTACTGACAGGTTAACCAGAGTTTTTTTGCTGCAAGGTCATTAATTACTTCCTACTTGGGAGTAGAAAGAGTCAAAGAGGAGACAAGAAGTTAAACGTGCTGTCTCCTGAGCGGCCCAATTAGGTTTTCACGGAGGCCCATAAGTACTTGGGCCGAATCTAACTGTCAAGCTCCGGCCCAATTAAAATGGAGAAATAGAAGCCTCGTGGCCTCGGCCTGACAGCAACTGAAACCCAGCCGCTAGGCCTGACGGAAATCAGGCCTGATGGGCCTATAAAAGCCCATGATTCCAGTCTCCCCTCGGCTTCCAGGCTCCAGTCCACCACGCCGTGCCGCCAAAATTTTCCCACCCAAGTGTGGGGATCAGAGGCTTGCGAAGAGGCGGAGACGGAGGCGGAGGAGGAGGCGGAGGAGACTCGAGACCCAGATCCTAGGGTTTCCTCGATCCGTCGCGTTGCTCGCAGCTGAATTCCTCTCCGCGCGCGCACCGGAGGTATCGATCCCGAGGTTTGCCCTTACTTTCCCCATCCCGGATGGATCGTATGGTTCGCGCGATTCCTTCGGAATCCCTAGCTCGTTGAACGGCTGGAGACGGTTCATGCGGGGAGAGGGGCGTGTTTGGTGGTTTTTGAAGTGTTGGGGTTGGGAATCGGTGGCGGTGTTGCTCTGTTTGCTCTGCAGATCTGCAGATCACGTCGCGTGACGACAATGGCGGTTACCGGTAGTTTACGATTGGGTGAGGAATCGTATAGAGTTTAGGGAACGGGATGCTATTGAGGTGGCTAACACGGCTGTGATCTGGGATTAGGTCAGATAGAACGTGAGGTGGAGAAATTTTGAGTGTGGAATTTCGGTTTTCAGATTTCATATCTGTATGAAAAAGGCATTTGAAGATAGCTATGAGTAGTCACTTGTCCTTTTAGCTTGATAGTGCTATCATTTTTACATAGACGTGCCCGTTTATTAATTAAAGTCAGTCAACTAGAAGATTCCAAGTTATGTTTGCAGTAGCTGAGTGGTGGTGTAAATTTGGTTGGGACTGTCCCTGTTAGGTGCCACAGTGAGATGATCAGGCCCATGAAATGAGCCATAAAACATCTTCAGTTTGGCTTCTGCTAGTTGTATAGGGACTTCAACTGTATGATTAGACCAATGATGTACTAAGTCAAGCATTTGCTCAGTTAGATGTGGTTGCAACTAGAGTTTACACCTCTGCTTATTCCTTGTGTCAATCAAATACAGTGTTGCTACATCGAGCTAGTGAGATAGCTTGGATTTTTGTTCTTTCATGCTCTTCCTTGCAGGTTTTTTCAACTCCTGAGTCCTGACTAAGTTGACAATATAAAAAATTTATTAAATACAAAATACCTTATTGAACAGGAATCCTGATCTACTCAATCCTGCCAATAAACCACACCACCATGGCACCATCTTCTCATCCATACATATGGATGGGATGCTGCGCCTAGTGCAGATGGCCAGAGCGCTGGGTTGCATGGGTTGCCAGCCGCGTTTGATCCTTGTCGGCGGTCAGCGTGCATGTTCACCTCGCTTCTTAATAACGTCGATATGAAAGCTCCTCCTTTCATATCCAGCTCATATGGATGTATGGTGACTAGGTTGTTGAAATTTATCGCAAACGCCTTTGTTTAGTGAAATCTGTGGGGTCTATTTATAATCAGCTATAGACCTACATGTTGGAGAAACACCTTTACTGAGTTAAGGGGCTGCCCTTTCTCCCTTTTTCCTTTTCACAAGTAGGGGCCATCAGTTTATCAGAGACCATGAAAAGGGGTTCCAATCTTGTGCCGAAAGAGCAAACGGTAGATCCTAGGTCTATTCTAGCATTTCATCAATGTGTACCGTGTGTTCCTAAGGTGAAACTAGTTACATCGACTAAGGTTGCAAGATAATAACTTTGGATTCCTGTTTATTGGATCAAATGCACGTCTCATCACGTGGTCTGGAATCTACTTAATCGGCTGTATATTTATCCATGAGAGGAGACACGCAGCTAGTAACACACAAAACCAATTTTCAGAATAATTATGTTTACATGCCATTGAACATTACATGCATGTTGAACTACATGAACGTGTTTTTTATGGAGAAGCTTAGATATTTCTTATATGTCTCTGCTTGCATCTTTTGTTCAGTTTGATACCATGCTGCCTGATCCGCTGCTGGATGAAATGTCACTTTGTAGGAATCATAAGATAGCACGTTGATTCAATAATATTCCATTATTTCCATCATTTAATTTATAGAAGATAATATTTTTAATGATATACATTCCATAATTATTTAATTAGGAACAGAGTGATCCAACGATAGTACCTTTTTGTCTTGAAAGAATGGATCCTCCTCGTGGAAATTGTGAGGGCGGTAAAGGTGGTAAGATCTCTTATTACGTGAACAATATCATATTTCTTGAACTTCACTACATCCTTCCTAGCTGTTTCATATGCTTGACATTGTTGCATCACAACCACACTTTCTCCATTCATTTATCCTTTATACGATTTGATGGTCCAACAACAAATGTGGCACCCTTTTCAGCCCTGCAGCCAGATAATTATTTTAATTTCCTAATCTAACTTGCTATGCATAATATATTTATTGAGGATAGAGTCATATGCAAGAAGATGGTCAGTGAGGTTACTATGATTATTCCTTTATCCTTCCTTGGACAACATAATCAGAGCCACTTCGACTTCTTCCTCTTGTAATGGAATAATGAACAAGTTAGTAAAGCGGCTGCCCTGTGACAGTCAATAAATTTACGTAAGTGCATAGATTATTACGGGAGGAGGCCGCTAGATTAAAAAAGCTTTTGGGTTAGTATCAGAAAAGTTAAGCAACATCAAAATCTATCTTAGTGACTGTCCCTGTCATGTAATAAACAACGAGCCCTTCTCAGATTTCTTGAGTACTTTATGTTCACAGTACTGGTTCTTTAGCTCTTGTCTCAGGTGCAGGCAATACTTGGCTATGCAATTAATTAACTCAGCTGTGTTGACGGCATGTGCCATCAAGTTGTGAATGTTTGACGTTTTGCAAGGCGCTCTTTCTAGCAGAAACCTAGTTGAGCAGGGATATTCTCGCCACTTTACAGCCAGTGTATGGTTTTTATAGTGAAATTTGGCTAGCTCTTAGGGAAAGTCGTTTTTATTTGGTAAGACGTGTAGCTTATCCTGTTGATAGTTCTTGCTTGTGGGAAGTTCCTGTTACAAAACTTTCTGCAATTTTCTGTGCATCAGGTTCTCGTTTGCACAAAGCAGCGTATATGTCAATTTTGCACTTATTTACCTTTTTTTCCTGGCTGACTGTTTTATTCTGTTTCGACAAATATGGTGTTCTGCAAATTAATTACCATATCTCCGTGTGGTATTGAATCAATCAGTGAAGCTAGGTTGCAAAGCAAGCAACCACCGGTCCACTGCCTAACAGTTTATGCTAGGCATACTTACAAGTAACATGTGTTTGTCCCCTGATTCTAGCTAGCAACCTAGTAAAAGATATACATAGACAACGGTTATTTCTATCATCTTATGAAAAGGTTTAACATTTTTCTGGAATTGTCAAGGAGAGACAAAAAGAATAGTAACTGAAAAATATCATATATTTTCGAGAAAGCATTAAGTGGTCAGTATCAGTGAAAGTATATATTATATAGAAGCTGAATAATTTTGTTTTGTTGTGGGAAAATTAAGTTGCTTTTGCCTAACAGAAAAATAAGAGAGTCGGCAACTCTGGAAGGGTAAAGGAATGAAAAAAGTAATAAGGGCGTAGCTTAAGGAAAAACAGGCATTAACAAAATGTAAGTGGTTGAACTTTACTTCTGAAACAGTTTTTAAGACCCAATTGAACTGAAATGCTATGAAGCTAACCAGCTTTGTATGTTAGACATTTATGTTTCCTTAGTAAAACTCTTGTCTAACAGAATAGGACAAACGATGCATGTTCATTATCTGGAGCGGCACTTATTGCTCACTGACTTTAAAGCAGATGATCAACCAAACCAAATTGTATGTAAATTCCCTGCAGTGTCACTGCTTACGTAACAGAGTCCTTGATTTTAAAAGATTTCATATAGCATTACTTGTGCATATCTTTACTTCTCTAGTACATCTATCTTATGTAATCATTGATATGATCTATTCTAATTTATGACAAACAGGATGTTGTAGGCTTGTAGCTCGTGAATTGCTGCAGGGGTTAAAAATTGTATCGCTAATAGTTTGAAATGTCATTTTGGTCTAACTTTTTACAAGCATACATGCATTTCGGAACATTGTTTAGCGGTGTGATTAGTGTTGTTCAATCAAGGAGAATGACTCTCATGAGAACCATGTAGCATATAATATCTATTGGGTAAATTGGATCCGTGCCATTGCAAATATGCCTATCTAGATAAATGTCATTACAATTTGTCTATTTGTAGCCGTGCCATTGGAATTTTACAAAATTGAGACTGTGCCATTGCCGTCACGTTTTCCATCCATCTTCTTCCTTTTCCGTCTTCTTCCTTCTCTCTTCCCCAAGAACGGTGGTGCCGCCGCACCCGCACCTGCCGTCGGAGCAGCAGGCGCGAAGATCGAAAGCGGCAGAAACAGAAGCCGCTGTCGCCGTTGCATGTGGCTGCGGCAGCACAAAGCACCACGCCGTTCATCATGAACGGTGGCAGCGGCGCGTCAAGCTCGAGCGGACGCACCAACGTGCCGAGGAGCCAACGGACCTTGGGCGGCGCCGACGAAGAGAGACTGATCCGCTGGCGGGGAGTGGGAAGATTGGGGCTTGAGTAGGGGTAGCGGCGCGTCGAGCTCGAGCCACGTGTCGAGGAGCCGGCGGACCTTGGGTGGCGCTGGACCGGGCGGCACCAACGAAGAGCCTCGCCACCCCTTGGCCAATGGCTTCTACATCGCCCTGAGTGCTGCCCTGGGAACACTGCTACAAAAATAACTACAGGTGCCAGTTGAAAAACCCTCATAGGTGCCAGTTGAAAAACCCCCATAGGTGCCGGTTTCCCAACCGACACCTATTAGTCAACACCTTTGTGGTTATTTCAAAGGTGTCGGTTTGGGAACCGACACATTTAAGGTCTCCAGAATCCAAAAAAATGCGAGTCGGTTGGGAAACCCCCATAGGTGTCGGTTTTTCAACCGACACCTATTAGTCGGCACCTTTGTGGTTATCTAGGTACCGATTTAGGAACCGACACCTTTGAGGTCTCCAGAATCCAAAAAAATGCGACTCGATGCATTGGCTCGATTTCAAGCTGATGGATCGAGCCATTCCCCATCACGCAGGCCTATACCCATCACCTCGTCACTCGCTGTCGACATGGATTCGTCACGGGAGCCGCCGCCGACATCGCCCTGCTCGTTGTCGATGTCAGATCCGCCGCAGGAGCCGCCGCTGCCCCGATCGCCGTCGACGCCAGAACCGTCGCCCCGCGCGACGACACTGGATCCGACGTTGGAGCCACCGCCGATGCCGGATCCACCGCGGGAGCCACTGACACCGCCCCGCCCGCCGTCGATGTTGTCTTGCCCACCGCCGCGAATGCCAGATCCGACGCAGGAGCAGCCACCGTCACCCTGCTCGCTGCGAACGTTGGATCCACCGCGGGAGTCGTCGCTGATGTTTCCCTGTCTGTCGTTGATGCCGTCTCGCCGGATCTGGCTAAGGGAAGGGCGCCGCCCGCTGCTCCTCGGGTGCCGCCGCCTGCCGCTCGCTACCTCTCCTCGGGTGCCGACTCCCCTTCCCCTCCCCCCCGATCTGGTGGAAGGGAGGGTGTCGCCGCTGTCGGCTGGGCCACCGTCGCCGAGCGAGGGGATCGAGAGAGAGGGAGAGAGGGGAGAGCAAAAGAGAAAGAGAGCGAGAAAGAGAGAGGGAAAGAAAGAGGGAGAGGATAGATCGAGAGAGAGGACCGGGGGACCGAGAGAGATCGAGAGGATCTTATCTCCTCATGGGCTGACGTGCTGGCTCGGCTCACTTGTCGACTCGGCTCAAATCCTAGGTGCCGGTTGTTTAAGAAAACCGACACCTATAATATATTATAGGTGTCTTTTTTAAAAAACCGGTACCAATAGTATAGGTGCCGATTTTTCTTTATAATTGACACCTATTGTTATATTATAAGTGTTGGTTTTTGTTAAAAAAACCGGTACCAACAATATATGTGTTGGTTTTTTTTAGAACCGGCACCTATTGTTGTTTAAAGGTGTCGGTTTTTTATTTTTAGCACACGAAAGGTGGAAAAACGTCAATAGGTGCCGGTTTTAAATAAACCGGCATCTATAAGCCAGTCCTTATGAGGGTTTTTTGATAGTGGAAAAAAGGGTGGAGAGAGATGGGGAAGAAAGAAGAGGGGAGGATGGAGGAAGAAGATGAAACTAACATGCGGGTCTTACGTCTAGGAGGTATTTTGGTCTATATGACGATGAAAAACATGACAGTGATGATATGGTTTTAATTTTGTGCGAATTCGGATGGCATGGATACGAATAGACAAATTGTAATATCATTTATTTGAATCGGTGTATTTGCAATGGCATGGATCTAATCAACTCATATCTATTATAATAGCATTAGCATTTAGTTTTTTTCTCCAAAATAAAAGGCAAGCTCCCCATTTGTGCAGGTGTTAGGTACCGATTGAAACTGAGCTGTTACAGCAAGTGTACTTCAAGATGTCTCTAAAGATGTGCTGTGGCCGTACGGGACATCATATTAACAAGCTATACTAATCATTGAATACGGCTGATAAGATGGCCATGAGGTGAGTGTTCCTCAGTTTAACTATTGTTTTAGTATAGCAGATGGTGGAAATGTCTAATTGCAATTACATAGATAGGTCATAAGATGATAAATCTATAATTAGCTATGGCAGATGACATTAATTCATTATGATTAACAAATTACATGATGAAAATTGAGACAACCAATGTGATGACTTTTATTGATTGCCTCATGAAAATTCAATTGAAAGAAGTTTCATGTCACAACAGATGAGATGGATGGCCTTTGTCCCTTCAACTCATGCCTATAACTCACCTATGTGGAGGTTAGGTAACCAAAGCAGCATTGACTTCATGCCCTTGTTGGTAGTCTGGTAGATTTACAGGTTCCTTTCTGGCTTGGACTGTGAATTAACCAACTTGACTCTTCTCAGGCATGCTCTGCAGTCTGTACTATACTATTTCTTTTCTAACTGATGATAGACTTGTTTGTCCATGCATGATGCCTCCTAATAATCACATAGACTGGGCCTCCTTTTGGTCTGAACTGCGAACTTCTTTTACCAAACAAAGCAACATATGTAAAGTTGACCTTTCTGATTCGGCTGATTGTTGGTGCCGATGAAAATAAGTAATGTTGATTTAATCCACGTGATTTCTTAAATTAGCAAAACATATCAAAGACATAAATGTATTGATCTGTCTAATTTCTCGTAGGTTCAGTCCCTCCTATAACAAAGCAGCTAGAAATGGTGATATTCGAAATTAGCAACTCTTGTAAACGAACCATATTTATGTAAGGTGTTTGTTGATTATTTTTTTCTTTCTCTTCTTAGAAGTACACTTTCATATTTTTTTTTATTGTAAACCTGATAAACGCTATGGCTGTAATCACCCACAACATAAGAGTATTCTATCTTCTTTTTATTACATTTTCTGTTGCGTACTTCTTTTACATATTTATTAGGAACTCCTAAAAAGCATTCTCTTTACTTCATTTTATGCAAGCATCCAAATGGAAAAGGCAATGACGACATCTCGCTGGAACAATGTGTGATGTCAATGATGGGAAGGTCAGTTGAGTTTTCATTTTTCTAGAACAACAGTTTGTTGGGCTGACATTTTCCATGGTCATAGGAAGGGGCATGCTAGCTTAGAGTAATAGATATAAATATAGTTCAATTATTACCTGGGTAGAGGTCTGTTTTTTCCCCAGTATGACAGGTAGTTGTTGAAGACAAATGTCAACTAATGGCTATATCAGCGCTACACTAACTTGGCTACTGTACGGAATGAGAAACCAAACAAGCTAAGTCAAATAAACGTTTTGATTATTGCATATGACATCCAAAGAAATGAAGGTCCCGTATCATTTCGGACTCCAAAATTCCAAACTTGAACTGATTAGTCACCATAAATATATTTGCACTGCACATCAGGAAGTTTTGCACATATTATACCTTAATCTCATGTGCCAGGAATGAAATCTCTTCTGGCACTTAAAATGCCCAGTGCCTTGGAATATCAAATAATAAATTATGGCTGTAGACACTTAACTTGAGTATACTGATTCTTCTCTTACCTTTGCATACAAAAAGGCAGGATATGTTAGTACTGTGGATTCTGTAGATATATATGCGTGCCTTAGTATATTTCTTAATATCGCATGAAGTATATATACCATTTTTTTGCCAAAGTTAAGCAAACATTGGAAAACAATTTAAAATATAAGTGTGTGTACGTATAGGATGATCTTTAAAAAAAAGGATATAATGCCCTATGGTACCGTATTAGGAACAGAAAACAAATCTCTAGCTATAGCCTTAAGTCTAAGTTTAGGTCAGTCCTTGTCACTTGATACAAATTAAATACGCCAAAACACACCAAATTAAGCGACAGATAAATGCAACACGTACAGTCTAATGTAAAATGTTTCTGTAGGGCAGTAAGAGAGTAGAGGAAAATGCCATTTAAAGACTAGACTCACATGAAGACACCTGTAAAATCAGGCATGCACCTATCTCTCTTCTAGGAGTGGTGAGAGCTCGACCTTATTGCTCTTAGTTCAAAGAAGCTTGATCTCATCTTTCCCCATTAATTCCCCATGAATGCTACAGATTTACACCACAGAATCATGCATGTACACGAAAACACAACCAAATTGCTACTGCATCCCGAGGTCAGCTGGTTCTTCAACTATGTAGTACTGCTGCATCCCTTGGGAGCTGGACGCCACAGCGTTGTTAGGGCAAACCAACGGGCTCACTTCATTCCATCTCATGTTCTGGTGATCTCCCATCCCGAAGAGGCACTCGAGCCCGTCCAGCTTGACTTGGTTGAAGTGGAAGCTCTCGTCCAGCTCCAGCGCCGGCAAGACGCTGGAACACTGCATGCCGCCTTCGTTGAGCGGCATGCCATGCGCCAATGGCGCCGCGAAGCTTGGGGCTTCCTCGTAAATTGGTAGAGGAGGTATGCATGGCGGTGCCGGCAAGGCTGCGAATGGGTTCCCTCCAAGCTTGAACAGAAGCTTCCGGATCGACTCATCGACGTCATCTCCTACACGGCCTCCTTCCACCACCATTGGTGCCGACATTGGGTGCACGGCCATGGCGTGGTGGTGGTGGTGGTGCCAGCTGTAATTGGCACCGGCAGCCAAGCCATCGGTTTCATTTGCACCCCTGCTCGCTTCTTGTTTGATCTGCCCGTCGCCGGCAGCTGCTGCCGCCTGGCGCACCAGGTGCTGCTGCTGCCTCTGATCCTTGCGCGACTGCTTGCCAAAGAGCTTCTTCTTGAGCCTCGTGTTCCAATAGTTCTTGATGTCATTGTCCGTCCTCCCCGGCAGCTGCGCTGCTATTATCGACCACCTGTGCCATGCATATATGGTCATGTCAGATCAAAGATTGTACCACTCTCATGCCCCCATGTGCCCGCCTGCCTGCCTGCCTACCGGTTTTGCAGCTAATTCTACAGTTGAGTTGATCACAGGAGTGACTAGACGTGTGTGTGCACAGCTGAATTAGCAAGTACCTGCTGCCTATGCTGATGTAGAGGCTGAGGATGATCCTGTCTTCCTCCTCCGAGAACCCACCGTGCTTGATGTTCGGCCGGAGGTAGTTCAGCCACCGGAGGCGGCAGCTCTTGCCGCACCTTTTCAAACCTACATGTATAAACCCAAATCAACAAATACACACATGCACTTGATTAGCTTTCTTCTACCACCACCACCTGCTGCTGCTAGACTCATGACTCATGAGAATTGTCAACACATACCGATCTTCTGGGGCAGGGCGATCCAGTTGCCACCGGTGCCGTTCTGCTCGATGTAGGACTTGAGCTTCGCGTCCTCCTCCGGCGACCATGGCCCCTTCTTCACGCTCGCCTTGTCGCAGCATGGAGCTCTCCCCATGGCGTGTGGGTTATCCTGTATCTCTTCTAGCTTTCAGGGGCTCTGATCTCTTGCGAGGTGTGCAGAGCAAAGAGTTGATTAGGGCCTAAACTTGGTTAGGCATGATGATGGCGAGGGTGGTGTGTTTATGTGCTCAAAAGGCAGACATGAGAGAGGAATAGAGGATTGTATTATTGCCACGGGAAAAGGGGGCTGCGTGTGATGGTAATAAAATACGGTTTAATTTGTGGTGGTGTGATCTGGGTTGCTTTCTTTCTAATTGTTGTTTCCCTTGGATTAGAATCTCCATCATGCGGCCATCAGCAGGGCAGCAGCTTATTGCTGGCCTCTTCCTTGGACTTGGTCTTTGTGCACCGTATGCTTAAGTTTTCATATCTGATCCAGTTCCTTTGGTTCATGCTGTGTAGTCTCTTGCATACATACAGTAGTGCAGACAGCCAGACATTGACTAGTTCGATATATAGAGTGTAAAATTCGTACTCCCATCTTGGAAGTGCAACCCATGTACACTATACAATGTTTTGTTTTGTAAAATGCAATGTATTTTCCCATTATGGGGAGAGAAGAAAGAGGTTCTGCATCATTACAGGCAACAGTAAAATAACAATCTCTGTTTTATATTATAAGTTATTTTGATTTTTTAAAGTCAAACTTTTAAAATTTATTATAAGTTATTTTGATTTTTTAAAGTCAAACTTTTAAATTTTAAATTGTAACCAAATTTATAGAAAAATTTAGCAACATTTATGACACCAAATTAGTTTCATTAAATATAATATCTAATATATTTTGGTAATATGGTCATTTTGTGTTGGAAATATTGTTATATTTTTATATAAACTTAATCAAACTTAAAAATTTTAACTAGGAAAAAAATAAAAAAATCAAAAGGACTTATAATAAATATGAAACGGATGGAGCATATATGTATATTTTGCATTATAAATAAAATGCATGCATTTCCTTGTTTTAAAAAACGCGCCTCGTCATTTCTTAAAGAAAGGTAGTGCCCAACTGCCCGTCCTTCTTCAGTTTGGTAGAATATTTGGTAGAAGTATAGTAACTTACTATAGCACAGGCTAGCTAGCAACAAGTACAGTGCTTGCATTTTCTAAAAATATCCCTGTTTCCAATACAAGGTACAACAATCAGGTGGCATGATTGATCTTCACATTACCTCTTCTCTAGCTGGATCCTAATCCTGCTGCAGAAGTTCTGTTCATAATTTGCTCTGGCGTGTTGCAAAACCTTTGTGCTAATTTTTCAAGGGGAGTGGGATTTTGCTGCTATCTTTTGGAGAGGAGCCAATATGTCTGATTGCCAACCCTGCGAGCATCATATTCAAAATAATTTTTGTGTGCCTCGATTGAGCCACTCGTGGGGAAAGTAAGTCAATTAAAGAAGTTGCTTGATTTCCAAGTGCTTTGAAATATACTCGGAATAAACGAGTCATTGGCATTTGGCCTCCCTTGCTCCCTTTACTCCTCCAGTCACTGTCAATGCTTTGTTGTAATGGGTGATGTAGGTTCGCTTGCATCAGGGTAGATTTTCTGTTAATTTGTGTTGTATTGTTATTCTTGTTCCGTTCTACTCAATCTTCACATTGTTCGTGCTGATCTTTTAGTTGGTACAGTTTGGGCTGTGCTCTTGTATGATTTATTTATACTTAAGTTTTAGAAAAATAATTCATGTTAATGAAAGGTGGAAGACCAAATTGGTCCGACTGGTTGGTTATATATCATAAAATAAAGGTCCAAGCTAATTTACATCATTGTGCTATATTACATTGTAAGCCGTATTTGGATGTCTGGTAAATAACTTGGTTTTGCTCTATGGATAAATGATTTCAATTGATAAAAGAATTGGATAAATCAATAGATCTCTTCTTCTTTTTTCGAGAATGATATCAATAGATCTCTAGGTGGCATGGATGCCTTGCTGGAGTAATAACTTATAAGATGGTATCATGGTGTTTGATCTTGTTTTTCCGTTTTTTCCTTTGTCATCTGGTCAAACGCCTCCTGCGTTTTTGAACTGCGGTACATTATATTGTTAGGAATTCGGAAGCCATTTGAGGTTAATGTACCATGCCATCATGTACTAATCCTTACCTCTGATTTTATGCCTTTAATATTCAATATCTTGTTTACTGGTTTCTTGCAATAATCCGGTGAAGTGACCGTTTTCATGATACGGTATTTTGACAAATCTGTGAACTTCCAGCTGTTGAGTTTAACATTGAAACTGCAACCCCTTTTGTCGTTGGTTTGAATTCTTGTTGTATTTACTTATGGTATCATTCATGTGTGAGGACTAAGGAAGTAAAAAGTTGTTTCTATGTATGACTGCAGGTTTGTAACTGAAGTAATCTGGAGGTCTGGACACGAGAAAGTGACATCCGAGCAAAACATTGGTCAGATAGGTCAGGAGCTTTGACACGTAACTATATATTAACCATTTCACATTCTGGAGGACCTCTCTGAAAGTAACTTGGAATAGTGGGTATGATTAGGCTTTGTTTGTCATTTAGCTGGCTAATCTTTTCTTTAGAGGCTATCTTTTTCTGGGAGGATCTTGACAGGCTATATCATCTACTACTAGTAAAGGAAAACTGGCTCATCCTATATGGAGTAAAACTGTAACATGAGGATAAGTCCACTCTTGGACAGCATGCCTCAAAGGGATAAATGGGCTCCAGATGGTTTAACTGGGCTGACGCCTGAAGTAGATATGGCCCATCCAACACTTTGGAAGCACTACCAGTTTGTGTTGAGCTGATATTCTGGCTGGGGATGAATGACAGCAGTGCAAGGCCCAGTTTCTGCTGCGTCTGCAGTACATGTTTAATCTGGCCCCGACTGTACCGCTGAAGCTTTTGTATTTACCAGAGTCGCAACAGTGACTTATTGCTCCCATATTCTCTTCCTTGTCAGCAGGAAGTAGGATGGCCGGATGCATGCGAAGCTGCTGCAGCAGCTGCACACAAAGCACCATGTCGATGGAGGCTGCACAGTGTACTGGCCAGGCCACGTCCATGCACGTGGGCCGTGGCCGCTCCAAGCTTCTGGCTTGCATCTATGGGGTCTCACTGGTCAGTTACCACTACGTTTCTACTAGAGATTTATACTTTCTACTCGTGCACTGATCCCCCTGACATTAATATCTTAAATAAACCTGCTACTAACTAACCTGACTGAACCATGCCAATTAATATAACGACTCACCAAAATATCTATATCTCACTTCTAAGTAATGTTAAATGGGAGAGTGAACTAATAGGTACGAAGCCACATAAAACGTCTGTTCAAGCCAAAATGAACATTTCAAAAATTTTAGTAATACCAAAATTTTAGTAAATTAATAACATTATCGAATTTTGGTAGAGTAGGCTTTGTTGCCAAAATTATTACACATTGGTTACCAATGTTTGATAACAAATTAAATATATGCACATATTTTTAAAATTTTACAAAATGGTATGGTTTGAAATGACATCAATTTAAACAGATCCAAAATATCACATTCGAGACAGAATACATACAACTAGCTGATCCCTCGCTCTAGATTTATTAGGCCATTCATAATACAAGACTCCTATAGGTGGCCTCAAAGGTGAGAGCATGTGACACATAGGCCACACATTCCCTCCCATAGCGAAAAGTTGTTTAATTAAGTCGTTTTTTCGATTTTGTGTGTCAGCCTCTTATATTTTCATTTACACTGAATTTAGGTCCAAAAATTTTACGTAATTATATACTTTACACTGAACATTCTCAAAACTAGAAACTATTATAAAATAGCTCTATTGACCAAATCCCTTAGACCCATCCCCCAGCCACTCCATGAAAATCCTCGTTTACCCACGGCTCCTCCCATTGCCTTTATCACTCCCCACCCTACATCGACATTGCTCTCTCCTCCACCTTCGGCCACATGTCCCCTATTCGGCCTTGGCCGAGTAGGCGTCGCCGCCATCACTAGAGGACACGGGCATGGACGAGCTTGACAATGAGGAGCAGGACAGATGCCCTAGCAGATTCCAACGCCATGGGCAGTCCTTCCTCGCAAGTTCTCGTGGCCATCCACCTCCCCAACTTGCCGGATCAGCAGCCACGACTCTACGAGTGCTATAGCCAGTTGCCTAGATCCAATGGTCATCTGATCCAGACACGGTTAGCTTCGAGCCGGAACGAATTTTGCAGAGGAGGGGGAGGGAGGGTGGTATGGCCAATGAGCTCCGGCTTGCTTTAGCTTGCTAGACGCGAGGCGACGGCGACGGACATAGAGCTCGTTAGCGGCATCATCCTTTCCTCTCTCTCCTCCCCTCTCTTCTTCATCCAAGATCACATGCGCGGCTATATGGCATCCCCAACGTTGCTCGATGCAATGGCCTCTGCCCTGTCGGGCCGGGCACGATGAGCCCGGTTAGGGCATGCACAAGCTCAGCCGAGCTAGTGCCATCGCACCAATGTGACAAGCTGGAGGCACTCGGCCACTCGTCACATCGATGCACTGTGAAAGGCCTTAGTGAGCCAACTGAGCATCCAACCATCCACCCTGAGTCTTGGGTACTCGAAATGATATGATTGGTGACAAGTCTTCAAGTCCCATCTTTACTTTTAGAGATAAGATTCTTTGATTACATTCTACCACTAATATCCAGAAGATATCTTAGGTAATATCTGTACGCCGATTTGATTTTACAAGGCCACCTGCACAGACGTTCTATGAGCAGCTTTTCAACAAAAACAACTCGGTGATTAAATCACCTAATAAAATGACTGGCGGCTATGCAAAATAGCGACGTTTGATGAGGTTTGATCTTTCTTCGAGTCAATACATGTGGCCTCACTACGGGAAAGAACAAGTTTGCCGAGTATTCGAGTGTTTGCTGAGGTGTTTGCTGAGTGTATTTCATCGGACACTTGGCAAACCCTATTTTTGTCGAGTGGGTACTTGGCAAAAAACACTTGGTAAAATATCATGTTTGTCGAGTGTTTACACTCGAAAAAAACACTCGGCAAATATCATGTTTGCCGAGTGCTTATAGTCAGCAAAAAATACACGGCAAAATTTTTACATGGATATTTTTAAATTTCTTAACGACAAAACTGAAAAATAACAAAAAAAAATATTTTGCCGAGTGCCAAGATCCGGCGCTTGGCAAAGAGCCTCTTTGCCGAGTGCCCGAGATGTGGCAGTCGGCAAAGAGTGGATCCACCTGCTTATGATAAGTAAAGACACAACCCTTCTCTATCACAGGCACACACGGGCGGATTGGCTAGGGGAATGAGGTGGAGAGGCGTACACATGAGAGGTCGCAAGTTCGACTCTCACGGAGGATAAATTTCTGAATAAATTTCCATGCGCGATTGGTTGGGCCGGCGGTGTTGGGTCTGGTTGCATCCAAATTTTTGTGACTTTATTTTTTAAAAATCGGATTATAGACTTTGTCGAGCGCCTTCCGGGCACTCGGTAAAGTCTTTGCCGAGTGTCCAATGAAAAACACTCGGCAAAGTCACCTTTACCGATAAAAGATTTGCCATGTCCTCCTTACCGAGTGTTACACTCGACAAACTCTTTGCCGAGTGCATTTGGGCCTTTGCTAAGTGTCTGGGACACTCGGTAAAGTCACGGTTTCCCGTAGTGCCTATGGTGTTTGCCATCGGAAATGGGTTCAGATATAGGTTTATTAGAAATAGACGCGCACGCGTATGCATCCATTGCATTTTTATTTGATTAGTATATTCACTACTCTCCGCTCATTTGATTTAGTACAATATTCTTTAAACATCATTTTTTATGAAAATAAGTGTTTATTATGACATTTTTTGTTGGGGAAGCAAAGGTATATGGAGTAGAATTGGAGTTCGATGAATAAAAGTGTATTTTATATACAAGAGATTTTAAAAGTTAAATTGGATTTGATATACAAATGTACTTTCTATATGATAGTTTAGTTTTCAAAAGTATGACTGGACTTTATATCCAACACTTACCTTCTGCTTTCATAAATGCAATCGTATTTTTTATATAACTATATCAATCAATCTACGTTATTATAATTTGATATATTATATGCTACTATAAATGTTGATAGCATGAATCTGTGATCACAACCCTCTGTCATTAACGTGTGGGCCCCTTAATTTTGTGCTCCCTAATTCAAATGCTCCCGATCCCTAATCCTCAAATCTGTTCTTTGATTATGTGGAAACGCACGGATAAATCAATTATTAATTAGTTTGTTGTGACTTGTTTTATAATTAAAAATTTTAAAACATGACTTGTATTTATATTTAAATCAAATTTTTAATAAAACGAATGATTAAATATTACCTCAAAAGTTAACGGTATTTTATACTAAAAACGGAGCATAAACTAACAGAAATTACCGTTCCAAAGATAACGAGAGCTCATATTTCAATGTGTTATTTTCCATTCATGGCACAATGCCCCAGTTTGTGTTAGTCCAGGACAAATTTGTTTAGCCACAAATTTGTTTAGCTACGAAGGTAGTTTGCTCCATTGATTGATTAAAGAAAAGGTCTACATATTGGTATAAAAGAAAAATACATTTTAATAAACTCTCGAGCAGAAATCCATACTTCGAATTAGATTTTCCTGTTTGTGTTACTGTTTCCGTTTACTCTAGAGTCTGGACGATGGGCAGTTATTATAAGCTCTAAACACGCCCATGTGCCCGTGCCGCGCGCTATGCCTGGCGGAGTCTGTGTAGCTGCCTACATAGCGGAAACCGACCATGCATAACTAGTTTCAAAAAGAGCATGGATAAACTATACCTGCACATAATCTTTCGACGTGGATTTGACAGGACGGGCTTAAAACACGGGATCTTCGCACAAACTGTCCGGAGCTCGTATGGAGGATTGGAGCTAACTACTCGAGGTCTCGATGACTGTAAGTATACTGTACTACTACTTCTGATATGATATCTGAGGCTATTAGCACAATGATAATGTACTAGGTAGTACTAAACAGCTGAAAATTTCTGATATGATATCTGAGGCTAGGAGATAGCTCTAGCTATATAGGGCTCCACGTCGATGCACAGTGCCATCACATTACTTTTCCCAGAATCTTTCCATCTTGGTGAAAAGAAGTTAAGGAGATCGACCGCTCAACACATGGAACTAACACACAACTGCTGTAGACTGTAGCTCTCGTACCGTCCCTTGCACAGTCCCGTTGCTGTTCATGAGACGCCTGCTACTGCAAACGCTGCTACGTACGTACTGCTTCATGCCGACCTGTAGACGAAAGGAGCTGCGGCGTAATACTTGCCAGCGTATGAATTTCCCTGACTGAAAACGATCAATATTCGAATGAGAAGAGAAGAGAGAAACATCCCACACACGAGAGGTGCATGTGCCATGTATCAGCTGCGCCTGCCGCTGTTACGTTGTCCAGATCCTTTTCCCCGTCTGTTTTTATTCGCCGTCATTGCTTTGTCTATGCTTTAGCCGAGTAGTATAATTATTCCTTCCCATCTCATGTGTTTTGCAGTAGTGGCACTGTTCCTGCTGCTGCTTGCAAACAGTAAATAGCCTAGCCTCTTCTTAATTTCTGCCTTGATTTTGACGTTAGAACAAATTAAGCTAGATGGCCACCCGCCACACGTACTAGGAGTCTAGGACTAGGAGTGTATCATCATTCTTCTTCTTTCTTCCTCCCCTTCACATCCCCTGCGTCCATCTCAACCACCACCACCTCTTTTCAGGAGATCATCTTCTCCTTTTCTTTGCTAGGGTTTGTTTGCCATAACTACTATCTATCGCCTCTTCTTCACCTGTCCTGTCGGCCATGGAGAGCTTCGTGAGTCTCGCAGGAGGTGGCAGCACCGCAGCTCGGTTGCCGGAACTGATCCCGCCGGACAACCCGGGCCACAGCTCGCCGGCCCCGTTGCTGTACCAGCTGCTCGCCGGCCCGGCGTCATCGGCGCGGCATGGGCATGGCCACCCCCACGCAGCTGTGCAGGGACAGATATCGCCGGCGGGCGCGGAGGCGGCGGTCAAGGCCGAGATCATGTCGCACCCCCAGTACTCGGCTCTCCTCGCCGCCTACTTAGGCTGCAAAAAGGTATAGCTAGCTAGCTAGCAGAAGCATATTTAATTTAAACCCATGCAGATACAGACGACAACGCGCCATGTGCTGTGCTGTGCTGACTGGTTTTGTTGATTTTTATCAGGTCGGGGCTCCGCCGGATGTACTGACCAAGCTCATGGCCGTGCCCGCGGCGCAGCAGCTGGACGCAGCCGACGGCCACCCTAGTCACCGGCACGAGCCACGGCGTGATGACGACCTGGATCAGCTCGATCAGTTCATGGTAGTCTCGACATATAGATCATCTCCTTCGCATGCATGTATATATATATATATCGTTCTTCTGATCGATCGACGTCGGATCTGATCTTGTCATCACAGGATGCGTACTGCAGCATGCTGACGAGGTACAGGGAGGAGCTGGAGCGGCCGATCCAGGAAGCCGCGGAGTTCTTCAGCAGGGTGGAGACGCAGCTCGATTCGATCGCCGGTGAGTATTTATACGCCTCTTCTCTACAAAGATTTGCAGCTTTCCATATTGGGAAATGCTATCTCACTTTATGGGATTGGAGATAGTTTTCTCTTCTCTTTGGACTCATGTGGTTGTTGCAGCTAGTATTTCTTAAGGCTGCTAATTTGAGGCTCTAATTTGTTTATTAGAGGATAAGGTCTGCAGCCTTGTTGCATGCCTTAGATCACTTTCGTAATAATTGGAGCTTAACTAATTATACATGATCAGTATGATAAGCTAGCATCATGAGGTCACACGGTGAGGCTGAGCTGAACTCCAGGGTTCCAAATCGCCATGCATGGTTCTCCTGCTTTCCAGTCTCCACGTACTCCTGTTACAAACTTACAATACAACAGGAAACTATTTTGATCTCTCGATGGAATGTTTTCTCGTTTGCTTAAAAACCATTCAAATAGTTATAAAAAAATGTCTTTTTTGTTTTTTATGTGTAGATCAAATTTAAACTTAATTTTTGGTGACCTATAAGTATCACTATACTCTACATTTTCAATTTTTCAGAACTTTTCACAACTATTTGTATCAAATTTGAAAAAAAGGTATATGAGGAGACATCCTCTCGAGAGACTAAAATCAACTCCCCAATACGATGGTGTCCTCCCTCTGTCATATAATCTTAATGAATTATACAAAGGAATAATACTGGAGCACATGCAGTTCTTTGAACTTGTACTGACATTATTTTTTCCTTTGATTTTCTTTTATTTTTGAAATTAAGACCCAACCTTACTGACAGTATTAACTTCTAATTAAAGAGTTCAGTGCTTGCATGACAAGTGATAAACTGACAGGAGAAAGCTCTCAGCACGTTCTGTCCCCAATATCTCTGCAGGTACTTGTCTAACCTACATTTTTGCTCTCTTGTCCTGTCTTCCGCTGGTAGTCACAGAGAAATAGCTAGACGATCTTTATTTTAAACAAAGATGATTTATGTCAAGATTAAGGGCCAAGGGGTAAATTAAACGAACCATCAAAGTTTATTGTGGAACATATGGCGCTCAAACTGAGGTGTAAGTACGTACTGTAACAGCTAGCTGTTTGAAAACATATATGCGTCGGTGGATGACAGAATGAGTGGTGGGCCTATTGTCATTGTGTCTCCGTGAACGTAATAGGTTTACAGACCTCAACTCCTGGATCGAGTCTTTGCCTACTGCACATGAATGGACACTGTTAGTACGCTGTGCACTTTGTCTCATGGCCGGCCTAGATAGTTACTGGAGTGGGGTAAGGATCCAGCTATATATTAGACGATTGATAAGTGTCTATGACCATCTGTGTGTCCTTTCAAGTGCAGTTGTTTTCGAACATTATTGAGCACTTTCCATAGGAATAGAATTCCAGATCAGAATTCTTTCTTATACAGACATCATTCGGGTGCGAAATAATTGAAAGAATGAAAGCAGCATGGTTACCAGCATGCATATCATTGTATTTTGTTGAAAGACTCCACTTGTCTGTATATGTATTTGGAATAATAATTTGATTTTGATCTGATATATTGGTGTCTGCCAAACTGCCATGCAGCTGGTAGCTATCCCCCTACCGATGAGACAATTTTGTGCCTACATGCATTCCTGTCTACAGATGGTCTCTTTTTGAGAAATGAAACTGCCTTTTCAATTTGTTGGATATTTGTTTGAGTGGTGCAACAATTCATGCCCTAATACATGGTATGATTCTTTCCATCCGACCAAAATGATTAATGAGGTTATGCAGTAAGAATTGAATTGACCTTCATATGTGACTATTCCATGTCATTGGTGCTATTTAGTGTTTTAGAATTCTCTTCCTATTATTTGACTGGTTCGGATCGTACCCACATATTAGCTCTCCTTTTTCATATCCTTCCACCTACCCCATCCACAAATATAAGGGATTTTAGGTTGTTTAATAGTTTAAGGTTGAGTGAAATTACTTTGATGCCCCTGGAATTAACTTGATTAGGAAAGATAACGCTTAGTGATGCAATTATTGGTGAGCAATAAATAGACTGGGATGATGGTTTGTGAAAGTAGTACTCCAAAATTTCTTATATTTGTGAATGGAGGGAGTAACAGTAGGAGTTCGTAAGAGTGATAAAAATGGCTTGTCTTTTCATTCTGTGGGTGGTTATCTAATTTAACATATATATTATCCACAACAGTAGAGAAAAGTAGAAAACACAGTCTTCTTTGCACAAATTCACTTTAATCAGTGTAAAAAAACTTGTACTAGCATCAATGCTACCTAGATTTTGCAGTTTGATGTCATTTCTTGTCTCAATGTTGTCATTTGAGAAGTATCCATTTAACTGTTCATATGTTTGTTGTCTATATTAGATCATATTCTGGTTGCATGCAGCATGCTGCTGTAGACTGTCTGGAATTATTCCAATTTGAGCAGAATGTGTATGTGCATTTGCAGCATAAATAGCTCCCAAAAAGTTCCAAAGAAATTTTGATATATAGTGGATGGAATTTGAACTGCATGCCTGGTAAATTTTGGAATATATAGACTAGTGAGCAGAAATCTGACGCTAGGATCCTTGGACAGCACTTTGACGGGCAGATATCTTTAATTTACTATATTTATGCATACTGTCCAATGATTGAAGGAGCGGTATAATATATTGGAATATTTTAAAAGCCCTCTAGTGTACATATCTGTTATTTATATAATTTTAATTATAATCTGAAATCAAGGGTGAGTAAATTTTAGTGGAACTAGTGTGGTCTTATCAAGTATTATTTGGCGCTAGCTGTTCCATGGTTAAAACCAATAATTTTGAGCATACGAACTAGTGTGGTTTTTTACGATAGTAATTGTGTATATACAAGGTAGCTTTTCGTAAGTCGACTAATATGGCAAAACTTATGCAATTCACTATCCATACAAATCCTGAACTCTGAATCTATGTATTACGATCGCTTTGAGATGAATGTAAAGGATCGATGGGTACAATTTTTCATAGCACGGTGGAATGGTTTATCTGGTTCTCATCATTTCTATCTCATGTTTATCCTGTGTCTTGCAATATTTACTGTAGTACATATTCTGTAAATACTATTTTTTCCAACGAATCAAAATGAATATCCTTATTTGAAATTGAACGGTATATGCCGGCTGTTTGACTGGTAGTCTTGCCTGCTTGGAATTTGGAAACACTATGTCTGCATGAGTAAGGACAGAATTATACTGTTGCTTCCTTCAATCTACGTACTAGTACCTAGCTGAACACAAAGAATCAATTGAAGGGTACAGCGGTGGGGCTGGGTATATAGATAGTAGTGTCGTCGACTCTTCAGCACAGATTCACTAATCTGCTCTGTAGGGCATTTTAACCAGTACTACTATAATGTTAACTATGCATAGTTAATCTACTCGATCTCAGTACCTCCCTTCGTATGAGATTTATCTGTCAATATGTGTAAATATGTGTAAAAACATATAATTAAGGTCATATGTCAAATATTGCCATAAGATGTCATGAAAATCTAGCTGGTGATAATTTATATTGTTTATTGTTTTGGTAGCATACATATCTTGTTAGAAATTTGTAGAAGCAGATAGTACAATATCACTTCAACTAACCTTTTCTTCAATTCCCAATTAGTAATTCTCTTTTAACTGCTGTCCGCAGACAGTAATTGTGATGGCCCGGGATCATCCGAGGAAGAGCAAGACACGAGCTGTCCTGAAGAGATCGACCCTAGTGACAAGAAGCTTAAGTACCAGCTTCTGAGGAAATATGGTGGCTCGTTGGGCGATCTCCGGCAGGAGTTCTCCAAGAGGACCAAGAAAGGGAAGCTCCCCAAGGAGGCCAGGCAGAAGCTTCTGCACTGGTGGGAGCTGCACTACAAGTGGCCGTACCCATCCGTACGTATCATGCCAATGCCATACTAGGTTAAAAGACCTGTTCGTTACAATAAATATTATAAAAAATAAAAGTAAAAGTAAAAAATATAGTTAGTAGATTAGATATATAATATATATCAAAACAACAATATTCACGTGTGAAAAAATTATGACTTCATATGAGGCAGACTTTAATATCATCTAAAGTAATATAGATTAATTCAACCGCATATATTTTCACTAAATCTTTTGCAAATGCACGCCCTAAATTTTAAATCTATATGAGCATGATTAGCAGGAGGCGGAGAAGATGACGCTGGCGCAGACGACCGGGCTGGACCAGAAGCAGATCAACAACTGGTTCATCAACCAGAGGAAGCCACTGGAAGCCGACGCCGGCAGCTGGCACGGCCTTCGTCCCGACAATGGAAACTGCCGGAGGCGGCTTCCGCCACTCCCAGGGCGGCGACGTGGCGGCGGCGCTGCCGCTGTACATGGGCAGGCCGTTCGTTGTGGATGGCATGTACCGCCTCGGGTCTTGAAGCCTCTGGTGATCGCATGCTTTTGGTTGATCAATTCCCGTGTCTCTGCATGGTTGGTTTTTGCTTGGTAAATATAGGAGTGTTTTGCTAACAGCTTCCCTTGATCAGCCTGTGGGATGGTGAAATGGAAGAACTGGTGAATCTTGATCACCATATTTCCTTCTTCTTTTTTTCTTTTTTCTGTGTGTGAGAGAGACAAAGCTCAGATGTCCACGTACTACAGTCTGCTTCTTCGCAAACGGATATGTAATTGAAAGCTTTAATTCTAAACATGGTATTTCATTCCTGGGCAAGCTAGCTGTAACGTCTAATGGTGAGTTCCAGCCGTGCTTAACTGCAATACAAGGTTTCACGCGCTATCTGAATGAACTCGCCGTGTCCTACCGATCGGGCATCAACAGTGCGTGCGCGCGTTCCCTGATCCATCTCCTTGGAACGGCACCTTTGTATGCATGCATGCAATGCATCCAATTTCTCAACAACGACGACGACCCCGTCTTGCCAAGGAACAGCTGTGTACATCCCGTCCGTCTCAAAATAAATTTATTTTTTATCAATTTCACATATAACAATACAAAATCAAAAAATCAAAATGTTCTTACTTTCTCAAATCCCTATCCAATTATTTCTCTTTTTCCTACTCCAAATATATTAATTATTAATTTATAAACATCAATATAATAAATATTAAAAATAAACGTATTTGGGACAAAGAATGGAAAAAACAAAGAGTATGTAGGATGGAAGTTCTACAGCCACATACGTACTGCTCTATTTGTTTCAAATTATAGAGCATTTTTGTTTTAACAAACTTAGATATTTTTTATTAATGATTATAATAACAAAACCTATGATAAGTATTATATATGATTAATATTTTAAAATATTTTTATGTGATGTTAATTTTATATTTATTGACAACATAATATAAAATAAATTAATGATTAAAATATATTATTAAACCTGTTTAAAAAAATTATATTGTTTACGAGAGAGAGAGAGAGAGTACTGTTTTGCATTGCCGCGCGCACAGTGCTGATGCAGTGGCAAGTGGCAACTGCTCCAGCAGCTATGGATCTAACGAAGACCTGGCAGCCTTGTACTAGTAATTAAGTTGCAGAGTCAGCCTTCTAATTAAGTTGCAGAGTAAATGGGCCTGCCGCGTGTTGCAGCTCGTACGTGCAGATCACGACACGACATGGCGTGAGGCTGCGCATCCTTTTGCACTGTTCGTCACAGGAGGGGGAAAGAAAGAAAGAAAGAAAGAAAGAAAGAAAGAAAGAAAGAAAGAAAGAAAGACCGTACGTCCTGTACGTGAGATGTGTCTTCGACGACAACCATGCTGGAGCTGCAGCATTTACTGCCCCTAGAGAGCCATGGGCCATTGCCACATTGCCAAAACTGCTTTGCTCTACGACGACGTCGACGAGACGCCACGGCGTGGACACCACTCGTACGGTCACTGTCCAGCCCTGATGAAGGATTTCCATTGTGTCCATCGCAGGAGAAATACGGTGCGGCCTGCCTGTGAGACATCCGTGCAGGAGTTGCAGCATTTTTACTGCTCCCGTTTTATATTTAATCGTTTTGATTTTTGTCTAAAGTTAAACTTTTTAATTTTTATTAATTTTATAAAAAAATTTAACAACATCTATAACATCATATTAGTTTTATTAAATATATTTTGATAACATTTGTTTATGTTAAAAATATTGTCATATTTTTTTATAAACTAGATCAAACTTTTAAACTTTTAAAATTTTAAAAGATTGATTAAAAAAATCAAAACGACTTGTTTAATAAGACATACTAGGTTCGACGAGATACATTATATATCAAATCTTATATGAAATAAAACCTTATATACAAAAGGTATTCAAGATATTTTGGCACTACAAAGATTACTCGGACTATATCTTCCTACTTCTACTTAGACAAGAGGAAACCCAAAGGTATAAATACAATAACCCTAAGAGGAGAGAGGATATGAAGGCAAGCCTAGACAAGCTCAATATGAAACCACAAAAACCAACCAGAAGGATTTAAAGCTACCTCCAATCTCGTCGAGTTCATATTGAGGAAGCAGACTACGTTAGTTGGCAACCACATGTGAGAGTTTTACGTTGCTAGGTTGATAGAGACTAAATTAGATAATTCTCAATATTATATTCGTGTGATATTGATATATAAAGGCAACACCGGCTTCGCCGAATAGGAGTAGGGCTATTACTCATAAGTTAGAGGGGCAAACCTGTATAAAAATCCTTATCTCCCATCTTTTTACTACAATCTCGCATATAATTCCTATACTACATAAATATCGTATACGAGTATAATCCATTGACGGATAGTAATATGATAGTACTACCTAGAAAGCCATTGGCCATTTGTCTACGTACGATGATAACAACGTGAAACTATAGCATAGAGTTTTTTAATCCAAAAAAAAGAAAAAGGAATAAGTTTATTTGAGGTTTCTCAATTTATCGTCGAGTCTGAAATTCGTCTCTGAACCATAATATCAGATATGACACGTCCCTCAACTTTCAAAACAAGTGCAAATAAGGTCCCAGGCAGTTTGGACAATGGTTTCGGCTAACGTGGCATCTATGTGACTTTGACAAAGTAAAAAAATATGGAACCCACATGTCAGCCTTTAAACGAGGAACATGTCCGCCACTAAACCATGGAACCTATCTCTACTCTTGTTCTCTTCTCTTAACTGAATGAGGCACATCAGCGGTGGAGATAAGGGAATCAGAGCACGAGCCAGTGACCCATCGACCCACGGCCCCTCCTCCCCTCTCCAGACATGACTGGGCAGCGGAGACGAGCTCTAGAATGATCCCTTCTCTATATGCCATCGGTCGGTGGAGGCGAGCGGCGAACCCACCAATAATCCATCCAACCATGGACCGCAACCACCTCTACGATGCACTTCATCTCGTAGGAGAACCCATCGTCGGCAATCTCCGAATTCCGTATCGCCTCCTTCAGCATCATGCGGCGAAAGTAGGGCGGCATGCCACCATCGCCATCCGACGTCAACAGCGATGACCATGACCTCCCCAGCGTTGCGCTCATTGCCACCTCCAGCACACGTCCACCACCCCGCCACCGCTCATCGGCCAGGCTCTCGTGCTCGCGTCCACCATCCCACGTCTCCTCGTCGCCTTCCTCCCACAGGCGGCTACCCTTCTCCCTACCACTCGCCAGCCATCTCCTTGACTAAAAGACAGTGAAGAGGGATGGCTGGATGGGGAAGATAGGGGAGAGAGGAGTAGATGAGTTGGTCGCTGACATGTGGGGCTCACTCGTTACGTTGGTACATCGGTTTTGCAAGTTGAGAGACACACCATATCTGGTATTGCGTCCAGGGACAAATTTCAGACCCGACGACTAATTAAGAGACCTAAAGTGAACTTACTCTAAAGAAAAAAAACAGAGCAGAGCGATGGCTCAATCCTACACGGCCCATTTTTTTGGTGTGAGACCGAGACACACAGTGGTTTGTGGGAGCCGCCCATATCTCCGTAACGGAAACGACCGGTCCTTCGCGAGTCGGTGCATTTTTATTTTTTTTTAAGATTTACAAAAATAACTTCCGAATTTCGAAATTTACACATCTAATCTCCTCCCGTCCTCCGGGAGGGCGTGATGGAAAAACGCCCTCCCGGAGGGCGTATTATCCGACGTGGCGACGGCCGTTGGGTGCCGTCTGCCGCGCGGAAGCAATTTTGCGGCGGCCCTTCCCGCTCTTGGTAAGGGCGTTTTCACTGTGCACGGGGCCGCATGCAAAAGGTCGGCCGCCCGGCATTTTTGCAGGCGGCCCCTTCCCGCCCTTACCAAGGGCATTTTTCGCTCTTTTGTAGACGGCCCCCTTTCCGCCCTTCCAGAGGGCGTTTTTTGCCAAACCCTAATTGCCCTAATCGACATCGACCCACCCTCTCTCGTGTTGTTTGAGATGTAAAATGTTATCGTTGTATTTTTGCTAATATAACCAATCCATTTGATTTGTGGTATTGTTGCAAATGTAACCGTCTTCGTGATTTGTCGTATTGTTTGAAATGTAAATGTTATCGTCATAAGGATGCAAATGTAAATATTGTTGCAAGTGTAAATGTTCGAGGTATCGTACATATGTTGTTTGCATTACCTGTGAACATATTGTTTTAACCAAGTTAACTTAGTTGCAATAGTTAAGCAGTTGTTTGTCACAGTGTTACATAACCCATTAGGTACGGATGATACAATATAATTAACTCATCCTCGACGAGTCAAGGCTCGGCTACCTACGGAACCGTTCAAGGGCGATAAGCTTGTCATAAATTTTTTCTTTCCTTCTCGGCGTTGTACTCCTTTTGAGTTTCACATTCGCATTACTTTTAGGTCGTTATATTGGGGAATGACATTGTCGATCCACCTAGTGAATCCACACCTTCTTTGAATGCCCAGTAAAAGAAACACATGTAATCGGTTAGAGAGCCACTAGAGCGAAGACGTTTGCAGAATTGATAAAATGAAAGACGTACAAGGAAGTCGTTGTCTAAGTTGGGGTAAATGAAATATCTCCGACCATATGTTCGTGTTTCAAATGAGGTAGCCATCTTGCAACGATCCCTACAACCGCACATGGGACGCTCCGACCATTTAGGGAAACCCAGTGGGTTGTTCCTCCAAGCTAAGCTTGCGATTTCAACGCGACGTTCATACTCCATCCAAGCCCGAATGAATTGTTCAGTCGACTCGGGTTGTGTTACCGTCGACCGATCGAAGCAGGTTTAACCGTATCGATCCAATCTTTGTATGGACACTGACGTACATCCTCCTGGTTGCACATTTTTTATGGTCGTGGTTAAAAAATGGAACAAGCGAAAAGGTAAAAGAAAGAAAATTATACTCACGACAAAATCGTCATCCGCAATCTCGGAACACACGAAGCATCTTTGTCCTCTAGTTGCTTGTCTTATGGATCTTACCACCTGGCAACGTAGACCACAGTGGCATTCTGGACGTTCCCGCCATGTGGGTAGTGCCAGCTGATCCATAGGCCAGTCCAAAGCTTCAGCGCGAACTCGACGTTGGTAGTCAGCCTTTCGTTGAAGGTAGTCTGACCTTGTTTCGCTAAGTGGGTAGTAACGTGTTCCGTCGGTTCGTGGGTTCTCCGTATCTATCCACTCAACGAAGTTGCACACCCGACGATATGCCTGCATGAGATGTTAACACGATGTACAATCAAGTTAGCGTTTTCTGCGTGAAGATTTTGTAGATGAAAGCATTGCAGTTAAGCCATACATGATCAATGTTGGCGCATTGGAAAAATCGTCTCCCCCTGGTTTCAGCGAGGAGGGACGACGTAAGTATGCAGCCATCTCCACAATGGCATAACGGACGGTCACACCATGGTGGAATAAAACCGCTCAAAGAATGGAGTCGCCAGTGGAGACGCTCAAGGAATGGATGATATGAAGATCTCATTGCAGGAGTAAATGTAGAAAAGAGAATGTAGATTTGAAGAGCTCGTATTCGGATCTAGGCAATATATAGTGTAGGGAGGTGAAGGTTCACATCTATGTATCGTTTATGTCTATCACGGGGCAACAGCTGATCGAGACGTATCGTGTAGGATTGTCACGGGGCAAAAGTTGATAGCGACGTATCGTGCAGGACTATCACGGGCAAAAGCTGATAGCGATGTCTCGTGCAGGTCTAACTCGGCCGAAAGTTTTTTTGTCATTAGTAAGAGTATCATGCAGCAAACGATACGGAAGGATCTCGTGACATGTGAGTGCGACGAACAGACATAGATATATACAAACAACAAACACAAAATAAATATTTACAATTTGTACAAACTGTTGCACACAGAAGCTACTGACGAGGCCTCTTACCCATATCCCTCCTAGGCTGTGCTCTGACGTGCCCCTGAGAGTACGTCAGCCTGTCTGGGGACACGCCACGACTAGCACGGACATCCGGCGCGGGCGTCTCCTGTGGCGGGTCCTGGCTCTGTGGTAGAGGTGCTCCACCGAGCTGAGAGGAGGCGAGAACGTCCCGATCTGGGTCCTCTAGGTCGTCGAAGTCGTCGCCCATACCTGACCCCCCCCCCTCGTCGCCTCCCCCGGACCCGCCCGCCTGCGACGATGAAGCCCCCGAGCGGAAAATCCCCGCCGAGTAGAATCCTCCTGTATGTAAGTAATGTGAAGCATCAGTGACTTAAACTAACACGTGTGAACTAATCATCGGACGACGCTTGCTCACCTCCCAGCTGAGTGAGGGGACGAGGAACGGAGGATCCACTCGCTCCAGCAAAGCTCGCAATGCTGGGCCGAGTAGCGAAAGGCCGAGGGATCGACGATCCACTCGCGCCTGCCGTGTCCCCTCTCGGTAGCGTCGGACCTACGCGACATTCGGTTTGTTAGATCACGTTGTAGGGTTGACACAATGAAAATGAGTGGACCTAACCTGTGGAAGCACCAGCGCCGTGTGGTGACCATCCGGGTACTGGACCGCGTGGACGTGGACCTGTAACACCCTGTGGAGGAACCGCGTCGACGGCAGAACGACAAGAGAAGATCCGCAAGATCGAACGTGCCGTCGTCTGCATCCGTTGGAAGATCATCCTCTGTTCCACCTCGTTCAGGTGAATGCCTGCGTCCAGCCTCAGCATCACCGAGTCGATTTCGGCATTCAATGCCCGTGCGGCGTCGGCCTACAAAAATCGAAACAAGTTAGGTTTTTCGCTCCAATAAAAAAACATAATGACGTACAAAGGCTTTAATGCCGAGAACTCATGACGTACCCCAACGAAGTAGTCCTGGTCTCGGTGCCTGGGGTAGGTGTCCATGACTACTGCCTGGTGTTGCTGCTGCGTGGCCGGTGTGAAGGTAACTCGCGGACGCGTCCGCGGTAGGTACCACCGAAGGTAGGCGGTGTAGTTCTCCTCGGAGTGGCCGTAGATCTCGCCGATCACCTCCTCGGTGGCTAGCCCGATCCCGCCACGTATTGCTGCATACGTGGTTCCCGGAGGAGCCTCCCTGCTGTCCCCGTCGAGACAACTGCGTACACGCAAAGGTCGACTATAGTTCCATTTAATTTGACACAATAGTAGTACATTTGAAATAGAAATACTCACCGGTGGTCCTGGTGGGGAATGGCAACCGTACGTCTACGGAATCTCTGCCGCAGTCCGAACGCCTCATCACTCGGCTGGGCGGTGAGGCTCGACGGTGATGTCGTACACCATCGGGCTCAACGTCATCCAGTAGGCCGAGTCACGCGTGCACAACGTCGAGAGGCCTAGAGGCGCACGAGCTGCGACCGCCTGCTGCGTGTACGGCTCCCAGACAACGTCGTACGGCCGAGACGGTCCAACTCGAACACGAAGTCCGGTAGCTCCGTCTCACCCGAGCGTGGGCGTAACGACGCGCGAAAATAAAATAATCAAGTGGTTACAAGTTTTGTTCAACACAATTTAAATATTTGAAAGAAATATGACTTTGTACTTACGTTGCGTCGAAACCAGTACGAACCCATCGTAGGCCCGTCGGCCGGGTTCTCGAATGCGGGTGCTGCGTTGTAAGGAGAGGTGTCGACAACCGATCGGCCGATCGCGAACCGCTCCGCAGCCCAGAGCTGTAAGAGAAGGGGACAGCCTGTGAAGATCGCTCCCGGATATGTCTTCGTGCACGCGTCGCACAGCCCACGGTAGGTGGCTGCGAGGACCGCCGAACCCCAACTCCACCGAGGCACGAAGCCTATCTCCGCATTCGCTACCGACCGGGCGTAGTGGATCAGGCCCCTCTCTACAGTGTTCCCCGACGTGTTGGTGAACATCACCCAGCCGAACAACCAAAGAAGGTACGCCTCCAACGAGCGTCGCACGGAGTACTCATCGGCGTCGGGGTGGAGCTTGTCGGCCTACAAAGGAGAAAACCATGTTAACAAACATAAGATGTAATGAAAAATACCGAAGTCTTCAAGTTAACTTACTGTGAAATGCATAATCCAAGTCTTCGTAGGCCCGGTGGTCGCGTAAGGGTAGATCGCCCGAACACTGGGAGCCCCGTAGCCTCATCACCCGAGCAAATCGTGCGGTGATGTCCTCCTCCATCCACCAATAGCATCCACAGCCCGACAGCCTCTCTCCGGCTAGTGGTAGCCCTAGCAGGTACGAGACATCCTCGCGTCGGTGCCATCTCCCCACAAGGAAGATGGAAGGTGTGCGTCTCAAGACGCCACCGATCCACCAAAGCAGCTATCGGGGACCGGTCCGCATCCCACCGTCCGGCTCGCGTGCTCGTGGGCACGCGCCTCAACAAGTTCGCAAAGAGCGATCGGGCCGACTCACGTAACTCGCATATCATACACATAGTGTAATATTAGTATCAAGCATAGTATTCTTGCAATAAGTGAAAAGAGTTTGATCGTACCGCTGGACGTGTCGCAGATCGACACGCAACAACTCGCGCGACAGCCGTGGACGAAAGGTGGTCACTGAGCACCCGCACCGCCGACAAGTACGACTGTGCACCCCGTGCGACTGTCCGCGAAAAGTGCGGTGTATCGTCCGCCATACCCGCATGAATACATGAATAAATTAATAAGCAATTTATAAGAAAAATCAAAACAACATGAATACATGACATAAATGGTCCATTATATCTCAACATTAAAAAAAGTGCACGTCGTAATTCAAACTACCAAACACAACATATAAGTATCACAACAACAATAAAACAGTTTACGTCTCACAATGATAAATATTACACGCACGACATATGGCAACAACATGACAAATATTACAAATATCGGATCACCACTAGATTGAAAAGTAGCAAACAAAATAATCAACCCATTGCATCGCCAGCGGACGACGTAGTCGCCGCACGAGCATGTGTAGGACGTGGTCGCCTCGTTGTTGTTCCTTCTCCGATGGACGGCTACCATCGGAGGGCTGTCCGAAAGTCCCGAACCTTCGACGGTTGAAGTTTCGAATTCTTCGGACATTTTTGTATGTATGTCCGTGCTCATCGCATTTGCTGCAACGTACTTCCCCCGGCCTCGGACTCGTCCATGTCGTTTCTGATGCGTCTCGACTGACGACGTCCCTTTTTCATCCTTAACTTCGATGGATCTGGAATGTAGAACACTTGTGGCCGTAGTGTTGTGTACGATCCAGATATCCCAAAACCATATATCTCCTCCTTCCACGTATGAAAAATTGATTCTTTCCTGTAGTACGGTGACACATAAATATGTGGAACTATGCCGCAGCCCATGCGGCAAGGACGTGTGAGCAAGGCGGATGTCTAAGCTTCGGCTTCATACACTGCAGCTACAACCACCATCCGCATGAAGCACACATTCCCGCACGCCTTGAACACGGTTGATGCCGCGCCTTCTCTCGTCGACACACATGATCTCGCATCAAGAACTTGGGTTCCTTGGGGATTACTCGTGCTTCATAGCCTTCAATTTTGTCTTGCATATATTTCGTCACCACGTTGCCAAATACAATGTTGTTATCGACCATTAAAGGGGATATTTTCTTAAATCTATCCCTAAAATATGCCCGAGTGCCATGAAGGATAAATTCCACAATACCCACCAATGGAAGCCCCCTAACTCCTCGCATCACCCAGTTGTACACCTCGGCCAGGTTCGTTGTCATTATACCATATCGAGCTCCGTTAGTGTCATACAATAGAGACCACTTTTCTTTCGGTTCATTCTCTATCCAGTGAGAGAAATTACGTATTGATGGTGCGACCTCCTTCTCATTGTTGACGGGTCATTATGCAATGGACCAAGAGGTACCGCAGCTCGTCAACTCGTGGCAAACGAGATTGCTCGTCGCTTGCTTCGTTGTCAGCTCATCCAACCTTCTCCACATCTCATTGAATTTTTTCTCTTGATTTTGACCACATAGCCTCTTGAATAGATCCATCAGGTGCTTGTTCTTGAATTATTTGTAGAAATTGGCTCCCATATGACGCATGCACCACCTACTCCGAACATCATGCCACCTAGCTGGAAGTCCCCTCTCCGGCCAACCATTCTGAAGATAGTCGATTGCCCTCAGCATGCCGGCATGACGATCATGTATGAGACAAACATTGGGCCTCATACGAACGACTTGGCATCGAACTCTCTCCAAGAACCAATACCAGCTTTCGGTGTTCTCACTCTCGACAAATGCAAACGCCATAGGTAACACTGGTTGTTCCCATCTGCTCCAATCGCCGTCAGTATTTGCCCTCTGTATTTGCTTGTCAGAAAGGTTCCATCTATGCACAGCACAGGGCGACAGTGCACAAATGCGTTGATGCAAGCACCAATCGAGAAAAAGGCTCTTTGCAGCACGCTCTTGTTCGAATCAGTAGATGATGGAAATGTTTGAATGTCGTAGTAGGTATTGGGGTTTCTCTGAGCAATGGTGGCTAATAGACAAGGTAAATTATCATACGATGCTTCAAATGTGCCATACCTCATCTCCAATATCTTTTGTTTCGCCCTTCAAGCCTTTGCATAGCTAATAGTATACTTGAATTTGTTCTCAATGTGCTTAATAATGGAGCCAGGTTCAAAATATGTGTTTTTAACAACATGGCTGTACATCTCACCGGAACAAACGCCGACGTGATGTTGCGGTGGTACTTATCTACCCCCGGCAACATACATGTGTGCTCACCAACAATGCTGACTTTCCAATAGTCACTTCATTTCCCCTTGTATGCATGAACGCGCCACGGACAATCATCCTTCATACACTTCACATCATACACATAGTTCGTAGACTTCACCACCCTAAACTCTCTATGCAAAGACACCGCCCAATGCTTCACTGCCTCTTTCATGTCTTCCTTATGAGCATACCTAGCACCCTGGATGACCTCATTATCCTTGTATTCAAATGAAACATGTTGCCCTTCCGAGATAACAAGCTGAGAGAAATCAGCTTGTTCCCAATCGACGAGCATGACATCTTCTTCCTCGTCCGATGATTCATCGCCCTCCGCCCGCTCATTTTCGAATCCTCCCTCTCCATTTCGTCAACAATTACTTCGATTCTCTCCCCGTCCGCCACGCCAATCGCCTCCTCCAAGCTTGCTTCATTGCTTGGACCTTCGCCATACTCGTTTGCATTGTATTAATGCTATCGATTTCGTGCAAGTGCCACAAAACTAACAAGGGGCCAGGACCTTTCAAGTGCCATGTCCACATAACGTCTCCATGACTCAGTGTTATCAATAGGCATAAGTTCCCAATAATATCCTTCTGTTGAACGACTTACTACAACGGATAGAGACATTATGTTCACTCTTGTATCCACTTTAAATCCACGTAGTAACCAACTATATACTGACTCAAATGTTTTCTCGCCTGGCCTATCGATGCCCTTTGATTTCATCCTAAATTCTGACAAATCTACACCTTCTGGACCATATCTAACGTTGCCTTCACCGTGAACTATCTGAAGTATGATCTTACTTGCCATAGTGCCTGACAAACAAATTGAAACTGAGTTTATTCCATATTACGAATATATTGCCTAGATGATTCTGTGCCTAACTTAATTTCTTTAACAATATGTTCTCTGGTCTACATCTTAAATTTTCCCAAATCGATTTGTTCGTTTCATCTACCGCCAATCGTACCTCGTTCATTTCAATTTGCCAAAATTTATAAACTAAATTCAATTAAATCGTAGTTTATATCTAAACATATTTTGATTATCAACAAAATTATACGTACGATTTTCTATAGTGCTTACCATCTACTCACATAATTTACACTTAGATCCAAACACATTCTACCTAAGTTCATCTATCTATTCTACCTATGTTAATGTCCATTAAATTATCATTGTTGATCTATCTATTCTACCTTTGTTACTGTCGATTAAATTATCTAAATTGATCTAAATTAAACCATCTGTTTTACAAATCTATAACAAAATATTCAATACCTATTCAAATATTACAAATTTATATTTTTCCTAATATTTCATTTACATACTAACTAACAAACAAAATAACGACGGGATATTGCATTTACCTCGAATGAAGTACGCAATCCAAAAGGCTTCGCCGCTCCCTCCTCTTCATCACCTCTCTCTGTTCTTTTTCTGAATTTAGGAAGGTGTAAATGAGGGCGAAATGATTGAGTGTCGGCTTATATACTGGGCTGGGTAAAAAACGCCCTTTCAGAGGGTGGGGAGGGGGCCGCCAGCAAAATTGCCACGGTGGCCGTGGCAATTTTACTGTGTGACCCCTGTAAGCACAATAAAAACGCCCTTGGTAAAGGCGGGAAGGAGGCCGCTGCAAAATGCCGGGCGGTCTTTTTCGGCCCTCCGTGCACGTGAAAAACACCCTTACCAAGGGCGGGAAGGGGCCGCCACAAAATTGCTCGCGCGGCAGACGGCACCCAACGGCCGTCGCACGTCGGATAATACGTCCTCGGGAGGACGATTTTTTTCACCACGCCTCCTAGAGAGCGGAGGAGATTAGATGTGTAAATTTCAAATTCGAAAGTTATTTTATGTAAATCTTAAAAAAATAAAAATGCCAAAAATTCGTCCTTCTGCGACTATGAGAGTCTGAGTCAACGAGTCAGTCAACCTAACCATTCTTCTTTTTAGAAGAAAATTTGTCCATGTTATTTCAAGGGATTAGCTAATTTTTGTGAATTATTTGCTCTACTTCTAAAAAACACGTTTCTCTAAAAGCTTTTCTCCACTGTATTTATTTAAATCACTTATTTTAGATATTTGTTAATTTTTTATTAAAATATTTAATTTAGTCCTATATCAAATCATTTGAATGGTCTAAATCAAATAGAGCTACGTCATACTTATCCAGTCATACTTTGCTGGCCGTGGCAGCGACATCACAGCAATGGATACATAGCACACACGATTAAAACGGCCGCTGGGAAAGTTTACCAGTCCACAGCTCGCACTACGGAACGAGTTGAACACGAAGTTGGTAAAAAAACTTTGATAAATCCTTAGGATTAAATCTTTTTGTAACAGAGGAAGTACAAAGCCTCAAAGCAACTTGCAAAACACTAGACAATATAAAATGCTGCAATGGTTTGAAATTCGGAATCAATTCCATCTCGTTCCAATTAATGTACTACTAATACATCTCTCACGTTTCCGTCAAGTTAGGCGGAGATATTTTGCTCTCCACGTTAACCAATGATAGCGTCCGTTTCAGAGTTCAGTCGAACAAAATGCTGACAAATCCTGGACCGTATGAATTCTAGAAAAAAAGAATAGTACCCTTGCCGACCTTTGAACCGATAGCAGTGACGTCTCGACCGATCACGTCAGTTTTCCTTCCATGGCCCCAATTTTTCGACAGATACATCTACATCAGCGTGCATACAAGTGTGCAAGCTTGTGCTAGTCTCCAAAGTCCAAACACGGAAGCTTCCGGCTGGTCCCGGTTGCATTTGGGTCCAAACGAGACAAGATTAAAAAAACGAAAAAAAAATCGCATCTTCTAATCGCCTCAAGACTTCAACGGCGCGCGTGATTTGTGTCGTTTGTCATTTGTCGCCTCCGCCACCGCGGCCACACGAAAAGCAAAGGAGACGACGACTCCTAGCAACCAAGTCAAGCTGACTCCGCGCGCGCTGGTTGCTCTGCTCCGGGCTGCACAGCTTATATGCCGCGCCGGCGGCACGCTCTGCTCCGCGAAGCGACGCACCAATGCCACACACGTCGTCGTTTCTTTTGCTTCAATGGCTGAGAAGAAGGGGGCGGGTTTCCTTCTAGCCCGCCTCGCCGTCGTCCTCGTTGGCTTCGGGGTCGGCGGCGTGCTCGGCGCCGGCGAGAGCAATGACCGCTTCGTCTACTCCGGCTTCACCGGCGTGCCACTCGCGTTGGACGGGACGGCCGTCATCACGCCGGGCGGGCTCCTCGAGCTGACCAACGGCACGGCGCAGCTCAAGGCCCACGCGGTGTACCCGGCGGCGCTGCGCTTCCACGGCTCGCCGGGCGGCGGGGTGCGCTCCTTCTCGACGTCGTTCGTCTTCGGGATCATTCCCCCTTACTCCGACCTGAGCGGCCATGGCATCGTCTTCTTCGTCGGGAAGAACAACTTCACCAGAGCGCTGCCGAGCCAGTACCTGGGCCTCCTCAACAGCTCGAACAACGGCAACGCCACCAACCACATCTTCGGCGTCGAGCTCGACACCATCGTCAGCTCCGAGTTCCAGGATCCTAACGACAACCATGTCGGCATCGACATCAACAGCCTCAAGTCCGTCGCCGTGAAAACCGCCGGCTACTAAGACGACAAGACCGGCGCTTTCCACGACCTGTCCCTGATCAGCGGCAAGGCCATGCAGGTGTGGGTGGACTACGACGGCGTCACCACGCAAATCAGCGTGTTCATGGCTCCTCTCAAGATGTTCAAGCCTTCGAGGCCACTGGTGTCCACCATGTACAACCTCTCAGAGGTGCTCGTCGATCCGGTGTACGTCGGCTTCTCGTCGGCGACGGGCACGGTGAGGTCACGCCACTACGTTCTTGGCTGGAGCTTTGCCATGGACGGGCCTGCTCCTGCCATTGACATCGCCATGCTACCCAAGCTGCCGTTCTATGGCACCAAGGCACGGTCCAAGGTATTGGATATCGTTTTGCCCATAGCAACCGCGGTGTTCGTCCTCGGTGTGGTTGTAGTGGTGGTTTTGCTTGTTAGGAGGAGATTGAAGTATGCTGAGCTGCGAGAAGATTGGGAGATTGAATTTGGGCCACACCGATTCACATACAAGGACTTGTTTCGCGCGACGGAAGGGTTCAAGGCCAAGATGTTGCTCGGTATAGGAGGATTTGGGAGAGTGTACAAGGGAGTTCTACCGAAATCAAATATGGAGGTTGCAGTAAAGAAAGTGTCCCATGAATCGAGACAAGGCATAAAGGAGTTCATTGCAGAGGTTGTAAGTATTGGTCGTCTTCGGCATCGGAACCTTGTGCAACTATTAGGTTATTGCCGACGGAAAGGTGAACTTATTTTGGTTTATGACTACATGCCAAACGGTAGCCTTGACAAATACCTATATGATGATAAGAACAAGCCTACTCTGGATTGGAATCAAAGGTTTCGCATCATAAAAGGGGTAGCATCTGGCCTACTGTACATTCATGAGGATTGGGAGCAAGTTGTCATTCATCGAGATATCAAAGCAAGTAATGTTCTTCTTGACAGTGAGATGAATGGACGGTTAGGCGACTTTGGTCTAGCAAGATTGTATGATCATGGTGCTGATCCACAAACAACACATGTGGTTGGTACAATGGGATACCTAGCCCCAGAATTAGCACGATCGGGAAAGGCTTCCCCTCTAACCGATGTTTTTGCCTTTGGTGCCTTTCTCCTTGAAGTTACATGTGGACGGAGACCTGTTGAGCAAGCCATGCAAGACAACCAGCTCATGTTGGTCGATTGGGTACTTGAGCATTGGCAGAAAGGATCCCTTACAAAGGTAATTGATGCAAGGCTCCATGGTAACTGTGATGTTGATGAGGCAATCCTAGTGTTGAAGTTAGGGTTGTTGTGTTCACATCCATTGCCTGGTGCAAGGCCTAGCATGCGACAAGTTGTGCAGTATCTTGAAGGTGACATGCCCTTCCCCGAGCTAACGCCAACACATTTAAGCTTTAGCATGCTAGCTCTTATGCAGAATGAAGGCTTTGATTCTTTTGTCATGTCAACATCAGTTCCATCCGAGACGATGATGACCATTGGCACGATCAGTGGCCTCTCTGGAGGAAGATAGCATATTAGCACCTACTTGTTAGTTTTTTTTGTCTTGCGAAAAGTTTTACTTCCTTGGTGTAAATGTTTGTAATATTTAGAGAATATTATAGTTCACTGTTTTTTTTCTTTTGGAGTATCAAAAGGAGAGTGCTAACGCATACAAACATAAATTCTATGTGTACAAACACATATTCTATGTAGAGTTAAGTACATGGACGGTCTTTAAACTTACGCGGGTATGTCATTAAGGTCGATACTTCCAAAATGCATTTTTTATCTCTAAATTTGTTTTGGGTGTCATATAGGTTCAAACGGGTTCTAACCGCTGACGTGGCATGCCACGATGGCGCCGACATATTGGTGAGATCCACATGACAATCAGATATAAAAAATAGAATTAAAAAACCATATTTTCTCCATTAGTCTGTGGCTAAAGGCAAATCAACTTAAGCAAGGAGATTTGAATCTTACTTCAATATCAACACCAACAACACCGGTGAAGCAAGTTGTTCGCAACAGTTTCTGGAGGAACTCAACAACATAATTGCACCTCCAAAGAAGAATGACCTCATGAGCACTGAAGACATGCTTGTGGAATTCACTTCCCAAGATATGTTCGGAGATCTCAGTAGTATCCCAATAATGTACTATTGCTAGTATTTTCAGTAATACCTTCCTGTATGTTGTAATAACCAATAACTTCTTATCTATATTGTAAGCTAGTATGCTACAATAATGTAAACACATTCTGGATTGAATAAAGTGTGTGTATATGAAAATGAAGATCTATACCCGGGTTCACATATACCCACAATCTGCACCATTGATGTTTGTTAAGATTGAAGCTGAAAAATGTATCTAACCTTGATCAAATGAATGCTTACTTTAGGGAGAAAAGATTAGGTCGGTACACAATATGCATAATATGTTTGTAGAATTTTTACCCAATAATATTTTTAAATAATAATTATATATGACATTTAGTGTAAGGTATTTTTTCAACCCCTGTTTTTCACAACATAATATTTAGTCAAAATGAGAAAAGATGCATCTATTATATCACAAAATTGACATATTTTAAAAATGATATATATATATCCTACCATGATTTTAGTTCATCAAACATATTTAAAAATCTCAAGAAATGTCACACCCTAAAATTCACCAAAATATAAATCATTGTGAAAAATAATTTGTAAAAATTATTTAATAATTAAACGAAGTGTTTGAATAAAAATATATGAAAATTTGAACATCAACGAGCTTCGAAAGTATTTTTAATAAATGAAAAATAATTTCTAGAATTTATAATAAATTTTATTAATTTACAAGTGAAGTAAACATAGAAAATAAAATTTATTAAAGAAAACATGGATGGATTTATTTTTAATAAATTCTCCATTATTAAATAGACTCTATGGAATTTTTGGATTTTTTAAGCTCAATTATTAATTTTAATGGTACAAAGAATATTTCAGTAACTATTTAAATAAATAAATAAATCTTAAATGAGATATATAAAATTTTAATAAATACTTTGAGTGTGCCACTATTTTAAATATTTTTCTTGGAATTATTTAATTATTAAAAATATTTATGAAAATATAAAGATTATTCAAACGATTAATTTAAATGAAAAAGTAATTAAAATCCTCCCTATCTGGGGCAATTCCTGGTTGTCTGTCTTCCCTCGATGTCTCCAGTCCGGCCCACTCTCCTCCCTTTCTCTCGCCCCTTGGCCCGCAAGCAACTACAAGTCTGTTTGGCTTCCCTCTGCACCCTCGTGTCTCTCGCTGGCATGTGGGCCCGTGAGCAGTGTCATCTTCAACCTCCGTTCGGATAAAGCTCGCCGCCGCCGCCGCCTTTCTTTCCAAATCCGGCGTCCCCTTTCCTTCTTAGGTGAAATTGATTGAGGGTAAACCTTTCCCTTGATCTCCGCTGCCTTTTCTATTTAGGAAAACCCGAGCCAAAAATTTAGGAAATCGTCGGATTCGAGTTCGAATCGTACTCCACTCTTTCCCTAACCCTAGTTTCTTTCCTGGTGAATTACCGTCGTTTTGGGCCCGGATTCAATCTCCCGAGCCTATATAAAGGATGTCTCAGCTCTCCTCTTCCGTTCCCCTCGTTGTCCCGAGTTTTTCCCGTGCCCTAGCCGTCTCCCCAAGCTCGCCTTCTCTCTTCCCGCCGCCGTCAACTCCATCCATGTCGCGCCGCCTCTTCAGTCACCGTCGCTCCGTGCTATCGCCACCCTCAGCACCGCCGTGCCCGTGCAAACCCCGACCGCCGGTTCCTTGGCATCAAAGACCACCGGAAGGACCTCATCACCGTGCACCCAAGGCCATCTTCCTTTGCCGCATCTCCAGTCGAGCCCCTCAGTCGACTCCGTCGTCGCCAAACCTCGCCGTTGCCATCGTCGACATCGCACCGCCAAGTCGAAGCCCATCTACAACCTCTTTTCACTAAAGAACGCCGGAGCACCGTCGTCGCCGTCGTCTCGAAGATCGCCACCGCCAGAAGCTCGTCGCCGTCCATCTTCCGTCACCGCTCATTGTCGTATTTGCATCGATAAGAATCTCCTCGGTCTCCTCTATGCACCCGTGCCTTCGGTTTCCGCCGCTGTGTTGCCGTTCGCCATCGCCGCCGCTGTCCAGAGCCGCTAGCCGTCATGCCTGCATGGCCGTCCGCGTGGCAGTCATCGCCACCTCGTCCTCCTATCCACTGTGGCTGCTTGTGTGGCGTCCCGTGTCATCAATCCCTCCAGATCCAATCTCACCCATCAGATCTAGGTCAACGGTGGTCAACTCAATCTCAGCCCTCCGTTCCTATGAACTCGTGGACCATCTCGGTGAACCTGGTCTACGGTGGACCAATCCAGGGCTGACATTATTAATCCATCTTTTCCTTCAGTAAAATAATTGAATATGATGCAATAAATCATTTAGCTGGTTTTCTAGATTTTAATTGATTAAAACAGTTTATAACTAATTCATATGAACTCGGAATCAGGCCGTTCAAGTCCCAAAATTCATATAAATTTAAGCTCTACCAATTTATTAACCTTAATTATACTGTTTATTTGGTTTTATTAGTGTTTTTATTTGTTTATTTTGTTTTTATTACTGTTTTTCTTTGTTTTGCGTTCTAGGTTTAGTTTTCAGTGTTTTTGGAGGATTGTTCATTTGTTGGAGAAATTCCTGAAGGCGAATTGAAGGCATTTATTTGCAAGACAAGTCACACAGATCCCAACACAATCCCTTTGATCATGTCTGTCGGTGATATGGGCCCGGGGGTATGACGAAGGCATGACATTTGGAAAAAAGGAAGGCGCCCTTGTCCGCCAAGAAACGTAAAAGTTATTCGTGGTTGCCCTGGATGGCTGGCCGAGGCCGCCCGAGACCACCATACCCCAACGGCGGGGTCCGGATCACCCGACCCCTGGTCGGTATGGTCCGGGTCACCCGACCCCGACCTTCATCCCGCACCTCTCCGAGAAGCAGGTCCAACTACCAATCAATCCATTTAATGCTCAAAAAGAGGAGAGCGAGTCGTCTCTCGCCGCATTCAATGCGATGTGCGGCGCGTACACCCATTATCACCCCTTTTTGCCTATCACAATGCAAAGGGGGCTAAAAGTCTTTGACTAAGACCGCGGTATGGCCGCGGTCTCACTCCGCACACGCCCCCCTCACGCCCTGTCTAGTCGCATTTAATGTATTGGGCGACCGCGTGGGAGAGAGAGTGCAAGCGCAGGAGGCGCAGTGCCAGCACCTACCCGCGAGATGGGTCACTGACTGGTGGGTCCTGTCGGAGCGGGTAGGCAAACCATCATCAAGTCAGCGGTATGGCTACCACGACGACTATCCCTTTTTCGCTTTCCATGACGCAACAAACAGGAAGAAGTAGGAATGGAATGGCTTCTTCGACAAGACAATGAAAAAACCACTCCCTCACGTGGAGTGAAGTAGAGAAAGGATAGGACTATTGTGGTGTTCCCTTGTTCTATAAAAGGAGACCCAAGTCCATCATAGAAGGGGGTTGGAGAAAAGAGGTTCTACTCTAAGTTCTGCCTTTTCAGCTAGCCCGCAGAAATCTCCCATCCGCCACTAAGTCCAAAGGAGAGGAACATTCCTCTTGTTCTTGGCAGCTTGCCCCATATACTACATACAAACAGGAGTAGGGTATTACACCACGCTGGTGGCCCGAACCTGTATAACCCCCGTGTCTCCGCAATTTTAACCTCCTCTTTCCGCCACACCTGCATTGTTTCATTCTTTCCGCGAGTTTGAATCAGGATACACCGCTCCCCGTGCCGAACCAAAAAAGGGGGTCCCCAGGATCCTTGCGTGTCGATCTACGACATCGACAATGTCGATCCCATATTTAAATTCTTTTTTATTTTAAATATGCATTTATTTTTTAATATCATTGGGTGGTGTGAACCTATTCTTTTGTTATGGCCAATTTGCATTGATTACCCTATCTTTTGATACCTTGGGTTATAATTTGACTAGTTGGACTTTAAATATTGGTTCAACTAGAGATTAGCTACCATTGCTTAGCAATGCTTGGAAACATTAGTGTCATTTTATGTGGGAAACCTAATGATTCACTCACAATTAATGATGGTTAATTAATGGTAGCTCATGACGATTGGTCGTGTTTGGTTAATAGTATTCGAATTAAAACTTGACTAATGGTGAGTTGTGAACACATGGTTGTTGTTATATTGGTCGTGTTGATGACAATTAAGGACCATTTCGTGAGTTATTATTGTAAAGCATTAACCGTACTAACCACAAGCCAAAATGGGCAACGGCTAGATCTGGAGGATAATACGTTTGTCATGAGACATCATGATATGTTTTTATCATGATAAACAACTAAGTCCATAGGTGGCAGCCAACTAAGTCCACAGTTTTGGGCACTAAGTACTCTCCCTGTTAGGTAACTGGTCATTCCCTGCCGGAGACACATGCTTAGTGGGTGTCATTCTGATAGGCGTGTTATGCAAATGGTCTTGTCACAATATCTATTGGGATACTTTTTAGTATCACAACACATGGTTGACATGATGTTGAGATTATGTCTTGTACGTAAATTTATACACCTTTGATCAGAGTAAAACTATTCGAATAGCTGTACCACGGTTATGGGTGGGCCTAGCAATGTTTTTCGTGATTAGTCCTATACTACTCATTATTGATAATAAATTGGTGATGATAATTTGTTAACTCCTGTCATGGATTTTAGAACTGTGCAACTCGGATTGATTGTTCATAGTTGGTTGGGTCTGTGCAGCATTGGAGTGTTGTTCAGTGTTGATTAATATTGATGACTAATTACTCAACTATTTTAGAATTCTCAAATATTTGCTAATTGTTACCTTTGCAAATGAAACCCTATTATTGTCATCCTTTGTATCCCTCTGCACTTGCATATTTGTTGTGCGACTTATTGAGTATTCCATGTACTCATCTTGCAATAACCAATAGACCTCAATTGAAGAAGGATTTCAAAGGAGAAGACCTTTTGGCTTAGATCCCAGTTGAGCTGCCTGTGGGAGTGAAGTTGAAGCTTCGCTAGATTTTCTTTTCCGTTGCAGTTTTCTTCGTGGTGAGGACTAAGTGCCTCTTTGTAAGTATTTGAATTAGTTTATTTGGTACTGTATATTCAAATTGTTGATTTGTGTATCTTGGCTGATTCTTGGACGAGGATCGTATGCACAAATTAGTTCAGAAATTACTAGTGCATTTCCGGGCGTGACAAGAAACATATAAAATTAATAGGGCCAACCATATAAAATACAAGACTGAACAAATGACAACCACGGTGTACATACAAGAAATACAAAACTACATAAACAAGATATTATTCACTTGAAAAAATATCGTATAAATAAAAGATCATGCATGGTACATTTTATTAGCACTTTAATGTACTTGTACTAATATTCGTGCAAGCTATATATAAGGTATAGATTGTGGGTAAATGTGCTCGCGTGTGAAAAGAAAATCCAACACATACATACATACATATAGATTTAATAGAAGTCAATCCAATGGAGGAGGAATTATGCCTTGTGGACGGTGGTACCACAAACTCTATACTTTGGGACAAAATGTTTCTTGACTCTTAGTAAGAGACAAGGAAGTGTGTTAACAATCGCTGGGCGCGATGCAACGATGTTGGCTCCGGACGCGCCTCTATCATTCTCCTGATTGGTACTCAATTAACAATTGTGGATGCACTATTGTATCTCGATTTTACTCTCGATTTTACTCGTACCCTACTAAGTTATAGAGATATCTGTCATAATGGATTTTATATCGAAACCCAAGATGACAACAAAGAGGAATATCTCCTTTTAACCAAAAACAACGGATATGGTAAACAAGTAAAAGAAAAGATTCCATCTCTATCCTCTGGATTGTACTACACTTATATTAAACCCGAGAAACATATTGCATACAAAGTAAAATTTCAAAACATTGACATATTCCAAACTTGGCATGATCGCCTTGGCCATCCTGGAATAAGGATGATGAGAAAAATTATCAGCAATTCTATTGGTCATGCTTATACAAGCAAGAAATTCCGAGAATCTTTGGATTTTATATGCACATCTTTAGAACTAAAAAGACAAGTATGGATATGATCCGAGTAGTCCTTATAGTGTTCGCGTAGGACTCCGCTTCTTCTTCCTTATCCGAAACACCTTCTATTCTGGGAAGATATTTTCCTTGTTTATCTGCCATATTTTCTTAATTAAAAGATATCTTCTCATGTACTATTAAGTATATGGTATCTCCGTATACTATGAACCCATGTGTAGGAGGTATCTCTTATCCTTGACACTGATATTTTGCTACTGAGAAATTAATTTTAAGACCCTCTTATCTTAAAATTAGAGCTGAACCACTAAAATTCCTTGAACGTGATCAAGGCAATATATGTGGTCCCATACAACCATTGTGTGGACGATTCAAGCATTTCATGGTTTTAATTGACGCATCTACACGATGGTCACATCTATGTCTTTTGTCCACACAAAACCATGCATTTTCTAAATTGATTACTCAAATAATCATATTACGATCACACTACCCTGAACTTTGAATTCAATCAATTTGAATGGATAATGCCGCTAAATATTCATCACGTACCTTCAATGATTATTGTATGGCTCTTGGAATTCAAGTCTAGCATTTTGTCCCATATGTCCATACACAAAGTGGTCTAGCAGAATCTCTTATCAATAGGACAAAGCTTATTGCAAGACCACTATGAGAAAATTGCAATCTACCAATATCTTGTTGGGGCATGCAGTTTTACACGTTGCTGACTTAATTCAATTGTGTCCAACTGCTTATCATATAATTCCCCATTACAATTAGTACATAGAAATCCACCAAATATTTCCTATCTTCGGAAGCTCGGTTGCGCTACATATATACCGATCTCACCACCAAAGCGTACTACAATGGGTCTGTCAGTGTTATACATAATGCATACCTGATAATTCTATGTTAGGCACAACAGGGCCCATCATATACCAAGTTTTATATAGAATCATGTCTCATATACAGAAGGTGTTCCAGATAAGAAAGGAGAAGCAAAGTCCTACTATGGCACGACAAGGATTACTCGGATCGTATACATACTTGGCTTCCTAGTTCTACTTAGACAAAGGGCCACCTGAGGGTATAAATACAAGGCCCCCTAGAAGGAGAGGGGACACGCCAACAGAGACCAATACAAATATAGACAAGCCAATACAAGACAACTCTAATCTCGCCAAGTTTATATTCAAGGAAACAGAGACCCTAATAGATCATCTCGAATATTGTACTCATGTGATATTGATATATAAAGCCAACACTAACTATGGCCAACAGAAGTAGGGCTATCATCTGTCAATTAAGAGGCTCGTACCTGTATAAAAATCCATGTTTTCCGTCTCTTTTACCTTCATCTCGCGTACACCCTGGTTCCAACGATCCCTATACCCTTCATATACCATCATTGGGTATAGCCGATTGTCACGGTCCACATAGAAAACTTGGTATATATGTGGGATATCAAACTCCATCAATAATAAAATACCTTGAGTCCCTTACAGGGGACCTGTTCACAGCCCGGTACGTTGATTGTATCTTTAATGAAGACCATTTCCCGAATCAGGGGGAGATTTCAAGTACCAGAAAGAATGCTCAAAAATTAATTGGAATGCTGAAGGAATTTCTGCCTTAGATCCACGTACTAAACAAACTAAACTTCATGTTAAGAAAATCATCCATTTGCAAAATATTGCAAATAACCTACCAAATGCAGTTACTAATCATAATGGTGTTACAAAATCCTATAATCCTACCAGAAATGTGCCCGAAAGAGTGGAAATGCCACCTAAAACTACTCAACTCCCAATTCAAAATAAAAGGGGGAGAAGTACGACACCAAAAGCAGATACAACTTCTTGCAAGCGTCAAAGGAAACAAAAGAATAAACCTTTTGTCATTGTAAATGTAAATCAACCTCAAGTTGATAGTGTTAACACTAAAATTTTGTATGATTCTCTAATTGATTTGGTTAAGGAAAGAGCCGGTCATTAAACGGAATTTATCTAGATCAAGCCGGTCAGCATGACAGTTTAATTATATCTATTAATTAGGCAGGATTTAGTAACTTTTCTTTATGTTTAGTAAGTTTTGTCTAGTGTCTGATCAGGACTCGTATTTCTCCTTTTGTCTTTAGAAAACCTGTGTCGTGTCCGATCAGGACTTGTATCAACCCTGAGGGTATAACTATGTACACCTGAGATCTTTGTAAACTATCTTCACATATCAATACAATTAATTTTGGCGCATTGCCATCCTCAATTTGACGAGGTCTTGCTTCTCACGAGGGGTTGCATTGGTTAAGTTCAAACTTTAGTGAGAGGGTAAGTATCGTCAACCCTTTAGTTGTATTGGTTAGGGCTTTCTTGGTTTAGTCCGATGTTTTAGTCGATAGGCTGTCGACTTACCTGATATATTTTGTTCTATCTAAGGTTGCATCGATTAGGTTTGATCTCTTAGTCTGATCAAGATATATCCATCATGTTTGTGTAAATCTATCGATTTATCTAATTTATTTTATCAAACGCAATTTCATACTGTCTCGGTTAGGTCCGATATGCTAAATTATTGCTGATAATCTAAGTCTTGCTAAACTGATAGGGTTTATGCTATGTTTTATCAGAGTGCAAGCCAATAAGTTATCTTTAGATTACATCCAGCCAATCTACAATAATAGTACGTTTAATCTATCTTCTATCGGTATTAACTTTGACCTTATACTCTCTCGGTTTGGTCCAATCTATCATGGTTGGTGTTAACATAATGAAAGTTGATGGCTAGTAGGTTTCGTCCCTTCAAAAAGCTGGATAGAGCCGATATCATTATTTATCTTTACCTGCATGTATCATTCTAGCATCGATTTTCTAGCCAATGTATAAGTGCTTTGACAGATATCGGCTACATCAGATCTATATCGGAGTTCCAGCCGATGTATATTGTAACCATCGGACCAGTGCATCTAGTACACTATATCAGTATTGGCTGATTGTTTTATTGACCAAATTCTTTCTATCATCTTTATAAGAGTGTTTACTTGATTATTTGAATCTACATTGGATCTATAGCCAATTGATCAAAACCCTATAGACACCGGCTGGCTTCGCTACACTACATTGGCTTATTGACTGATCGGTTCCTCGATCCTATATGATCAGTTTATCTATCTTGTTAGTTGTCAGATCAAACTAACTGATACACACTGAACCCGATTGATAGGAACTGCATTGGAGCTACAGATCTCGTAGGCCTTCGTGTGTGAACGACGAATTTCACGTCAACAAATAGACACCTAAGGATCCACAGACCTAGATCAACAGTGCACTATACTACTAATGCTGGGACATCGGAATATCCAAACTCAAATGTTTGGGAAATAACAATAAGTTAAAAGGGATTCAATAAATTTCCACAAATTATACCAATTTTGGAGAATCATATGATAGAAAGACTACAATTGTCGACAATTACTTCTCTGCTATGGTTGCAAGCAACTTCAGAAATGATCCAGATCCCAAGACCATGGCAGAGTGCAAAAAACGCTCAGACTAGACTAAATGAAAGGATGCAATTGAAGTAGAGATAGTCTCGCTCATTAAAAAGAGAGGTATTCACAAAAGTGATACCAAAACCTCCAAAAATATTTTGTCAGATTTAAATGGGTTGTCATCCATAAACGGAATGAAAACAATGAAGTGGTGGGATATAAAGCAAGGCTTGTAGCACAAGGGTTCACATAGAGACACAAAATTGATTTCAATGAGACATACCCTCCAGTGATGAGTGGAATAACATTCCAACATTTGACATCTTTGGCAGTACAAAATCATCCATCTTTGCAGTTGATCGATATAGTGACAAGTAGGATCGAATACAAGAACCAAGCCTACCAGAGGGGGTGAATGGTAGGAACACCAAAAACCAAAACTTTTTGTGAAAATAAAATTTTACCCTTTAACCTGATAAGTTCTCGACGTAGCCGGTCTGACCGTCGTATACACATCGGTCTGACTGCTCCTTTGCCTCCAGTCTGACCAGTGTTGTCTGGTCGGTCGGACCGCCGCCTCCCTGCCTGCTGCTGCTCGCCGCTGGTCTGACCGCTTGCTTGCTGCCAGTTAGACCACCAGTGTCTTGCTGGTTAGACCGCCTGCTTGCCTCTGGTCAAACCATCATCCAGAAAACATGTATTGATGAAACTCTTGAAAGTAGATCAACTTTATTGCATCAATATGTCTTTACAAAGTGCATCTAAAGCACTTATCTCTCAACTCTCGAACTACAATCGAAGCCTCGAAGCAAATCTTAATTTTTCTCTCCCAAAACGTCGATACCTTCTAGCTTCAACCACTCTTCTATTTATACCCACAACATGGATGCCCCTAGCCATGAATCCAACTAGAACTAGGACTCCTAATCAAATAGGAAACCTACCAAACCAGAGAAACACCATCCCTATACAACTTCAAACTCCAAACTTTTCAAACTTGGACTCCAATCCAAATTTGACTCATCTTTCCACACGCACAGTACACCAAGTGCATGCCATATGAAATCCTTCACCTCTACGTGCATTGTTCTCTAGCCGAATGTCACAAGCCGATTTTCGTTCGGGATTAAAAATCATTAAATAAATCATTTTCCAGAAATTAAATAAAATAGCAAAAGAAAATTATCAAGTGAAAGTATTAAGGAAATTAAATTTTCCTTTAAAAATCATGGTTGGAAATATTTTTGAAATATTCTCCATGTCCTAAAGTATTCTCTAAATTTTTCATGAAATTTTAGAGCTTCGAGAAATAATTTTAATAATACAAAGAACATTTCAAAAATTATTTAATAAATAAATTAATCATTAAATGATCGGTTATATTTTTATTAAATACTTTCGGTGTCCATCTATTTTTAAATTTTTTTGGAATTATTTGAGTACTAAAAGTATTTATCAAAATTCAAGGATAATTTCAATGATTAATTTAAAAGAAAACAAATTAACTTCCTCCTCCTTTTCTCGGGCCGGTTTTGGCCTAATTCCTTGAAGTTTGCTTTTGGTCCCTTCTTTCCTCTCTCTTTGGCCCGGCCCACCACCTCTTTTTCCGCGCGCCTCGCCTCTCCCTCTCGTGGGCTGGCCCAGTGGCCACGACCCACCTCTCGCCCACGCGTCACCCGGAAGTCTATCCGGCCTCCCTCAATTTCTCCCGGTCACCGACAGGTGGGGCCCACCTATCGGACATGTCTTCCTCCTCTGACCGACCGCCATTGTCGTTGCTGTCGCGCCCTCGCCGCCGCAATTTCCACCGCCCCGCTCGTCCCTCGCCCGCCCTAAAGCCGCAATCAAGCTGTCGGCTTCCCTTTTATTTTCCCCTAATCCCATGCCTTAACGCTGGCCGAAACCGCCGCGTTCGTCGCCCGCCATTACTGCTGCCTTTAAGCTGTCGCGAATCCCGCTACCCTCGGCCACCCGCGCCCCTCCCCGCGCCTATAAAACGCACCGCCGAGCTCCCATCCGCCTTTTCCCTCTTCCTCCCGAGCCCGCCATGCTCCCCTTGCTCCTCCACGTGCTCCCTTCTCTTCGCCGGTCACCGCGGAGCTTCGATCGTGCGCCATCGCCATTCCGAGCCCCACCGCCGTGCCCCAAGGCCCTCCTCGGCTTCGCCGTCGCGCCCCACTCTACGGCCACCGCTCCACGTTCTCGGGTTGCCGCCGGAACTCCTCCCTGCCATGCGACTGAGTCGCTGCCGCCATAGCTGCTCTTGGCCACCATTTCTCGTTGCCTTGCCGCTCCCTGAGCCGCGCCGTCACCTCCCTCGGCTCTGCCTCACCCCTCCGAGCCTCGGCTTCCCCTCCGTCACCGCCAATCGCGGCGGACCGCCGTCCGCGCCGTCGTCCCGAGCCCGCCCACCGTCTCCGCTCGCTCGCCGTTTGCCCACGCTGCATTTTTCTCACCTCGCCGATGAGCCCTCTTTTTTCCGCCTTCCTCCGCCGCTCGCAGCCGCCGCGCCGATGGCCGCCGCCGGCGACCATCAGCAACCTACGCTGCCGCCACGCCATCGCCGATCATCGTCGACCGTCGTCGCCCCCTCCGCCGCCCGATCTGCCTTAGGGCAGATCTGGACCGTCCATTCCGGCCCACGTGTGTGCCACGCGTGTGCCACGTGGCACACCCGCCCATGGACCGTCGTGGTCTTGGTCCACGGTGGACCGTCCCGTGGGCCGCCGCGCGCTCGCGTCGTCAACTGACGTCATCCCTTGTCGCCGATGTCGGCATTAGTCTTTTTTGTTAAAAATTAATTAAAAATTGCGCAATAAATCTAATTAATTTCTAGAATTTGTTTAAATGGTCCAAAACTTTTAAAATTGATATCTAATTCAAACGAACTCTAAATTGGGCCATTCAAATTGTAAAATTCATCTAAAATTGAGCTCTACTTGTTGGTTTATTTTCATGTACCGTTATTTGGTTTTTATTAGGATTTTTCTCGTTTTACGTGCCATCATATATATTAGTAGTTTCGGAGTTCGCACTCACGAAGAAGAAGTTTGTTGAAAGAAGCAAGGCAAGTCACACTCCCTTGAAGCATATTGAACCGATATTATAAATGTTTTACTGTTTGCAAACAAAATTGTATTGTTTACTAATTACATGGAATGATGGGATTACCTATCTGCTTGCTTGTGCTGTACCTCTTTGATATCCGTCCTTTGTTAACCTTGGTTAATAAATTGACTAGCTTTAGTCACAGATGCTGACTTTTGCTAGAACTACATGATTAACCATGCTTAATCACCACTAGCTCACTAAATGGGATAATCGCACTATCTAGACTTAGTTTAGATGAGATGCAAGCTTGGAACATCTGGCCGAACCGATTGGTCATAATTATTCCAACTAAAATATGACTAAATGGTGGGCTGTGGGTGCATGGTTTTGGATTATCGCACCCATGGCAATTAAGGACCAGTTCATGGGAAACCCTGAAAGACTTACAGTGCTTACCACAAGCAAGAATGGGCAACTGTTGGACTCGTAGTATAGCTTTTCTCTAGCCAACGATCGCTGGCAAGGGTGGGCATGATGGAGTTGCAGTTGGCCCCGGTATAAGGGTTGATAGGATTCCGGATTCACCACGACACTCGGGGGGCTGCCCACTGCCCAGGAACGGGAGTGGAGGCAAAACCTTGGTGTGGTTCGATTGGTTAGGGGAAGGTTATGCGAAAGGTCTTGTCACGATTTTCCCTTTTGCAGTATCATGGTGATACTTCGGGGCATGACAACATGTGTGAAATCATGTCTTGTGGGTAAAGTAGCGCACCTCTGATCAGAGTAAAACTATTCGAATAGCCATGCCTGTGGTTATGGGCGATCGACCAGATTCACCATCATTAGTCTCACCTTTAATAATTGGACTTAATAATCTGATTTAGCTTAGGTGGGAATGGTTGGGCCTGTTCAACGTGGGTCTAACGTTGTTCAGTGGAGAATTAATATTGCCTTAATTACTCAACGTTTTTCCCCGTTTTGAAACATTAAAAGGTTTGCAATCGCTTTTTCGCAAATTAGCCCCAAGCCCCCTTTGCCTTCCCTCGCATCTCTCATTCCTTGGTGTGGCTTGTTGAGTACGTTGGTTGTACTCAGCCTTGCAAATTCTTCTCCTTTCCAGAAATGTAGTGCTTCTGAGTTAAAGACGGTGTTAGAGGACCAAGGCTCAGACCCCAGTTGAGTTTGCCTGTGGAGTGGAGTTGAGGCCCCAGTAGGATCGTCTTTTCCCGCTGTCGCTGCTTTCTTTCGAGTGTGAGGACTAAGTGCCTCTTCTCCTATAAGTAATTATACGCTTTATGTATATGCTTGGATCTGTGTATTAATTTGTCATTTTGTGTACCCTGGTTGATGCCTGGACAGGGATTCAATACACAAAATAGTCTGGAAATTTTGGAAAATTTCCGGGCGTGACACCGGAGCATCCCGCGTGATTTCCTTGATCGTCTAGACCTCAACTTCTCTCAAGCCTAGTCTTGATCCATCACCGGCTATACTCTCATGGCATCAAGCAACACTTGCACATGGACAACAAAGAAACTTCATATCCAAGTACAAGTTTACACCAACTTAACTCACATCAACACACAATAGTATCACATACGAATAAAAACCGTCTAGAAGTCATAAACATGAAGTAATCTAGAAATTCCACAAAAACAACCCGAAAACCGACTCGAACCCGGAGTCTGTCGGGTTAGGCCGTCGGCCACTCAACACCAGTCTGACCGACATGCACCACCCGGTCTGACCAGCCTCCCAACACTGACCGCATTGTTCACTGTCTAAAAACACTATGCATCGTATTTTTATAAACACTCACATTTGACAATTTGTTCATCAACAAGATTAAATCAACAACTTGATTTCACAATATCTTTATGGGTCACTTGATTCAAACATATACATGAAGGTTCCCCATGGAATCCAAATTTTGAATTCAAGCCAAATCACAATATGCATTGTGTAAAGCTTTACAAGTCATTATATGGCTTAAAGCAGTCGAGAAGAATATGGTACAACCGACTAGGTGAGTTCCTTTTGAAGAAAGAATACTCCAACATTGATGATTGTCCATGTGTATTAATCATAAGTCTTATATGGGTTTTTGTATTATCTCAGTATATGTTGATGACTTAAACATCAATGGCAACAGACAATATATTGATGAAGCACGTAATCATCTAATGACAAAATTCGAAATGAAGGATTTGTGTAAAACCAAATTTTGCTTAGGTATTCAACTTGACCATCTACACAATGACATACTCGTACATCAAGCTACCTATGTCCACAAAGTTTTGGAGAAATTCAATACCGACAAGTCACCAAAAGTTGTTTGATCTCTTGATAGGGAGAAAAATTCATTTCGACCTCAAGATGATGGAGAAGAGGTACTTAGACTAGAGTTTCCATACCTTAGTGCTATTGGAGTGCTAGTGTATCTTGCAAATTATACCCCACTGGATATTGCATTTGCAGTTAATCTATTTGCTAGACATGGTGCAACTCTAACTAAATGTCATTGGACAGGAGTAAAGAATATTCTTCGATATCTACAAGGCACCCAAAATCTCGGTTTGTTTTTCCAAAAAAACAAAGGTATGGATTTTATAGGATATAGTGATGCTAATATTTGTCTGATCCCCACAATGCCAGATCTCAAACAAGCATTGTATTCTTACATGATGGAATAGCTATCTCATGGAAGTCTTCTAAATAAACTCTAGTAGCTACATTCACTAATCATTCTAAATAATTGCTTTATATGAAGCATCCCATGAATGTGTATGTCTTCGCAGAATGAGTAACCGCATACAACAATTATGTAGTATTGATTCTATCGAATCAACCACAATTATCTATGAAAATAATACCATTTGCGTTGGCCAAATGCAGACATGATATATAAAGAGCAATACTACTAAACATATTGCCCCAAAACTATTTTACCCACATGATTACAAAAGAGTGGGATATATAAATTAAGGTCATGTTTGTTTCAGCTTTCTGGGTAGCTTTCTAGCTTCTGCTTTTCAGAAGCTGAAAAGCTAAAACAAACGACCGACTTTTCGAGTGCTTAGAAAATGAAAAACTAGTTTCGAGAAAATGAATGAAAAGTTGGAAAGTGGTGAAATGAGCTTTTTGCTAGCTTTTGGTGTGCTGAAAAGATAAAAATTTATTACAAAAGTTAATAGTAAAAGATCATCAGCCAGTAAGCTAGCTTTCCAGAAAAGCTGAAAAGGAGAAGCTCAAACAAACACAGCCTAAGTGTTGTGATAATCTCGTAGACCTATTCACTAAGTCCCTACCAACTTCCATTTTCAAAAAATATGTTCACGGAATTAGGATGCGACAATTACGTGATTTGCAAGGATCAGGGGGAGTAATCCCCTAAAAACATACATGTCCAATGCAATAATGAATTTTCTTATGAATTTTCATATATGATTTCTCATAAAAGATTTTAAAGAAGTTTTAGTGGAATTTCTATGCAATAGTTTCTCCTCGAGTTTTCATACAAGGTTTATGGAGGAGTTTTTCTAGATGATACATTACAAATGATGATCACCAAAAGCCAATTGCTCGAGAGGGAGTGTTACAACACCAAATACAACATGTGATCAATTGGTTTATTCTAAGTTAGCGCTGCTATTGGTTAGGATAGAATGCATTCATTCGGGAAGGGGCATGTCCCTTTCCAACCGATGGCAATGGCACTGCACCCCATTTTGGGGTATAAATTTGTACTCATTACTATGTAACTTTTGTCCATGAATCAACAAAGAGAATCCTTAAATTCTACTCTCAACAATGCTATTGATGGGCTATACATCGATCATGATATTTGTAGAGTATAAAGACCATTGAAACCAAGGTATACGTGAGAATAAATCAAGCAGACAAGAAATAAGATTTATATTGGTTCGGGTCCAATATCACTTAGAGTATAACGAGGAATAGAACAACTGGATGAATTCATCAACCGCTGCGTGCACAGCAGCGCGAGCTTCAGCAGCGTCTCGGCCTCGTCGGCGGCGTAGCCCCCATCAAGCCTCGCGTCCACAGCGCCGGTGATCTCCCCGGACCGCCACGCCCGCAGCACCCAGTCCACGAGCACGAGCCGCGAGCCGCCGGCGGCAGCGCGTGGCTGCACGGGGCGCCGCCCGCACACGACCTCCAGCACGAACGCGCCGAACGCGAACACGTCGCTGCTTGTGGTGGCCTGGCCGGTGCGCGTCAGCTCCGGGTCGAGGTAACCCACCGTGCCGACGATGGTGGTGGTGCTCGGCTCGGCGCCATGGTCATACAACCTCGCTACCCCGAAGTCGCCGAGCCGTCCGTTCATGTTAGAATCAAGTAACACATTGCTCGCCTTGATGTCACGGTGAATCACCACCTGCTCCCACTCCTCGTGAAGGTAGAGCAAACCAGATGCGGCGCCTTTGATGATGTGGATCCTATGTGCCCAATTTAGGACAGGTTTACCTTCACCGTGTAGATACTTGTCAAGACTACCATTTTTCATGTAGTCGTATACCAGTAGAAGCTCTCCTTTGCGTCGGCAGTAACCAAGTAACTGCACAACATTGCGGTGTCTGAGCCGACCTAGGCTCACAATCTCTGCAATAAACTCCCTCATCCCCTGCTTGGAATCATGGCAAACTTTCTTGATCGCGACATCTATACCCGACCCTGGCATAACGCCCTTGTACACCTTCCCAAATCCACCAACGCCAAGCACCATATCATCATGGAATCCTTTAGTCGCCTTGTGCAAGTTCTTGTATGCGAACCGATGCGGTCCAAACTCGACCTCCCAATCTTCCACCAGCTCAATATAAATTGCCCTCCTCTGCCTCCTGAACAATAAGAACATAACAATAGTGGCTACCACTGTCACTGATAGACTGACAGGTAACCAAATTTTCACGGCCATGTGCTTGCTTGACGCAGCCGTGGCCGTGACAGGAGGGAGGCTTGGCAACTTGGTGTAGTCCAGCTGTTGGGCCATGCCGGACAGGCTAAAGCTCCAGCCAAGAACGTAGTGAGACGTCTCGTGAGAGCCCGTCGACGACGAGAAGCCGACGTACATTTGGTCGGAAAACGCCGTGGAGAGATTCGTCTTGACGGACAGGAGTGGCCTCGTCGGCTTCGGCTTGGTGAGCTGGTGCAGCGTGACGTCGAGGCGCGCATCGCTGGCGTCGTACTCCACCCAAACCTGCATGGCGCGGCGGCTGGTGAGGCTCAGGTTCTTGAACGAGCCGCCGGGCGTGTAGTACCCCGTCGTGCTCGCGGCGACGGAGTCCAGCCCGTTCACGTCGACACCGACGTGGTTGTCGTCGATGTCGCGGAACTCCGGCGTGTATATCGTGTCGAGCTCGACGGCGAGGATGTGGCTCGTGGGGTCGCCGTTGGTGGTGCGGTTCAAGAGGCCCAGGTACTCGGCCGCGGCGGCGCCGGAGAAGTCCCGCGTCGAGGAGACGGTGAACGCGATGCCGTGCCCGGCGAGGTCGGTGAACGACGACATGATGCCGAACACGAACGTCGACGTGAAGGACCGGACGCCGCCGCCGCCGCTGCCGTCGCTCCCGTTGCTGAAGGGGAGCGGCGCAGGGTAGAACTCGTGGCCCTTCACATCGGGCGTCTCGCCGCTGCCGCCGGTTAGCCGCAGGAGGCCGTCGGGCGTGACGGAGGCGGCACCGTCCAGCGCTAGCTCGCCGGCGCCGGCGAACCCGTTGTAGGCGAACTCGTCGGCGCCATTGGCGACCGAGAGAACGAGCAGCAAGATGAGCAAAAACGTTGCAACATGCATGGCTGCAACGACAACGAGATGTGAGACGATCGAGCGAGCGTTTTCGCGCGCTTTTGTGAAGCGTTTTGGGCTCTAGCGTGGTTGACTGGTTGTGGAAATCGCATGGCAAAGCGAGGACTGAACTCACTTTCCGTCAGAGAACGAGCTGGTATGTTCAGAGCCAGTGACCATTGCAGAGTTCGGGCAAAGTATAGTGAGAATGTTTGATTTTGGTGGACAAGAGTGCTTGACGGGGTAAACGGATCGGACTAATCTGGATTACGACGAACAAACAAAATAGTCCCTAAATTATGGTATCGTCAACGAGAAGTGTCCACTCAATACCTCGAATAATTGCACGAACAAGTGCACTTCTACTTGCCAATGATCGCGTCATGAACAATCACTAAGATCATCATTGACGCATGCCTTATTGGATTTTCGAAAAAAAAATGAAAAAATATATAAAATTTTACGGTTTTACATAAATATACATATTTTAAAATAAGTTGCAAAAATATATCACCGTTGCGTTACACGATACAAATTCGCGGCGACTTCGCGCGTTGGGGAAGAACTTGTAATCTCGGCGACTTCACGGGCGGCAGCGAGTTCGCGCGTGGAGTTCGCATTCGTGCCGCGCGCGAACTCGCGGTGACTACTGGTATTCGGTGGCCAAATGACAACACAACGCTAGCTGCAGCTACACAAACACGCACTACTCCTTGCAGGTTTATCATATTTTCCAACCAGGTTTATTGTATTGGCTGCAAGCCTCTCCTAATGTACCGCGCAACGCAAGCTTCTCGCTAGCCTGCTAATGTACGCGAACTCGCGTGCCGGCGCCGCCCGCAAGTTAGCTGTCGCGAGCGAGTTCGCTGCCGCCGCCCGCGAAGTCACGAGGATTATAAGTTCACGGTCCCATGATACGAACTGGCCGCGAGTTCGTATTTTCGTTACGTGAGGACGGCATATTTTTGCAAACAATTTTGGAACGAGTATATTCATGCAAAATTGTGGTAAAATTATATATATTCAAATTTTTCTCTGATTTTCAATTCCCAAATTGTATTCAACGTTTCTTTGAAAAGGTGGAAATAAAGTATATTCGGACTTGTTCTTGTCAAACACTTTATATTAGTTAATTAATTGTCGCTGGTTGGATTTTGGAAATGGTTCTACTCCTACCTTAGGATTAGCTGAAATTTCTTATGTGTGACTTCAACTCAACGGCTCAAACAATTCAAGCCCACAAACTGCAAAGCCCACGAAGACCACCACCAAAATAAATAAATAAAAAACGGAGGCGCACCAACCCGGTCAGTTTGCTCTCCCGTCTCCACCCGTTTCCCCCAAAACCAGCGGCGCCACCACCCACCTTCCCATGGCATCGGCGGCGGCGAGATCCGGCCTCCGGTCGTTGGCGGCGCGCGCCAAGGAGACCGCCGCCCCCGCGGCGAGGCGCCGCATGTCCTCCTCCGCCCACGATGACGCCCGTGCGTGCACCCCGCCCTCTTCCCCTGTGGTTTCTCGTTGACCTCGATTGTCTCCTGATTCGGGATTTTCGCGTTTCGATCTCTCTCCCGTCGCAGATGAGACGGCCAAGTGGGAGAAGATCACCTATGCCGGGATCGTCACCTGCACCCTGCTGGCGGCGTACAACCTCTCCAAGGGCCACCCCCACTTCGACGAGCCGCCGGTCAGATCTCGTCCTCGGTTTCGTCGGGGTCTGGATTAGCTATTGTATGAATCTGATTCGTGGAATTTGTGATTGTTTCAGGCGTACCCCTATCTGCACATCCGCAACAAGGAGTTCCCATGGGGTATGTTTGTTTACCTATTACCAGTATCCATTTGAGTGCTTGTTGAGTTGTTGTGATGTTGTATTGAGATTTATCCCGATTGATATTCTGATTGAAGTTAAATGGCTGGTGTATACTTGCATGCGGATTGTGATAGTCCCATGTTACCGTTTTTCATTTTGCCAAAATACCCGTGCCTGCAATTTCGTTCGTTTGTAATCTCGGTGATTGTTCATCGTTTTCTGATGAAACTACTGGTTTAGTTGACTAGTTGGCTGTGGTAGTTCGCCGAATTGCATTTACAATGGATGTAGATATGGCCGCAAGGAATATGGAATATTTGTTTTGTCTGCTCAAGAATATTAAAATTTCATGCTTGAAGATTTGTTCACATTTCTTAAGATACTTAGGGCAACACGAATATATGAGGAACACTCCAATGCCTAGTCTACAAGCATTGGGACTGTTTGACCGGGTACTTACTGCACATTGAGATGGAAGTTGATAGTAGACTGTGCTTGCAATATTGCATCCAGTTCTTGGTGTACATTTTGCTACACAAACTTATAGTTAAACTATATGTATTCGCTTTCTACTCTAGAAAGCTTTCAGAATTGGGATGCTAATTTTAACTTGTATTCCATTTTTCTGCATGATGACTGTGAGAACTCATTGCTGGTATTAATGTGTTCTCCCGTCAGAGTTTTACACTCAACTCAAGCTCTAGCCTGCCCTGATATTTGGTACGAATGTTTAAGAGTTGCATGCAACATATGTCATGAACAACAATGGTAGTTATGACAATATGACCATAAATTCAAATCAGATTTTAGACTAGTCTTATGCCTTCCACCTCACACTTTTATGATTTATCGTACAGCGGACTGTAGAATAGTTTTTTTTTGTATAGGAAGCTATATAAAGTTCAAAGTTGCATGTAACAGATGCCATGAACACCACAGTGAATTAGGCATGATAACCTTAAATTCACATTGGAACTATATATTGGTACCTGAGCATTATTATCGAGTGTGTACTCTCATTTTGTACTCTGTCTTTGTTTAAAGTTATTGTGTTGCTTTCAAATTCTCACACCATACAATTCTTCCATGCAGGACCTGATGGCCTATTTGAGAAAAAGCACCATTAAGTACTGAATAGCGCACCATCAGAAGCCCAGAGAATGCTTAAGAAAAAAAAACTCTGGTTGTTCCAGTGATTATCGTTTTCAGTGAGACCTATTTTTCTTGCAACAAGAAATAAGAATGACAAAACTCTTGTGTTGATAATCAGGATTTAACTGTGTTGTTAGTTGTTACCTGTTTTCTTCGTTCACATCAGTGATCGCATGCATATGGTTTGCATTGCTCGATTTCAGAAAACGCTGTCATCATCACAACAGGCTTTGTTATTATAATCTTCCTACGCCATTTTTGTGCCTTGCTCCTTAATGGATGAAACCTGTTCACAAAAATGATGTTTATTTATGTTTATGAATTTTCACGGTTCAGTTGCTGTCAAAGCTGGATGTAATTCACTGGAAGCTATTGCTACAGGAAAATAAAAAAGAAGTTCCGGGAAAATAACATGAGCTTCTTTTAAAAGAAAAATGCATAGATGGATACACAACTTTACGGTCACAAGCAAGGTAACATGATAAACAGGTTTATATCAGCTTGAAGGAAGCATCGAGTTGGCCATGGTTCGAGGGGACGGCGCCAAATAGACCATGTGCGGGAACACCAATGCCATGTGACCACCTGGACAGTGTGTTATTTGCTATTTGCGGCTGCGACAACCATAACCAATGAAAAAACGGCAAGCTTTTGGCGCACTCACCGGCTGGACGGCAAAGCTTCAAAAAATTTCGCACCTACAATTTACGTTGTCTCAAGTAGGAAGAACAGAACGGTGCGGGAGACGACACTCTCCAACATCAACATGTAGATCAGACACATCAGGCTGCTACAGATCATATGGCGGGAGATCACCTTTGCCAATACGTTGAATTGTGGACCCTGATCCACAATAGGGGTCCGCTGGGACAGCAACACGACCACGTGATCTGGAAGCTTAAAATGAGCGGGGAGTATACGGCAAAATCAACATAGCGGCTCCAGTTCCTAGGGGCGATAAGAACAATTTTTAATGAGACGATAAGAAAATGTTGAGCGTCTCCAAAATACAAATTCTTTGTCTAGCTGGTGCTGCAGAACAGAGTCTGAACAACAAACGAACTTTAAAAACAATGTTGGGCAAACCACCAATACTGCCCTCTTTGCTACACCATCCAAGAAACGGCTATGCACCTCCTAGCACACTGCAAGTTCTCCCGACGAGTTTGAACGGAGATCCAATGGTGACTTGCCTTTAGCTAAACCTTCAGAGGTGGGATAACTGCGCTTCCGTGGAGGAATGGTGGTACCACCTTTTGCACATACCGCATGCCCCGGTGAAGACGCTAAAACCCATGGTGATCCTAGTCTCTTGAGAGATTTGGTGCAAGCGCAACACCCAAAGTCTTTCTTCACATCGGCACCCCTCTGACTGCCTTACTAGCAAAAATTAAAGAAGCAACGACAATTTGAGTCACAACCAGAGCAAAAAGCCTCACGGAGTTTACCGCTTTGAGAGAGGTCTCATATTTTTTACGGACCCTTGTCTTTGCAGGCTCCGTAAAGTTTAACCTCTTGTTACTCCTGTTCTATCCATAAATACGAGACAAAGCTTTTTGCTCTCTTTTTTTTAACAAAAAATAAAAAATAAAGAAGCATCGAGTTGTCCCGAAGATCAACCCAGACAAAATAATCTCATTTTATCACCGGAGAGCTGCCATCTTCAGCCATCCTTTCTCTCTTTCATGTCCTTGTGTCACAATGTGGCTGCCAATCTTGAAGGTACTAAATCCAAATTTTGGTTACCGCTGCATATTGTTCTTAGGCTTCTTTGCTCCAAATATTCCAATACTGCTGGTTGCTTCTCTCTGATTGTGTTGCAATGACGAAGCCACAGAAGGACTCATGGTTACACCAGAACCATTTAACGATGAGATAATAACCGCAGTTTTGTTCATAACATCTGCAACACCATTCACCAATGGAACAACAGCTCTGGCGTCAGAAGAGTTCATCGGAGGACCAAAGCTGATGACATCCATTTCATCTGCCTGAAGGCGACGGAGATCTCCGCCATCATCGTCTTCGTCGATGGGAAGGCCATCGTCGGCAATGTAACCGTCGCCGTCGTCTTCGTCTTCTTCTTCACCGGTCTCCACGTCTCCCTCACCGCCGTCCCCTCCTCCGCCTTGATCACCATGGCTCACCTGATCAGATGTGACGCCCGTCCCATTTCGGCCTCGGTAGCAACATTGTTCCGGCCACCTACGATCCCACGAGCGCCACCACCATCGCCGACGAAGTCAATGAAGCCCTTCCTGCCCAGCCGGCGCCGCGTCACCTCACCGTCCATGGCACCGGCGGCGCCGCCGCCGCTGCTCTCCACGGCCACTGCACGTCGCCGGTTGCTGTAGGAATGTCTGAGCTGATAGACCAGCCAGACACTGACGGCTACTATTTATCACATATTAATTTATTTTGTTATTTTTTTAAAAAGTTATAATTATCTAGATGACATGCAAACATCGAGAGGATGTCAAGCTTCTTTGATCTGTGACATCTACTGGATGGCTGCCTCAGCATGGTGAATCACTCTGAGTGTCCTTGTGTGTGGTGGTAGACTTGTATACTGATCGGTGTGTAGTGTTCAGCTCCAGCTTCCTCCTGGCACAATCACAAAATGTTTTTAAGGGAAGTAGCTGGTCTGAACTTTTTGAAGGTTAACTATGTTCAAAGAAATTACAGGATCTAAGTTACGGTTATGCGCCACAAACGTGTATTCAGAATTGGAAATGCAGTGCCCTTTTTCATAGCTTAGGAACAGCAGTGTAATTCAGAATCACCATATCCTAGGAAAACAACTGCTTGCAACAAGATCGATCCTTATCAGATAGGTAGAAGCAGGGCGTTTACCTTGCAAAATGAAGCTGTGAAAGCACTGAAAGGGAAAAATAATATTTTATCTCCTCCTGGACCGTCGTTGCGGTGTGTGATTATTGATATGGAACTGCATATGTGAGGAGGAAGCTAGCAGTAAAAGAGTCCGATCTTCTTCCTCTTCCTCGCTACAAACACTTCTGCATCTGCAAGCCCTGAATCCCTGACGACGCTTTCACGCCCCAATTTTACTCTACTCCACCTCTGCATCTCTGGTTATTTTTCAGCGGCAACTGCCACAGTATCATGACCGGGTACAGGGTTTGCACGACGCCATGAACACCAAGGGAGAAGCAAGTACGAGACATATATATGTCACATGAGCAAATAATAAAGCAGAGACAGTCACACAGCGTGAAAGCAACAGTAGAAAAGTTCAGTACCAACAGTAGATGGGCGCAGCGAGAGAGAGAGAGAGAGAGAGGGAGAGAGTTCAGAATACGATCAGGATAGCAACCGATCGGGCCGAACGAATCATCAAATCTCGAAAAGCTGACGGCGCAGAGCTCGAAGTGATGGTGTTCTTGGTTCGGTCAAACCGTCAAAGCAGCAGCTTGTACTATGTGTGTGATGTGGTGGTGCAGGCGTGCAGCACTAGGGCCATGTGGCTGCATCCTGATTTCTGCATCTACTCCGTCGTATACGTAGAAAACCTCATTGTTTTGTGCCTCCAATATGCCAGTACTCCAGTTGAAGAACTGAACAAGAATACCCCCATAGAAAATGTGGCCATGGAGCTTCAGCTTGGGCCATAGAACATGGCTTTGGACAGCAGGATAGGGGCCCAACAACATTAGGCGTTAGGGATAAGTCTATCTTACCTCCCTCAACTCATGAACCCGATTGAATCACATCCCTCAACCATAAAACCGGGTATAACCCATCCCTAAACTCCCAAAACCGTTGCAAATCGACATCCCAGATGGTTTCGAAGGTGATTTCGTCTGACATGGCAATTCACTTGCCGAGTCATTAGGTGGGACCCATGCTTATCAGTAGCCTCCATCTCATCCAATCTTCTCCCTCACCTCTTCTCTCTCTCATCTCTTCCTCTTCTTTCACCTTCCATCAGCATAGAGGAAGGGCGGCGGCGGCAATGGCGTACAGGTGAGAAGCTTGCAAGCCGGTCGGCCGTGCATGGAAGGAGGAGCTCATCAGCCGCGTCGTGCGAGGGAAGGAGATTGTCGGCCGACCACGCGTGAGGAGAGGAGCTCGCTAGCCGACCACGCATGGGGGAGGGAGGAGTTCGCCGGTCGGACACGCGTGAGTAGGAGCTCGTCGGCCGCGGCTTCTCCCGCACCGGACGTGTACGTGTTGGTGGCGCAGACGCAACCAACGCATGTCCTTCTCCTCCTGCACCGAACGCGGCGGACCCGCCGCGGTGATGCTACATCGCCATTAGCACTTCTGGAAGAGGATGTCCCGTCCTCCGATGGACGCACAGGCCCAGCAACAGTAGCACCGCAGCTGCCCATGCCACCGCCCACGACCGCGGCGGCGGGGGAGGAGGTGGGCGTGGCCCTCGTGCTCTGTCTTGCCACCGTCGCCTCCATCCACTATTGGTCGTCGTCATCCACTTGAGAGAGAGAAAGGGTAAAGAGGAAGGAGAAAGGGTAACTGACACATGGGCCCGATATTTATTTTTATCGTTTCTCACTGATACGTAGGTCCCATTTAGGTTTTGTTTATATTTTAGTGTCACGTAAGCGTCACGTCGATGTCACATGGGATGAAGACCAATCAACCCACCATGTAAAGTGCCACGTAGGATGAAATCGCTTTAAAATCACTGAGGGACTATATTTGTATCGGTTTTTAAAGTTAAAAAAGACTTTATATCCAGTTTTATGGTTGAGAGTTTAAACATGGGGCAAAATAGATTTATTACTGGGCATTAGTGAAAAGTTGGTAGTAGAGCGACCGGCGTGATGGTCACGACGCTAGCGTTTCCTCCGCCGATCGATCGATGCAGCCAACGCACTCGGCGCTCGCAGCTCTCAGCCGTTATGCCTTTCTGCCTGCGTGTGTTGCCACTTGGCGCTTCCCAGCAACACATGCGAACTGTATGACCATAGAACATACACAGCAACAGCAAGAGATATTTTCTTGTTTTCATAACTGCCCAACGCTCACACTCAAATCCTCGTTGATCATCAATGCGATAAGAGCATATACACGGCATATACACCGTGATGCTTGTTGAGTACTTGAGTTTTTTCTTTTTAAAGCAAGTTCTTGTTTTTTGAAGCGATTCCGTACAAATGAAGAGAGAGAGAGAAAGAACGACTAAACAACTCCGACGTTGTCTACACTTTTTTTAAGGGAATGACTCCTAATGGATATGGACGGTGTGAAGTTTATACTGATAGAACAGAAAAAAATTATAAGATTATAATCTTGACAGGTCGTAACCAGGAAAAAAATAACCATCCACACACCGACAGCTCCAACACACAGGCTCAGGAAAAGGCTAGCATCGGAGGCCGCCGCTAGGCCAACAAAGGGACTGCAGGCAGGATCATCCAAGACCTACCCTTACAACCGACACGAAGCTTCGCTCTATCCACATCTTTGGGGTTGAGAGAGAGGATGAGATAGAAGTATGGAACCGCTCTCCCCCTAGGCCCTCCGATGTGGCCTATTTGCCAAAACTAGGGCGTCGACACAAGAGGAAGTGAATATAGAGCGAGCCTGAATCAGAGTTTGGGAGGTTTTGACAAGGGGTTGTCTAGACGACATCTCCAAGAAGAGAAATGATAGAGCACCGTCGCCGCCGTTTCTCGAGGTCTCAAAGAGAGCCAAGACTGGGCTTTCACCCGGCCGCCCGCTAGAGGGGAAGAGACGGCACGACAACATCCTCAGGAGGGGTAGTGACGCTCGAGCGACACCGTTGTCGGCTCGGCCAAGGCCGGGCCATGTTCTCACCCGCCATCCACCGCCTGCCTATCCACCACTGCCACCCCAATGCTTCACCACCATCTCAACCTCTGCCGACGCGCAGACACTACTGCGCCGGCGCCCCTGCTTGTCGCCACCGACAACGCCTCACCATGCCGCACCAGACTCTGCCTCGCCCGTTGCACTTCTCGCGTCACGCTAGTCTCCACCACCGACTGTCGTGCCTCCATGCGCCTCCACGGACGGGGTTGTCCCTGCTACCACCAGCCTCCACGCTCGGGCGTCGGTTTTCAAAGCCTCCGACCTCGCCATCCCTCACCATGCCAACCTCCATCACCGCCGACCGCATCTCCTAGCGTAGTGAAGCGGGGCGGTCGCCGAAGGGAGTAGCCGACAGAAAACCCTCCCGGCCTCACCGGCTGTGCATTCTCGCGCAACCCCCGCCTCCACCAAAGCCAGCCCCTTATCCTCGCGCCGGCGCCAGCCTCCCCATTGTCGGCGGCGCCTCACGCACCGGCGTCATCGGCATCAACCTTCCCCACGCCGACCGCGCTCCCACGTGACGGATCCGGACTCCGCGCCTCGGCTGTGCCTCCTCGCGTGGCGTCGCCCTCGTGCTGCAACCGCATCCCCGTCGGGCGGGTCTCGACCGCTGTCGCCGTCCTAGCCGCGCCCTCTGCCACTCCGCGCAGCCGCTCGCCGTCCTGGCCGAGGCCCGGCCAGGCCTGACCTAGGGGTGGCCAGATCCGGGGATAGCGGCTCCAGATCCATCGTTCTCCTCGTCGGCCGTCCTCCCCATCTCTACCGCCACGCCTCTTCTCCCACGCCAGAGCTAAGGCGCTGCCGCGCCACGAAGAGGCCCCGCCACGGCCATCCTAGCTCGCTGACCAGCTTCTCGATGACGAACTCCGGCGGCGGCGAGGTGGGGAAAGGAGGGAAGAAGGCGGCAGCGCTGGGGATTTTGCCCCACGTGTCGCCTGCGTGTGGGTGACGCGGGGGTCAGCCCTCAATGCCTCACAGCGAATGGAATTTTGGTTCACGTTGTCTACACTTAAATCAGAAAGTCTGAATTGTAAAACTGAACTTTTGTAACATTCCGAATCAACCATCCTACCCACACACATCAATTCAAATATTAGATATTTTACACTCTAAACTCTTTAAATCATATGAATTATTTCTTATTCAATTTAAAGTGGTTTTTTTATACGTGACATACACGTGACAGTCTAACTAGCCTTTTTTTAAATCGATAGGGTCTACCTACCAGTGCTTCTCTCCTCTTTCTCTTTTCCCTAGGCTTGACCTTGATAGACGATGTTGACGACAGTGAGGCAGACCTTAGCTGCCATCACTTCATCTTTCCTCGAGGCAATGAGGAGACACCAACAGGTAGCAGGGGATGCCCTAAACGAGCTAAAGGGAAGACGGTCTCCTCAAGCTACGTGGCAGTTGCATAATTTGTGGTGGTGCAATAGTCGAGACCATGGAGCCAAGTGCCAGGCTCGAGGTGCTTGTTGTTCACGGCTGCCTTCATGACATCCCCTAATTGAGCTCAGGTGGCGGAGCTTGGGGAGTGGAAGCCTCAAGCTCCATATCCATCTGTCACTACCTGTTGACAGTAAAAATGTCACGCACTGGCTTGCGAGGTCTGCTTAACTCTCGTGCAGGTCTAAATATTGCTTATGAGGTTCGTAGGGCGTGCCAGTTGGTTTGATCCTGCAACCAACAAAAAACAAAGTAAGAAAACAGAGTTAGTCCGTAAACGATAGCCGATCGGCTAGTGGCCGATGACGTATCGTTCGATATTGGGCCGATGCAATATGCACTGAATCGGCCAAGGGAAAATTAGATCTAATCGATCGGTTGTAGATATTCATAATGTATAATCTAAGTCTCGAAATACGTTTAAACCAATTGATTGGCATAGATCGGTAGCGTACCGAGATAGTATAAATCACTCATGTCTAAAAGTACTTTAAGACGAAGATTATACTTATTTATAGCATAGCCGATGTTGTAAATCTAACATGTATCGGCTAGTACTCCGATACCACTTTATACTAAGATATCAATGTAGATTAAATACATTAAACAGGAATCGAGCAAATGTTAAGATAAACTACCAGATCGATAACAAGCTTAATGTATTTTATCACGGTGAGATCTTAATATAAAGGACTGATTCAACATATCAAGTAAACATATAAGGAACAAGATAGCTAAAACAGGTAAGATCGGCTAAAACTCCGATACTATCTCTAATAGCAATCATGAGATAAGATAGATATTATGATTTTAAATATTACTTAGTAGGTTAGACTCAACCGATGTAACACTTAGCATTAGAAAAAGCATAAGATCTAAACAAATCTATGAAAACCTTTCGAGATGGTGGATACACTATATAATCTAAGTCGACGATGATATCTAACCCTATCGGGTGTTATCTAGCAACAGAGGCTAGCCGGTTAGGGTTAGATCACAATATCGATCTAGATTATATAGCATATATGATAACTCGACGATTTACGTAAACAGGATTAGAGTGTCATAAAGATTGAAGCACTAATCCCGAGAGCGCAAGTCGCCATAACAAGCTTTACCTATCATCGGAGATCGAACCCAATGCAGCCCAACTCAAAGCAAGAACTCGTCGAAGTAATTGAAAGGAAAAATGGTGGCGATGTGCCGAAGTTGTATTGAACTGATTGTTGTCATTGATTACTATTGATGGTAAATTGTCACGCACTGGTCTGAGAGATTTGCTTTACTCTAGTGCAGGTCCAAATCTTGCTTCTGAGGTTCGTAGGCGTGCCAGTTGGTCTAATCCTGCAACCAACAAGAAACAAACAAAGAAACCAGTGTTAGTCCATAAACGATAGCCGATCGGCTAGTGGCGGATGACGTATCGTTCGATGTTAAGCCGATGCGGTATGCACTGAATCGGCCAAGGGAAATTAAATTTAATTGATCGGCTGTAGATATTCATAATATATAAACTAAATCTCGAAATACATTTAAACCAAATGATTAGGATAGATCGGTAGTGTACCGAGATAGTATAAATCACTTATGTCTAAAAGTATTTTAAGACACAGATTATACATATTTATAGCATAGCTGATGTCATAGATCTAATATGTATCGGCTAGTACTCCGATACCAATTTATACTAAGATATCAATATAGATTAAATACATTAAATATGAATCGATCAAGTGTTAAGATAGCTTAACAGATCGATAATAAGCTTAACATATTTATTTATAGTGAGAGGAAAAGTTGAAAGGAAAAAGGTGGCGATGCGCCAAAGTTGTATTGAATAATTGTTGTTAAATTACAAGGTCTTGGGTCATATTTATACCTAGATACAAGATATGTCCTTGTCGGACATGACTCCTATCTCTACTACAATTCAAATAACAGATAAATTCCTTAGGCGGACTCTTACTGACATTATCTATAAGGAAACTATTTAAAATAACCTAATTAATATGACATTATCTATAAGGAAACTATTTAAAATAACCTAATTAATAGATACAATTGCCTTTCTCAGACTCTATCTGTGTATGGCAATCTTCATGAAGCACTTCAAACGAATTCGAAGATGATTCCAATGTTACTTTATCGAAATCAACTACGTTGGCTTATCTTGTCCGATTCGGTATCAGCCGACGATTACCTTAGCCGACTAGGTTACCAGCCGACGAACTCTTTAGCCTATTCGGTCTGCAATTGGCGCAAACTCTATCTCCGAAAAATTCCGATTCCCTCCAAATTGACTTCAGCCTTATCTTCACGTCCGATGCATAATTTACCAAATTTGGTCGTTAACACATGCCCCCAAGTCCGCTATATTGATAATATTGCGGATTTGCCGAATATTATCTTCCAAGGAAATCTAAGGCTTTCCATCGGACGGTTACCGCGCCTCTTTAAATAATAACCATCGCCTCAAAGTTTTTCACGCCGTCACTTACACCCTCACCACCTTAGCCATAATACGTTCCCAATCTCCACCAGCGACCTCTTCAGAGCCCTCGGCGATCCCGCAAGCAACCTCCGCGCGGTGACGACTTCACCCCCAGAGATGTTGACCTCGACTACTCCCTGCGCGGCGCCATGGGCTGAGTACCTTGAGGTAAGCCCCATCGGTTTTAACTCCTTTCTTTACCGCAATTTGGTTTTCACTCTTCGTGATTCGCCTTTCTCCTTCTTTTTCATTGTAGCACCTCTCGAACCAAATTGCGATTCCCAATCTTGTCCATCCCAACCAATTTTTCTTAGGGCCAATCGGCAACCCAGACCCCACAGAGTTCATCAATGTTGAGACAAATAGGGTGCCTTTTATGGCGCACTGGGCCGGTACCTTTAAATCTTGGCCATCAACCAACAAAACCTGGCCAGCTTGGTATAGCAGAGTATCAGCTAGCAAACAAGGTCATTGGGAAGAGCTTGGGATAGCATAGTGCCTGGCCTTAACAATAGCCGATATGACCAAGGACGAACCAATGCTATCGGCTGCTAGCTATATTTGGTCCAACACCTTAAATGCCTTTCTTTTCAACCAAGGGCCAATGACACCTACTCTTTTATATGTGATTATGATCACGAGCCTGGACATCACAGCATCGGTTAATCCGATCAGTTTGAACACTAAGGGCCAATTTTCCTTCAAGACTCGAGCCATCGGCTGCTGGAACAGATTTATCTCACAAAATGTGGGAATTGGCCCAGTAGACCCCAGGGAACATGCAACCTTCCTCCTATGTGACTAGAGAACTTTTTGTTTTGTGGTTCAAGATGCGGCCCTACAACCAACTGGCAGCACATAGCCGAAGCCTTGGTAGAGAAAAAACAGATTCTTCTGGGTAAATACTTGTTAGGGTATCTCTACCAGAACCTGAACAATGCATCAGCTAAGATTGCCACAAATTCAGCTATCGGCACTGGTGGCCCATGGTGGCTTCTCCAACTTTGACTTAACCTGCACACACACAAAGTCGCTGAGAGGCCAGCTTTAGTAGAAGTCGAATTCCCAAGAGCTCAGCCGATCACGAATGAGGATGGTGATGAAGTTACAACACGCCGATGCATGTCTTTTGGAGAGGCAACATCCTCATACGCCGGATCCAAACTCTCAGTCGATCTCCTCAAAGACTGGTTTGGCAATTTCTATGATGGATTTCCAAGGGCCTTAAGGATCTGGTTTGCATGAGAATTCTGAGGATTTTGAGCTCCCTAATGACTTCAGATTTCATGAAATTAATTATGAAAAATTCGAGAAGTCTAGAGAATTCTTCACATCGGCCATATCTCCTTGCATCCTCCCAGTCGGCATCAACCAAGAAAGAAATGTACAAATCTCATATGAGTTCTATCACCCGATGAGTGCTGCCAGGCAATTAGGCATGGGACAACTACCGATCGGCCTATATTTTGCCGACAAGTAAGCACTTCTTCCTCCTTTTGTCATTTATTATCGGCTGTCCTTCTTCAATATTTAACTGTATCTTTTCTTTGTTTGCAGACTGCCGATTCCTCTCCTTCTCATGTCAGCAATACCGAGGCGGCTATCTATTACGCTGGCGGCATCCTTCCCAACGGTTGTGGATTGGCCCCCATCAAGAATTGGCTATGATGCCCCCAAGACGACATCTTTACTTCATGGACAAACACGCCAGCCGATCCACTCTGAAGTTGGGAAAAGGAAAAGGACCAAGCCATCGGCTTCCGATCCGCCGACTGTAAAGATGAAAACGCCCAAGAAACAAAAGAAAGCCACAGCCGATGACCTGCCGTCCTTAGATCCAGATGTGGAGGAGTTCTTGAATCAAGAAGAGATAGAGAAGCTGTCGACGACGTTGCGGCCGAGACAAGTGAGCCATGAAGAAACATGTCGACGCCACCAGCCGATGATCCAGCTCCTTGGAAAACTCCAAGTCCTCCAAAATGCCAACCTCGCCCTGCTCCGGTATGCATCTTTCTAGAGTTCATTTCCTTTAAATTTTTCGTATTTCAATTCTAACCAAATTCCCCTACACTTTGTAGAAAAAGAAATTGACTACCAGGAAGAAATCGACTCCAGCTTCATCGGTAACTCTCAACTCAAACCTTTTCAATTTTCAGTTAGCCGATTCTGAATCTAACTTATCTTTCTTCTCTTTGTACAACCCCCTCGCTCTCCAGTACCTGCTCTCCATGAATCAAGCGAACGTACTCCATCGGCTAGGGGCAGCCATCACGTGGAAGCAGAAGAAGCAGCCACTTCTGTCATCCCTGTAAGTATTCTAAATACACCACATCAGCTGTTCTAAGCTTTCCAATACTTAACAGTCTCAACGTTTTCTTTTTAGGCTCTAGCCGATATGTTCTCCTTTGACATTAAGCAGTTCATGGATGACGAGGAGGAAACCGCAAGTAAAGCTCTAGCTCCTCTTGTCGATAACTTGAAAGCTACTCTGTTAGACATGGCTCGGTTAGAGAGCTCTTTGGATTACCTGGTCTTCAACTGCGGGCCAATCAGAGCTAGGTTTGAAGAAATCCAAGATCAAATTCCAGATGAACTAGCCGACATCATCTCTCCAGCCGGTACCTCGAACAACATCGACACAAGTTGGAGCGAGCATGCCAAAGGATTGCCGATCGGCGAGAAAGAAAAGCTCTCGAAGCCACCATCGAAGCCAATCGGCAGTCAACCACAGCAGAAAAGACCAAGCTGGACGAGATGACTGTGGGGTCAAGCTCTAACCTCGATCGGCTGGAAAAATGCAAGGAAGAGCTACTAGCCGAACTTAAAAAATGCAACACTGAAATAGCATCAGAGAAGCAAAGACTTGCCGATCTTCCCAGGGCAATTGAAGAATAGAAGTCCAAATTGAAAACTTCAATCAACCACCTATCAGATATGACTAAAGCTTTGAAGGTAATCCCAGGGACTGACACAGCCGATGCCCAAGCAATTGAGGAGATAAAATAGATCAGACAAAGGGCAATATCGGCTATTAACAAGCTGGTGGCCGAATGAGCCGATCTCTTGTACCGATTCTTGTAACCCTTGTGAACTTTTGTGAATTTTTGTAACATAACTTTCTTGTGTTAAAATTTTTTGAAGTCGAAGTCCATGTATTTTTGTATGCTTGTATGTATGCCCCCCTAATTTTACAATATCAAACATTGATAAAATTATGGCTTAACTAAGGAAATCACAAAATATCGGTAATCACACATCGGCAAAACTCAACCGATCATGATCAGTTAAAAAGACTAAGGATGATATAACTCATATCGGCCATCACACATCGGCAGAATACAACCGATTATGATAAATCAAAAAGACTAAGGGCGATATAACTTATATCGGTCGTCTAAAGGCGACGTCAACACATTGGATACCATGTATCAGCATAACACTACTAAATCATGAATTGATCCAAACACTTGGATAATATTTTTAAAATATTTTCCATTGAGAGCCCTTCCAAAAACTTCTCCATCAAGCCCTTGCAACATGTAAGCCCCTTTAGAAACGGAATTGTTGATTCGAAAAGGCCCTTCCCAATTTGGTGACCACTTGCCGAATTTATTATCTCGAGTCCCAATCGGCAAGATCAACTTCTAAACAAACTCGCCTTCTGAAAAAGATTTTGGCACAACCTTCTTGTTATAATGACGAGCGATTCTTTCCTTATCCCTTGTCACCTTTTCCAAAGCACACATTCTGGATTGAACCAACTCTTTCAATTCATCTACCATGAGGTTACGATAATCATCGGTTGTCAACTCATCTTGTAAATCAATCCTTCTTGAGCCGATGACACTTTCCCATGGCAACACGGCTTCATGCCCATAAACTAGCTTGTAAGGGGGAACTTGGATCGATCCTTGACAAGCCATCCGATAGGACCACAATGCTTCGGGCAACCAGCTATGCCATTGCTTCAGAAATTCAGAGATCTTTCTTTTGATTAACTTGATCAGACTTTTATTGGATGCTTCTGCTTGTCCATTGGCTTGTGCATAATATGATGAATAATTCAACAATTTAATCCCCATACTTTCTGCGAATTGGACAAACTCATCGGATACAAAGATAGATACCTGATCGGTTGTAATGGTTTGAGGAACACCAAATCAGTATATGATATGCTCTTTGACGAACTGAATTGCATCCCCAGAATCAACCTTCTTCAATGGAATTGTCTCCACCCACTTTGTGAAATAATCTGTTGCCACCAATATAAACTTATGTCCTTTGCTCAAGGGTGGATTAATCTTGTCGATCATGTCTATCCCCAACCTCTGAACGACCATGGCTTGATTATGGGATTCATAGCCGATGCTGGTGCTCTTTGAATTGCTCCAAACTTCTGACAGTCTTGACAACCTTTGTAATATATGAAACAATCCTCTAACATCGTCGGCCAAAAATATCCAGCTCATCGATGATACAGATCCACCCCATGGGCTTGTTGAGATTGTCCCCCATGTGATGTTGAGGAGACCGATGCACCTGTTGATGAGAAAAATCTCTCACGCGCTGGCCTGGGAAATCTGTTTAGCTCCAATGCAGGTCCATCCTTGGCTACCTATGATGATCTAGGCGTGCCAATTGGTTTGATCTGCTAACCAATAAGAAATAATAAACAGATACATGCGTTAAGATTAAACTTAGATCCTACCAGATCGGCTCAGGAAACCAACCTACATATAATTGCTTTCTCAAAGCATATTTAAACTAAGTGACTGGGATAGATCGGCTGTGCCGAGACAGTATGAGTCACTCAACCTAAATATACATCAAGATAATAAATATATGCGTTCATAACCTAGCCAATGATGCAGGTCTAATGTAAATCAGCTAATACTCCGATACATCTTATAAAAAGATATCGATCTGACCTAAATGTGTTAAACCTAGATTAATTGGTTGTCGACTGATGCCAACGGACTGATACTGGCTTAAAGCATTTAACTAGATTGAAATATTAATATAAGAGGCAGCTCTAATAGATCTAATAGCAAATAATACAAAAAGAAATATTAAAACAGATAAGGCCGGCTGAAACCCCGACACTATCTCTATGAATTTACATCTAGCCGAATAGATCATAATACTCTAAAAGCGACTTAATAGGTCACGGATGATGCAGCATTAAGTACAAAAAGATAGCATTGGATCTATATGGACCGATGTAAACCCTGCAAGACGGTGGATACAACATATAATCCAGTTTAACATCTAGATCTAGCTTTATCAGCTGCTGCTTCCTAAGAAGAACAAGCCGATGGCGAGATAGATCTAGACATTGTTCTAGATTATATACCGTATATGATAACTTGCGTAGTCTATAACATTATACCTAGAGTGTCATAATGATGTAAGCACTAGATTCGACGAAATAAACCACTAAACGACGAGAATTTACCTTGTTCAAGGTTCGAATCGATGCAGCCCGAAGCCAGATCAAGAACTCGTCTAAAAGAAAATGAGAGGCGATGCGCCGAGATTGTATTGATTGTGGTTGTTTATTTACAAGGGTCTCAGGTCCTATTTATACCCAAGAATAACATTATTCGTATGAACCGCGGTTTCTATCTAATCTACTATTCAAAATACGACAATACCTCAAGACGTGGTCCCATGCTGTATTACAATAGGAATATCTAAACAAATCCCTAATTTATAGATACAATTATCGTTACAGGACTTTATCCGTAGATGACAATATTTTCAATGCGCAATATGGAATCGAATCTACTATTTATCTTCAAGCTTTCCATCGGAAACAGTCCCATCTTCCTTTCTGAATCTGAATCGGCTATTGGCTGTTCGCAGCCGATTGAATCGTAGCCGACGCGGTCTCAGTTTCTCCGCAGATCACTTCCCTGATCAGATCCCGTTCCAATCTTGGCTTGGGCTTAAGGATTTGGTACCAAATTTGGTTGTTAACACATGCCCCCCAAGTCCGTGATAAGATAATATCACGGATTTGCCGCCTTTTTCCAAATTCCCGTGCATTTTTCGTTAAAGTCCATTTCGGCTGCTAGAGAAAACTCTTTATACATTACCCGCCCGGCACCGAAACGAGCCACGCTGTCACTTTGCGCACCCAAGCTTTAGCCAACAAAAACCCTTCTTCCTCACCGGCGACTCCTCGGCGATTCCGACGACCCGAAGCACAAATCCTCCTGGCGAACCCCGCAAGGCGGCGATCCTCCTCACCAATGGCATCTTCAAGCATTCCTGCCGACGCGCCGCAACAACTTTTCCCTGAGGTAAATCCTAATCGACTCTGCTCCTTTTCTTCTCACGGTTTAATTATCGCGCCTCCTCGTAATTTCTTCGTTTTTTCTGCAACTTGTAGCACTTATCTCATCAAATCGCAATCCCCTACCTCAACCACCCAAACCAGTATTTCTTAGGGCCGATTGGCAACTTGGATCCTAGCGAACTTATCAATGCCGAAACCAATCGGATCCCCTACAGATTCTCAGCCCCAGATCTATCATACTGGACCAGTGCTTTCAAATCTTAGCCGGCTTGGTACCGTAGGATGTCGGCTAGGATGCAAGCTCATTGGACTGAACTTGGGATAGACCAATGTTTAGGACTGACAATAGCCGATATCCCTAAGCATGAATCCCTTCTATCGACCGCAAGCTACTTTTGGTCCGATACCCTCAACACCTTTCTATTCAGGCAAGGGCCGATGACACCAACCCTTTTTGATGTGGCCATGATCACTGGTTTGGACATCACTTCGACCGTCAGCCCCAATGACCTCCAAATAAAATGCCAGCATACCTTCAAAACAAAGAGCATCGGCGGTTGGAATGGCTTCATATCTATGAACATGAGTGATGGGCCGATCTCTGACAGGGAACACACAGCCTTCCTTCTAATGTGGTTAGAGAAATTCGTGTTTTATGGATCGAGCTGTAGTCCAACCAGCAACTGGCAGCATATAGCTGAAGCCTTGGTAGCAACAAAGAAGATTCCCCTAGGCAAATATTAGCTCGGCTATCTATACCAAGTGTTAGGTACGACATCGGCTCAGCTGGCCACTAAGCAAGCCATCGACACAGGAGGCCATGGTGGCTATTACAACTCTGGCTCAACCTCCATCTATACAAGGTTGCTGAGCTGCCTCCTCCGCTTGAAGCCGATTTTCCTCTACTGGAGCTGAGAATCGTGGATGATGAAGAGCAAACAACTCGGCGATGTATGTCATATGGGGAAGACGCCACTACTTACCCTGGGTCTAAGCTGACAGCCGATGACTTCACGGAGTGGTTTGATCGCCTATACAGTGGTTTCCCAAATATCTCCAAGATCTGGTTTGCCTACACAGATTTTGATAAGTTTGAACAACCGGACAACCTTCGGCTAGATGAGCTTGACTCCGAAGAATACACTGAGCCGAGGAAAATATTCGTCACAACCATTACTCCGTGCATCCTTCCCGTCGGCATCCACCAAGGACGCAACATTGTCAAGACTTATGAATTCTATCATCCAATGGTGGCAGCACGACAACTTGGAATGGGACAGCTGCCAATCGGCTTGTATTTTGCCGATAAGATCCAACCAAGGGGAAAAATTGACAGCAACATTATGATGCATCGGCTGCTCAGCATTCCCGGTCCTCCCTTGGGCAGCATCGGCAGAATTGATCTGGCGGTGTCCAGATCGGCTATCTTCAGCCGATGGTGGAACGAATGGAAACAACACATGTTCCACCAATTGGTTTCGATGTACCTGACAGTCATCGATCCTGACTTGGTTCCATTGGTAAGCACTTCTACCTTTCAATACTTTCCTTTCATCGGCTAATACTTGTGCCTTTGACTAACAAACCATCGCTTGTTGCAGACGATTGACGACTCCCCTCCTTCAGCAACGCAGGAGTGGCAATAAACTATGCGCTCGGGATCCTGCCAGGCGGCTGTAGACTAGCTCTGTCCATCATCGTCTTCAACGCGCCGAAGTTGGTCACGCTTCTCCACGGCCAAACTCATGAGCCGCTTCGCCGATTGAAGAGGGCACAACCATCGGCTGCTGCTACCCCTGCTGCCGAGAAGAAAAAACGAGCGGCGAAGAAAGCCAAACCAGCCCTAGCCGACGACCTCCCTCCGATCGATCTAGACGTTGAAGCAGTGCTTAACGAGAAAGTGGAGGACGAAGAGATGACAGAAGCAGTCGAAGCAGCTACAGCCGAATCGAGCTCGGAAAGATATGCACAGACCCCATCAGCCGACGAGGCATCCATCCAAAAACACCAAGTCCCCCAACGCGTCCTGTTTGTCCGATAACGATATGTAGCCTCAACACTTGTTCTTTCAATACTTCTCATTAGCCATTTCCTTACCGCATCTTTACATTAGCAGAGGAAAAAGCTGGCCACAAAGAAGAAATCGGCCCCCCTTCCATCGGTAAGCATGTTTAACTTGCATACCTCGATCATTAGCCGATCTTAAAACACACTCTTTTTTAGCCTCCGCGTGCGCCGACGCCTGCCCCCCAGGAGTCAAGTGAACGTACTCCGTCGACTGCTGGCGGTGACCATGGTCAATGCACACCGTCGACTGCAGGTGACGGCCAAGCCGATGAGGAAATTACTTCTGCCCCGACAATCCCAGTGAGTTTTATTCACTCTTTATAATTGTCTTGACAATGCTCTCCCTTCTTTTAACTGTCTTTTTCCTCGCAGAACGTAGCCGATCTTCTGGGCTTCGATTTGTCAGAGTTCGTAGATCCGGACGAAGGAGGCGACAAGGCTCTGGTGTCGCTGTACAAAGACCTTCGAGCTGCATTAGTCGATATCAGCAATTGGCTAGAAGTGTCTTTGGACACGCTGGTAGCAGATTGCGGCCCCATCCGCTCTAGATTCAAAGACATTCAAGCACGGCTTCTAGACGACTTAGCCGACGCGATCGTGCCAGCTACGTTCCTAGAGGCGCATCAGCTGAAGTACGAGCAAGCTCAACAGCGCATTCCGATCGCCGATCAAACCAATCGCTGATGGTGGCCATCAAGTCGAACCAAGAGGAAATCAAGGCGAAAAAGGCAGAATTTGATATCTTGAAGATGGAGCCGGTTGCCAAACTTGAGCATCTTCGCACCGCAGGGATCAGCTGGTAGCCAATCTTATCCAAGTCACCAATGAGATTGACATCCAAGAGGAGTACATGGACGACTTGCCCATGGAAATTGAAGACAATCGATTGAGCATCAAGGCGGCCGTGTCCTACCTCACATACTTGACGAAAGCAGTGAAGCCGGTGGCCGGGGACGACACAACCAATGCCAAGGCACTATCGGCTAGCAGACTTTCTCAAACAATGAGCCGATTGTAATAGCCTGGTAGATCAAAAATTGTAATTATCTTTTGTAATCGACTAACATTGCCCACCTTTTGTAATCGGCTGAAACCATCCTTACTCAACAATCGATCGCTAATGTCTGATTGTCGATCATATTAGCTTCAAAAACTTGAAAAAATTCTTGATATATGTTTTTTCAATTGTTGTGTATATATGCCCCCCTAATTTTGTAGATGTTCATAATGTCGACAAAATTATGAAATCCGCAACTTCTGCCGCTGTCGTCTTTGTCAGCCAAACTTAGCCAATCTGCAGACAACTAGGGAAAAAACTTAGCGTGAAAATGACCTAAAGGCGATGCTCACACGAGTCAAGACATCGGCTAGTACGAACCAGCAAGAACACAGCCGAATCATGCATTGATCCAAACGCTTGGGTAGTATTTCTTCAAATATTTCCGTTTAAAGCCCTCCCAAATACTTCTCCATCCAATCCTTTTAACATGTAGGCCCCTTTAGAGACGCATTTGTGGATCTTGAAAGGCCCTTCCCAATTAGATGACCACTTGCCGAATTTATTATCTCTTGATCCAATCGGCAATATCAATTTTACAACGAGTTCGCCCTCTTCAAAAGACTTAGGCATGACTTTCTTGTTATAATGACGGGCTACTCGTTCCTTACCCTTTGTTACTTTTTCCAAGGCCCTCATCCTTGACAAAACTAGGTCTTCTGATTCATCTACCATCAAGTTGTAATAGTCATCGGCTGTGAGCTGGTCTTGTAATTGAATCCGTCTTGAGCCGATGATGTTTTCCCATGGCAGGACTGCTTCGTGCCCATAGACCAATTTGTATGGAGGGACTTGGATAGATCCATGGCATGCCATCCGATAGGCCCACAGTGATTCGGCTAATCGGCTGGGCCATTGCTTGGGGTACTCAGAAATCTTTCTCTTTATCAGTTTGATCAAACTTTTATTTGAAGCTTCTGCTTGCCCGTTGGCCTGTGCATAGTACGGTGAAGAATTAAGTAACTTGATCCCCATGCCGTCGGCAAACTGAACAAACTCGTCCGATATGAAGATAGATCCCTGGTTTGTTGTTATTGTTTGTGGCACACCAAATCGGTAGATGATATGCTCTTTAACAAACTCGACTGCATCCCTAGAATCAACCTTTTTCAAAGGAATTGCCTCCACCCATTTTGTAAAATAATATGTTGCCACCAGAATGAATTTATGTCCTTTGCTTGAGGGTGGATTAATCTGGCCGATCATGTCGATGCCCCATCCTTGAAACGGCCAAGGCTTTATGATTGGGTTCATAGCCGATGCTGGTGCTCTTTGTATGGCTCTGAATTTCTGATAATCCTGGCAACCTTCGTAATATTTGAAACAGTACTCCAGCATCGTCGGCCAAAAATACCCCGCTCTCCGAAGCAACCACTTCATCTTGCGAGCCGATTGATGCGTGCCGCATATCCCTTCATGTACTTCTCCGATAGCCACCTTGGCTGGATCGGCACTAAGACACTTGAGCAGCACACCATCAATCATCCGATAGTAGAGATCTTCGTCGAGCAAAACCTATCTTAAAACCTTGTATCGCAATTTCCTTGAAGCCGATTGAGAGGGGTTCTGTAAATAGCTGTAGACCTTAAACCTCCAATCATCGGTTGTCATGGCAGCGACTTCTATCTCAACTTTTTTTATCATCGGCCTGTAGCCTGATGCCCCTTGAGCTAAATCATTGGCTTCTGTATTCTGCTCTCTAGGGATGTGTTTCAGTGTAACTAGCCGAAAGCTATCCATCAATTCTCGGCATTGTTGATAGTAGACCATCAACGTGTCGTTCCTGCATTCATACTCCCCTAACAATTGGCTGATAACCAACAGTGAATCTCCCATTATCTCGATGGCGTCGACTTCGACTTCTTTGAGAATATGCAATCCCTTGAGCACTGCTTCGTATTCGGCTTGATTGTTTGTAGCGTGGGGATTGATTGAGAAGGCAAATTCAAAACTTGCCCCCCTTGGTGAGATAATACTAAGTCGATACCGCATCCACTTGTGCATACCGAACCATCAAACGTTAATGTCCAAGGCATGATCTCAACTGAGCCGATTGAGTCATCTCTGTGTTCCACGATAAAATTGGCTATAGCTTGTCCTTTAACTGCCCTGGGTGCCTGATACCTCAAATCGAACTCTATCAAAGCAAAAATCCACTTTCCAATACATCCCTTTAACACTGGAGCCGACAACATGTATTTGATTACGTCGGCTTTGCATACTATCGTGCACTCGTTAGATAATAGATAATGCCTTAACTTTGTACATGAAAAATATAGGCACAAACACAACTTTTCCACGGATGAATACCGTGTTTCTACGTCCAATAGCTTTCGGCTGAGATAAAAGATAGCCTTTTCCTTGCCTTCAACCTCTTGGATTAGGACTGAGCCGATTGATTTATCATCGGCTGATAGGTACAGCTTGAACGGTATCCCTTTCTGTGGAGACATTAGAACTGGGGGTGAGCTTAAGTAATCCTTGATGTTGTCCAATACCTCCTGTTGCTCTGCCCCCCATGTGAATGCTTGCTCGGCCTTCAGTCGAAGCAGTGGTGTGAACGGCTCCATCTTTTCTGAGAGATTGGCTATAAACCGCCTCATGAAGTTGATTTTTTCGATCAACGATTGTAGTTGCTTCTTGTCCTTTGGAGGCTGTATTGTCTTGATAGCATTGATACTTTTTGGTGTAACCTCGATGCCTCTTTCATGGACAAGAAACCCCAAAAACTGCCCGTCCGACATGCCGAACGCCGCACTTCAACGGATTCATCCTGAGGTCATATTTTCTAGTCCGCTCCAAAACCTGTCTAAGATCGGCTATGTGATTCTCCATCTCCCTGGATTTGACAACAACATCATCAATGTAGATCTCTATCATGGAGCCGATCATGTCATGAAAAATATAATTCATGGCCCGTTGATATGTTGCTCCAGCATTTTTCAACCCAAATGTCATGACAACTCAGTCATACAAGCCGATTGCCCCTGGGCATCGAAAAGCAGTCTTGTGAATGTCTTCTTCGGCCATAAAGATTTTTTTTTAACCTGCATTACCATCCATAAAACTTATTATCTTGTGGCCGGAAGCAGCATCCACTAGTAAATCGGATATGGGCATTGGGTACTTTTCCTTAGGGGTGGCTTTGTTTAAGTCCCTGAAATCAATACACACCCTAAGTTTGTCATTCTTTTTCATCACTGGAATAATGTTCGAGACCCACTCAGCATATCGGCACGGCCGAATGAATCCGGCGTCATATAACAGAGTGATTTCGGCTTTGATTGCATCATACATTTCAGCCTTAAATCTCCTAAGACATTGTTTGAACGGCCGATAACCCGGCTTGATAGGCAGCCGATGCACAACAATAGATGGGCTAAGACCAGGCATCTCGAAGTACTCCCAAGCAAAACAATCTTTATATTCCTTTAATAAGTCAATAAGCTGGGATCTACAATGAGAAGACAAATTTTTACTAATATATGTAAGCCTAGGCCTATCTCCAGAGCTGATATCTACTTCTTCTAGCTCGTCGGCCGACATAAATCCTTACCCAAGCTTGCCATCGTCGTCGTCCGCGGTGTCCTTGCCATAGACGCTCGATCCCTCCACGACGCTTTCTTCGACTTGGCTTTCGTCGGCTGGTGAGGTTTCCTTCTTAGGCCTCCACTGTTTCTTGTCCAGCCGATGACGCTGATCCCAAATCATCTGCCAAACTTTTTCTTCCTGTCCCTGGCGTTTCAACCTCTGGATTCTTCTCTTCTGAGTTTTAGTGAACAGGTCAGAAGGGCACCATTGGGGGTTAGCCGATTGATCATCATCGGCTGCTTCTTCGTCATAGTATTCGTCACTCTCATCTTCCTCAAAGAAGTCTTGATGGATCGGCCCAAGCCGATCATGAACGGACTGCTGCCTCTGGTTCAGTTGTACGGCTCTAGGGACGAATCGAGTTGGGCTTCGAATCGATGGGTCTATGTACTCGTCCTCACGGTGCTCACCGCAGCCGAGCAATTTTCATCGTCGGCAGCCTCATCCCCGATTCCCAATAGAATCGAAAAACTCGCATTGCCAGTGCGGATCGCGTCGCTTTGATGCCTAATGAAGAGGGGACCTTCAGCCTCGGGCTCCCTCACATAAGGCCTGCTGCGCCGAGCTTCTTCCCGCTAAAACCGCTGTTGAAAGCGGCTCGGCTGTCCATGCGGATCAGTCGTTGATCAGCCGATCGGCCAGCGGGACGCACCATGTTGATTGGTGCGGCTTGGTCTCCAATCGGCTTCTTCTCTGCCTTGACCCCTTCGAGAGTTTCGGCTAAGTTGTTTGTCATTCTGTTCTGCCGATCAGCTCGCCTGGGGCCAGCTTGAACTACGTTGACTGGGAAAGGGTTTCCATCTACTTTCATTGACCGAGATGAATCGGCAAACTTGAGCTTCCCGGTCTCGATCGCCAACTAGATTTGCTGCCTGAAAACTTTACAATCATTAGTGGCATGGGAGGTGGAGTTATGCCACTTATAGTATTTCTTCTTCTTGATTTCATCAGCCGATGGGATCACATGATTTTTGGGAAGCTGGATCTGCTTCTCCTTCAACAATAAATCGAAGATCCTATCGGCCTTGGTGATGTCAAAGTCGTATTTCTATTCCTTGGCCGTTTTCAGAAGCCATTGACAGACAATGGCCTTTTTATTCTTGGCCCATTTGGCTGCCACTACCTCTGTGTCATCGTCGCTTGTTTCTGAATCAGATTCGACGATGACGTGGGCAACCTTCTTGATGGTCTTCCTTGATTCTTGGAATTGCTGCTCGTGGGTCGTCACCTTTTGCGCCAAGTGGGCTAGGCTGTCAAAATCTTGAGTCGAGAACCTTTCACGGATCGGCGGCAGTAGTCCGTGGAAAGCCAAATCGGCTAACTGGGAATTGGACAGCACCAGGCTGTACGCATCGGTTCCTCATCTCCCTAAACCTCTGGATGTAGTCTTGAACTGATTCTTCGTGCTTCTGCCTGATTGTCACGCCCAGAAATTTAGACTCGAATTTCCGAAGCTATATGTGTATTAAAATCCCTGTCCAGGACCAGCCAAGGCACACATACAACAATTGTTGATATTACAGTTTCACGTCTTAGAAACAATACATAAAGATTACAAAAGAGCAGCGGAAAAAGAAAAAGGGCCTAAGCCTAAGCTTGACGTTGGCCACGGGGCTTCGACCACTCCATAGGCAGCTTTCAGAGTGTAGGACAAGCCTATTCAGCTTTGTCTTCTTCATCAGCTTCTGGCTCAGGTTCTGGTGAAGAGGCAAGGATGAGTACTTCCACGTACTCAGCAAGTCACACCGGAAGGGGAGAGGAATGAATGCAGGGAAGACAAGGGTTTGGCTAAGGTTTGCTTTTGCGCAAACAGCAGGGGTTTTCCAAACAATAGGAATTTTGAACACGAACAACACAAAAATAATTTAATTTAAGCATTTTGAACACCAACACTGTCCAACGTTATTCCCACGTTGTGACAGGCCCAAACCATCCACCTATACTAGTCATGTTCCAATAATTAGGGTGTAAAAGTGTGGGACTAATCACGAAGAGCTCGGTCGATCGCCCCATCACCGTGGGCACGGCTATTCGAATAGGTTTACTCTGATTAGAGGTGTACAACTGTACCCACAAGACACAACCCCACAACACGGTCTCCCGTGTGCCGGAATACCACCGCGGTACCCCGGAAAGGGAACTGTGATAGGACCTTTCGTATAACCCCCCACTAACCAAGCGAACCCCACCAAGGTTTCGCCCCCACTCCCGGACTGTGGGAATGGGCAGCCCCCTCGAGTGCCTCGGTGAATCCGGCAGCCCAGCAACCCTTAGACCGGGGCCGACTGAAACTCCATCCCGCTCACCCTTGCCGATGGGTCCGTCAGCTAGGAGAGGCTACACTACGGGACCTACCTTACCCATTTCGGCTTGTGGTTTGCACGGTCATTCTCCCGAGGGGTCCCGTGAACTGGTCCTTAATTGCCATGGGCGCCGCTAACCAAAACCATAGTGCCCACAGCCCACCATTTGTCATATTTTAGTTATTAGTCCGGTTCACTTGAATTTCTAACCATTAATCCTCCTGAACAGAAGTCCAGGAGAGGCATATTAAGTGAGAATGACCCATTTAGTGAGGTAGTGAATCTAAACCAGGCTAAGCATAACCTAGTCCTGAATCTAATCATATTATTTTCCCAAGTTTAGCCAAAGGGTTTGGGGGTTGTCAAACCTAAGCATAAACTAAACATAAGGTGTACTACTCCCCATGAAATGACATTATAAAAAAATACAAGGAATTTCATAGAATAAAATAGGTATTTTAGCAAAATGGGAGCAATATGATCAATAATATAGTATGACTTGCCTTGATCTATGGTTTGGGAGACTTCAGCGATGACTTCAAAGTAAACCGGGACGGCGGAACTACCAGGATCTACACGGCAAACAAGCACTTCAACAAAACAGGCTAAAAAGCTACTGAAACAGGGAACAAAACCATTTTTAATGGATTCTTGGCATCTTTATGAATTTAATGAAATTTGAATGGGCTAAAACGGAGGTCGGATTGAAAAGATATGATTTTAGAAGTTTTCTGGTTTTGTTTACTAAAACAGAAAAATACTTAATTGATTTATTGCGCAATAAAGCCCGGGGAAGGCGTCAGCGGCCGAGGGCTGACGTCAGCGGTCCGCGGGAGCGCCGGTCCACGGTGGACCGGGTCCACGGCCGGACCGAGCGGTGTACCACGTGGCGCACACATGGTGTCGAGGTGGCGACCACGTGGCTTGCCGCGTGGGCGGGCGGGGACGGACGACGCTGATCGGCCGAAGCCGATCGGACGGCCGAGAGGATGGGACGCGGGCGCGGTCAGCCGGCTACGGCGGCCGGTGGCCGGAGGCCGGCCGGTGCCATTCGGGCGGCGGCGCGGGGCGGCGGGGTGCCGTGGATTACGCGCGGGCGGAACCGCGCGCACCCGAGAGGTGGCACGAGCGACCGAGAGCGAAGGGAGAGGGATGTCTCACCGCGGGAGTTGAGGGAGATGACGACGGCGACGGATGATTCGGCCACGAACAGACGCGGGGAAGGGCGGCCGAGGTGGCGCGGGTGCCGGGAAGAAGGAAGGAGACGGCGACGAGGTCCACGACGGCTCGGGGTGACGGGATATCACGGCCGAAGTCCGGCGGCAAGTTCCGAAACGAGGGTGCACGGTGCGGGGCAACGGAGAGGAGGATTAGCTCGGGTGAAGGTGTGGGGAGCTCGGGAGGGTGCGGGGATGCTTAAATAGGGGATGGGGAGGTCGGCGGCGACCGGATAAGGGCGGAATTACTCGTCGGCGCAAAATTGGGGGAAGTAATGGCCGGTGATGAAATCCGGCCATTAGGGCGTGCAGGAGCGGCGGCTGAGGGCTTTGAATGTCGGCGGGCACGGTGGGGAGTTAAGGTGGCGGGATCCCGGAGCGCGGGAAAGGCAGGCGCGCAAGATCCGAGCAGGGGGGAAATGGCACCGGGGCGGCCGGGGTCGGGGACGACGGCCTGATAGGTGGGCCCCACCTATCGACTTCCCGGGATAAAGGAGGTGAAATAGACTTATTTGCGGGCGCGAGGTTTAACGGGCCACGACCTTCGGCCGGCCCGCGAGAGAGAGAGAGAGGAGAGAGCGCGCGTCGGGCGGGGACGGCCGGTCGGGCTGGGCCGATCGGCTAGGCACGCACGGGAGAGGATGGGCCGTCGGCTCGGGCCGGTGGCCCATGGCCGAAAATAGGCGAGAAAGGACAAAGGAGAGAGAAAACTGATTTTTCCCGGGATTTATTTTTTCCGATTTTGATTTTAATTTGTTATTTATTGTCCTGTTAGTGTATTTTGACATGTAGAATTTAAGAAAAATCCTACCATGCCATTTCCATTTAGCATTTGGCTTTTAAAATTATTTATTCTCTCCAGTTAATCCCAATGATTTTCTTTTACGATTTTCTTTTGGATTTTTGAAAGGGATAAACACCTCAGGGTGTTACAAACCTACCCCCCCTTAAACGGAATCTCGACCCCGAGATTCAGAGGTACTGGCGAACAGATAGGGATGAGCGGCCTTTAGCTCATCTTCCCTCTCCCAGGTTGCTTCTTCTTTAGAGTGATGAGTCCATTGAACTCGGCAGAACCTGATAACCTTGTTCCGGGTCCTCCGTTCACTGGTTTTGAGGATCCGTGCTGGTTTCTTCACGTAAGTCAGATCTTCTTGGATTTCGATGTGATCTGGACTGGCCTGTTCTTCTGGAACTCTCAGACACTTCTTGAGTTGGGAGACGTGGAAAACGTCATGGATTCCCGCCATGGTGGTTAGCAGTTCGAGTTGGTATGCTACTTCACCTCGTCGCTCTTGAATCCAATATGGTCCCACATAGCGTGGTGCCAACTTGCCCTTGGTTTGGAATCGGTGCACTCCCCGAAGTGGGGTGACACGAAGATATACATAGTCTCCGACTTTGAAAGCTAGCTCTCTGCGGCGGTTGTCTGCATAACTCTTCTGACGAGACTGTGCAACTTTCAGCCTTTCTCTTATGATTCTAACTTTCTCTTCGGTGTCACTTAACACTTCGGTCCCGAACAACTGACGTTCGCCGGTCTGATCCCAGAAAAGCGGGGTACGACACTTTTGTCCATAAAGTTCTTCGAAAGGTGCCATCTGTAAACTGGCCTGATAACTGTTGTTATAGGAGAACTCTGCATAGGGCAGGCTCTTATCCCAAGCTCCTCCGAAATCCAGAGCACAAGCTCGCAGCATATCTTCCAAAACCTGGTTTACACGTTCTGTCTGACCATCGCCGTGCTAAAATTCAACCGGGTGCCAAGTTCCTCTTGTAGTTTTTGCCAAAACTTGGAGGTGAACTAACTACCACGATCAGACACTATCTTCTTGGGTACCCCATGAAGACACACAATCCTTGCAAGGTACAATTCCGCTAACCTTCTGCCCGTATAGGTGGTAAGCACTGGGATAAAATGAGCTACTTTAGTGAGACGGTCGATGATAACCTAGATAGAATCGTGTCCTGATGATGTCCGGGGTAAACCGGTGATGAAATCCATCCCGATTTCCTCCCACTTCCATTCCGGGATTCGAAGTGGCTGTAATAATCCAGCAGGCCTCTGGTGTTCTGCCTTTACTCGCTAGCAGACATCGCATAGTGCCATGAACTCTGCTATTTCTCTTTCATGCTAACCCAGCAAAATTTCTCCTTAAGGTCCTGATACATCTTGGTACTTCCCGAATGGATAGAGTACTGACTCTGATGTGCTTCAGTAAGGATTAACTTTTTCAATTCCTTATCTTCTGGCACACATATCCTGTTGCCCATCCATATGGTTTCGTGTTCATCTTTCGTGAAGTCACGAGCTTTTCCCACTCTCATATTCTTCTTAAGCTTAGCTATGTCAGGATTCGAGGCTTGAGCTATGCGAATTTGATCTAAGAGTGTGGGTTGGGCTTCAAGAGCGGCCACAAATCCGGGTTCAACAATACCTAGGTTTAGGTGCTCTAGGTTTGGTAGTAATTGTTCACATTTCCCTTGTATGTGAATAGAGTTGCAGTAACTCTTTCGGCTCAAGGCATCAACTACCACGTTAGCTTTGCCAAGGTGGTAGTGTATACTTAGATCATAATCCTTGATCAACTCCAACCATCGTCGCTGACGGAGGTTCAAATCCGGTTGGGTGAAGATGTATTTCAGGCTCTTATGATCCGTATATATTTCACAGCGATTACCGACGAGGTAATGTCGCCATATTTTCAGAGCATGGACGACTGCTGCTAGTTCCAAGTCATGTGTTGGGTAGTTAGACTCATGAGGTCTCAACTGGCGGGAAGCATAAGCGACCACTTTTCCATCTTGCATCAACACACAGCCTAACCCTTGGTGAGATGTGTCGTAATAGACTTGGAAATCCTTGGTTTGATCTGGCAAGATCAATACGGGTGCGGACACCAGTTTTCTCTTGAGTGTTTCAAAACTCTGGTTGCGCTCGGTAGTCCATATAAACTTTTCATCCTTCTTTAACAACTGTGTCAATGGCTTGGCAATCTTTGAGAAGTTTTCGATGAACCAACGGTAATAACCCGCAAGTCCTAGAAAACTTCTGACCTAGGTGATAGTTTTAGGTGGAGTCCATTTGGTTACTGCTTCCACATTGGAAGGGTCCACTGCGACTCCTGAGGAATTGCACTTCCTTCAACCAGAAAGCACATTTGCTAAACTTAGCATAGAGCTGGTGGTCTCTTAACTTTTCGAGTACCAACCGGAGATGGTGCTCATGTTCCTCTTCTGACTGTGAGTAGATCAAGATTTCGTCGATGAATACTACGACGAACTTGTCTAGGAATTCCATGAACACTTTGTTCATCAAATTCATGAAAAAGGCTGGGGAATTTGTAAGTCCGAAGGACATGACCGTGCACTCGTACAGACCGTACCGAGTGATGAAGGCGGTCTTGGTAATGTCCTCCTCTCGAATTCTTAGTTGGTGATAGCCTGACCGCAGGTCTATCTTTGAGAACACCTTTGCTCCCTTTAATTGATCGAACAGGTCATCAATCCTAGGGAGAGGGTACTTGTTCTTGATAGTGACCTCGTTGAGGGCGCGATAGTCGACGCACATCCTTTTGGTCTTATCCTTTTTCTCCACAGAAATTACTGGAGAACCCCAGGGCGATGTGCTTGGGCGGATATAGCATTTCTGTAACTGTTCATATACTTGTTTCATGACCTCTGCCAACTCATTGGCTCCCATTCTATAGGGCCTCTTGTGAATCGGAGCAGTGCCAGGGACTAGGTCAATCCGAAACTCTATTTCTCTTTCAGGTGGCATTGTGGTTAGGTCTTCCGGGAAGACTTCCGAGTACTCACAAACCACAGGAATATTTTCTAACTTTGCCTGGTCCTTTCCTTTCTCTTCGGGCTTCTCCTTAGCCGAGATCCGATTCAGACTTGCCAGTACCCTCAATGGTTTAGGGGAGCGGTAAATCACTTTCTTCCCTTTGTCATTGGTCAAGGAGATCGTGCGGCTTGCGCGATTGATCAGACCTTTATGACGGGTCAACCAGTCCATCCCAAGGATGACATCCAAGTCCTTTGATTATAGAAGGATAAGATTGGCTAGAAAGGGGAATCCATTGATTTCTATTGCCACTGAAGGGCAAAAGTGGGCAGTGTTCAAATGGTTCCCGGGAGTTTGAACCCGCATGGGTATCTTAAGTTTTAACACTGACAACCCATGTGTTCCCACAAATGCTTTTGATATGAAAGAATGGGTTGCACCCGAATCAAACAGGACTGATGCATTAAAGGAGTTCACAGGGAACATACCCAGTATGACAGCCGGTGCGTCCTGTGCCTCCTCTGCCGAAGCATGATTCACTCTTGCTTGGATGAACCTGGGTGCGCGTTTTGGTCTTGGACACTTGTTTGCGAAATTTTCAGGTTCTCCACAGTTGAAACAGTTACCTGGTTTGAATCCAGAGTCCTTCTTTAGTGGCATTGGCTTGGACTGCGGTGGCGGCTGCGCCGTTGGCGGACGCGGGGCCGGATTCCGCTGTGGCTGTCCGGGACGGCTTCCGCTGGATTGGAACTTCCCGGGATGGTACGGGCGATGTTGACGAACGATCATAGTGGTAGGTCCACTCTGACCACCCGGAGTAAAAAGCGGCTGCTAGGGATTCCCTTGCTGAGGTTGTGGCCTAAACTGGGTAGCCTTCCATTTTCTGAGCATTTTATTGCGTTGGTCTTCTTGACGGATGGCTTTGTCGACTAATTTCTCGAAGTCAGTGTATTCACCAGAGATGAGTTTGTCTGTTAACTCATCGTCCAGCCCGGCCAAGAACTTCTCTTGACGCTCGGCATCAGTGCGTACGTCCTCTGGAGCATATCGCGCTAAGCGATTAAACTCGTGCAGATACTCGGTGACAGTTCGAGTGCCTTGCTCCAGGGATCTGAACTCCCTCTTTTTCTGAGCTACTATCCCTCCGGGGATGTGTGCCTTCTGGCATTGGTGGCAAAACTCTACCCAAGTAACTGCAGGTGCGTCCGCCCGACGGGTAACCAAGAAGTTGTCCCACCAGGCTGAGGCTGGGCCTTGGAGTTGGTGGGTGGCGAAAGACACCCTCTCCTTGTCTGTGCACTGGAGAAGGTCCAACTTCTTTTCTATAGCGATGATCCAATCATTAGCCTCCATGGGGTTGGTGGTGCTGGAGAATGTTGGGGGTCGGACCCGAAGAAATTCCGACAGTTTGTTTTGTGGGGGAGGTGGTGGTGCGAAATGGTCATGCTGATTCTGGTTCTGCTGCTGAAACTGTTGCATCATTTGCAACTGCATCTGCTGATGCTGCTATTGCATTTGCTGCATCATTGCAGCCATCATCTGGGTCTGGTTGGCTAGGACTTATGCCAAAGTGATGTTCTCAGGTGGAGGAGGTGGATTGTTGGCATTAGCACGGGTGTTGTTCTCAGCTGACTCAGTGCTGGTGTTGACGCTGCCATTCCTGGTGTTCACCATCTGAAGAAGCGGAACAAACAAGGCGGGGAGAAGAAGTAAAACAGATTGGACAGAGAAGTCGATCTTTATTACTTGTTTTGATTTGATCTTTAATTAAAACACTTAAAACACACTCAACATCCTTAATTGGACAACCCATACCCACACTTGATACAGGTTGACCACTACCCCACACAGCACTCCTAACACACAGCAACTAAGCAAACAGGAAAACTAGGAAAACGATAAACTAAGGGTGGCGACACTCTAGGGGTCGGAGCGGCTTCCGCGGTCGGAGGAGTCGAAACCACTCCCTAGGGAGTTCCCGTCTTCCTTTTCCTTCGAGCGACTTCGAGAGCTTGCTAACTCTTCTTTTCTTTCGGGGCTCTTGGAGCTGCCGCTGCCCTTGCTGCTACTGGACACCGAGATCCATCCTCCTCCTCCGCTTGGGGCAGGGACCAAAGCAAGAGTGGGACCTAGCACTGGGGCGGGGACTGGGGAAGGTGGCGGTGCAGGAGGTGGAACCCTGGGCGCCAGCTGCATCCGCACCGGAGCCTTGGTGTTCTTTCGCGGCGTGATCCTGATCCGAAGGATGTTGGGAGGTGGAAGTCCCTTCAGACTGGAGATCTCTCTCATGAGACGATCCACCTCATCCTTCAAACTCTTGATCCTTAGGAACTTCTAGTCATTTAGGGCTTTTGCCGCTAGGTGGAGATCTGGGTGCATCTTATCCAGCCCTTCAATCACAGTCCTCATGTGAGAGAAGGTGGTGTCGTTCTCCCCTTCAGCAGACTGGAAGGTGTTGACGCTGACGAAGTTCCACGCCAAGGATGGTACCGGTAGGCAGAGTGACGGAGGTGGTAGTCATGCATCTCCCTCATCCGAGCCAGCATCAGATAAGCAGCTTCTTGGCAGGCATGCTCATCTGTTCCGCCTGATGCAGTGACCACCATGTTCAGACGACAGTGTACTCGGGTGCATCCGGATAGCCCACTGCCAAGGCCATCCTTGCCAGCTCTGCGACGAAACCCTTCAATCCCTGACCGTTGTGGGTGACTGGACGACCTGCCATCTAGAGAAGACAAGGTAGGGGATCAATGTATGCTCAAACCCAAGTTAGATAAACGATAAAGGACTCAAGTAAACTAAACGAGAAAAGGAGGGTTTTGAGAAACATTTTTATGAGGCTAAGTAAAACCTCTAACGACATCCCCTAGATGATGCAGTAAAATAGATGCTTAGTTATAATATAAAATCGGCGACCATTCCCTCCTATCTCGACTTTAGGACTTTGATCCCTTAGAAAATCCAGGCTAACGGTCGAAAAAGAGATCAAATGATTTTTCTAAATTTTAACTCTAAATTCCTATCACTTAGACTTGACCGGGTTTTCAAAATTCTTTGTTTTGAGAGAGACTTAAAATTTTTCCCAATCCCGAGGGAACAAAACCCATTTTCCCAAAACAACTTCAAAAGCTAGGGCTTATGCATATGAAAAGATTCAGAGGACTCCTAAGGTTTTTTCGTTTGGCTTTTCCTATGGTTTGGAAATTGGCTCTGATACCAACTTGTCACGCCCAGAAATTCAGACCCGAATTTTCGAAGCTATATGTGTATTAAAATCCCTGTCCAGGACCAGCCAGGGTATACATATGACAATTGCTGATATTACAGTTCCACGTCTTAGAAACAATACAAAAAGATTACAAAAGAGCAGCGGAAAAAGAAAAAGGGCCTAAGCCTAAGCTTGACGTTGGCCACGGGGCTTCGACCACTCCACAGGCAACTTCCAGAGTGTAGGACAAGCCTATTCAGCTTCGTCTTCTTCATCAGCTTCTGGCTCAGGTTCTGGTGAAGAGACAAGGATGAGTACTTCCACGTACTTAGCAAGTCACACCGGAAGGGGAGAGGAATGAATGCAGGGAAGACAAGGGTTTGGCTAAGGTTTGCTTTTGCGCAAACAGCAAGGTTTTCCAAACAATAGGAATTTTGAACACGAACAACACAAAAATAATTTAATTTAAGCATTTTGAACACCAACACTGTCCAACGTTATTCCCACATTGTGACAGGCCCAAACCATCCACCTATACTAGTCATGTTCCAATAATTAGGGTGTAAAAGTGTCGGACTAATCACGGAGACCTCGGTCGATCGCCCCATCACCGTGGGGACGGTTATTCGAATAAGTTTACTCTGATTAGAGGTGTACAACTGTACCCACAAGACACAGCGCCACAACACGGTCTCCCGTGCGCCGGAATACCACCGCGGTACCCCGGAAAGGGAACTGTGATAGGACCTTTCGTATAACCCCCCATTAACCAAGCGAACCCCACCAAGGTTTCGCCCCCACTCCCGGACCCTGGGAATGGGAAGTCCCCTCGAGTGCCTCGGTGAATCCGGCAGCCCAGCAACCCTTAGACCGGGGCCGACTGAAACTCCATCCCGCTCACCCTTGCCAATGGGTCTGTCAGCTAGGAGAGGCTACACTACGGGACCTACCTTACCCATTTCGGCTTGTGGTTTGCACGGTCATTCTCCCGAGGGGTCCCGTGAACCGGTCCTTAATTACCATGGGCGCCGCTAACCAAAACCATAGGGCCCACAGCCCACCATTTGTCATATTTTAGTTATTAGTCCAGTTCACCTGAATTTCTAACCATTAATCCTCCTGAACAGAAGTCCAGGAGAGGCATATTAAGTGAGAATGACCCATTTAGTGAGCTAGTGAATCTAAGCCAGGCTAATCATAACCTAGTCCTGAATCTAATCACATTATTTTCCCAAGTTTAACCAAAGGACCTAAGGCATAAACTAAACATAAGGTGTACTACTCCCCATGAAATGACACTATAAAAAAATACATGGAATTTTATAGAATAAAACAGGTATTTTAGCAAAATGGGAGCAATATGATAAATAATATAGTATGACTTGCCTTGCTCTACGGTTTGGGGGACTTCAGCGACGACTTCAAAGTAAACCGGGACGGCGGAACTACCGGGATCTACACGGCAAACAAGCACTTCAACAAAACAGGCTAAAAAGCTACTGAAATAAGGAACAAAACCATTTTTAATGGATTCTTGGCATTTTTATGAATTTAATGAAATTTGAATGGGCTAAAACGGAGGTCGGATTGAAAAGATATGATTTTAGAAGTTTTTTGGGTTTATTTACTAAAACAGAAAAATCCTTAATTGATTTATTGCGCAAAAAATCCCGGGAAAGGCGTCAGCGGCCGAGGGCTGACGTCAGCGGCCGAGGGCTGACGTCAGCGGTCCGTGGGAGCGCCGGTCCACGGTGGACCGGGTCCACGGTCGGACCGGGCGGTGCACCACGTGGCGCACACGTGGTGTCGAGGTGGCGACCACGTGACTTGCCACGTGGGGGGGGGACGGACGGCGCCGATCGGTCGAAGCCGATCGGACGACCGAGAGGATGGGACGCGGGCGCGGTCGGCCGGCGGGGTGCCGCGGATTACGCGCGGGCGGAACCACGTGCACCCGAGAGGCGGCACGAGCGACCGAGAGCGGAGAAAGAGGGATGGCTCACCGCGGGAGTTGCCAGAGTTGAGGGAGATGACGACGGCGACGAATGATTCGGCCACGAACGGACGCGGGGAAGGGCGGCCGAGGTGGCGTGGGTGCCGGGAAGAAGGAAGGAGACGGCGGCGAGGTACGGGACGGCTCGGGGTGACGGGATATCGCGGCCGAAGTCCGACGGTGAGTTCTGAAACGAGGGTGCACGGTGCGGGGGCGACGGAGAGGAGGATTAGCTCGGGTGAAGGTGTAGGGAGCTCGGGGAGGGTGCGGGGATGCTTAAATAGGGGGTGGGGAGGTCGGCGGCGATCGGATAAGGGTGGAATTACTCACCGGAGCAAAATTGAGGAAAGTAATGGTCGGTGATGAAATCTGGCCATTAGGGCGTGCGGCAGTGGCAACCGGAGGCTTTGAATGTCGGCGGGCACGGTGGGGAGTTGAGGCGACGGGATCCCGGAGCGCGGGAAAGGCGGGCGCGCGAGATCCGAGCGGAGGGGGGCGGCGAAAATGGCGCCGAGGCGGCCAGGGTCGGGGACGACGGCCTGACAGGCGAGCCCCACCTGTCGGCGTCCCGAGATAAAGGAGGAGGCAAAATAGACTTATTTGAGGACGCGACGGTTTAACAGGCCACGACCTTCGGCCGGCCCGCGAGAGAGAGAGAGGAGAGGCGCGCGTCGGCTGGGGGACGGCCCGGTCGGCTTGGCCGATCGGCTGGGCGCGCGCGGGAGAGGATGGGCCATCGGCTCGCGCCGGCGGCCCACGGCCGAAAATGGGCGGGAAAGGACGGAGGATAGAGAAAACTGATTTTTCCCGGGATTTATTTATTTCGATTTTGATTTTAATTGGTTAAAAATTATTTCTTGTGCTCAGAAAATTCCACTAAAAATCTTGTTAGTGTATTTTGACATGTAGAATTTAAGAAAAATCCTACCATGCCATTTCCATTTAGCATTTGACTTTTAAAATTATTTATTCTCTCCAGTTAATCCCAACGATTTTGTTTTACGATTTCCTTTTGGATTTTTAAAAGGGAAAACACCTCAGGGTGTTACACTAATGCTTGTGAGGTTCGACAATTTCATCTCGTGATTGCCGGTGTAGGAATAGCTGTGAAATTGCTTCTCGAGATCAGCCCAGCTTTGAATAGAGTTGTAAGGCAACGAAGAAAACCAAGTGAAAGCCGATCCCGACAGCGAGAGCGGGAAAAGACGAACTCTCACGGCGTCTGTAGCGGATGCTTCTCCACACTAGGCTAAGAATCGGCTGACGTGTTTGTATGTTGAAGTGTTGTCCTGCCCCGAGAATTTGGAGAAGTCTGGGACCTTGTACCGGTTGGGTAATGGCACCCTCTCAAAGTGCTCTGGGTATGGATACCGATACATGTTCCCAGAATCTTTCGGTTTAAGGCAGAATTGATCACGCATAACATCGGCAATCAAATCGGCCCAGATTTTGTTGTCTTGAACCTGCTGTATCGGCTCATATTGTTCATGTTGCATGGGTGTTTGCCGATACTGAGGTGGCGTTTGAGGCCGATAATGCCGATCTTGATGGCCTCCCTGGTACTGATACTGAAGTGGGTTGCCAGCGGGAAGCAGCCGATTCGCCGGGGGTGTCTGTGGTTCTGGAAAGAGCTGTTGGCCACCGACATTGTACTGTGCTCCCTGGCCGTTGTGTGCAATCGGCTCCTGTTGTCGATTGTCGTTGAACATGCCGGCCAGCTAATCTTGGGGAAGGGGTTGCTGCCGGTTGAGTATAGTGATCGGCTGTCGTGAGGCCGATCCGTAAGGACCGGGTTGACTGGGACTCCTCCCGACGGCACCGGCCGCACCGGTGGTGGATCGACCGATTCTGGGTGACCAAAGTTCTGTCCCAGGAAATTGGCCATCTGCATAGTAGGTTGGCCCCCTCTGTAGCTGATCGGCAATCTTTGAATCAACCACAATGACGATCATGTTGTTCAAGGTGTTAACCAAAATGCCGCTCTGATTGACAAGTGCATGATGCACAGCCAAATCAATTCGATCCTGCAAAGTATGCAGTTTCGAATCGTCTTGCTCCTGTTTCGGCTCCTTCATCTTGTGTTTCCCTTCGTGTCGCTTAAGGAGGATGCCTTGAAATCGTCCATGCTGAATTTGTATTTCGGAGGACGGACCCGGATCGGTCCAGGCGAATGATCGCAGTAGTTGGACTGCAGTTCTTCTACCATTTTCTTGTAGTCAGCCTGTTGTTCAGCCGACAGTTGTTCCATCGTGATTGTAGTCACGTTCTCTTCAGTGATCTCTGAGTTCTTGATGTTAACCATCACGTCTGATGCTTGGTGATCTGTTGATGGTCTCACCGGGCGTGCCAAGAAGCGTGTTGATGAGAAAAATCTCTCACGCGCTGGCCTGGGAGATCTGCTTAGCTCCAGTGCAGGTCCGTCCTTGGCTACCTGTGATAATCTAGGCGTGCCAATTGGTTTGATCTGCTAACCAATAAGAAATAATAAATAGATACATGCGTTAAGGTTAAAGTTAGATCCTACCGGATCGGCTAAGGAAACCAACCTGCATATAATTTCTTTCTCGAAGCATATTTAAACTAAGTGACTGGGATAAATCAGCTGTGCCGAGACAGTATGAGTCACTCAACCTAAATATACATCAAGATAATAAATATATGCGCTCATAACCTAGCCGATGCTGCACGTCTAACGTAAATCGGCTAATACTCTGATACATTTTATAAAAAGATAACGATCTGACCTAGATCAATCGGCTGTCAGCTGATGCCAACGGACTGATACAGGCTTAAAGCATTTAACTAGATTGAGATCTTAATATAAGAGGCAGCTCTAATAGATCTAATATCAAATAATACTAAAATAAATATTAAAACAGATAAGGCTGCAACCCCGACACTGTCCCTATAAATTTACATCTAGTCGAATAATCATAATACTTCTAAAAGCGACTTAATAGGTCATGGATGATGCAGCATTAAGTCAAAAAAGATAGCATTGGATCTATATGAACCGATGAAACCCTGCAAGACGGTGGATAGAACATATAATCCAGGCCAACATCTAGATCTAGCTTTATTGGCTGCTGCTTCCTGAGAAGAACAAGCCGATGGCGAGATAGATCTAGACATTGTTCTAGATTATATGTCGTATATGATAACTTGTGCAGTCTATAACATTAAATCTACAATGTCATAATGATGTAAACACTAGATTCGACGAAATAAGCCACTAAACGACGAGAATTTACCTTGTTCCGGGTTCGAATCGATGCAGCCCGAGGCCAGATCAAGAACTCGTCTAAAAGAAAATGAGAGGCGATGCACTGAGATTGTATTGATTGTGATTGTTTATTTACAAGGGTCTCAGGTCCTATTTATACCCAAGAATAACATTATCCGTATGAACCACGGTTTCTATCTAATCTACTATTCAAAATACGACAATATCCCGAGACGTAGTCCCATGCTGTATTACAATAGGAATATCTAAACAAATCTCTAATTTACAGATACAATTGTCGTTACAGGACTTTATCCATAGATGGAAATATTTTCAACGCGCAATATGGAACCGAATCTACTATTTATCTTCAAGCTTTCCATCGGAAACAGTCCCATCTTCCTTTCTGAATCTGAATCGGCTATCGGTTGTTCCCAGCCGATTGAATCGTAGCCGACGCGATCTCAGTTTCTCCACAGATCACTTCCCCGATTAGATCCCGTTCCAATCTTGGCTTGGGCTTAAGGATTTAGTTACCAAATTTGGTTGTTAACAGCAACCCATGGGCTTGTTGATCATGAACGAACTGAGAGCCGATCGGCTGACGCTGCTGTATGATTGGAGTCTGCTGCCCAATCGGCATCCATGGAATCAGCTCAAGAGTCGACTGATTCGTTCTGAACATAGTCGCAACTTGGTCTTGGTGAAAGTGCATGTAGCCCCCTAAGTGGGTTTTGGTGGTTTAATAACAATTTGGTTAAGGGACTAATGTGTTTAATTGAGATATGTGCAGGAGAATTAGTCCCTAGATGCTTAGTTGTGCAGGTTTTGAGAAAGGAGAACCCTCAAACATCAATTGCAAAAAGGAGAAAAGATTCGACGACGGTTTATAATAGTTTTTTCTTGAATCTTGAGTTTTAGGAAAAACCATACTATTAAGAGAGGTGAAACTCATGCCATGACATGATCTAAGTGCTCTTAGTCAGAATATCCTTGAGTGATAATTTTTGGAGTTATTTTTGAAAATTCCCCTTTCCTCGGTAGAGAAAGCCGATCGGAAGTTCCGAGGTTCAAAGCCGGAACTTCCAGACACCTTCACCTTGCAACAAAACCCTGAGAACCAAGTGTTGGCCGGAACTTCTAGTAATCCCAGACCAGAACTTTCGGACAATATTTTAGCTGAGTTTGTGAGTAACGGCTAAGTGACGCAAGCGTGTACCTATATATATCTCACCTTGTCCCCAACTCACTTTTGGCCATCCCACTTTCGTTTTTCAGTCTCCTAGCTTCTCCCATGGTATTCTAGCTCATTTCAACTCAATTCTTGAGCCATATAACCAATTTTTTGAGAAGATTGAGTGATTGGAGTGATTATAGGGTGAGAGAGCTAGGTGACTTGAGCACTTGGTGATTCTTGCAGGGCTTTAGAGTGGTGCCTATTAGTCTTGGAGAGAAATCTCCTAGACAGTTAGGTGTCTCCCACGAGCTTTCGAAGATTTGTGTATTGGCCTGAAAAAGTTTGTGAAGGATCATCTCTCCTCTGCAAGGAAACGAGGTATGGATAGTGACAAACCAAGCTGATCATTTGGAGGTTGTCTAGGTAGAGCAATTCACGTTTGTGGTTCATGCTAGAGGATCAAATTTGGATCTTTGTGGTCAATTTGATCTCTAGGTAAGAACCTACAAACGTTGGAATTGAAGGCCGTAGACTTCTTCTAAGGGATTTGCTTGGTGAGACAAGGGGTTAATTGAGACCCAACTCTACGGAGTTCCTCAACGGAGAGTAGGATTCTTTGAATCCGAACTTTGGGTAAAAATCCTTGTGTCTCGTGCATTATCCTTTTACCTCTTGCAGCTTGTCTTTACTGTCTCTGTGTATCTTCCTGTTGCTAGCAATAAACTTGTGTACGAATTACTAGAATTTGAGTTCAAATATTTTTAACTCACAGAACACCGGAAGTTTCGGACTGTAACATTAGAAGTTCCGGACAGCTTGTGCTGATCGGAAGTTTCGGGGTTCAAGTATCGGAAGTTCCGGTGTCTGTGTGTTTTAGCCGCTGCATTTTCGAGAAAATTTCAGGATCGCCTATTCATCCCCCCTCTAGGCGGCATCTACGGGGCCTTCCCTTGGGAAACCTGAGGGATGTTGTATCCAATGTGCTGAGGTTGTTGTTTGACCAAGAGAAAAGGATTGAACTCTGGCTGCTTCTGCATCGATGATAATACAGTCGGCTTTCCAGGAGCCGATGCTGACAGCATCGGCTGTTTTGGGACCATACCTGAAGCAGGCTACTATTTGTCAGTAGCCAAATTCCTATATGGTGAAAAATTGCCTTCAGGAAGAAATATCGGCCCCTTGGCTTGATGCTCGGCAATCCTACTGTCAACCACGGAATTAATCATGTTGTTTAGTGTGTTAACAAGGATCCCCGACTGGTTGATCAGCGCGTGATGCACGGCATAATCGATCCGATCTTGTAGGTTGTGGAACTCTGTAGGTTTTTCTTCCTGCTTGACATCCTGAGTTTTGGTTTCCTTGCCAGAACTTGACTCGGGCTCCTCAGCGCCTGGCAAAACCACCTTGTACCATTGCACGACCGTGCCCGAGCGAGTTTGAACAAATGAGTGCAAAAATTGGTTCTGCAACTTATTCATCATCTCCTCGAACTCGGCCTTCTGCTCTGGCGTCAGTTTATCCATGGTGACGGGGATGATGTACTCTAGCTCGATTTCAGATGACTTGATGTCCACCATGATGTCTTGTCGTGTCCCACCGGGCGTGCCAAAAGCGTGTTGACGGTAAAAATGTCACGCTCTGGCTTGAGAGGTCTGCTTAACTCTTGTACAGGTCTAAATATTGCTTCTGAGGTTCATAGGGCGTGCCAGTTAGTTTGATCCTGCAACCAACAAGAAACAAAGAAAGACAACAGAGTTAGTCCGTAAACGATAGCCAATCGGCTAGTGGCCGATGATGTATCGTTCGATATTGGGCCGATGCAATATGCACTGAATCGGCCAAGGGAAAATTAGATCTAATTGATCGGTTATAGATATTCATAATATATAATCTAAGTCCCGAAATACGTTTAAACCAAGTGATTGGGATAGATCAGTAGCGTACCGAGACAGTATAAATTACTCATGTCTAAAAGTACTTTAAGACGAAGATTATACTTATTTATAGCATATCCGATGTCGTAAATCTAACATGTATCGGCTAGTACTCCGATACCACTTTATACTAAGATATCAATATAGATTAAATACATTAAACAGGAACCAAGAAAGTGTTAAGATAAACTAACAGATCGATAACAAGCTTAATGTATTTTATCACGATGAGATCTTAATATAAATGGCAGATTTAGCATATCAAGTAAATATATAAGGAACAAGATAGCTAAACAGGTAAGATCGGCTAAAACTCCGATACTATCTTTAATAGCAATCATGAGGCAAGATAGATATTATGATTTTAAATCTTACTTACTAGGTTAGACTCAATCGATGCAGCACTAAGCATAAGATCTAAACAAATCTATGAAAACCTTTCGAGATGGTGGATACACTATATAATCTAAGTCGACGATGATATCTAACCCTATCGGCTGTTATATAGTAATAGAGGCTAAACGATTAGGGTTAGATCGCAATATCGATCTAGATTATATAGCATATATGATAACTCGATGATTTACGTAAATAGGATTAAAGTGTCATAAAGCTGGAAGCACTAATCCTGAGAGTGCAAGTCGCCATAAAAAGCTTTACCTATCATCGAAGATCGAACCCGATGTAGCCCAACTCAAAGCAATAACTCGTGGAAGCAATTGAAAAGGAAAAAGGGTGGCGATGCACTGAAGTTGTATTGAACTGATTGTTATCCTTGATTACAGGGTCTTGGGTCATATTTATACTTAGATACAAGATATGCCCTTGTCGGACACGATTCCTATCTCTATTACAATTCAAATTACAGATAAGTCCCTTATGGCAGACTCTTACCAACATAATCTATAAGAAAACTATTTGAAATATCCTAATTAATAGATACAATTGCCTTTCTCAGACTTTATCCATGTATGGCAATCCTCATGAAGCACTTCAAACGAATCCGATGATGATTCTAATGTTATCTTACCAGAATCAGCTACATCGGCTTACCCTGTCCGATTCGGCATCGGCCGACGAATACCTTAGCCGATTCGGTTATCAGCCGACAAACTCTCTAGCCGATTCGGTCTGCACTTCGCACGCACTCTGTTTCTAAAAATCCCGATTTCCTCCAAATCGGCTTCGGCCTTAACTCCAAATCCGATGCATGATTTACCAAATTCGGTCGTTAACACTACCTCAAGCTTCGTCTTCGTCTTCCTTTTTTCAATCTGTTCGAGCTTGAGGAGACGATGGTTGGACGAGCTATGGTGTCCACCACCATTGTCGATCACTGAGATATGGCTAATACAGGAGAGAAGAGATAAAGAGAACTTGAACTCCACCATCCTCCCAGGGGAGAGCTCAAGCTCCAACACCGGTTGTCGCCTCTAGCGCACCTCCTTGAGGAGAACTCAAGCTCCGCCACTGGGCATTACCCCATGCGCCCTTCACAAGAATAGCGAGAGCATCTAGAGAGAAATAGAGAGAGGTGAGACATATGACATGTGGATACTATGTTTTTTAAAAGGCAAAATTTGCTATAGGACATTCAAATATCGTGGTCTTTGCTGTGAGACACCTAAAGAACACCTATATGTTCATGAACACCATAAAAACATGGTAATTAGTTGCTGGACACCCAACGCATTATTTTATTATATTCGGTGGAAATGAAGAGAGAAAATTTCATAAAAGACAAGTTTTCCCTTGGGGCCTCCTCCTCCTCACCTCCACCGCCGCCAGCAGGGCCATCGCCCCTCCCTTTCCTGCCAACAAACAACCGCCACACACCTTCTTCTCATCGCTGCAGCAGCCACCGCCATAGCCATGCTACTCCTCCTTCTCCTGTTGCTCGTCGCGCGCCACCTCTGGAGCCGCCGCCACTATTCCACGCTCCCATTCGAGTCACCTCCGGACCACTCGCTTTGCTGATACTCTCGTCATGCGCTCTGCTGTGTCACGGGCGGGTTCCACCCGTCCAGCCTTGGCTGCGACGTCGCCGTGGTAGTATACCTCACCACCTTTCCCTGACGCGTCACTTGCCGCTGTGAGGTTTCTTGACTGGCCTAGGCGGCTCGTCGTCATTCACGACATGGCGCACGCGACGCGCCCGACCCAGACGCCGCACAGATCGCTGAGGCAGCCGCTCTGATCCGCTCTGAATAACGCTGAATTTCTATTTTTTAAGTTTAGAGATAATTTGAACCATCACAAAAGTTTAAGTATAATGTGGACTATTTCAAATATAAATAACTACTACTAGTACTTACTACTAACTTCAACTTCAAGCTAATAACTTTATGTAGTACTAATCCAAGGATTATATAGTGGTTTGGTACTTGGGCCAAAACACTATCAACCTATGAAATGAACGCAGAACACAATACACAAACATGCTCTACGGTTCCGTATAGCACCACTAGTAGCATTAACAACGCGTGGGTAGTACGTCCATAACACGTACGGCATACATCAATTACACACACTAGGACCGACCTATGTACTGTACAGTTGTACAGCCCGTGATATATACAGGCTAGCTTACGAGTTTAGGGACCATGCAACTTGCAAATTAAGCATTTATACGTGTGTGCCAATTAAGAGCAAATTAACATTGCTACCTTAGCTAGCCAGGCTCGATCGAAAGCCACGGCTGATCCGACGCTGCAATATGAAACACACAAACGTAAGCCGTGTCAGTTGCTGTGTGAACAGTAGGTACAAGTATACAAAGGCAGTGTCAGGGCATGCTGCATGCTGGCTTAGAGGGTGTTCTTTTGGGCTAAACGGCTGAATGATTTTGTGAGAATCAATTCAATATCACAAACAAATAAATTAATTATTGTAAGTTAAAAATAAATAGAAATAGTATATTAGATTAAATTCATAAATAGTAATATAAAGTTTTTAGAGTTCAGAGAGTGTGCTGATTATTCATCCATTCCTAAAAAAAAGATCCCGATCGATCTAATTCAAACTGACAAGTTAGGTCTTCTTTTTTTAAACGGAACGCACAAGATAGTACGTGTTCCATTGATAAAATATGAAAAAATACAACACTACAGCTCTGGAAGGCCATAGGCAGGAAAAAAGAAAATAAGAAGAAAGGAAGAAACTCACCCGGTTGGATTGGGATATTAACGCGGGCAAACGCTCAAAAGTGAGCCTCCACAAACAGCCTTAACAAACCCAAACTCGCCCCACACGGCCAACAAAACGAAACCTATACGGCGACACCCACCAAACCTACACCCAACCAAACGTCGAAGCCTTACAGCGGAGCTCAAAGGCAGCTGGGTATTAAGGAGAGATAGACTACACTGCACCGAAAGGGTCCCTGCCATGCAGTACCCATCGTCGCTGTGCCGCTGCAATGCTAAGCCCCACTCGACGGGGTAAAAACCACCAGATCCGGATTTCTCATAGGACTCAATGCGGGGGCCTCGCCACATCCGCCGTTGGACACCCTCTCGCCGCTCGCGGGGGCCGCGCCACGCCCACTGCTGCACTCCTCTTCGTGGGGGCCACGTCACGCCCGCTACTACACTCGTCATCACAAATCTGTTTCTTTTGTCGCCGTCATAGCGAGAGATAAGTTGCCCTGCTCCCCCGTTGTCCATCAAACCTCTGAGCCGCCGCAAGGCCTCTCCGTGCCACCTTGCGCCGCAACCACGAACCTGTCGCGTCACGCCACGTCATGCCGGCCTCCGCACGACCGCACCTCGCCGGCCACCTCCGCCGCTGGCCACGTCTTCGCATGCGCGAGCCTCCCGCATCGCCAACGTGTTGCGGCAACCCGCATCCTTTTCTTTTTTTCTACTTTTTTTCCTTTTCCCCTCTTTTTTTCTTTTCTTTTTCCTTTTTTTCTTTTTTCTTTCTCCTTTTTTTAAAAAAAACTATTTTTCTGTTTTTCCCTTCCTTTTCCCTCTCTCTTTTTTCCTTTTTTTCTTCTATCTTTTCCTCTTATTCCTTTTCTTTTCCTCCAAACCCGAAGTCTTCCTTTCCTCTGCCCACCGCCGGCGCCCGCAGCCCGCCAGTAGTCCTGGATTCAGCCACCGGCCATGTCCGCGCGCCCCGGGAAGTTCCAAACCGAAGAAGAAATGTCGTCACTTCCGAGGCACAGGCTGGCACCGGGTCCGCCGCTCAGCCAGAACACTTGGAGGCTCGCGTGCGATGGGGCCTGACCGCCGGACGACAGCGGTGGCGAGGAGGCGTCAAAAAAGGACGAGGCTCAAGTGGCCCCGTACTCGCTGTGCTCGAACGACGCGGCGACCCGGTGGTGGAGCGAAGCGGTGCGGAGTGGCGTCCTCGCCTTGCTCTCCTGCTCCTCCTCCTCCTCCTCCTCTGCGCACTCTACAGCATAGCGAGAAGAGGTGGGCTCTCTCCACAGCCGCTGGCACCGCGCCTCGGGGGGTGGGGGGCGACGTGGACGTGCTCGCCGAGCTCCTCACAGACGGCGCGGCCGCCAGGTCCGCCGTCCGGGCCCCGCTCTCCGCGGCTGCCGGCGTCATCGCTCTGCTTGCCTACAAGCCTTGGGATTTCGCCGGCTCCGTCTCCACGTGCGTAGCCTCGCCGCCCAGGATCCAGACGCGGACGCGCTCGTCGAGCTCCTCGAAGACGGCGTGTCTCGCCCTTGCCCAGGTACCAGGTCGCCAGCTCCACCTTCTCTCCCCTCTCCTTCGTTGAAACTTGCAAGCTGCTTCTCCGCAGCCGCCGACCGTATTCCTCGTCGACGGCCGCCACCTCGCCGACAGATCCGGATGGAACGGCCCAGATCTGGAGTTCACCGCCGCCCGCCGAAGCCCTGGTTGACTCCCCCGGCTAACCGAGATCACGGTCGGCTTAGAGCCACGCCGCCGCCGCCCTTGCGGTCGTGCGGCTGCCGGCAGCCCCGCCTCGGGCGGCGTGAGTGCGGCTGAGGAATGTGGGGGAGAGGGGGCGGCCGGGCCGTCGCCTCCCGAGCCGTCCCTGAAGGAGAGCGGCGCGAGAGGATTCAAATTTTTTCCTACCATCTCCTTTGATTTGTCCTCTACAAGCCAGGTCTGGTTAGCTAACATATGATTTATTTTTAGTTATAAACTTGAGTAGACCAATCTATCTACGAGCTATACCCGACAAAGTATAGGAATTGTTGGGACAAGATGTCTGCGATCAAGGGACAAAGATTTATCCTTATTTGAGTCCTCAATAAAAGTAATAGTCATAATTCAGTTTACATGTATATCAGGGAAAAATACCATATGGGTTACAATAGAAAAACATACTAGCTACTCGGACTCGCCAACTAGAACTCGCCGAATACAATCCGAGGAGAACTTATCAGCGACTAGAGTTTTAGTTTCCTCCGAATTGTTTTTCTCTATGGCTTTGGCTATGGCTTATGATTCGATAATCTTTTCTCATGTGGGACACTATTTATACCAGCAGATCACTTTTTTTCAAGTAGGACTCAAGGATCCAGAATAAAAAAACGAGACGAGAAAACTTGTTCTGCTCCGAGTAAGACTTGCACTTCCTGTCCTAGAAAAGACCCTCTGTCCTATAAAAGACCCTGCACTTCCTGTCCTAGAAAAGACCATTTTTATTCGGACTTAAATTGTTATCTAATGATACATCTCCGTATAACATTAGATATGTGCTATTTTCCTATAGCATAAATCTATATATAGAAGGCATGCTTTATCTACAACTTAGACAGAATCTCAATGGGAAATCCTGTAATCGTCTGCTGCCTTTTCCTTTTTCCTCATGGATTACACACAGCTTTCTTCATTCGTTAGCTGTAATTAACAATTGTACAGTACAAATCACAGCCAGGAAAGCTTGAGCTGGCATGATTTGGATGTTTTTGTTAAGGATGAGAACACCTGTGTTGTACAAATTGCCTAGTACCAATTTCTCGCGCTCCTGAGTCGTGGCAGCCATTTCAACCCGCGAATCGCCCGCCGCCTTGTCCGCCGCACGCATCGTTTTCTCCGTGATAAATCGATCAAATCGAACCACAAACCACGCTAGACTGGACAAGACCATGACTACTCCCCCATATCCATCCACCTGGTGGCAGCTGTCCATCCAGCTCTAGATTAGCAAAGCACCGGACGCATGGAGAGACGACGAGCGATCCGAGATAAGCATGGGCAAACCGGCATAATTAACGGATCAGAAAGCCACCGGCTGCGACGCGAGAGGTGTTGTACAGGTACAGCGAAATGCATGCGCACCAGCGTGTGTTCAAATAGTGAAAAATTACTGAGAAAACATGATGAAGAAAAAGGAGAGGAAGAGAGCTGTAGCTGTGCTGGTGCTTGGTGGTGTGGGCACAGGAGGTGTTTGCGTTGGATTCCTTTTTTTTTTCCCAAAGCGACCGGACCGGACCGGACCCAGCCCAGCTCGACGGCAGCAGACCAACGTGAAATGTGCATGGCCCTAGTCGCCAATCCCAACAAACCATCACCACTGGCACTACTCCTACAGTCCTACGCCGCGGTCCACACACTCCACTCGCACATCGGCCGCTTTTTCTCTCTCTTTTTGCCGCATCTTGGCTTGACCGATCCTGCTTGAGCCGATCTACTACTGCTGCTGCTGACTGGAGTACTCCGCTCATGCCGCTTTGCAAAAGCAACGTCGAAAGCCCGTACAATGCCACCTGAAAAATGAAGCTTTTGGGTTTGTGTAACAACGGGAGCTCGTTGATTCCATGTCACAATCAGAATCGGAATCGCAAAGAGTTTTCGATTTCGTAGTTCTGGAAGAAACAGGCTCGTACTAGATCACAAATTTCTCTCAATTACAAGTCATCTGAAAGGAAGTTACCGAGATTGGCTTGAAGTAAAGTAGCCAATCCAAAAGAACTTGATCACTCGGGGAATCACACAAACAATCGCAGAGGAAAAAAAGTGATCTATCTAAACTCAACTAACTGATCGCCAAAACTAAACTACTGCTACACTAGCACACCAACGAACCAACTAAAGAACATCTCGTGTCAAAAGAGTCTCAACTACTTATGTACAATTTGCTCGTGAGCAGTGGAGGCTGACCGGCCGGCGAACGGTGGGCCGGTGGGTCACCGGAGCACGTCGGACCGCAGGTGGGAGAGCTCCTTCCTGAGCTTGTGCGAGAACAGCCTGCACGCGTCCATGCTGAGGTCGACCGCCGCGGCCAGCGCCACGAACGCCGCCGCGTCCTCGGCGCAGCCGACGTGCGGGACGCCGACCTCCACCGTGGGTTTGCTGCACCGTCCCTCGCCTTGGACGGAGGAAGACATCACGAAGCCACGGTAGCTGTAGCTGGCTAGTGGCCACTGGCTGAAGTCGCCGCTGCCCCGCGGGCTGCACCCCGGCGTGCCGCCCCGGCTCTGGGGCTGCATCGATGTGAGGTCGATGGCGAATTTGCCGCCCTTGGACGCGCCGATGGAGGACTCTGCCAAGGGGACGGCGTGGTCGATGCCAGGGAGGAGGAGGTCGAAGCGGTAGCCGAGGCTGTCGGAGGCGCCTGCCCCGCCGCGCTCGCGCCAGCACTCGAGGCGGCCCCATGGCTCCCACGAGCCGTCGCCGGCGGGGCGGAGGATGAGCCACGCGCCCGGGTTGGAGCGGCTCACGCGGTCCGTTCCCGGCGAGGCCACGAACGGCGTCACCATCGATGCCAGCGCCACGGGGGAGCCCGACAGGTCGTGCACCGTCACCGACCACCCCTTCCGCTCCTTCCCGGCGGCGGCGGCGTCCCGCTCCGGCTGAACCATCGATCTCCGCAGGTCGCTGTTGCTGCGGCACCCGAACTTGCAGGTGAACATCGGCTGCTTCATGTTGCCCCTCACCTGCAGCACCTGCGGGCTGCACTCCGGCTCGCCGTCGAACTCGAACACAAAACGGGGATCTGGCTCCGCGCGCACGGTGAGGCTGAGCTCCGCCGCGGCAGAGCCGCCCTTGCCGCCGCTCTTCCCAATACAGATCCAGCCGCTATGCACCACCGCTGCCTTGGCCTCGGCGCCCTTGAGGTCCACCGGAATGGTAGCCTTCCCAATCAACCGCCCGGAACTGACACCGCATGTCGTCCCCTTGCGCCCGGCGTACACCGCCACCTTGAGCGTCGCCGGCCCGCGAGACGACGACGAGAACAGCGACGGCTTCCGCGCGAACCACTCCAGATCCGACTTCGACAGATGAAACGCGGCCGCCAGCGTCCCCGACGGCGTCTGCTCGCCCCCGTCCGCGACCACAAGCGGCGCAGCGGCGACCTGCCACGGCATCCTCCCTAGCCGGATCTTGCAGTAGCACGGCGCGGTCGACGGGTGGACTCCCGCTCCCGCACCGGCTGCCGGCGGCGCGACCGGCATTCTGAGCGCCAGGTTGCCGACCAGCACCCGCACGAACGGGCACGGGTCCATGGCGATGCGAGCTCCTCGTCTTCCCTCCAAAACTCAGCACCAAATTCCCCCCTGATAGGTTGGATCGGCGGCGATGGATGCGAGGAAGAGGAGAGAATGGGATAGGATGAGAGCAGAGGAGTCGGGCGGGGTGTATATGAATCGGGAGGAGTTTGGCCAGGCTGGATCCCGGTGAGCTGTGGCCTGGTGAGACGCACGCCCGACCGAATAGGGATTAGAGAATCGGTCGCTTACTTGTAGGCCCGGTAGAGATGGGGCCCAAGTGTCAGTGGTGGTGTTGGGGAAGGGTGGGTGAGCACGCGAGTGGATGTGGGGACGCGTGCTGGCATGAAGGGGAAGGCGAGCTGGAGGCTAGCCGGATCCGAACGGGCAGTGCGGCTCTGTGGCTTGCTTTGCTGTGTTGTGCTGTTTTATGAGATGATAGATGATCCGAACGGGAGATCTCGGTTGATTGGTTGCTTCTTTTCTGGTTCCAGACTAGCTGCTTTCCAGCAACAGAGGCTGGGACCTGACCTGGGTCTAGTCGGAACTGATCCGGGCCCACCTGTCAGTGTAAAGTAAATTGACTGGAGTGTCTTAAAAGTTTTCGTCCCAAGTGAAATTTTTTTTTGGGGGATTGTGGAAATGTATAACTCCGGCGAAAATAAATGATAGTATTTATCGTATAGACATGACGTTTATAATAATAAAAGCAAGTTTTTTGTCGAGGTCAATACTACCTTTAATTTTAATTTAATGTCCATCATATATTAATAAATTTAGCGGTATTATGTATTATAGATTGTCTCTGATTCTAAAAACTCTAACAGCGTTATATTTTTTTGAGTTTGTATAAATATTTTCTCTTGTACGACTGTCTCTTTTTTTCACTTTTCTCTTCTCTAGTTATATGTGATATTTTGGGGTTTGTATTTAATGTTCATAGCACTTGCTCTAACCTCGTGAAGTCTTAAGCGGAATCGTGGAATGGCTCGAATATGTTTCACCTCTCTATTTTAATTTTTTATCACTCCAATCCAGTCCACGCTTTTTAATAGAGCTAAAATGGTATGGTTAGACTTTTGCTTTAAAAGAGGTAAGTTTAAGCTAAAGCTTTATCAATACTAGCCTATCAAACCTGTCCTAAATACCACTGGTATGATTTGAAAGATAAACATATAAACCGATGATTTCTTCTCAAGTCTTAACAGAAACCTAGAATGTTATTCTTTTCGTTGGTGTATAATTTGCCGTGTTATATGTTAAACGTACCACACTTCTTCCCTTTCTATAGCTATATCAATCCATATATTACTATGTAACTCGTTGGCCCACATGCCATATGCTGGTTCCGTAGTTAAATCCTGTCACACTTATAACCAACAAATTGTAAGTTGTAAGTTGTGCTGCGACAAAAACTAGATTTAGTTCATTTCCTCTTAGAGAAAAAAGCTCATTAGCATATGAATTAATTAAATATTAAATATTATAAACTTAAAAATGGATTTATTTAACTTTTTAAACAATTTTTATATACAAAATTTTGTAAAGTAACATACAATGATAGTTTTAAAACGTAATAACAAAATACAAGAAATTTAAAGTTTAAAGTTGAAGAAAAAAAAGAGCCTTATCCTCCAAGGAAACAGGCCTATGATCGACGAAGCCGTTCAAGCAGAGAGAACCTCTTGAAATATTGATATACGTCCAACGCCCAACGACGACATGAAAAAACTGCATCCAATCCAAGGCGGGATCGACTCACCATCATCCATCCACGGATCGATCGTTATTTTGTTGGGGAGCGCGGACTCATTCACCAGTCAGCAGCAGCACTCAGCACGCAGCCGTTTCACGTTGGTGAGTCAGGCGCCGGAGCTGTCGTCCCGTCTTGGATCGCGTCGACCGACAGCGCCGAGCGAGCGAGCGAGCGAGCTGTCGATCGCGGGACAGTCGCGCCACTGTGCGCTCCACGAGCGGATTCCGGGAATGTCTCGGGGATCCAATGCCCAACCTCACGTACTAGTACTACCTCGAAAGATCAGGTCATAGAGATGCCCATGCGATCTCATGTGCAAGAATTGTACCAGTAGAGATTAGTGGCAATAAACGATTAAGTAAAATAAACGGCACGCACGGGTTCAGGACTGCAGCAGGTGGCTAATCTAGCTGGAGTGACGATCGATCTTGACTGCATATGCGCTGTGAGGCTTTAAAAACGAGAAAAATAGAGCATGGAAAGGAATCAAAGCTCAAAGGATGGATGACCTGTCTTTTTTTTTTGGAAAACGGATGACCTGTCCAGTTCCATCCGTTATCCTAATCGCCTCGTCATACTAATACTGGAGTACGTTATTATCATTCCCACCAAATGCCACAATTAAACCTAATCTAAACCCTCGTTGTCATCCAGCCATGCGCATGTACGTGCGCACACTTGCACGGGGGACCCGCGCGTCAGCGGCGTGATGTGAACGGCCGGGGTGTGAGCGTGACCTGCGCCTGTGACGGTGTGTGTTTCTCTCGTTGGAGTCCAGGCTGGGGACAGCTCACGGCTGGGCTCCTCCGGGATTATTATTATTATTATTCCGGTTCGCTTCCACGTAGTGCGAGTACGAGTCATCGCTGTTCTTCTCTTCTCTTCTCTTCTCTTCTCTCTCCGATAAGAATCCGCGCCGCGATTGGGTGGCCGACGGATGGTCGCGTCGCGCATTCAATCTCGCGTGCGCTGGCTGCTGCTGTGCCAGCCAAGCCGCAGCCGCGGAGGTGAGCCCGCCCATGCAGCTCATCGCAGCGCCTGCGACGAGAATACGAGAGAGCGAGACCCCATGATTCCCATCCGCATCCAGCCGTGCGGCTGCTCTCTCTCGATCCGAGATCCAACCGGGAGATCGACGGAGAAGCTTCCACCGTTCTGCTACAGTTGTGACGGACCCCTGCTATGGTTGACACCTCCTGTGATCTGTTCGGTAACATGGCGTGCGCATTAGGATGTGTTCTTTATAAATCATCTGCTTCTTTTTTCTCGCTGGCACATTTTTCACTGAAATTTTTTTATACAAAATTGTTTTAAAAATCTAATAAATTTATTTATTAATTTATTATATACTATTACTCGATTAGTCTTATGTTAATTATATTTTTTGTTTTACGGTTAATTAGTCGCTTCTGACCGCTGATACGAACGCAGCTTTAACCGTCCAGATGACACGGGCTGCTACGAACGCAGCCTTAACCGTCCTGATGACACGGCACATTGACGTGAATACGCGATGCTCATCAAGGTGTTATAACAGCTTTGTTCAATCCGTTGCCAAAACCAACGATATCAAATTTTAGCATGTTCAATTTTTAGTAAACAAGCTTTTATCATCACAATTTTTTTAATCCTTATCAACTTACATTTTTACTTGCGAAACTATATCAAAATTTGGCGAGGTGTTAAACTAAACACCATCTTCATATTTTAATCTTGTCAAAAAATTTAGCTTTATCAATAGATGATTTTTCTTACAATGAACTGAATAAATCGTAAATTAATTTCATTGTTCGGTTGGTCAAATTAGGCGCGGTTGGGTCTAACCATGCAGTGGGGATGGTTTAGTTCCGTCGAATGTGATCGAAACGATTTGAGAAATGTAGAGTACGATCAGATTTTTCTCGGTGGAATGTCGGCATATGCACAGCACAACTTTCTTCGCTGGAAGAGGACTTCTCAGAGGAAGAAGTATGGGCCGCTATTAAAGATTTGCCAAGTGAAAATACGCCGGGACCGATGTTTTTACAGGATTGTTTTTTGAGATGTACTGGGGCATAATAAAATCAGACTTGATGGCCGCTCTAGCTAAGTTCTGCTCAGAAAACTCGCAAAATCTTGAATTGCTCAACTCGGCGGTGATGACGATCATACCCAAAAAGGAAGAAGCTTCATTGCTAAAAGACTACCGTCCGATAAGCTTAATTCATAGCTTCGCTAAGTTAGTGACGAAGATTTTGCCACGGCGGTTGGCCCCAGGCTGACTGAGTTAATCCCCGAGTCGCAAACGACATTCATTAAGAGCAGAAGCATACACGAGAACTACTTGCTTGTCAACGGGTTGGTACTTAAGTTCCACAGAGAAAAGAAAGAGAAGCTGATGCTGAAGCTTGATATCATGAAAGCGTTTGACACGGTATCTTGGCCTTTCTTACTTTGGATGCTGACATATAGAGGATTTGGAGTGCGATGGAGGGAGGCTCTCTTCTATGCTACTTACGGAGCAAACCAGCATAATTATAAGGGTTAATTAGATACGTGCCATTATAAATTGGCGTGGTTGGAAAAATGCCATTACTATTCAACAAATTGCAAATATGCCACTGGTTCTTGGGTGAAACTCTCTCCACGCCACTCTGTACGCACGGATCGTCGTCGGCGTTGTTTATAGTGTACGATATTTATGCCCCCAAGTATTTTGCTCTACACCACGGAGGGACTGGAGGGATCTAGAGGGACTGGAGCAAGCTCTACACCACGGGCGACGGCGACGGCGACGAAGCACTTCCCATCCCGCACCACGGGCGGCGACGAAGCACTTCCCATCCCACACCACGAGCGGCGGCGGCGGCGATGAGGATGGAGGGATCTGGAAGCTCGAGTGGCTCTAGTCTTCATCTTTCCCAGCAAGCTTCCTCCATCCTGAGGTTGAGGTGTGCTTGCTAAAAACGTGCGGCGATACTGACATCATACACCCCTAGAAATCCTGGGCGGCGATGGATTCAATGCTATCGAGATGTAAGTATCACTATTTTGTTTTTTTGAGATTGTTCATCTTGGTTTTTTGATTCAGTTGAGGCAACTCGTGTTACATTTGCAGCCTCCCGCTTGCGCTTTATGGATCTGGGAGGATGTCCTTATCGATATGTTGAGGAAATGGTGGCATTCTGTCAGAAAGGAGAGAAGGGAGAGCTAGAGGCAATGCGGCATCATCTTGGCAAGAAGGAGCAAGAGAATAGCAGGCTGCAGGGTTTGGTTGATGAAAGTAAATGTGAACTGGAGACATTGAATGAAGAAGTTGGGAAATGGAAGAAGCACTGTGAAGAGCTGAAGAAGGAGCTTGTAGCAGTGAAGTGTAGTCGTAGTAGACTGATTTGGATTGTCTGGTTCTTGATGGTCATTGTGATCTGGCGTATTTTAGCTTGAAATGTATGGTTGTAACTGGCTTGAAATGTAAGGTTTGCTTGAAATGTTCAATGAATCATCAAGGCAGATTTGGTCAATGGTTGTTCAATGTATGGTTGAAATGTATGGTTGTTCAATGTATGCTTGTTGTTTAATGTAACAAGACATATTTGGTCATTTGGCACAACATCTGATAACTTCCAGCATATCCAGCTTCATATTTGGTCACAACATATGAGTAGTGGTAGGTTCATTACATCCAGCTTCATCTGATAACTTCCATCTGATAACAAGACATATTTGGTCATTTGGCACAACATCTGATAACTTCCAGCATATCCAGCAAGACATATGATCATTTGGCAAGACTTTCATAAATAGCAAGGTACTGGGACAAGCTTATTCATTACATAAATAGCAAGGTACTGGGACAACATATGATCACAAGATATGATCATTTGGCAAGACTTTCATAAATAGCAAGGTACTGGGACAAGACTTCCATGAATTCAGCTTGTTCATTACATAAATAACAAGACTTTCATTTGGCAAGGTACTGGGACAAGCTTCTAACAACCTTGGCAGGGCCTTCTGAGGCAGCTATAGCTTCTTTCTTCTTTTTGAGTGTCTTCTTCTTAGGTGTCTTCTTCTTGGGTGTCTTTTTCTTCTTGGCAGGTTGGCTAGATGAAGCTTCATCTGTATTTTTTTTCCTGAAAGACAGACATGCAAATGTTAGTATTGAAGACAACTGAGATATGTAAAATACAAGTAATGTATAAAGTACCTCTTCCTTGGAGTCGAGGTAGCTTCTTCAGTAACCTCATCTGTTACTTCAGCCAGCTTGCAAGTCTTCTCAAAGTGGCCAAAACCTTGACATCTCTTGCACCTAACCCTTCTAGCACCTAGTTCAAGTGCACCTCTTATCCTCTGAACTCTAGGTCTCCCTGCACCCCTCCTTAGCTTAGGTGGCCATACTTTGAACCCTAGGTCCTGAACAGGCCATTGTGATCTGTCTGGCATGGTTAGCATTCTTCCTGCATATGCTGCTTTGAACTTGCCCACAGAGTAGTACTCAGATACAAAATCCTTGATCTCCACTCCTCTGTTGGAACAGATCCATGCCAATGCATGGTTGCAAGGCTTCCCTGAAACCTGCCACTTCCTACAGCTGCAAGTTTGGTTGGTCAGGTGCACTGTATGCCTCTTAGTGTTGTTGTCACTCTCTACCAATGTAATTTCGGCCATGTCATCATCACTTCTTGCAACTTTCACAACTTTCAGCTTACTGCTTGCTGCATTTAGCTCTTTCAACACACTGGAAAGGATTCCATCATTGAACTTGTCACCAACTGCTCTCCTTAAGAACATCTTCTCCATGAATAGCTCTCTCAAGGAATCAGCTAGCTCATGGAGGTGTAGTCCCTTCAAAGCTTTAATTTGGTTATTGAAACTTTTAGAAACATTGTTGGTCAAGTAGTCACACTTGCATGTTTCTTTGAACCCACACCTGTACCAGGTCCTTGAATGGTGCTGCTCTAGATATTTGATGGCTTCAGGGCGGTAATCCCAAATTTGTTGCATGTGATATCTAAAACCATCCTCTGTGAAGTTGCTGGCAGCTGGGTACAAGTGGGTTCTGAATATAGGGCCCTTGAATTTCTTCATGAAATTACCATAAAGATGTCTCATGCACTCCCTATGTTCATCCTTGTCAAATACAAGACACCTACACTTTTTCTAGCCCTTTACATGCATCCGTTGAAATGACTAAGCCATTTGAAGCACCTATAGCTCCATGCAACTGTTGCATGAACCACAACTAGTTATCATCTGTCTCTGAATCAAATATTGCAAAGGCCACATAAAACAACCAGTTGTGTCCATCAACAGAGGTGGCTGAGGCTAGCTGACCAGTGTATTTACCAGTTAATCTAGTTGCATCTACACCTATATATGGCCTACAACCATTTATAAATCCATCTACACATGGTTTGAAAGCAACAAACATTCTATTGAAGCACATCTTTTTCCTAACTTCGTAAATCAATGGTAACAATTGTACCGGTGATCTCTTCTCAATTTCGCCTTCCAATTGAATAGTAGTGAAAGCTCTCTTCATACTTGCCATGAATCTTGTTTTCTGCAACTCTCTTCCCCGCCCAAACCTTGGAGTACTTTAGCTTAATCTCATATTGCTCTTCCAGCTTTTCCTTTGCTACCTTAGCCCCTTTGTCAGGATTGTTCTTGAGCCAGTCTTTCAGCCTATCAGCAATCCAGTCTTGAGTGGCCATCTTCCCTTCCATAAGCTTGGTAGTAGAGCATTTATGTGCAAATGGTAGCTTCTTTATCTGTCACTACCAAAAAAAATATTTACAATTACATCATCAAAATAAAGTTTGCAATGAACAAATTGACCTACATACCTGAATTGTTTTGTCATCAGACAACCTTGAAGCATGAATATGCCATCTACACCCCTCATGCTTGCAACGAGCAATGAATCTTGTTGTATCTGTTTTAATAATAGTTAGCTCAAATCCTTTCATTACAAAAAATGCCTAATTGCTTTTCCGAATGTTATCATGTCGGGAAAAACATCATCCACTTCAATCACGGCATCTCGGGGTTATGCAACACATCAAACTCATTTGGGTAAGCATCATCGGTGACTTCACCTCCCATGAACCTCAGCATGGTTTTCAGCTTTTTCAGTAGATGGTGCAACAGAGGTTTCAGCAGCATCAGTAGGTGAAATAGGTTCAATAGGTGGAAAAGGTGGAACATAAAGTCCCTCATCATTAACACCTACATATTCCTCCTCGTGTCAAACAAATTAGGCAATGTTCCATCTGCTTCCTTGGTTGCAGGTTCATTAGAATCTGCCGCTTTAGATGCAGATGCTCCCTGCCCTGTCTGAGTAGGTGGAACAACACTCAATGGCTCTATGTTAGATGCAGATGCTCCCTGCCCTGTCTGAGTAGGTGGAACAACACTCAATGGCTCTATGTTATAACCACTATCATCACACAGTGCATTGTCAACAATTATAACCATTAATTCAGCATGCATTTCTGACTTATACATTTCAAACATATCAATCAATTGGGATTCCTGGACAATTCTAACATCCTCATTACAGCCCTTATCCAAGAACCATATGGTTGCAGTTTTCTCCTGACCCCATCTCACCGCTGAACTCAAGCTTTCCATCAACAGATCCAGTGAGAAACTACCATACTCAATATCCCATTTAAGCACACAACCCTTACTATACGTTCGCCTACCATTCGAATCTATCGTCGCAAAACCTTCAACCTTTAACTCTAGCGAGAACAACGGTTTACTGACATAGGGATGAAATCAACTCAAAAACTAATGAAACTCAAAAACCGAATCAACTTAAAACGCATCAAATCGAACAAAAATTCTCTGGTTTCAACTTGCTTACCTTGTTCCAGCTACATCCATCATACAACTTGGGGGTGCCACCTACGCTACCCCTCCATCAGCGCCACACTCCTCTGCGACACTCTAGCCCGTGCCGCACGCCATCGCCGTCGTCGTCGCCGTCCCCACAACTAGGGTTAGGGTTTCGTCGCCGTCGCCGCGAAGAGAGGAATGGACTGTGGTCTGGCTGCAACAGAAGGGTTAGGGTTTCGACCGAAGGGCATTTAGGTCAATACGAGAAGGTTTCTGTCAAACGTGGTCAACGACGACGATCCGTGCGTACAGAGTGGCGTGGAGAGAGTTTCACCCAAGAACCAATGGCATATTTGCGATTTGTTGAATAGTAATGGCATTTTTCCAACCACGCCAATTTATAATGGCACGTATCTAATTAACCCTTATTATAAATGGGGTAACCTCAACACCTTTCAAGCCATCCAGGGGCTGCGGCAGGGCGACCCACTCTCTCCTCTTTTGTTTGTTTTGGTGATGGACGTCTTGCGGGCGATGATTGATCTAGCAGGTATGACGGGTCTCATTGCCTCACCATGATGTGGAAGAAGAGGAAGGCCTTTGCTGAATGTGTCTCTTTATGCCGACGACGTCATCATTTTCCTCAGCCCACGGCCTTGGAAGCAAACACAATGAGAAGTATTCTTGATCTGTTCGGTGAAGCGACGGGGCTAAGAGTTAATTTGGCTAAGAGCGCTATCACCCCTATCTGATGTGGAGATGACAAGGCAGGATTGGTTCAAGGCGTCCTCCAGTGTAGAACTTCCCCATTGTCTACCTTGGATTGCCGCTCTCGTTCAGAAAGCCCACAAGGATTGAATTGCAACCGATGCTGGACAGATTGTCAAAAGAAAGTGGTGGGCTGGATCCCTAAACTCCCGTCGATCGATGAAAGATTGTGCTTAATACGCCCGTCCCGCTAGCTCGACACCGCATTATGCCTCTGTTTTAAAGCTCCCAAAATGGGAGATAAAAGAAATCAATCGCAAATGCACAGGCTTCCTATGGAAGGGACAAGAGAAAATCAGTGGCATCCATTGCTTAGTGTCCTGGAAAGGAGTTTGTGTGCCGAAGAAGAAGGGTGGCTTGGGTGTGAAGAACTTGGAACTCTTTGGACAACGATGCGCTTAAAGTGGCCAATACTTAGCTATAAGGATGATAACAGGCCATGGGTTACGGTGGGTTTCCCTTTTGAAAAGGATGTGCTCATGATATTAGACTCGACTGTCTGGTTTGTTCTTGGGAATGGACACTGAGCGCAGTTTTGGACAGCGGATTGGTCAGGGCATGGAAGCATCGTGCATAGATGGCCTTGTCTCTTCTCCTCTGTCCGTTGCTCGAGACTGACAGTAGCGCAAGCACTTCACAATCAAAGATGGTTGCCCGACATATAGGGGGTGCTATCAGTTCAGGCTCTTGGGGAATATTTCTAGTTGTGGGAAGAATTGCAACAGGTGCAGTTACAACCTTGCCCTGATGAGATCAAATGGAAGATGGGAGTCAATGGATGTTACTCGGCTGTATCGGCTTATAACCTTTTCTTCCTGCCGAGAGAAGACTGCTTATATGGGGAACTACTATGAAATCAAAGGCGCCTTCAAGGGTTAAGTTTTTCATGTGGCTCGCTTTGCAAGGGAAATGTGCCAACAACCTCACCAAACGGAACTGGCAGCATGACGATTGCTGCCAGCTTTGCCGAAGGGAAGCAGAGGATTGCCATCATACGTTCGTAACCTGTAGCTACACTGGCGAAATTTGGGGAATGTTGAGGTAGGAGATCAATATTTCTTTCGAAATTTCAGGCGATGCAGGGAAGCCCTTGTCAGAATGGTGGCTACAGACTAGAGACGTTTTTCGGACGAGCTACAGGGAGTCTTTCGACAACTTGTTGATGTTTGTCTACTGGCCGGTGTGGAAGGAGAGAAATGCAAGGGTTTTTGAAAACCGGAGGAATACTGCACAAATGCTTCTGTGCGACATCAAGGAGGAGGCACAGATGTGGATGGAGGCGGGAGTTTTCAACTACGAGCGTGAGTAAGTTTGGCATTGGCGCGGGGATGCTCTGTTTTATCTGAGCAAAGCGCGAAACCTGCTGTTTCTTCCCCTTTCGCCTTTTTCTTTGCTTTTGATTCCCTAGCCATCCGTTTTGTTTTGGCTAGGATCGGCAAGTTTTCTGCCGTTGTAATCAAAATTTTATTCCTTATATCTTAATAAAGATTGGTCAGCCTGCTCTTTGGCCGAACCCGGCAAAAAAATTTCTCGGTGGACCAGCGCACTAATTTCGCGTGTGATCTATAGCTCTCCTCGTCAACTACACATAGTACGAGCGAGTGCTGGAAGGATGGCTCGGCGTGCAACATGAAATCCCCATGCTTTGGGTCACTCATTTGGGCGAGTTAAATCTCTCTCTAGCTTGTAGCCACCATGAACCGCACGACGGACGGCTGCAGTTGCGTGCTCTTCTGCTACTACCATTGAAAATCCTCTTAATTTAGCGGCAACTGCACTCTGATTGCTTGCCCGCAAGGGCATGCATGGTGTCAGCATCAGAGCTCTCATACAGTGTCGTACTGCTCACCAATCACCATGCTGGTCGGCTTCGCTCGATGTCGTCGTCGATGTGGCCATGAAGGCACGAATTCATGGTGTCAAATTGCTGTATTGGTTTGGGATTGCTGATGGCATGCACATGTCAGGTGTTCTTCATGGTGGAGGAGAGATAGGAGAGAGAGAAAGACAAAAGGAAATCAAAATGCACGATTTGATGTCTCTCTGATACTTTCGTTTTGTTCCATATTAAGTTCATTTTTATCATATCTCATTTATCCCAAATAAGTTTATTTTTAAATAATTATTGTATCGAAGTTTATAAAAGTAAAGAATAATCATATTAAAAGTATATAAAATTAAAAGTATATAAAGTAAGCAATAGTTGCATTGAAATTAAAAGTATATAAAGTAAGCAATAGTTGCATTGAAATTAATAAAAGTATATAAAGTAAACAATAGTTACATTAAAATTGAATAAAGTAAGGATATTTTAGTCTTTTAGTGTTTGTATTGGTATGTGTGGTGTTTGTATTGGTACGTGTGGAATGAGTGAAAAATAAATTTATTTTAAGACAAATGTAGCATATATTGATGGTATTCGTGACCCTGGTTCTTTACTTTACAAAACGATATTATCTCCGGTGAAATTGTTGCTACTTCTGCGACGATCAGATTACACTTTTACTCAATTTTAGGAAGTTGCATCTATTGATGGGTGATTATACATTGCGCTCTTACTTAGTGTAGTGTAGCTTGTTATATTGGTCGTGAGCGGGAACTGAGTTTCCGTCTGGGTATACACCCTTGGGAGTTGGATTGTTGTTGCATATTCAGTGAACATTGAGAAATCTGGCCCAAGTGAGAAGCACAAAATTACTTATAGGTATGGAGCATGATGAACAACTTCAGATATCAAAGCAAAGCTGAAATCGGTTCAGGGCAATTGATCTGATACCTGTATACACGGCAGTCGGCAGAAGCTTTACTGTCACCAAGCGATTGTGCGAGGTTTTTGTACGGGGACACCACAATTTACACGAGATACATGTAACATGTTAGTACAGCAGAATGCGTCCCTCTTGACTGCAAAGAACAGCAAGTCCGCAGCTGTTGGATTACCTACAAACAGCTTCACTTGGACAATACAAAGCATCCTCTTCAGCGAGATGCATACTTGGCAGTACTTCACTAGCCAACGATAGCAAGAGCGGTGAACAGAGCCCAGAATTCACAGTTCTACATGATGGATGGGATTGAATCATTCTTATCTGCCGTGAAGAATGACAGGTTTTGAAACGCATCCAGGCTATTCGCCATCATGCGATTCCAACTATTCTGACTGTCCCCTAAGAGTAAGTCCTCAGCTTGATATCTCACGGACGGTATCTCCAAGTCAAGTGGTCCAAGTGAATCAGCCTACCCAAAGAGAAGACATAGTTAGTCATGATATGTGTTGATAAACTATACTAGAAACGAAAGCAGGCAGGGATAGGGCATCTGTCTAGTACCCAATATAAGTCAGCTAGAGATTGTTCCTTTAACCCAGAATCATTTTTACTTCGAGGTGGAGAATTGGCACAAAGTGCCTCTGTATCTTTGGCATCATCCATACATGGATTATCAGCAACCTCTGCTCCAGCTAAGTCCTGTAAACGCAAAATAAATCATAAATTAACAATATTGATGTATAAAAAGATCGTTTTATTCTAGGATAGACCAATAAATGGGAACAAACCTGAAGAAAACCTTGAAACCCTTCCGAGGTTGAAGGATGAACATCACTATCACTATTAGGAGAGCTGCTAGCTGAAGTGTTTGAACTTTCTTGCTTCCTAGGTGCTGCTAAGTTAAAACTGAACTCATCACAGGTTTCTTCAGCACCCCAGATGGTCGAATGGGATGCAAGGGCTGGCTGCTCTACTGCTTTATGATGAGAATCGTGAAGAGCAACAGCAGCATCAAATGAATCATAGCTGCAGGGATTCTCAAGAAACAATGTGTTTTTGGCAATAGCTGTCCCTGGACAATCTGTATCAACGCCTATGGATGCTTCTGTTAGTAAGTATCCAACACTGATATCAGTAAGGGTATCTGCCCACTCTCCTTCAGATATTGTAGCACAATCCATCCCTAGATTAGCCTGAAGTATAATATAAGCAATTATAAGATAGCAGATTAATGTTCACTTGACAAAAGCATGGATAGAACTGAAATTGGACCTCTAAAACTTGGTTTGTGGAAACTTGTTCTTGCTTCTGCCTACTAAACCATGAGGGGGAAACATCACTGTGCAGCTCTTGCCCCTTAGCGCTCTTGCCTGTACTAAATGGCATAGCAAGAAATAATGCCGATCGATCTTTTGAATTACCAAGGTTTTCCTCAGGAGCACAACTACTGAGAAAAGTACCATCCTTTTGCACACAAGCCTCTGAGGGAGATTTGGCATGGATGTCTTCAGGTATCATGCAATTCTCAAAATGAGTTGATGATATTCCACTTCCTCCTTCAAGCTCAGCAAGGGAAAACCAACCATACCTTATTGGCAAAAAAGTCGGTACAACAGTTAGCACTTGTTATGGCTGTAATGGTCTTATTACAATATTATAGTTTGTTACCCAGGAATTCATCCATACCTCAATCGAAAAACAGGCGGGCTATTCACAGAAAGAAAAACATCAGCCACCGCAACCGTATCTCTTGTGGTCCATCTCTGATAGATAGCTAAATCTTCTTGGTGAGCACAATGTGGAAAAAGAAAAAGCTCTCCAGACGCAATGTTTGAGCTGCCCCACTTGCGGTTAAGATGTTCTAGAACAGAAGATATTTTTTTCCTAGCGCTCACTGTGAGTTCCAGATGTGGATTATGTCCATCCTGTCGAAAGAAGATAGGACTATCATGCCCAAGCTGCTAACAGATGTGAAAACTGAGCAGAATATCTCAAACACCATAGAAAATTCATACGGCAAATAGCGCTAGTCAGGTTATTTGCACTCCACATTCCATTAGTCCCATTTATCCTGAGAAATTTTATCAACCACAGTGATTTGAGTGTCCGGGCCAATAGTAAATCAGTAATAGCTGAGCTGCTGCAGGAAACACATGATTCATAATTTCCTATTGCAGCTTGGTGGCAACAAACAGGCATATTTACCTTTTCCAATGCCTTTCGTGTGGCTTCATTTATTGGAAATAACTGCAACTTCAGCTTTGCAGGTGCTTGTTGATCTGCTTCATTCGTATGATTTGTGCCTGGACCTGCCAGTGCAGGATAAAAACATCAAGACAATAGGAACCTGTATCAGCCATTTCTAGTCAGAGGGCAGTGATAAGAAAGAATACCATCAACAGTACAAACATTGCTTGATGAGGGAGATAACGTTCTTGCATCAACATTCACTGTGTTGCGCTCGAGCTCTTCAGCTGCATCAGCGACTAAAGAAACACCAGCCATGGCAGCTCTCTCCCATTTTCTATATGCAGCAGATGCAACGCCACCACCTAAAACACAAGTCCACTGCTCTCAAAACTATTGTAAGGAAAATTCGACATTTTAAGCTCACATAATAAATTTTATTAGATTATCGACATTTAGCTAAAATATACTGACTGCATATCGCATAAAATGAAAATAGTAAGGATGAGCCACATGAAATCAAAAACAAAAAAGCAGTGTCACCTGCTCTCCTTTTCTGTTTCACCGTAATTGTGGCAGAGAGGTCCCCTTTAGTTGAACCTGACTTGTTATTGGAATTTGGTTCTGCACCCCTCTTGAAAACTGCCCCTTTCAAACATGCTACTTTGCTACCATTTGAGACATCCACAGGTAGGAGTTTTACTGAGGAAGATTCATTTCCAGAAGTCCTGTTCAGAATTGGAGATGAAGAAGAAAGGCACACATCCCCTCGTGGACACTTTTTTCTGGTTTTATTCCTGTCCTTTAGCAGTTGATTTCCCTATAAAGTTGGAAATATCGCATGAGAAAAAAATAACAAAAATGAACATTTTTACAGTTACAATAGAGTGGGAAAGTAACAAGTGGTAACGCACCAATGCTTCTACGAATGTTTTGAATCTCCGAGGCTTCAGATGCAGTTTTGATGCACTGCAGCTAAATTTTTCAAGCAGAGACCACCTGCATAGAACAAATTCAGTATCTGAGAGTTTTCCAAGCAATGTAAAAGAAACATCAGATCAAATCAAAAGCAATGACAATAAACAACAGATAGTATCTTTCTTGTGCATAGATTATAATGCAATCTGCATAGGAATAAAAAAATCTTTCTTCAGAAGAATATTCTGACGAGGTATGCCATCAAAATTTCAAAGAACCATTTTATTGGACAGTTCAGACAGTCTAAAACAGAAGCAGTAAATATGTTAAGGTGTCTATACAATATCAGTATGAAGGCCCCATAGTTCTAGCCTTCTAGGCATTATAGCAGTGTGTCACAATGTGTAATAGGATAAAATAAAATTATAGACGCATCCTCTGTAAATTAAAAGGATCACGTACCTACTACAGTCCTAGGTTCCTAGCCTACCAGGGAAAGGATATATATATATATCACGAAGATAGCTCAGCAAAATTTTGAGGCCAAATACTACCTTTTGCAATCATGTTATATAAATAATATCAAGCAGTAGGGACCACATCTAATCAGATTAATTTGCACATAGACATTCATTCAGTTACCAGCGGAGCATAGCAGCAACAGTGTCCTTTGAATTTTTTGCATCAAGTGAGAACTCAGGACCAAGAAGTTTCTTCATGCGTCGAACAAGACGATAGTAATAATGCCTGACCTATATTGCAAAAATAAAAGGCAATGAATCTTCAGGCCAACAGAAGACATTCAGGTGCTCTCTAATTGATGCAAATATTATCTATAACTTTATAAACGATGAACATACTTTGTAAATTATGCTAGCTATGTGAGGGTTAAGAGATGATTAAGCGTCTATGTAGCAGAGAGAAAATTGTATTGACTTATTGGCAGCTATCACTTAAGCATGTCCAGTGCCCACATAGTCAACAGAACATGCTTAGATGATCAGGAACAAGCAGTGTGGGAAAATTCCTCTCAAGATGTTCCAGGTGCAGAATCTTAGGTGGTAAGATGCTGAGGAGCGTGCTTTATGGCCAAAGATGGACAAGATAGGGGGATAATATCTAGGGAAAATGTACCTTAACGGGATAATATCGAGATACATCTAAAGCCTAAATAAAACTTAATGCCAATTCTAAACATCATGTTCTGAAGTTTGAGTTTCCTATAACAGATCGGCTGCAAGTATATCTATAGAAACTTGAAAAGGAGATGAAATCGGCTTCTATACTCTTCTTAAATCTATACGCTTCTTAAAAGAGGGCAATGGTGGTGGCAGTGAATCTGCCACCACCTCACCAAGTATAGTATTTTTTTTATTTACCATCTACTCCATCATGTTTTGTATCAACTATTCCATGTACTTTTATGTTATAAATAATCCCTCTACATATATGATTCTATCATATTTCGCCTGTACAATATAACATCTACAGGTACAAAATTGTCCCAAAAACTCACTATTAATTTGTTTTATTCTGTAGCAAAGCACGGGTATTTGGCTAGTAAGTAAAGAAGAGGGATCAGTTGCTTTTGAGGAAGAGAGATCGGCTGCAAGTGAAAGTACACAATCTGGATGGGAATCTAAGGAGAGATATTGTAATCCATCCACCCTGCAGCCTTCTCCAGTTGCAGCACCAAAACCGGTAAGAATGTAAGTATATGCTAAAGGATGCTGGCGCTATGTCAAGCAACAACAACGACCATGGTTGAAAATGCAATTTCCCCATGACAGTTACTTCTTTTTTTTCTCAAAGCAAAATGGATTTATTCAATTATAATTGACATCCCATCGTAGTGAAAGCCATTTAACACAGTGCATATAGAATTAAAATTTACAGCCTAACGTGAATCTTCCTCTCATTCAACTCTCCTAATCACTTAAATAAAGAATGAAAAATATCATAAAAATACTAAATTTACGATCTAATGTGTACCTACCACTGCTTTAACTTCCTAACGTGTCAATACAAAATGCTAAATATCACAAGAACAACTTGCGCCCCTTGGCTGAAAATGGTGTACCTGATCCTTGTTTTTGCTCTGGATACGGAGCGTAATCTTCTCAAAATTCTGACACAAAGGAAAAGTTATTGTTGCATCTATTGATCAACGCACACATCGATCAGTTTGCAAGAAACAGCGTAGCATCATCACATCGATGCGTCTTACTTTTCCCTCCAGGCGCAGCGCATTGAAAAAGCTCTGTTCCTCTTGGCGTGTCCATGCCGCCCATTGCCGAGTCGGCTTCTCGGCAGAGGCAGACCTAATTTGGGGCATAGAGTTCAGCTGAACCCCAATTTTTTTCTGGAAACAATTTGCTTCGATTAGTACTGCATCACGCACGCATCATAAGGAATCGGCACGAACTGGATGAACAATTAATTGGAGAAAAAAGAACACCAATCAAACTCTGAATGGATCTTCAATCCAAGCCGCGCCGGCTCGTGAGTGAAGGGGAGGAAGGGCTACTAGAGAAGAATAATGAAATACCTTCAAGTCGATTCGATTCGAACCGCGATGCGATACAGGTCGGCGGCGTCGCCTCTGGCTCCAAACCTGCTCGAGGAGGGCGCGATGCGATGGAGACGAAGCTAGGGCATGCTCGCCGCCGGAGCTAGCGAGATGGAGAGCGTGGCGGTAAGCGGCGGAGGGGACTGGGAGGATGCAAGAGCGGTGAACGAGCCGAGCTCGAGCGAGCCAACCAGAAAAGGCTCCAAGCCGAGCCGAATCGCCCTATCCTAGTACTAGTATAAACTCTTGAGGTGAGGCTTGAGCTCGGCTCGATCAATGCTAGGTGAGACGAGCTCGTCGCCGCTGGGGTGCAATACAGGAATGTTTGTTTGGACAAATATGTAGAATATTTTCACTCGAAACATTTTTCATTTATAAATTTATTATTAAACATATAATTATAAACACAAATAGTTTTATTTGTCATTCACACAAATGACATATATTTTATCTAAAAGAACATGTATAGTAGAGTACATTATATAGTCCGGAAAAAAGCGTAAATTATGTTCTAGTATTATCTTATCAGTTAATTGTTCATATGCTCAGTTAAAGATAGTTGTTCCTTCGCACTTACTTTTAAGGGAAAAGGTTCCATTTTATACCCTATACTTTCACGAAAGTTTAAAATCATCTCTAAACCGGTGAATTTACAGTTTGTTGTTGAAAATAAAGTAAGATTACTCCGACGAAATATTATCTTTCCCAGATGTAACGTACTCCTATCTCCATATTGTACCAAGTTGAAATACCGTGCAATATCATCAAGCATTCAATCTGCACCGTTGCCCTGTTGGTTGTTGTACACGCCCAGATTGTCAGCCTGAACTTATCATAAAAAAACAATCTAATGATAAAGCACAAAGATATCAAAGCAAAGCTCAGACCGGTTCAGGGTCAAAAAGTGCCAACGTCGTAAAAGAAGTGAAGCCTGCTACTCGAGGTAGCATAAAGTTCTCTTCTATTACATCATTAAAACATGCTCGATAACTTGCGACGGACAGACCATCGCCATGTTCAAATATCAATAATTTGTTACATATAATATGACAATTGCATCAAAAAGGATAATACTCGACAAGACTATTACACTTCCATTCAAATTTTCCCGATCTAAGCTCCCATTCCATTTGAGCTCCCAACTTTCAACGGTACTGCAAAAAATAAGATGCACGTTGAGATCCAGGCATTAAGATAACAGCAAAAAGCCACAGTAATACAAACATCTACACGATAAAATAAGTAAAATAACCACATATCCATTCAAGTATTCCAGAACAATAAGATGAAACAATGTGGAAAATTCTAACATAAGGGTAAATTAGATACCTGGAGTGAAAACATGGAAATTTTTTAAGCAAGAGGTAGTGCCTTTAAAGTGTGGTTAATAACTTCTTTTTTTCACTATGGAAAAACCCTGCTAAGAAAGCGGGGAATGGGAACTCCAGTAAACAGGAGATAGTTCACGAGATCCCAAGGTCTATAACAAGAGAAACATCTTAACTATTAAGACCACCTTCAAAGGTCATTCCCATATTCACAGTTGAAAGATGATAGTTGTAGTCTATTATTCATTGAACTATGAATGCATTTAGATAGATGTTTGTGATACATATGATGTGTTGATATTTAGAAGGCATCTACGAATGATAGCTAATGAGTTCACACGGCACAAACTCATGCTATGTTGGATAAGTAGTTAGGTAACAGATAAGATAGTCAAAATTAACTGATAACAAGTATCTTACATAGTGAAAGCAGCAAGCTTTCTTATACAAGGATGAGCCACATCATTAAAAACATATTAGCTGTCGGATATAGAGTTTGGATAAACAATGGCCATTGAATAAAAAGGTACATGTATTAAAAAACCCACAAATGTGCTAATTATCATATGGGAATTTCCGGAGGTTTCTGGTACCTCCTCCTAGACACATGATATAAAGAAAGGGGACAGAGAAAAAAAAACAAGAGGATTCTAGTGATTCCTCTTATAGAGGTATAGTACAACTTAGCTAAATCTATAGTTCGCTAGGGCAGATACTTTGTAAATAAATTAATTTATGTCAAAACCTTCTTAAAAGCTAAGCTAAACTAATAGACCGTATATAAAAGTTCTTAGTATTGGCATCTGCAAGATAAGCCCAGGAACACGATTGAGCCCCATTGTTTCGCTCATTCATATGCTTATCCGAATCGCTTATTAGCAAATAAAAAATCATTTGTGAGTAAAACTTTTATATACGTTCCTTAGCGACTCAAAAGCAAATGTTGTAAAATAAACTACGATGAAAAAATCAAAAATTCAAATTTAAAATTAAGTTCAAAAATTCAAATTTTAGCTTATAAGCATAAGCATAAGCCAAACAATGAGATACTGATGTGTGCACATATATTCCAATTATTCATACCAGCTCAGCCAGCACAGAACACTACTTGCCAGAATGAGAATGGGAAAATGAGGTCATAACTGATAATGCAATGTTAAAGCTGCCAAGCAGGAAGTAAAACATCACAAGAGGAACAACACAACACAGTTTGTAACATTAACGCTACTTCGTTAGAAACTACCGCAACAACGCACACGGGATGCAACACTATTGCACTAAACAATGTCTCACCATCAAAAGTAAAACTACTAACTTGAGCCTGCATGTTACAGGTAGAACTAGAAACCTAAAAAAAATGTAGAGTATACCTTGATGAAGCCAATGTCCTTGGCGTTGCTGCGGAAGCACTGCCTGCAGCACATGAGCCCGTACTTCCGGATCAAGCCATGCGGGTTGCCGCAAACACGGCTGCAACAACAAATCCACACCACACCACACCACAAATCCGTAAGCACTCGTCAAGCAATCCAAGAGAAGAAGGGCTCACGAACCTTCTACCGGAAGCACGAGATACACTAGTACAGTAATAAAATCTAGTAATATGCGAATCTACGCCACAAAATCTGACCCTACGCTACGCATACCGATAGAACGAAATACTCCTACGGTTCGTCACCGAACTGAATGAAAACACGGCGCTGGGATTGAGTTCCAGATCGATGAGAGGTCGATTGCGAGTAGGGTAGAGTAGAGAGGATTACCAAACCCTGGATCCGGGGCCGTAGTTCTTGGGGTGCGAATTCCACACGTTGGAGTGTCCCATGGCGGCGGCGGCGGAAGAGGAGGAGGTCCTGAGTTGTAAACCCTAGCAGTTGTCCCGCTTGGCTATGAACGAAATGAGTGCGTGGCGTGGCAGCCGGGCTTCCTCTATAAGCATCAGCTTCGCTTTTTGGGCTTTGACAAGTCGTCACATGGGTGGGCTTTCAGGTGAACGTATCATGGGCCGCGGCACTAGATACAAGTATAGGATATATAGACATTAATAATTAATGATGTCTTCAAATTGGTCCCATGGTCTAGCGGTTAGGACATTGGACTCTGAATCCAGTAACCCGAGTTCAAATCTCGGTGGGACCTTTTTTTATTTAATTCTCTTTTAATACTTTTTATATCCGTTCGCAATACCTAGTACTTCTACTACTATATCTATTCGCAACTAGTAACTTATTGCTTTCCAAAATGTAGTAAGATGGAACTATGATTGCGTTTTTTTTACACAGAAGACAAATTTGTTCTTCCAAGCAGCAGCGAACAGAAAACCCAGAAAATGGTGAGGACGAATGTTCTTGTAACAGGCGGCAGTAACTGGATCAACAACATATAATTTCACAGATGATTCGTTCATCTCTCTGATCCTTGGGCTTACACTACAAAATTCCAAACTAACTCCCAACGAGCAAACTGCAAACGAAGCCATCATGATTGACGCCGACTCGAGAACACCACTCATTAAATTTTTAACACAGCAAGAGCTGCCGGAAGACCGGGATGAGACAGAGCGTGTCCGACGTTGTTGCCAAGCTTACGTCATGATTGACTCCGATTTATACAAAAGAAGTCCCTCCGGAGCCCTGATGAGATGCATCACATCCGAGGAAGGACGACAGCTACTCCAAGACATCCACTCGGGCATATGCGAAAGCCACGCAGCAGCACGCACCTTGGTGGGCAAAGCCTACAAACAAGGTTTTTTCTGGCATACCGCGGTCTCCGACGCGGACAAAGTGGTACGAACCTGTGAAGGTTGCCAATTCTTCGCCCGACAGAGCCATGTCCCAGCCCAAGAGCTACAAACAATTTCATTATTCTGGCCGTTTGCGGTATGGGGCTTAGACATGGTCGGCCCTTTCAAGAAGGCTCCACGAGGATTCACACACCTGTTCATTGCAATCGACAAGTTCTCCAAGTGGATCGAAGCTAAGCCGGTTGCCACAATTACTGCTGACAAGGCACGGGACTTCATCCTCAACATCGTGCACCGTTTCGCCGTCCCAAACAGAATTATAACCGACAATGGGACTCAATTCACTAGAGGCATCTTTAAGGAATTATGTGAAGACTTCGGCATCAAGATCTGCTATGCATCGGTCGCACATCCCAAAAGCAATGATCAAGTTGAGCGTGCTAACGGCATGATCCTTCAAGGCACCAAAGTCCGAGTGTTTGACCGGCTAAATCCTTATGCCGGCAAATGGGTACAAGAGCTCTCCTCAGTTCTGTGGTCTCTACGGACTACGCCCAGTCGGACTATCGGCCAAACTCCTTTCTTTCTGGTCCATGGGGCAGAAGCCATGTTGCCAAACGAAATGGAGTATGAATCCCTACGAGTTCGCAGCTTCAAAGACGAGCGCTACGATCAAGACCGAGTGGACGATCTAACCCGACTGGAAGAAGCCCGAGAGGCAGCTCTGATCCAGTCGGCAAGATATCTTCAAGGTCTCAGACGATACCACAGCCGCAATGTTCGAGCACGAGCTTTTATTGTCGGCGATCTAAGTCTACGCAAGATTCAAACCATCAAGGACCACCACAAATTATCTCCATTATGGGAAGAGTCATATATAATCGCTGAGGTGACTCGGCCAGGAGCATATCGACTAAAGCGTGAAGATGGATCCATGGTGGAGAACTCTTAACATCTTCAACGATATTATGCTTAAATTGCCTCAAGTTTCATGTTATTCTTGACTGTCAACCTCAAGCAAGACGACTTCTTGAGTTAGCAGTCGGGGGCTGCATACGTATCAACAAAGCATGGTTTTCTTTGATAACTTGTTTATATTTGGTTTATCATTGTTTAGTGTTTTGATTCGAGTTCAATAGATAAGGACTGAGAATTTTTTGATGACCTAATCAAGCTTAGGCTTGGTGACAGTCGGACGAAAATTACTTAAGAAATTATCTATGAAAACTCGGTATGAAAACTCGGGTCAAGGCATTAACATAAATAAGCTAGATATTTACAAGTTCACATCAGAGTTTACAAGCAACATTCAAAAAGTCATTGAGATCCAGGCCTCTGAAGATTGCAGCCTGGGGATCTCCTCCTCTTTTGTTGATCGATTTAAAGAAGATAAATGAAGACAAAGAAAAGACAAGATTGAAGACTAAAGTCAGAAGACCGCTTCAAAGCTTACCAGCATCAATGGTCGAACCCTTGGCTGGTACTTCCCGGCTACCTCTTTCTTCTTGGTTTACGCCCGAATGGCTCTCAGTCGGGGCATCTTGGGTGGCAGTCGGGAAATCTTCTTCAGCCGACTGGTTTCCAGCCGGGGTCTCTTGGCTGGCAGTCGGGGCTCTTTCGCTAGGACATCCTCACTGGGAGGTGGGGGCTTCTCACTCGGAGCGCTCTCACTCGGGAGAGTGCCCTAGGATTCTTGTTCTGCAGGCCTTGTCGCTTCAGCCGCTGCAGATGATTTTGGGTCTTCACTTTGCCTAGCGGGGTCTATGTTCTGAGGCCTCCTGTAAAGAGAAAGATGGGAGCAATCAGGACAAAGGCAGAGAGCTGGTGAACAGTGTTGCGAAAGAGAAAATTTTTGGGAAGACGAAGTGGCGGGGATGACCTCGAGGCTTCGTAAAAAGACTTGAGGGTTTTTTGCCAAGTTATCTCGTGATTGGGCCGAGCCCATGAGAGACTTACGGCCCAGCTAAGGTGTGGCTTGACACGTGTCCTTAGGGACTTAAGTGGATGGACTTAAGCAGATTTGCCTTGGCAATATACATGTGTCACATAGCCCAATACCTTTAAAATCCTTTCATACCGCGGTTTGCGTAACTTCATGAGAAGTTGGCACGATGCAATTTGAAAGGTGACAAACAGTTAAGCTTTTCATGACTGTCCTGATAACAGGAACTGTTTGGTTTTTAAGCATTTGATTGAATGATTATATCAATGCTATTTTTTCACCTTTGTGAAGATCTTTTTAGATTAAGACCAATATTATGGCATGAACTATTTAATATTTTGGTCGTATTTTTCAGATGGCTGAAAAATTTGTTTACCCGGGAGGGGTGATTAAATTATTTATTCCGGGATGACTCAGGTAGATTAGCTCGGATAAGCATGAGCTTGCCGAGTGAATTGATTTTCTTACCCATGAGGGTCGATAGAATTACTTGTTCTGAGATGACTCGGGCAGGTTAATTCGGATAAGCATGAGCTTACCGAGTGCTTTTTACCCATGAGGGTCGATTAAATTATTTGTTCCGAGATGACTCGGGCAAGTTAACTCGGATGAGCATGAGCTTGCCAAGTGTTTTTTACCCACGAGGGTCAATTGAGCTATTTGTTCCGAGATGACTCGGGCAGATCAACTCGGATAAGCATAAGTTTGTCGAGTGAATTGATTTCTTACCCATGAGGGCTAAATAAATTATTTGTTCCGAGACGACTCGGGCAAATCTACTCGGATAAGCACGAGCTTGCCGAGTGATGTGATTTTTATGATTGCTTTAGCTTGAGCTAAGCATTTATATGAGAATTATTTGTTCTGAGATGACTCGGGCAAATTTCCGGGATGACTCGGGAAGATCAGCTCGGATAAGCATGAGTTTACCGAGCGAATTGATTTCTTACCCGTGATGGATAATTAAATTATTTGTTTCGAGATGACTCGGGCGAATCTACTCGGATAAGCATGAGTTTGTCGAGTAATGTGTTATATGATTTTTTATGATTGCTTTAGCTTGAGCTAAGCATTCATATGAGTATGGTTTTTTATAGTTCTTGACTATATGCTTAGTTTGTTTTTGACTAACCACATAGTCGGGGGCTACACCTAATTAGGTGCATCAGGAGATGCACCTAGATATTTATTTTTGAGAATTTTTTGGATATTTTCCAGCCCTTCACAGTCTTTGGAGCCACTCGGGAGATTCAGGCAGAGATGATGGAATCACTCGGCGCCAGAAGCACTCGGCCAAAGAGTTTTTGGCATATCTTGTCTTGGTTTGATCTTTGAGTTGTCTCGTCGTGAAAGGACTCGGGGCTACTTGTGGAGATTATGGCAATCGGATATCCACATGGCAAGCTTATCCGACTGGAGATAGGGATAAGTTGCGCCTGCCAAATATGTAAACCAACTATGGCTTGGGTGTTACGTTGCCGATTGAGATAAGGCAACGATCCATAGTCACGGTTTAGTAAGATTGAGGAAACCGACTTAGAGTAAGATAGAGTTTTCGACTTGTAAGCCCGTCTCCCAAGACTATATAAGGGGGGTAAGGGGTGTCCCTTGAGGGATGTCGGCTTTATATCGAGTTGATAAGCAAGAGCTTTAGACTTTAGGAGCTACGATCTTGAGATCAATATACACTCACGGATCGAATCCCCGAAACAAGTATGGTATTACCTCACGAGAGGGCCTGAATCTGTCTAAATCCTTGTTTTCCACCTAACCCATTATGCTTGGCGATCTTGACTGCACCCCCAAATTTCTATTGTCGAAACCAAGTTTCGACAATTCGTTCATCTCTCTGATCCTTGGGCTTACACTACAAAATTTGTGCTTTCGATTTACACTCCATGGTCCAGAATGACAAAATGATTTTGTCCACGAAAAATTCTGGTCGCTTGCATTTCAAGCACCGCGCACCCTTGTGCGCCACTTATTCTCATAATCCCAGATACTGATTACACAACACTGAAATGAAAAGGAAAAAGAGAAACAAGTCTACCTCCTATATGCACAGTTTTTTTCACCTAGAGGCATCAGGAGATGCGCATCAGAGGATGAATCACACTAAGATGAAATCTCAGAGCATCTGTATTGCTAATCTGTGGTGATCCTACACAACAGCATTCTTTTCCAACTCTACCGGGTCAGGGAGAATCTCACTTGAAGCCCTCTTGAAGGAGAATGAATCCTCCTCCTCCTCCTCGTCACTTCTTTGTGACTTCACTGACTGCTTCCGAGCTGATTGCCCTAATGTTGGCCTGAGCTCCGAGCTCCTGTACGAGTGCCCATGAAAGGCAAAATGCCAAGAGCCTCGAGATGAAGTACTTCTGAGTGATGAATTCGACTGTAATTCCTCCCTCACCACCCGTAGCGGGTTCTCCAACGCTTTCAGGATGTACCGAGCTAGTGGACGCCTGGAGGGCTTTGGGTTCAGGCATGTCTTTGCAACAATGGAGACTGCCCATACCTCTTCTAGGTGGTCCTCATCTACTACAAGTGAAGGATCTACAATATTTGAAAGACCCTCCTTGTCATGGGCGTCAATGAAATCCAATGTTCTCGCCAACCACTCCTCCGAACCAATGTCATTTGAGCCACTCACACCAATATTCCCAGTGATTAGCTCAAGTAGCACCTTTCCAAAGCAGTATACATCATACGAACAGCTAGCTGGTGCACCTGTTAGGTGAGAGATACATACAGTGATGTTAGGCCATCTTTATTTTGCACATTAGAATTCTTACACAAATAGCTGTATAGTATAATGGTAGAGATTATAAAATCTCCATAAAAAGTTATGCAGAAGCTTTACACACCTGATGTGTTCTTGTCAAGAGACCTACCACAAGAAAGAGACGAATATCAGTGTTAAGCAAGGCCCCGATGTTCTTTACAGATTTAAAAAAACACTAAAGTTTCATAGCGAGCGTGATGTTGTCATGTTAACAAGTGGGCTGCCATATTTTATGATCTGCAGGTGACAGGTTTTCTTATTTTAATTATTTGTCGGCTTTCTACCAAAGCTGGGTAATAGTTATTACCTGTTGTAAAAAGAAAGTTATCTTCTTTTATTTATATGGGTGGGTGGGTCTAGCCATTAATTTACAAGACTGACTCTTAATGAGAACTTCCTTTTTAGATGTGACTTAACAAGAATTCGTGTTACCATTGTAAGGAGAAACACTTATAAATGACTTTTTTGCAGGGTTAGAAATGATATTTTATTAACAAAATCTAGTGGATTACCTTCGGATCAATAACTTAACTTAGGTTAAAGTATTAATTCCATAAAGAGATTATTGCTTTTGCCTTAATACTTCTTAATGCTAAAGGCATCCTTAAGTTAGCACCATTCAGGTGATCCCAAAATACTTAAGTTTCTTTTAAAAGGAATATGCCAACTAAAGCTGCAATTTTCAGAGCAATTGATAAGAACAGTTGTACCCATGCTGAACTCATGCAAAAACAACAGGAGAGGATAAATGTAAAAACTTACTTTGATGATCTCAACATCCTAGAGAAGAAACTCCTGCTTCCCTCACTTTGTTGAGTGCATACATCACTCAAACTTCCAAGGCACACTTCAAATTTGTCATCAAGAAGCACACTACTTGCTTGGATATCTCTACAGTTATAATGAAGAGATAAGAAAAAAATATTGACTTGAAAGTAGAACTTGAACAACATGCATCAAATAAGAAATTGGAGTCAAAAGTGAATGAAATAGAAAGATGAGGCAGCTAAGTCATGCGGCTGGAATAAAAGACGACTAGCACCAAATACATCCAAAGTTTAACGCATTGAGTTACCTACAGTGATTGATGACGCTAAACCTCAAAAGATAAGTTACCATAAAATAACTGCAGCACTATTTTTTCATGATAGAGACATGGGTTTCTCACATAGTTAGACACATAGTGTATAAATGAATTTTATATACTGTACAGTACTGTCCTTGCATGCAACTTTCCTAATTTCCTACAATATATTGCACATGAGAAGTTGTGAACAAGCCATATGTACATGAATAAGAAGAAGCAACATTCTGAAGTTCAGAAAGGCAAACACTTCATCTGAAAAAAAGAACTCATTAAAACCCAATTTAGTAGTCAGATAGTATTGGAATGTAGTGCTGATATGGATCCAATGCGACTTGGTGAGATTAATTAGTATAATATTTATATTTTAAGTGTGTGTTATTTCATGTCCTCAGTCCTCACAAGTCACAAGTAAACGGTTTGTCAGGGAAGCTTTGCACATATTTTAGCTAATGGAAGGGCCAACTGATGCAATAGGGCCAGAAGAGGCCAAATAGAAGACCATCAAATGTGTAACTAGAAACAACTTTAAATGAATATATAGATTTTCCCGCTTCTTTCACTCACGCACTTGCCGTAATCAGTGCCGCTTCTTCATTAAATTGGCAATTATCCATGATGAACTAAATAGCATGTGGAACTTCCGTGCTCTTTTTTATCATGCCGTTAATGTTCAAACTTTGCTTAGCACAGCTATCAGATGCTTTATGCAGTTAAAATATTTTCAGTAACTATAAACCAATCAGTTGCACGTTATATTAGCAAATTAGCCAACAAGACAATAATATCACTAGGCATACCTGTGAACCAATGGTGGACTGCACTCATCGTGCAGGAAGCACAATGCCTCAGCAACACCAATGGCGATCTTCAGCCTTGTTATCCAATCCAATGAGCGCAACCCCTCCTCAGCATCCATTGACTTCCTGTGCAATGCGGAAGTCAAGTCTCCCTTTGCCATGTACTTGTAGACCAGCAATTCATCCTCATCCGTGGCCAAATGCCCCAGCAATGGAACAATCCTCCCATGGGAATTCTTTGCAAGGAAGCCCAATTCCCCCAAGTTCTTATTACTGCTCTTTAGATCAACCTTTTTGACGACAATATTGAAGCCAGTCTCCAGTGCACCAAGGTAAATGGCCCCAGAGTGCCCATGCTTGACAAGATTGTCATCCCCAAAACCCCCAGTAACATGGTGCAACTGCTCATAAGTGAACTCATCTACAATGGTAGGCAGACCTTTCACAGCACCATTTGCTGCCGGTGATGCTGCCATGGATGACAGCATCACAGGATTAACGCTGCTACTCCTGCGCCCCGAACGAATCCCTTCCTCATTCTGCTCCACCCCTCTTCCTCTGGTTCGCCGTCCCCCCTCTTCATCAAGCAAAACACTAATGCTACAAGGAAAAGAACCACCAAAATTGCTGCGGCTGCCAGGACTCCGGCAAGTACATACTTCCACTTCACCCTTTTCTTGTTTGGTGATGGCAATGCATTTGGTGGCTCTGGCAATGAAGCCCCAATCCTCCTGTAGAATGCTTCACAATCCCCTGGCTTCGCTGGCTTGATCTGGACAAGCAATTCATCTTTATGTCCACTGCTCCATCGGAGCTGTTCCCAAATCCAGTTGCAACCACCTCATTGAAGTAATTTCTCGACACATCAACCTGACGAAATCTCTTCATAAGGGGCCCAAGGACATCCCCAATGGCACCGTACAAGGAATTCCCGGAAGCGTTAAAAACTCCGGTTCCATCACCGGCAGAGACAGACACGTTTGGTAGCTCGCCGGTGAGATTGTTGTCAGAAAGATCGAGAAATTTGAGGCCCTTGATGAGGAACAATGTCGCCGGAATCGGGCCGGAGATGCTATTACCAGCGAGGTCAAGGGACGTCAGGTTCCCGGACATGCCAAGATCGTCTGGAAGCGTGCCATTGACAGAGGTGGAGCGGAGGTCCAAGACTTCCAGCGACAGCGGGAGGCCGGTGCCAAACCACGCCGGGATCCGACCAGGGAGCAGGAACCCCGAGGCGTTGAAAACCTCGAGCGCCGTGAGCTCCCGCAGCGGGTCGACGGTAAACCCCTGGCTCCGGGCGCCTGCGCGGGTGCGCCGGAGCCCGGTGAGACGGAGCTCCGCGACGCGCCCGGCGCGGCACACGACGCCAGTCCAGCTGCAGGGGTGGCCCTTCACCGGCCAGTACTCCGCCCGCACGCCGAGCGACCCGCGCAGGCCGTGGAGCGCGAGGAGGTCCTGCCTCGCGAGCAGCAGCCGCCGCCGCTGCTCCCTCTGGGCGGACGCCGCGCGCGCGTGGACGACGAGCAGGAGAACCAAGACGGCGACGAGGCAGCGCGGAAACATGGGGACGATGAAGGAAGAGGAACAGCACGCGCGGCAGGGAAGAGGAGTGGAGGTGGTGCCCACGGCGGCTACGGGCGGAGGTGGCCTCCTCATGGCGCGGGCGCGGCGGCCATGGCGAGAGCGGAGCGGGAGCGAGCGAAGTGGAGGTGGTGCGCGCAAGGTGTTCGCCTTTTTGGGCGGCCTCTTGCCTGCCTATTTCGGCATCCGGAGGAAGGCAGCGAGTTGACCACGCGGAGCCCGCGGGAACGCGGGTGGAGAATGCCCGCTGAGGCGTATCCCCTCACTGCCAAGTGGACCCCACTGGAAGGCCCTCCCCTTTCACTGCCAAATTGGCCCCGCTGGGAGGTTCTATGACAGATGGTGGAGTCTGACCGGACTGGCCGAGACTGGATTCCCCCGCGTGTGCCGCTACGTCACTGGCACGTGGTCCGTTGGGGTTGTGGGGCCCACGTTGCAGTGCTTGTCAGTGGCGTTAGTCTCCTGTCTGTGGGACCCACCTTTACTAGTGCGCGATACGGAATGTTCTCTCACATCTCACTTCGCCTTTTTTTTAGGCTCGTGTCCTTTTCGGAAAGGAAGCGCACGAAGGTGCAGTCTCGATCAGTTTATAGACGACGGAGGTGTTCGACTGGTCGTATAAACCAGCTGATAAGATAAGTCGGTTGGTTTACTGTGAGAGAAAAATACTGTTCGAACGGCTGATAAATTCGGTTGATAAGACAAGCGAACGCGGCCGATAAGAGGAAGCTTGAAGCTCATCGTGTCATCGCGTGTTTCTCGAGGTTATTTTCTTCGACAAGTTATAACAGTACACGTTCTGCTGAGAAAAATTTATAACTATCTATAAAACTTTTCACTCAAAATTTTATTCTGACTGGCTATCTTAGACAAGCCTTTTTAAATTTTTTTGAAATAGAGGGTCACGGTCCAAGCAGCGATTCACCTCGGATTTGATCCAATTCCGAGGCCATCTCGCGTCCAACACGAATTAGGCCCGAAATCTCTAATGGATGACCACGCGCACGGCTCACTATGCGTGCGACCACTTTCGTTTTCGGCTCATTGATTGTTTTGGGAATTTTCTTTTATGGCTTAGCCTGTGCGATCAATTCGACCCGTTACCAAATTTGGCTGCATGTTTTCAGACTTTCTCTTTTGTAATTTTTATGGGATTTATTATTTAGCAGGCCGACCCAATTCGTTTACACGCACCAAATCGGGTTTTTTAGCGGACCTACTGTTCAACCTATGTGTATACACTTTATATAGGTACGTACGTATACAAAGTATATATATTTATATCTGTCGATGTCGTAGATCGACACGCAGGGATCCTGGGGACCCCTTTTTGGTTCTGCACGGGGAGCGGTGTACCCTGGTTCAAACTCATAGAAAAAATGAAGTAATACAGATGAGGCGAGGGTTTATACAGGTTCGGGCCACTAGCGTGGTGTAATACCCTACTCCTGTTTGTATGTAGTATATGGGGCGAGTTGCCAAGAACAATGAGAATGTTCCTCTCCCTTGGACTCAGAGGTGGGTGAGAGATTTCTGCGGGCTAGCTGGGGTAGCAGAACCTTGAGCAGAACTTCTCTTTTTACATAACAGAACCCTCTGTTCTATATGAAGAGGTCGAACCTATCTTTGGAACCCCTTTTAAAAAGGACTTGGGTCTCCTTTTATAGAGAAGGAACACCACAGTAGTCCTACCCTTTCTCTATTTCACTCCACGCGAGGGTGTTGTTTTTGCCTTATCTTGTCGGAGAAGCCATTCCATTCCTACTCCTTCCTGTTTGCTGCGTCATAGAAAGCGGAAAAAGAGTGGTCGTCGTGGTTGCCATGCCGCTGACGTGATGATGGTTTGCCTACCCTGTTCAACGGGACCCACTGGTCGGCGGCCAATTCCATAGGTAGGCATAGGCACCGTGCTTCCTGCGTTCGCACTCTCTCTCCCACGCAGCCGCCCAGTACATTAAATGTGACTGGACAAGGCGTGAGGGGGGCGTGCGCGGAGTGGGCGCGCGGCCATACCGCGGTCTTATTCAAAGACTTTTAGCCCCCTTTGCCTCGTGATAGGCAAAAAGGGGTAATGATGGGTGCAACTGACAGCCGCGCCTCACATCGCATTGAATGCGGCGAGACAGACGCTCAGCTTTCTTCTATTTGAGCATTAAATGGGTTGGTTGGTAGTTGGATTCGCCCCTCTCTCAGAGAGGTGCGGAGTGGAGGATGGGGGGTCCGGGTGATCCGGTTCTTACCGTCCGAGGTCAGGAAATCCGGACCTGCAGGTGAGTATGGTGGCCTCGGGCCGGCCTCTTGAGCGGCCACGTGGTGCCCGTGGCCGAAACTCGCCTAGCCTTTCAGGGCGTAACTTTGACGCCCCTTGATGGACAAGGGCGTCTTCCTTTTTCTTAAATGCCACGCCCCCGACATACCCCCGGGTCCATATCACCGACAATATCTATATATATAACTATCTATAAAATAAGTAGTGTTTCTACCCAAAATTTTTGTCCGCCCGACTATTTTACGAAAAACCCCTTGAGTGATTATAAAATTAACCCACTCTCGGTCTTGAAAAGAAAAGGAGGGCTTGGATGAAAAAAAGACCTCATGTGCCTCTCCCGCCAGTCTCCATCCGCGTCGTGCCCCGCGCCGCGCCTGCGCCCCTCTCTCCCCTCGCTGCTCGGAGCTCCCGCGCTGCGCCTGCGCCCCTCCCTTCGTCTTCATCCGCGTCGCGCCCTGACTTCACTCGTTGCAAAGTACGAACACAGTTGCTAGTTATATATAATTAATTAAATATCATCTTACAAACTTAAAAAATAAATTACTATATTTTTTATAAAAACTTTTTTATAATATTTTAAAAAAATGCACCATTTAACCGTCAAACGAGAAAGCGAAGTTGAAAACTTACACATAACACAACTTTATACAATTTGCTTCCCTTACTATATTGTATGATACATAAATATCCATCATTTTAATTTGAGATGTTATGTCTTCTAATAATATTGTTTGTTTTTCTACATGGTGGACGAAAATGTCTGGCACATCAGTGCATATGTTACTCGAGAGAGCAACATCACCAGGTACACAGCCTGGCAATTGCACGTGGAAAAGTAGCAACCGAAGAAACGATGACTTGTTTTTTCATTACGGCTGGAGCTATAGCTATAGCTAGCGAGAATTCCAAACTCGCGGCTAGCTCCAGCGACTTGTGGTAAATTCTAATTTTGTACTAGTAATCCCATTGTTGTTGTGTGTGCACATATGTCCGAGCGTAGCTATCAGTCGACGAATGATTTTGATGCGCCGTGTCGCCGAATGATCCAAGTAGTGAAGGCTGCTGCATGCCCGGTCCAAGTCTTCACCTGGGTCGTCGAGATTGTTTGTGTACATGGACGCATGCATGATTGGCCACTCCAAATGCCGACAGGGCGAGAGTGAGACACGCACACTGACACAACAACACCAAAGGCATCAACTTAATCAACTCTTCCCCTGGTATTATTTTTATTAAACACTATGAACTAACCACATTTGTACGGAACACTCCCAACACAACAGTGTCTGGATATACTAAGGCACGCAGCTAACAGTTTACTGCTCAACATGGGTGGTCATGGACCTAAACACGTACACTAGCTCGTAGTAATGCCTAATTAGTATCGATATAAGAAGCTTCGTATGTCACATCAGCAGCAGTGCCACTCTCGACCAGCAGCCGACTGTACGTGACCGTCAGCTAGCTAGCTTAGCCACAGCTAGGCCACTGCTGGAGTGATCGAGTCAAGCTTGCAATCTGCGACTCCTACCTTGTAGTTTTACCTGGAATTCCATCGTGCGTCACGGTCGCAATACTACTCGTTCATATTATGCGTGTCCGTGTGTGTTCTGTGTTTCCCTCTCATGATCGGATAATTAAGAGCTTAAGACGTGACACGGCAGACTAAACTGGACGTGCGGACCGGTCAAAAACTTCTTTTTTTCCGTGGGGATGGCATGGCCCATGGTGGAGGGGCGCCTGATTGGCGACCGGACGCGCGCAGGAAGCGCCGCGCGACGTGTTCACACCCATATGTATCAGGACGGGACGGGAGAAAGGGGCGCAAGCGTAGCGTAGGAGGAAGGGACGCAGATGCGATGTAGGACGCAACGCAAATGAGGACGGACGAGAGGGACCAAGAGAGATCTTTTCATCCAAACCCTTCCTTTCTTCTCATTCGACGTTGGGATGCGGTTAATTTTATAAACACTCAAGGGGTTTTCTGCAAAATAGTCGAACAAACGAAAATTTAATAGAAACATTACTTGCTTATAGATAATTATAGATATAGATTATAGATATACATATATACATATGTACGTATTATATATATATATTATATATATATTGTATATGTACCTATACAATTTTATATGTATATAAATTTACATGTATACATATACACTACACTTTTGATATATTAAAAAATTTATATACACATATAAATTATATATATACGTATACAAACTTTATAAATATATTTGTAATAACGGTTTATATTAAACCGGCCACTGCATCCAAAGTGGATGTATACAGCCAAAAACAACCAAACAAGAGCGCTGATGCTCACACCCCTTACACAAAATTAAAATAACCCGCGACACCAAACCGAGCGTTTAGGTCCGAAACCTTACACATTAAAGTCCTAAACCTCGTAGTAATACATATAAATATAAAGTTTATATATATATGTGTATACAAATTTATTTTGTATGTATAAATATACATACAGATGTGTAGGGAAAGGCAGGAGGGCCGCGCCACGCGGGAGAGGCCGCGTTCGACTAGTCGCTTATAGAGGTGGGCAAAAATAACCGAGACCGAAGAACTAAACCGAATTGATCGAGACCGAAACCAAAAAGACCGAATTAAATTTTGGTCTCAAGAATGCAATAACCAAAATAACCGAATAAACTTCGGTCTTGGGCCTCGATTACCGAACTAAACGAAGTGACCGAAGTTCAGTCTACTCTCTGTTGACCTCTGTTTGCTCATTTGTTGTTTATCAATTGTTATGTGGAATTTTAATTGTTGGCATTTGTAAGTTTTCTTTTATTTGAACTCGGTCTAATTGTTGCTTGCAACCATTTTTATGTTAAAAAATGGCATGAGGTTGTTCAGTAAACTAGCTAATTTTCTTGAAATGTGACAAGTCCTAAAAATTTTGGTCTTAACCAAAGACCGAACCAAACTAATTGAAGACCGACCTAATTTTTAAATACCGATTTCGGTCGTGACTTTCTGAAGACGAACTAACCAGAGAACAAAAACCAATCGATTCTGTCCCACTGAATGCTCACCCCTAGCCGCTTATTAGCGATTTCGCATTGGGGACCAGTCTAAACAGGTACGTACAGTTACACACATGTGCGTGTTGCGTTCTACTACTAGACTTGTAGCAATGTGTACGTGTTCGTGCGGGCGCTGTGCAGCCAAGCGAAAACGTGTGGAAGTAGCAATGTTTTGATGTCGATGTTGTTCGTCACCTCTAGTAAGCACTCCTTCCTTCTATAAAAAAAAATGTGATGTTCTTTTTGTACAATAAATTTTGACATGTTTCTATTCAGATTTATTATGTAAAAAATTTTACATCTTACATGTTTCTATTCTGATTTATTATGTAAAAAATATTACACCTTATTTTATATTCATTTATTTTAAGATAGAGAATACGTGATACCGAGCACAGCGTTGGTCTACGGCGTAGCAAAGTTGTTGTTTGTACGAGTCCACGACCGTGAGGGCATGGATCCTCTGCACAGAATCCACAATTCCCCATCGTGACTGCAAAATATTGGGTACTCCACAGCCCATTGGTTTCTGAACCTCGTTTTTGATAGGCTTCAGTATCAGTCCAAGAATGTGGAAAAAGGGTCTGTATATATATACGAACTTGAAAGTCTAAAATAGCAGTATCTTTCTTTGAGCTTAACTCGAGACGGTCTTATCAAATTACCCCATAATCCCTAAAACAATTACCCAGCACTTCCTTTAATTTATTGCCTATTTACCTACACGGTCTATTGTTTTTCTTGGATATCTATATGGATCAATACCATGGACAGGACAACAGAAACTATTTTCTATGCAGAATTCTTGAGGCGATCTCTTCTTCCACACGTCCTCTTTCGGATCTTGGCAATGTCCTACCCTTGTATTGTGCCAACTCTGAAGTAGGAGAATATGGAGCAGAAGTCGCGGCGATCCTACTTAACAATAAAAGATTTCCATCCCATCGATTGACTACCAAAACTAACTATACTAAAACGGTTTATTAGTGAAAAAATAATATATATATATTAAAAAAATTCTGATGTCGTCTAGAGGAGATGGATACACATTTAAAACTTTTAATTAAATGTGAAAGCTAAACTTTTTTGATATTTTGGAATATTTTCGCATATTTCGAAAATCTCAGATTTACAAGCAAACTAGCACAAGCAAAAAGGGACGACACACGAAGAAAAATGATTGCACAAACAACAATTAAACTACTAGCTGCACCAAATAGCAACGGTAAACGAGTAGGGCTGGGCACTTTCTAACCAAAAACAAAAAAAACAAACCGCACCGAGCCGAACCAAAATTTGCGGTTTTTCGATTTTTGGTTTTGGGTTCGGCTCATTGTGTTGCAGAAACCACATAGTTCGGTGCGGGTTCGGTTTTATATATGTGAAAACCAAACTACCGAAAACACCAAACCAACCGAGCTATCTTCTCCTCTCCTCGGCTCTGCGCTGCACAAACCGCATGCCTCAGACGCGCGACGCATACATGGCGACGGAGACGCAGCGTCAGACCACCGCTCATGCAGTCTACGACAAACATGGCGCGGCTGGGCTGGCGCCTCCGTCGTCGGCCCTCTCCATGCCGCCGCCACTGGCCGGACCCCTCCGCGCCGACACCACCCCAACCTCCCTTCCACGTCGCCGTCGACCCAACGCCTCGCTCTCCTCCACGCAGCCCGCGCCTTCATCCTCTCGCCGTCGCCGCCCAGCCCCTTCGCCGCCGCCCACGCCGCGCTGCCGCCGCGCCGCGCGCCCACCGCATCCCCTTCCACCTCGCCCCCCTCCGTCGCGTCGCCGCCGCCGCGTCGCGCCACCGACGACATCCTCCTCCACGCCGACTCGGTTGTAGCGCCTCCAACCGCCGTGTGACTTCCTTTTGGTTTTTGGGTAAAAACCAAAACCGAACCGAAAAACCGAACCCGAATTATGTGGTTCCCATTATTTACGCGAACCAATCGATTTTTCATTTGTGCCAAACCGAACTATGCGTAGGAAAAAAAACCGAACTGAGATCTCGTTTTAAACCGATTGCCCACCCCTAAAGGAGTGAGAGAGAAATATCACCAGAATTCTTGCAAGATTATGTGTTACCGAAGTTTAAATCCTTGAAAGGATTTTACTCTCCGTTGAGGAGCTCATAATGAGCTGGGTCTTTTCCAACCCTATCCTCTTGAGGTTGCACAAATGTACTTCTCCTTTCACTAAGGGTATCTTTTCCCTTTCGAAGGTGAGATCCGACCTTCAAAACTCCCTCAGCACACCACAAATAAATTGGTGTCTCGATGTTGACTTCTAGGCGTATAGGTGTCCTCAACCACCAAAAATAACAAAATGCACCAAAGATTTCTTGGGGATGAATCGATTGTTCAACAAATCTTTACGAAGTCAACACCAAGCATTCAAACAAACTCAAATTAACCACTCACACACACATGAAATCGAAGCTTGCAGATCGGTGAAGAGGAAGAAGTGAGAAGGCAAGGCTCAAAATAAATCTCAAATTAACACAAGCCAAAGACATATTAGGAATGGAGCAAGCAACCTTGATTTGGGATCGAGCGCTATTTATAGCCACAACCTCGAGATCTACCGTTAAGGCAAATATTTTATTTTTTGGAAATTAGAAAATCATTTTTGGACAAGTTCGAAAACACTAGTACCAAGATTCAAGAGCAAAAACTTATTTTTCGGAAAATCCAAAAAACAAGTGTAAAAATCACTTTAGTACAAGTTCGAAAATGACCAAATCCAATACTTCCATGCACATTCATTTTCGGATATTTCGAAAATCACTTTAGAACAAGTCCAAAAACGACCAGTACCAAATTTCAGCTCATAGCCATTTTTGGAAATTCCAAAATAACTTTCGGACAAGTCTAAAAATTTTAAGTACCGAACCTCAAGTGCATAACCATTTTTAAAATTCCAAAGATAACTTTTAGACAACTCCGAAAATTTTTAGGAGAGAAAAATCGAATGAGAACCACTTCAAAAAAATATTTTGAGCAATAAACTCATCCCTAGACATCATGGCAGCATCCTTTTAATAGTACAACTTTCCTACCAACTCAAGACTAAATAGAAAAGTTATACCAATACGAATATATTTGTGCCATCTTCTTTCGTTGATCAATGCTAATATGAAATTTGGCTTGATGTTCATCAACAAACCACATTCCCTTGATCTTTTGACATTTCATCTTGAGCTTATTTTTCACCAAGGATTGATCCTCAACAACTTGTAACATCCTATGACCTCGAACGATTCGTCGGTATTCGGCCAAGCACTTGCTCCTTCACCACTACATTGGGTCCTCCGGCGCCAAGCCTTTGCTTGCCCTTCTCCCATGCATGGTCCATCGTGTAGCCAAGTCTTGTCATCCCTTCACCGTCTCTTGCCATCTTCCGTCACTTGTAGCCTTAGATCACAATGAAACCTCTTTATATGACATCTTCATCTTTATCGGCTCTTCATCGACTAATCCCTTGCTTATACACTCAATAAGCGCATCGTCCATTAACCAAAACCCATTAGGGGCACGGATGCTTTTCATATATGTGTTTTGCGAGGTAAAAGTCAATGTTGAAAAAACTACATTAAAACATGATAAAATTAATGAGTTTTAAAATTCAAAATTGGTCATGGTTGATTTTTTTAGGGCAAACAATGAGGCCGATGTTGATAGCCCTTCTTGTAAGCTATGTCTACGTTTATAATTTATAACTAATTTAGTGGTTTTTGTTGCTTGTCTATTTTCCTTAAATATTTTAATTCATTAAAAGTATATGAGTAAATTTTACAAAACTACATGACTTTAACCGAACTATCGTAAAACTACATATTTAAGTCGGTATATCACAAAATTACAAATTTAACAACAAATTTATTACAAAACTATAGATTTAAGATAAAGTACCATAAAAATATTAATTTAGTAATAAAATTATCAAATAACTATAATTTTAGCACCAATTTAATCACGAAACTACAACATTTACAACTTGAAGATAATATTAGTGCTAGAAATATGTAGTTTTGTGATAACATTAATGTTAAATCCATACTTGTTATACTTCGTATTAAATTTATAGTTTTATGATAAAATTGGTGCTAAGTCTATAGCTTTACAATACAATATTTTAAATATGTAGTTTTGCAATAGTTTGGTCGAGTATATGTAAGTTTTATAGTAAAATTTACTCAAAGTATAAGTATACAAGTCTTCCACTAGAAATCTATAATCTATAACTATCTATAAAGCAAGTGTTTCCACCCAAAATTTTGTTGTGCCTGGCTATTTTACAGAAAATCCCTCGAGTTTTTTCAAAATTAACCCGCAATCCACCTAACTTTTTTTAAAAAAAATCAGTTATACGTACGATAGAGCTTATCTTAACTACTTAAAAATCTATAACTTTTCGATCATCAAATCGTTTTTTCGTCCAAATCTATAAAATTTCCGATCCGTATAACCTCTCGCTCCATTGTTGCCTCGCTTTCCTCACCTCCAGCAAGCGAGCCTGACTCACGTGCCTCCTGCCTCGCTGTGCATTGCCCTGAGCGGCGGCCGAGCACACGCTGCACGCTTGAGCTAGCGCGCCACCGTCGAACAAGGGAGAGAAGCGCTGTGAGGCGGGATGCCTCCGACGCACTCCTATCGTCGGCGGCCGAAGGCATGGCCGAGCGCTGTCACCTTCCGCGTGAGGACAGGAGGAAGACGACATCCTGTAGCTTTTGGCGATTTTATATTTTAGCCTCATATTTATGGTAAATCACGGACAGTCCTAGAGTCTATATCGAGGCCTCATTGGTGTGATGTTTGACCATAGTCAAGTGGGGTAAGCAAATTATAAGGAGATGCAAGGGTTCGCACGCATGTTAATAATAACATGCAACTTATCATATTCATCAATATACTTTTCTAACTAATAATATCGAGTCGTAAATATTTTAAACTTTTACCAAATTTTTAATCGGTTTAAAGTATCGGTAAGTCAATATCTATTTTCATTGTATTTTTGACTTAATTTGATGAAATTAAATTAACTTAGACTATCTATCCGATACTATTTTTTAATCAAGGTCCAAGCGGTATACAAAGTTTAAAGACACTCTTGCTTTTAAAGTTATATATATATAACTATCTCTAAAGCAAATAGCGTTTCTATTCAAAATTTTCGTCCGTCGATTATTTTGCGAAAACCCCTTGAGTGCTTATAAAATTAACTTCGCAGTCCCAATGCTGAAAATAAAGGGAGAGCTTGGATGAAAAAAGACCTCCTGCGTCCCTCTCTTCCGTCCCCATACGCGTCGCGCCCGCGCCGCACTGCGCCCTCCTCCTCCGTCGCCGCTCGGAGCTCCCGCGCGTCGCTGGACCTTCGCCCTCCGTATGTTTTTTCCTGCGTCGTCGTCCCGTTACAACGCACGGGTATGTGAATTAGTAAGTATACAAGTCTTACGCTAGAATTATTTTTTATTGTTTCGTTATTCTTTCATGGCTAATTGTTATTAGCCGTAGAACAACCAATCAAGAATAAAACGAAAAATCTGTGCCAAGCCCACCTGACTTTTTGTTTAGACTGTCCTATAGTTGAACCCATCTAACTTTTCTGGGCCTGATGCCCTGACCGATTTCATTGTGCCCTCTTGCAACATCCAAATCCTTTACAGCCCATGTACGAAACCGAAGCACTCGCCCATGTACCACTGTATAGACCATTTTAGATGGACGATGGCAGAGCTTTGAAATTCGTTCTCGCCCGGTTGCACATAAAATCGTTCTCCATGGATTTTTTAAGATAATGGAGTAATACAAGGGAAAAGTAGATAACGTAGTATACTTTGTAGTACTAGCACACAAAGACAGGCAATACAAAAACGTACTCCCTCCGTCTCAAAATATAGGTGCAGGAAGGTTTTTGGAGAGATTAAGGATTAGGTATAAAGGTCAAAAATACCCCTCTGAAACAAAGTGGAGTTGGTTGGCAGTACGTTGATGAGGGGTAATTCGGAAACTTGTGTGTCTTTTTTTGCTTCTGGTAGTTGTATTTTGAGACAAAATTTGAATAGCTCTGGTAGTTGTATTTTGAGACGGAGGTAGTATATATCATCTTAGAACGCGATCACGTGCATCTGGGTTCTGGGATATACTTGCTCCCTGGGGCTATATATGAATGCATACAACTATACAATACAAAGTAGCAGTACACGGCTCGGTCGATCTCTGCCCCTCTGCGTTCCAAGGGAAACGAAGCCTTCGCAGGTACGGCAAAAATCACGACACACTCCTACTGGTGTACAGCCGGCACCGGTTATTGCCTCCCACCGTGCCGCGAGTCACGTAGGTAGTACAGTTCGCTTCGAGGCTACGCCTCCTCTCGCCTCGAACCGCCACTCAATATCCGCCGACGCCCACAGCCACGGCGGCTAGGACACAACCCGGGCGCCGCGAGTAAAATGCACTCTCCACGTCGCGTTCGGCATCTGCGACGCGTACGCGTAGCGCGTAGCGCCGTGCGGGCGCAATGTTACAACTACAAAAGATCAATGACGGTTGCTCTCATCCTTTTTAATGGTTGTCACGCATATACATATATATAAATACACAAAAGATAAATGAAAGGTCACACATATCTCATTTGCCCCCATTCCATTCTCTCAATTCATTCTATTTGCAACACATTATCGCACGCTTTGCTCGTGAAGAAGAGAAGAAGCGAGAAAGGTAGGAGCAACGAGAGAAAGAAACAAGATTGAAAATCAAGATCACGGAGAAGGTAACAATGCCTCGTGATGTATCTCTGGCAATCTTTTTCGTCGATTTGGTCTTCTTGATTCTCCACCGTGCCGACCACAATCAAAACCCGCGTTGAACTTCTTGCGATGTTCCGTTATCCCCTTCACGAACGGCAAGCCGGTGAACATCGGCTCAGGTCATTACCATGGAAGAGAGGGAAAAGGGGGAGAGATAGCGTCTTCGATGGCGTCCCCGAACCCCAGCTCCCAACGCGCGCCGGCGCGCCTGCAGCGTGGATGCGGCGGCTGCGCCTAGCGCGTGGCGCGCGGTGCGCACGGCGTATGTCTGCGAAGCCATGCCGCGCGGCGGCCGCCCACCCGCGTGGCGTCGGCGGCGCCCTCGGGCGCGGCGCGTGGCGGCGGCCCCGGCGCGTCGGCCTCCGCGTGGCGGCTGCCCTGGCGGCGGCCTTCCACTGTGCGTGGCGGCCCCAACGGTGGCTTCCGTGCGGCGGCGGAGACTTCCTCCGTGCGGTGGCGGCGGTTTCCACTGTGCTGGCGGGGCGGCGGCCTCCGTGCGGCATCGGCGTCCTCGGGTGCGGCTCGGTGTCGGCCTCCCGCGTGAGGAGGCGGCCGCTTCTCCGTGCGGCGGCGGCTTTCCGCGGCGGCGCCGCAGGCACGACGGTTGGGGCGTCGGCGTGGCACCTCCTCTCGGCCGCATAGCGGCGGCGACGTCCTTCCCACGTGCTGCGGGGACGGCGTCCTCCCCGTGTGGCGACGGCGACGCTCCCCGTGCGACCATTTTCGCCTGGCGGCGCCCTAGGGTTAGGGTTTCAACCCTAACCTTCCTCTTTATGCATAGGCTGGTTTGGGGCGGGGTTGGTCGGCTCGGCCTATTGGGTTGCGGCCCAATAACCCCACACCATTTTTTAATTTTATTTAGAATTACAAATTTACAAATTAGCCCCTTAGTTTCCTATAAATTGCGTTTCGGTCCTCGGACAACATATTTACTTCATGTAAATTGCAATTAAATCCATAGCCAGTCTATGAACATATTTATCCATGTTAAATACAATTTACTCTATGCAATTTACATATTAAGTTTCAGCTTTCTATATAAGCATTTAATATTAATTGCAAATGCTTTGGGTTGATTTTCTCATTTTTGAAATAATGTATAATTTCTTAACTGATATCGACCATACACAAGGGTAGTACCTTAGTACTACGTAGGATTTACTCCTCAAAGTGCATGACCAATATCTAGTTTTGAAATTTTGGTCTACACTTTTGGGAACAACTTTTATTTATTTTCAAATTGGTCATACACAAGGTAGTGCCTTATTACTATTGCGGGATTTTTTATCCTCAACGTGCGTATCCAATTTGATTATGAATAATTCAAGTCTATACCCAAGTGATTACCATACAATTTATTTTTCATATTGATCACACACAAGGTAGTATTATATACTACTGCGGGATTTTTATCCTCAACGTGTGTACCCGATGTTGAAAAATGAATTAAAAACATAGTTAACACCGTTGGTGCTTGACTATGTTATTCCACAAATAGAGAATATCTCTATTTTCAAGTATACCTTGATTAATTGCATTTCGCCTTATTTATTCAACATTGTCATAGAATTTTCATAAACCTGTGGCCCTACATATGTAGGCACAATGGCTAACAAAGAGTTCGAGGCTCTCGCTCTTGATGGCCATAACTTTTCCCCATGGGTGATGGATCTCAAAATGAGTCTATCATTGCACGGAATGTACGAGGCTATTGCTCCTCCCCAACAGGGAGTTTTTCCATTAGTACCGCCTCTCAAATATAATGCCTTATTCATTATACGAAACCACATCCATCCAGATCTCAAGGCTGAGTATTTGATGTAGGAAGGCCCACGCGCTCTGTGGCTTGCGCTTCAAACACGGTATGAACAGCAAAAGGCAGTCAACCTGCTAGAGGCAACAAATGAGTAGAACGATCTCCGTCTACAAGATTTTATATTGTGGGAGAGTTCAACCATGTTGTTCATAAACTCGTGCTAAACTGAAGTTTTGCGAAAGGAGTCAACTCATGCGGATAAAATTGAGAAGACATTGTCTACCATGCTTCCCGCTCAGATGATCCTTCAGCAACAATACCGTGAAAGTAGTTTCACTTTATTCTGAGTTGATCAAAACATTACTTCACGCAGAAGGGCACAATGAGCTCCTCCTTTGGAACTCCAACCTGCAACCCATGGGAACTAAGCCTTTGCCAGCAGTGCATACCAACACTCAGAATAAACAACCAAAGAATGCTACTCATCATAGTAATTCGGAAACTTCATAGGAAAGAACAAGCGCGGGAGACAGAGATAGCGTGAGTCTCATGGTGCTTATAAGGGATAGAATATTTCACGGTCGTATAACAAAAGGCATAACAAGTCAAGCACTTGTGCCAAATGTGGTTACTACAACCACCCGACACAGAAATATCGCACCCCTTAGCACTTTGTGGAATTGTACTTGTATTCTGTGGGAAAAGGATGCTCCACTCATGGACATTCCAATCAAGGTGGAAAATTTGAAGCACACTTCAACTCCCAACCTGATGTCAACATGGAACAAGATTTTCCACTTGACGTTCCTCAGCAAGATACCCCTAGGTGCTCTTACACCGCTCCAGCGGAAACAAGCAACACCGAGGTACTACCACCACCTGATGGGAACACCACTATTGAGGACAATATGCTCATGGAGTTCGTCTCTGGTGACATATACATGATCATCTCATGTAAGACATGACTAATATTTTCAAATTTGACTTTTCCATACTCACATTTGAATGGAATTTATTTTCCTATCATGAGTGTTAAGATATCAACAATATTGTTGGGGCATATGGCATCACTGCTATTTTTGCTCAACCCCAACAAAATGCTCAGTTCATTCTGCAGTATAGTCCATATACACAGAAATGCCAAATTAAATATTTGGCTCAACTATATCTCCAACTCATTGGAGGCAAGCTTGTTCTTTGGAACAGTTTGAAGTTTACTTCAACAAGCAAACACTTGCAAAAGTCTTCATATTTTCATTGGAAATATTATTAGCCTAATATCGTACTACCACATGTAGTATGTTGTCCATTACCAAAAATATCATGTATTTCATACATGGTATATATATATATTCTATATGAGTGCAAAGCCTTTTGGATTCTGCCTCAATCTATATAGAACCATTTGAGATTCTACCAGATGGAAAGGAATCTTGTTTAGTGCATCATTGTACCACTAAAATAATTATGAGACATTATGCTCTCTCCATGGGTATTCAATTGATCACGGATATGTTTATGTATCCTGATTCCACAAATACCCTATGATGTTCTCATATATTTAGTTGCATGGTTTTCAAATGGGGACTAAATACTAAGGAGCGATGATGAAAATCTTCACTCCACTTAGTGCAATATATATGAAAACTATATAATTGTACAAATTCCTTCCATATCATCCGGGGTGTATTATACATACATCAATCCCATTATATATGTTGCGTATAAAATAATTTTCTCTATTGATCCCATCAAGATTTGACATATTTGCCTTGATCATTCTAACTTCAGGATGATGAGAAAATTATTATCAATTCTATTGGTCACAACATCCATATGAGCCACTAAATTTCTTGAAGAAATTCAAGAACATACATGTGACTCCATTTGTAATTTTATGGACCATAACGATACTATGTAATGCATATTTTTGCATCTACAATGTTGTCCTAAGTATGTGCCTTACTCATAAGGTACCACAAATTTGCCAAACTTATTGCTCAAATTCTTCAATTTAGAGCAAATGATCTTGGACGCGGGATCTAATCCATTTACATGGAAATATTTGGTTTTTAGGGACTACATCATTAAGTATCTTATGTCCATACACATAATGGTCCAATTGAATCTCTCATTGAGAGAATCAAGCTTGTTGTTTGATGACCCAAAGTAGAATTACCATTTACCAACATCTAGTTGGTGCCATGCGGATTTACATACCACATCATAAATCCAAATTTACCATACTGCAATCATACGGCTCCCTCCGTTGCAGTTAGTACGTGGAGATTTGGCTCTATAGCCAAAACATTTCCCATCTGCGAATCGGTAACGTTTTGCACGTACTGATATCACCACCGCAGCATACATCAGTGGGCATTGGAGGTCTAAACGAGGTATCATTACCCGTCACTCAATAATACCTTAGATCTCTACTTGGGGATTCATTCATTGTCCGTATGCTGAATACATCTTTGAGGAAGATTCCAGGCATTAGGGGAAGATTCTTACCACACATACAATATAATGCCAGGAATCAAAAAGAGAATGTCATTATTGATATTTGATCCTCATATCCACGTACCAAAGAATCTGAACCAAGAGTTCAGAATATCTTATATTTGCAACATATTACAAATAGTTTGTCAAGTGCATTGTCACCAAATCTGATTCCCGTTGAATGTGCCAGAAAGAGTGGAGGTACCTAATAAAACCACTCAACTCCTAAATCTTAATAAGAGGGGGAGAAGTATGGTCACATGGGGATACAACTTCTTGAATGCATTCTCGGATTAGGGGGAGAAAATTCTCTAAGACAGTACATACATATCAACATCATGTTGATAGACACTATAGATATTTACTATCCAAAGCCTGTGGATGTTTACCATCCAAAAGCCCAAGTATAACTTGTGCACAAATTCGGGCGTTGGGTCATTGGAACACCCTAACTCTTCTATTATGGGAAATGACATGGAGTTTAAAGGGTATATATTTCCACATGATTAATTGGTTCCATTGAAACAATCATACAAAATACTACAAATTGTCGACATACTCCTCAAAATTGCTATGCATCTTATACGGATCCGACCACAAGTCCTAGGTAGAGTGTTCAAACACTCAAATTGGGTCAACTAAAGGTGGCAATTAAGGAGAATTGCTTTCACTCAATAGTGAGGAGTCATTACCTCACGAAATGACTTCTCCTCACAATGCATTCCCTATGGAAGCATTATGGATTTGAAAATTCATAAGGTGGTGAAATAGTGAGAGCTTGTAGCGCATGGTTTATGCAGAGACCTAGCATAACATACCCATTGGTATGTGTGGAAATTATGTTCCTATATTGATAATTGACGGATAAAATTTGATTTGAATAGATTCGGACTATAAGTCCCAATGGACTTTGTATTTTGAATCAAAGCACAAACCACAACATACATTTGTGTATAAATTAAGTCACTCTATGACTTGAGATAGTCAAGTTGATTGTGGTACAACCGACTAGGTGAATCTCTTCCACGAAGGATGTCTCCCATCTCGATGATTTCACTGTGTGACCATAGTAAAGTCTCATTGGATTTTATACATCTTATATGGCACATATCAAAATAGGCAGTCATCATATATGACGGAATTTGAGATGACACATTTGGGTAAGTCAAATTACGCTTAAGTCTATAGCTTAAGCATATACATCGATCATCCAATATTCAATTGATATTGTCTACCAATATCCAAATAATATTGGACAATTATACGTCCAACACTATTGATCATTCAATCCCTAAATATGAATCAATATCCATTCGGACCACAGGGTGATAACCTTAGTGCCATCAAAGCGCTTATGTATCTTGCATATCGCAACAGGCCTGATATTGCATTTGCAGATACTTGCTATAGCTTGAAATGCGTAACTTCTATAACACCTAAAGGTGGGAGTCAAAAGGATATCCGCAGATATCTATATGGCAGAAAGGATCTTGATTTATTGCTATATGAATTAAGATATGATCATAGATGGGTATAAAGTACGACTATCTAATCCCCATAATGCTAAACCATATATTGATGTTATTGTAGTAAAGTTCTCATGAGAGCCATTAAACTTGACTCTAGTGACTACTTCCACTCCTCATTCTAAAGTATTACATTAACATGTATAACTTCATTGAATGGTCACTTTTGGTTCTATCGAATCACTAGCCATTATCTTTAAGGATAATGCAACTTATGTTGCTTGGATGTAAACAGGTTATATATAAGCAATATCATTATATTGCCTTATATAAATGTGTTATTCTCACGTTAGTGAACATAAACACCTTGCAAAATAAATCAAGTGATAACTCCACGAGATTTATTCACGTCTCTATCAATTTTCATATTTCGCAATCTATTATTGAGATTGGTATGCAATGACTTTGAGGGTTGCAAGGTTCGGGGGAGATTCCTCTTGAAACAATAACCTGTTCAAAACATCATATTATACTCTTTTCCTCTATGAGTTTTCCTCATGAGGGTTTCTCATAGAAGATTTTTAATGAGGCAATATCAATACAAGTTTTATATGTCGTATCTCTTATTTTTCCCTATCGAGGTTTTTATATGGAGATATCTTAGACATACATATGTCCTGTTTTTTCCAACGGGGTTTTTAAGGTGATATCAATGACATATATTGTCCTCTAAACTATATATGAGTTTTCTCCTCCAAAGGTTTTCTCATATTAGTTTACAATAAGGCGATAATCATTATGTTGTATCACTTTCTCCTTGTTTTTTATTGGGTTTGAAGGAGTTTTTAACAACATATCTATCAAGTATTTCTCCTTGTTTTTATCCAACATGATTTTTTTGAAGGATTAATGCTATTCATTGATCTCAAGATGGATTCGATCAAATGAGGAGTGTTACAATTGCAAAAGATCAATGGCGGTTGCTCTCATCCTCTCGACGGTTGTCACACATATACATGTATATAAACACACAAGAGATAAATGAAAGGTCACATATATCTCATTTGCCCCATTCCATTCTCTCAAATTATTCTATTTGCAACACGTAGGAAACGGTTGGGCGAGGTGGTGAGCTTGGTGGTGACCGTGACTCTACGAGTTAGTTGATTTTATATCACTGATATGATACGTTAGTTAATTTTATATCACTGTTGTAGAGAACTTGCGTGGCTGGGGATCGGATTGGGCCAAGACGTTGGAAACTTGAAATTAAGGAGGATCGCAACTGCTCGTGGTCGTGGGGCGCCGTCGCCGGCTGGTACAACTAGAACAGGTAACGGAACGACCCGGTCGATCGGGCCTAGTTAGTTGCCGTGCCACGAGGCGAACCGAATGGGGTTTTGTGCCGGTGGGTGATCGACCCGGTGTGCCAACCTGACGAGATGAGATCGTCCGGCGCCCGGCCGCCGTGCTGCACGTACGGCAGCAAAAATAATGGGTTGTGATGCTGCCAGTGGCAGCAATCCAGACGCGATCTTCGCGAGACGGTGGACGCGGCATCTCTACTAGCTAGTACTACTAGCATGATCCCCTCTCTCCCAATTGCTCCATTGTTTACGCGTCCAGGAAGATCTTGTCCCGCTCCTGTTCGCTGCGCCGGCACGAGCTCACTCGCACCGGCACCGGCAGCCCATCTCCCAGAGTCACATGGTCGGGGACTCGGGATGAATTGTTTGTGTAGTCTTTGCCGCACGGCCAGTTCTTGGGATCATGTAGCCTGCAGACACTAATGGAGTGAAACCAATTCTACCTTTCCGTGCACTGTGTTTCAGCAAGAGCAAAACAATTGTGAAACCCAGCTGGCCAGTTCGTACTTCGTACCGCTACGATTACTGTCACCGACATGGCACAGCACCTCGTCATACACGGGGACTACAGCTACTGTGTTGCCACCTCAACGCAGGAGAACGCCATCATGCTACAGCGGTGGCTGCCACCGTCGCAGAAACTGCAAGAGCAGATGCAATCGTCGACAAAAACGGAAGCACCCGTACTACACCAGGAGGAGCAGCAGCAGCAGCAGCTATAATTTAATCCCATTGGGGCGGGAAAAAATTAAAGAAATGCAGCAGAAAGGGAAGGAACGCACTGCTTTGCCCGCTAGATTCCGCTGAGCCATGATTCGTGGTTGATTAGCCCAATGATGAACTTACTCCTTTACCTGTGTGGTGATGATTCGGTGATCGAGTAAAATAAACGGGGATCCGTGGCGAGTGGCGCCAAACGGCCAAAGAGGTGTCTCCTCTCAACCACCTCGTCGGCAACTTGCCGCCGTGGCCTGGCCTCTCCGTGATTGACGTATGCGCTAGCTGGGGCCTCCGCTGCTTCGTCTCCGTGCGTGCGCATGAATGAACGCGACTGGTTGAGATGCTCTGATTTACCCTTCTTTTTTTCATCTGAATCCCTGACATATAAATCTTTTATTCAGTGATTTAAAATTAGAAAAAATAAGTTAAAAAAATTATGTTTCAAATGCGACACGAGACAGGCATGTTTATGGCAACTAACAAGAGGGTATTCGGTTTCAGTATTTTAATCGAAGTGAGTGCACGTATCTTGAAGAGGACAGGCACCGTCTCGGTAGGCTTTGGCCATGGCAGGGTTTAAGCAGAGGAGCGAAGAGCAACTGGCCAAGCAAGTAAGGAACATTGCATTTTATTTCTAGGCTCCATTTTATATGGATATATATGCTTGGCCTTTGATGGTTTAATTGGGATGCAAGGGAACATGCGTGGGGATTTTTTTGTTTATCCCACTTTTAGTTTGTTATTATTTTAAATTTTGTATTATCATATGAAAAAAACCAATAAACAGGTTTTTATGTGGATATTGAGGTTGTCCGTTTGCACGCCTACTGTTTAAGCACGTGTTATCCTTGTCAAGCATATCTTTATTAGCATGTACTTCATATCAAATTTTATATCAAAGTAACCCCTCATAGTTACCGTCTTCCATATAATTAAAGAAAAACCAGCATTTTTCATATATAGCCGTTTTCTGTTGGTGTTCCTTTTTCAATCTTACAACTTACTGTAGTGCAACACAACAAAACTAATTATCCAAAACTAAAGTATTAAGAAAAAAGGCAAAATTACTTCACAAAATGAAAACAATACTTACTGTAGTGCAGCACAACAAAACTAATTATCCAAAACTAAAGTATTAAGAAAAGAGGCAAAATTACTTCACAAAATGGAAACAATCAGGTTGACAATACGCAGGTGTTTACAAATAGGCAAAACAAAAGGAACGGTTGCACTCCAACGATCCAATTGGTGTTCCACATGCTGACATGCGTGCCAAATTACTTCGAAAAGTATAATCCAAGCCGTGCGTGCACGTACGAATTGTTTTGGCTCCATGCCCATTTGACTTTTGAATTTCGTTTGAATGCATCAGATATCCGAGGCCTAAGCATAAAACTACCAGGCGTTTCGTTGTTGGGACTTTTATTTTGTTCACACACATTTCAAAAACTTCGCCGAGGTATACATTGCTTTCATTTGGTCGTTGGCTCCACGTGCATTCGACTTTTGAATTTCGTGTCAAATTATTGTTTGCTTGTGTTGATGCCTTGAAGACATGAAAGCACAAACACAACAAACGAGTCAGTTTTGTAGTTGGATGTTTTAATTATTTCACGTACATTTTCAAAAAAAAATTGAGTTCAAGTTCAGAAGGCGGGTTGGCAGTGGCACTACATCTCCGAAAAGTGAACAGTTCTTCGGTCCACCAGAAAGTCTTGCCCATGTTAGGTGCGGCACGGAGGATGTCACTAATGCAAGAAAATGATATTTATAAAAAAGAAAGAAACATAAATGTGCAAGCAATTTAATGATTTTGTTGACGTGTTCGTTTCAAAATCGAAGATGATACTGTTTTCTGATCCGGACCAAATCTCAATGATTGTTTGGTGCATCCAGAAGCAGCTTAGATTTAGCATGGCAATATAAGATACAAAATCAAACATTCGAGGTTTGTAGCAGTACACTGCCCGGTACTATTCGATATTTCGATCGATCTTCAGATAGGGCACACTATGAAGTGATTTTTACTGGGTTTATTTTAATTTTAAATAGCTATACTTCTAAATTATACCAAAGAATAAGTCAAATTATAAGTAGTATAAGTATATCCAGTGATTAAAAACTATACCATTAGATTAGTAACTGAAAATATTTTCCCCACAAAGTTGATTTTATACCTATACTGAATATATTTATGAGAAATTAATGATTAAAATTTAAACTCGAATATTTTTGAACTAAATATGATATATATATATATATAATTAAGATAACGGAAGGACCCGGTAAAAAATGCTCCTCAGGTCTCAGCATGCGTATGGGTGCAAGATTGCATCCACATACGCTTTTCATGGAGGAATTAATTTAGCATGCAGTTATTGAATGTGACCAACATACGTCAACATTAAAGTTAAATACGAACTCCTCCGTTGCTCGGTTGATTACACGTTATTGCTGCTTTCACAACCGGTTAATGAAGGTCTTATTACGGAGGCAGGACAATCAAGAGGTACTAAACATCATATTATTGTTGTTCGTCATCAGACAGAAATGTTTTTTTCTCTAAAGAAGGAAACACTTTTCTCCACACAAAAAAAGCAGTAGCAATCGCATCGAAGTGTTCTCATACTCGTTCGTCCGTACAAAGAACGCATCTCAAATGTATCAGGATTGAAGACATATCTTTTCTTAGAGTAAATTTATAAAACTCTGTCGATGTTCAGATGGAAGCGGCTATGGTTGTTACAGCTCGCCTATTGCGTTGATGGGTAAGGCACTGTTGGTGTTGGCCACAGCACACGGGCACGTCAATCCTGAGCTTTACATTTTGGGAGTAGGGATTTGCACACGAGAGAGTGGGTATTTTCACTGATCAGTGTGTAGAATCCAATGTCAATGTCAGGTGAGGCAGCAGGCAGAGGATGGCGCCAAGGCAATGGCATGGAGTATCATCATGGTCCAGAGACGCCATGGATGGTTGTTGGTGCAGCTGTGTGCTGTGGATGGGAGCCATGGGAGGTACGGCGTCGTGTACCGGAGGGAGGGAAACGGACCGTTGGTGAGGGTGGGCCCCTACACCCCCAATCTCTCTCTCTCTCTCTCTCTCTCTCTCTCTCTCTCTCTCTCTCTCTCTTCCGTTCCGTGTCGCCTTCTTCCCCGCGACAGCTGCCGCCAATTAATTATTCTACCCCCATTAAACCACCTCCTCCACCTCCACCCTTCTTCTTGTTCTTCCCACCTCCCCCACTCCTCCCTCCTCCTCGCGCCCAATCTCCTCCCCCTGAATCTTCGTACTTGTTTACCCCGTCTCGTCGTGTCGTGCTGCCCACCAACTGCTCGTCTCGGGCGTCGTGACGGTTCTTCCCTGCCGGCAATTTGGTGGAGGGAGCAGCGTGGATTGGGGGAGGAGTCGTCGGCCTTCCTGGCCGTTCTTGGCGCGTGCGCGGGAAGGGCGTTTTGGAGAGATTCAGGTGGCATTCTGATCCGGCATTCGCGGTTTCTTGGGCGGCGGCGGCTGCTGCGGCGGCGGTTGGTGGCCGGGCAAGTCGTCACCAGTGCAGTGGCGCCTTTCCGCGGAAGCTTTTGTTTTTTTCCGCCGGCGCCGTGTGCTGCTGGTGTGTGGTGGGGATGCGCCTCGCCTTTTTGCCGCCTACGTGTGGCGTGGCGCTCAAGCGTCGGCGCAATTGCGTTGGTTTCTGGTAGATAAAAACCGCATCTTTTTGTTGGGTGGGAGCTCGGGCGAAGGTTCCTGGTAATGCCGAGCATCCGAGCTCCGGCTTCAAGCAGACGGCCACGCTACAGGTAGATAGATCCTTCTGCAATGGAGGGGATGGAATGGAGTAATTTCTCGCAATTCTTTTTTTTGTTGGGATGATGTTACTTACTCTGTTGATTTGTAATCATGTGTCCCTCTGCAGGTGGCTGTCAAGTGCAGGCCACTGACAGACAGCGAGCGGCGGCGTTCGCGGCATATCATACAAGTCATTGATGATAAGGTGCAGGCTCTGGTTTAGCAATGCACAATTAGTTGTGTAATTGGCCAGTTAGAATTTTGCCAGAATGTGATTGTAATGTGTTGCTTGTATGTTTTTCCCCCAGAATGTGGTTGTGCTGGACCCTGATCTGTCCAAGGACTACCTGGAACTAATCCAAAACCGGACCAAGGAGAGAAGATACAGCTTCGATCATGTCTATGCGCCCGGTGCTCCAATGCGGTACGCAGGCTCAGATAGCTTTTGATGCTCTAATCTGGAAATACTTTATCTGTTACCAAATGGGCTCAGATGCTGATTACAGCAAGTGCTTGGAACTGCACCACAGTTTGGAAATTCCTGAATTGTTCATAACTAGCATGTTAGGAAATGATGCCCCAAAAGGCCAAACCCCAACCTACTTCCTTGGATCATTAACTGCTAAATTTAGGAGGTTCTCGTGCTTTGTACAGTTGAAACAATACTGTTGGTACCTACAAAAGGCCAACGCGGAGTATTTGTACTATTGTTCAGTCTGGAGAAATCCAGTATGTACTGTTATTAGTGTTAGGTAGTCTACCTAACAAATACATACGTCTGGTTAAGGGAAAAGGACTGTAGTTTAGTTGTATTAAACTCCACAACCTAGATCTTCTTAGGAAAACCTGCACTGTAAGCATGCCTTGTACACCTATACATTAACTTCATTGCTCCAACCTTTAATACTTGCAACTCTGGGTCCCTGTCAAAACCAGTCATCCTGACACAGTTCCAGTATTCGACACTACGGCCATCTTAGATACACACGACCACTTGCGCCTATTGTATTAAGGTCTGAAAATTATGTAGTGTAGTGAGTTACCGCATGTGGTTATTTGGTGGACCATACAACCAGAGTGCTTAGTGCAGGAGTGCCAAATTGCTTGTATACTAATCTATTAGCCTGTTTAAAGCAAAATCCATCTGCAAATTTTGTAGTCAGCAAGATCCTGGCTGGAAACAAAAAAGCTGACTATCAAATGGTAGCAACTTATTCTACCATATAGCCTATCTTATCATTGTAGTCCATCAGGTCTACCAAAAATAATTATCTTTTTCATAGAAATACGTCCCTATTTTTTAAAAAAGCAACAAAAAATTCAAATGGCGCTAAAACGATTTATGTTCTATATCTGACCTCTGTCAGTCACATTCATATAGACAAGATGTACAAAACATAAACAATTGTTGTTTGATCACTGGACCATGTTGGGCTGATTAATGAAGACATGTAAATGAACATATGCTTTGTAAATAAATTTTAATTAGCTTATACATAATTGGGCTAACCAGTTTGTAATTGTGTGCTTCTATATAGTTTTGCTAACTGGTTTGCAGTTATGTACATATTTTTGTTACCACTTTCTGCATTTTGTTTCGTTAGACATACATTATCTTACTGAAGTAGATGTTTTCTTGAACTGCAGTTGCCTAAAACTGTAAGTCTTGGGGCTATATAAAAATGGTTAAATTCTTTAGATCTTAATATATTTTGTTTCTGATCTTGAGAGCTTTTCAGTATCTATGTTTCCGTTACTGAAAAAATGTATGAGAATTACAAGATGAGAATCTGTTGTGTGCACACATATGCACCAGCTTGCTTGCTTGTTAACTGCTGGGCCCAAATGCCATGTTCTCTTGTACTCCACTATCACATTTTAAGATTGTGCTTTGATAATGCAATTACATTACTTGTGCAGGATGTTTATATGAATATATCTTCTACAATTGCTGGTGTAGTTCAAGGCCTTAATGCAACAGTCTTTGCTTATGGTTCTACTGGAAGGTACATGTTCACTGGATAGTTTTGTTATATGCAAGCATACTGCCTGCTGCACATATTGCTATTATCACACATACTTACAGCCGTAAATTTCTGAACTCTGAATTATCTCATTTGCTGCTATTGTTAGATATGGTTTACATTTGAAAAACTTGCTACACTCAGTCGGTATGACATGAAAGTGTTTCTTCTAATCAACCACATTATGTTTGCCTGAATTTCCTCTTAGGATTTTTCCTTTGTGATGCCTAACTTGAACTATTGTGAATTTGTGATATGTGATATATACTATATCTGCTGAGTTCACCTCATGCCTATTGTAAACAATATCATGATTATGTTTAGTCCATTGCCGTTCTTGTTTTGTGAAAATTTAAAAAAATGCTAAAACAAACTAAGATCATCCTATCTTTTCAGTAAACTTGAACTTTGGTAATAAAAGCCTCTTTGGTTCTTTTTTAATCATGACATAATATGAAAATCCTATCTTTTCAGTAAACTTGAACTTTGGTAAGAAAGGCCTCTTTAGTTCTTCTTTTATCATGACACAATATGAAAAATATGACCTCACCACTTTACAGAGCTTCCTTGGTGAATAACTATTATACTATTTGGGCAAGTTCGTTTTTCCTTTTTATGGGAATCCACGCTCATCATTGTGTCCATTAATAACGAAGTTTTACATATACTTCAATACTGATCTAGAAGCTGAAATGGCTGTTATTAGTATTACCCTCCATATGCATAATGTGAAATATTATGTTGTTTGTGATTGTGCAGTGGAAAAACTTATACAATGGTTGGAACCCATAGTGATCCTGGTCTTATGGTTCTTAGCTTTCGCACAATCTTTGATCTGGTAAAGAAGGATGACAGTAAAGATACGTTTGAGGTCTCTTGTTCATATCTAGAAGTGTACAATGAGGTAATGTGCAATATATATTTTCTTAAAAAAGTTAACTCTTAGTCATTAAATTCTCTATACTACATATAAACTTTCGTGAAACAACTCTGTGCTTTCTGAATTCCAGGTTATCTATGATTTGCTTGAAAAATCCTCAGGTCACCTGGAGCTTCGTGAAGATCCTGTGCATGGTATAATGGTTGCTGGTTTAAGAAGCATTAAGGTTTCTAACTTCCTCTAATCTGTTTAATTTTTGTGATAATTAGAAAACGGATACCTTCTAGTAGTAGTGCCAATTCTGGCATTTTTGTTTTGTTTTCTTGATATTTTTTGGCCATCCTAATGCTTGTAACCTCTTTTGTGCATGTAATATCCTCTCGTCATTGAGTCAATTAAGGAAGAGAGATGATTTTTAAGCTGCACGATTTAATTGACCTGCATGGTTTTTTTGTCCTTTCCTGGAAGAAATACTTGTAGATACCAATTCTTTCAGACTTGTTCAGCTATTTAGTAATCTTTTTTCTTTTAATGATTAGTTCATATGACCAATTTCTGCCCTTTGTAACAACAGCAAGTGGTCTACTGTGTTTGCATGCCATTCCTCATCATATTCGTTAAAATAGGCCTAGTCAACATCCCATTCACCTCTACATATAAGAATAATTTGATGATCAATCTTTTATTTGCTTAGGTTCACTCAGCAGATAAGATTCTTGAACTCTTGAACATAGGCAACAGTCGGCGCAAGACAGAGAGCACAGAAGCAAACTCAACTTCTTCACGGTAATTACATATTGTGAATTTCCTTCTTTCCTTTCTGTAAGTAGATGCTGTTATGGCCATTCAGCTTTTGAAGAATTTATTGATATCTTGCTTAGCAAAACAATGCATTTCTGTCTGTTTAATGAACTGCTATTAAAGGAGTATACTTAATATCTTGATCTGATGTATCACTGAGATTCTGTTTCTACGAAGACAGCTGCTGTAGGTAGGACATAGTGCTGGACATCTTTACTATATTCTATTAATAAGATTTATCCTTTTTAATTCCAAGGTCACATGCTGTCCTGGAGATAACTGTGAAGCGAAAACAAAAAGGACAATATGGTAGTCAGGTTCTTCGTGGAAAGCTTGCGTTGGTTGACCTTGCGGGCAGGTAATACACTAATACCCACTCCTTTTTTGGTTTTTCTCATTTCACCCTGCTAAGAAAAGCAAGCTATAAAGCAACGCTTATATTTATAACAGTGAGAGGGCCTCTGAAACAAACAACTTTGGGCAAAAGCTTAGAGATGGAGCCAACATTAACCGTTCACTTCTAGCGCTAGCGAACTGCATCAATGCCCTTGGCAAGCAAAATAAGAAAGGTCTTGCATATGTTCCATATCGAAACAGGTATTTCAATTTTCAGGTGTATCATTCTGGAATCCATCTTTTTAAAAATCTTAGCTATATGACAATGGTACTCTGCAGCAAATTAACACGAATCCTGAAGGATGGGCTTTCTGGTAACTCTCGAACTGTTATGGTTGCTACGATATCACCAGCTGATGATCAGTATCATCACACCACCAATACACTCAAGTATGCTGATCGTGCAAAGGAGATAAAAACACATGTCCATGTAAGGGGCCATTTCTTTTAGTCTGCATAACAAATTACAAGATGCTGTGTCTATGTAGTCATCACTATTCTCACCCATGCAAAATATTTAATTGGTTCTGAATCATACATGTGAAAAAACCAGTTCTTATGTTGTTTATTGTCCTGTACAGAAAAACATTGGACATCTTGACACCCATGTTGAAGACTACAAAAGGATGATTGACAATCTCCAGGTTTGCCTTACTGAAAAAACACAAACGAACTTTCTACAATTCTATTAGATTGAGACTTTATAGATATTTTCCATTGTGACTTTATAGATTGAGGTTTCTCAGTTGAAGAAGGAATTAGCTGAGAAGGAGCATCAATTAAGTGTAAAACCTACTGAAAAATCTGCAGACAGTGAGCTATCTTGGCTAAATATCTTGAGCCAGGAAACTGGCGAGAATGTTCAGGAACGCATTAATCTACAGAAAGCACTGTTTGAACTTGAAGAAACCAATAAGCGTAATCGGATGGAGCTCCAGCATCTTGATGATGCAATTGCAAGACAACAGGTTGTTTACTCACCTATTCAGTTTGTTGACAACTCAAAAATCTACTCTTTTACAAACTGGCAGCTTACAAGCCTCTTCCAAACAGAACTCTAGTTAATACCTGCAGTGCAACATCAATAAGGGAAATACTGGTTGTCACCTTTTGAGATAGCATAACTAAGAATTGTATTGTGGCATTGCAGACTGTTGCAGCTCTCTAAACCACATATGTTGTTGCAATAGCATCTGAGAAATTTTCTTGTAGTGTACAGAACTCTGATGAATTTGTGTTCAGGTGAAAGATAAGGATTCGGCTGTTCTGCAAGCATTAACATCACGGAGACAAGTTATTCTTGACAACATACGTGACAATGATGAAGCTGGTGCTGGCTACAGAAAGGTATTTGTAATATAAATTTGGATTGTCCTTTGTTTTTGGTTTCCTCAAAACAAACTTATATAGCAAACGCTATGTAGGATATTGAACTGAATGAGAGTCGCAAACGTCAACTCCAAGATATGATCGAGGAAGCTACCAGTAACAACGGCAACAGAACCTACCTCCACATTCTTAGTCAGTACAGACTTCTTGTGAGTAACCACGACAATTTAGTGTGTTTTCCTCATAATAGTTGATACTCCACAATCTGCTTATGGATAATGTGTATTTTAGGGGATGACTAATGCCGAGCTTCAAATTGAGATGGCTATGAGGGATCAAGTAATACATAACCAGAGGGAATCTCTAAGGAGTCTGTGGAACATTCTTTACGGAACAGGGCTAAACCAGAAACAGATTTCTAAACTAGCCGCGAAGCAAGGCTTAACTATAGAAGGCTGTCCTTTGCCTGTGTCAAGTCCTGATGTTACTACCCCACCTTCCTTTTCACCCCATGGAAGGCTATCACCATTCATGTCATTTCCTAGCCCACAATCACAGCCTTATTCCCCGTCTGCTTGCTTTGTCCAACATGGTTTCAGCACCATGTCTTATCTCAGAAATCAACATGAGACGCCTACAATATGTAGGCAGGAGCACCTCAGTTCTTACTACATGATGTCTGAGTGCTCGCCTTTTGATGGTGATGGAAAACAGAAGACAAATGGAAGGTCCATGCCATACTTTTCTACCCCAGGAAAACCAAAAGAAATGTATAGCTTTACTCCTGGAACTGAAAGTGAGCTAACTCCCTGCAGTAAGGAATACCCCACCTCATATTCTGGCAATGGAGATTCTCGTATACAAATAAAGGTAAACAGTTTCCCCTTATACACAAAAATAATGATTGGAAATCTGTAATGCACGCGATCCCAAGTAGACACGGTTTTCATGTAGTAAGAGAACCTAAAATGAAAAAGGTAGTAACATCAACTTACATAAGCATAGCATTCCAAATTGAGTAACTAGTGCACAAATTGACTTGCAACATAGGCCCATTTCCAACTCTTTTAACTACTTGGGAATATAATGGCCTATATCTTAAAGGACCAAAATTCTAATCTTGACTTTCAACTCAAAACTGAAACCGTCTCTTTCAGCATAAAATGGCCCTTACACTGCATCTTTTAATTAGTGGAGCTTTAAGGTAAAAAGAACAAAAAACAAATGTCATCTCAAACATAGGATATTACAACTACGGAATATTTCAGAAGGAAATTGCAACTTGTCTTAATCTGCAGGATTCCTGGTATACAGAAGAAAGGCAGTGAGGAAGGAAGGACATCATCAACACTCCTCCATTGCACATTATCAGGCCAGACGTTTGCCACTCTGAGCCTGTTCCTACATCTTCTGCCAACAGGCCCAACACCAATGTTACCCTGAGTTCATGAAAATGCTTCAGTTTAGATGTTAGGATATCAGCCAAAGCTGTGGCCTGGCCACGGCCATTTTGATCTTGATGCCTCTATGATGAACCCCAAGATGGCTCACTCCACCCTGTACAGTAGCTGTTAGTCTCCTGTCTTTCTTGAGTTTCTTCTCCTTTGTATAGTAGCTTTTCTGTAGGGATGAATCCGATTTTCAGAATGCTGTAAGCATGTAAATCTGCTGTGATTGTAACCCCTTTGCCCCATCAAATCAACAGAATTATTCCAAGATTGGTCTCCAAACACTGATGAAACGAAATGAGTACTAGCAGATATCAGCATCACTCACCACTGTTCACATCAACTTTGTTCTCTCTTCTGGAATGCAAGGCATGTGCCATGTTAATTGTTCTTGCCACACTGATACTAATTGATTGATGAACAGGACAGCGAGCAATCTGATGGCCGATGGGCACGGGCATGTGTTGTGCATGGGCTGCTAGTTGTTGTTGTTGCAGGTAGGATCTCCATCTCCGGATCATTCAATAACCTCCTGGGCGGCACTCACCTACTCTGGAGACCACCATTCATGTCAGCTCAGGTAAGGTAACCACGCGCATGGTCCCGGCCAGGCCATGGCCATGCTCGATTCATTCATGCTCTCTGGTTGATGAATGCTACGCTGCAGCTGCAGCACGGCGAGCACATTGCAGTGCACCAAACGCCAAATCCACCATTGACAGCCAGCTGGGGCTTGTTCAGTCTGGCTACCTGCTCAACTGAATGACTGACAGGTTAAGGCCCTGTTAACTTCGTGTGCACCACTGCACAATTGCTAAAACTTGGGGCCGTTTTGGATCTCTACCCTGTCAATTATTTGGTTTACTGTTAACATGGAGTCAAGTTTTTCTAAAAAAGAAGAAGCTTTTATTGAAATCAAGGTAATTACATGAGAGTCGTATAACTATGTTGATTCCCGGCCTCTATATACGGAGGCAAATTGTGATACTACGATGAAGAATGTTCTAGATTGGTACTATCAAATTTACTATGGGCATTATCAATAAGTTGGCTTCAATTAGGATCGTACATGACTACATGATTAGACAACTTAATAACACTGTCGCATGTGTCACGTTCATTTTAGCAGTTTAATTAGCTGTTAGTCATCTTGGCCTGTCCTAGTGAGCTACTATCGTTGAGACAGTGAGATAAGTGTGATTCATGCGACAGGGTTTCTTCTGGGAGCCCAGCCACTGCATTCTGCAGGTTGCAGAATTCAGACCACCGTACGTAACAGCGCGGCTTCCTTGGAACCACGCCTTTGTCACAATTGCCAAGGCTTCATTTCATATGCATCGTGGTACTACTAATAATTTAGAGTAATTTACTTAATCAATTTGTCCCATGAAAATGTGATGGAAATTGCTGTGATTAGGCACAGATAGACCATGTTTTTATCTGATTATTTAGAATGCTTGGCCAGTAATTTTTTTCTGTGTGTGTGAATGTGTACTAGAGGTTGGCAAGGGGGGCAAATTGCACCGAACTCGGAGCTTGCACGTGGCGATCCTCACACCAAAGCATAGTTTTTACTTTCTAGGCCTATGCAAACAATGAAACAATACGCCATCACTTTGTTTACTTTCACCTAGGCTTTAAACAACACAATCACAAGCACCCTAATCAAGGACATAATTGATCATTACTACGTTGAAAACGTTGGCCCAAGCATTAGTAAGTCCTACTACCATTTATCAACCCCAACCTTTAGTTCATTCAATGGATTTCAAACACCAGTTCAGTGGGGTAAGCACTAGTACTACATGATTAACACTTGGAGATGGAGATAATTAACAAGGGACCATATGAGGAGGAGGAGAAGATCAGAAGAAGCCATGGAGGTTTTTGATGGAGGTGACCACTCACCACCTAGAGGCTGCATGCTTTGGGGCCATTTTCATCCATGGTCGCCTACAACAGTAGCAGGGAGAATCTCTGAATCTCCTCTCTTGTTTCTTTTCACCGATCTCAAGGCACTCCTTCACATGGCCGTGTGGGGTAAAGGGCCTTGGCTGGACTTTTCTTTTACCAAAGCAGAGGCCCATAAAAATGCACAAACATTCTGATTTTGAGTTCATTTGATTATCTGAAGGTGATTAAAGAGATCAATATACCATTCATCATTCCGGAGTTTAGACTTCAGAACTCAACACATGCAGCTCAAAGATAGGGGCAAGTTCATGTCCACGCTTCAGAGATCTAATTGTTTTAGATAATAGAAATGTTTTAAGTCCCGACCTACACCATAAGACATGCAACCAGTAAATTCTTAATCAAATAAAAAGGATAAATAGTTACAAGACAAATTTCGAACTACCCTTGAAAAGAAAACCAGCTGATGGGCTAAAAGACCATATATATTACATCACCATAGTGAAATACTCTTAAGTCTTTATATATCTAATAACAGTGAGAACACTGTAATAGAACATCATCATCATCATCGGGGTTAAGTTATTAATCGCCGGTGATTGAGAATCAACACTTTTGATCAGCAAACGAGCTCTGCATGTCCTAGCCTTTCCTAGTTTCTTTTCTTCCTTTTGAGCTGTGAAGCTCAGCCTTTGTGGTTGCTCGGTAATTTTCTTTACGCAGTGCCCAGTTGTAGTTGCCCACGTATCAACTGTTTAGCATCTATGCTACTAAACAGTTCATTAGCCATCGATAAAAGTGAAAGACAGAAAAGTTTATGCTGCAGAAGTGGTGGTGGTTGGTCTTGTGTGCTCTAGGTTGCAGTTTCAGACTTGTGGTTAGACTGACGACTGAAATACGCGTCTCCCTCGTCATCAGATTAAGTCCCCGTCTGAGATGTCTGAAATTGATGGATAATTTGATGATTTAAAAAGTCATTTAAGGGTATAAACAAACGAATTTAGTACTACAAACTAAAAAATTTGCTTTAAAATGGTATTTCGAGAAAATTTTGTATATAATTTTTTTCCATAAAGTATACAGTTTATGCGCTCAGAAAGCATGTAAATAAAAATCCAAAATCTAGAATTAGAAAAAAGTTCCAAAACTGAAGCATCATTTCCAACTCTTCAACGTCCTCATGTTAAGTTGTTAAACTCTAGATCAGTGGATGTTATCATCGCTTCTCATGTTAAGGTGTTAAACTCTAGATCAGTGAATGTTATCATCAATGACGTAGCCAGCTAGATGGCAAATTGTGTCATGGATTATCATAGAATATAAATTAATATTAAAATTTAAGTATATATGTTCTATAATATAATAAATGTTATATATAAAGCATTATTGTTTGGTTAATCACATCTAGTTACATCATCTTTACACCAAACCCTAGCTGCAGGAGTTACCGTAGTTACCGTAGCTAGTACTTGCGGTAAAAAAGAAGAGCCGGGTCGTGCTGGTCATCGCCAATGGCGAAACTCCCAGGAGAATAGAACAGCGAGGACGCTGGCAATCTTGGAACTACGCGAGGAAATGGAGATAGTTTATGCCGCTGCGATGCTGGGAATGGGCAAGCTCGAGAATTTGACTGTCCTCTCCTCTCCTCTAGTGCCAGGCATAGGTGGGCCCCACGGTGTCAGAGAAAGAACGAAGCCAGCGGTAGAAAGCAATGATACGCTCGCTGCCTGCCTACCTGCTGCGAGTAAAGCAGTAGCACTACTCCTGAAAAAAATCTGCAAAAGGAAAACTGTAGAAAGAGCAACGAATAATTACTCTCATGGGGTCTTATTCACTTTGATCAAGTCCTGAAATTGCAATCAAAATCAGTAAAAACTGTAATTGTGATCGGTAGTAATTACCGGTGCTGTAAAATCGTAAAGATGGATTCTTTCAGATAGGAAAAAAAAAGCTCCGGCCAGTTCTTGCAAACGCCGATATGTACACCAAGGCCTGCAAAATTAACTGCGGCTCTGAAAAAATTGATGAATTTGCGGACGGCAGCTCACGGTACTATTGCAGCGATTTTACTCCTTTTCCTCCTGCAAGTCAACAATGTTGGTGAAGTTATAAAGCTGCTGGAAATGCAGACTTTACAGTAATACAATACTCCTACTGAACAAAACAAATACAACCATACTCCACATTTCCAGTCAAGATTATCGTTGAGGATTATAAATTTGCTCTGAATGCTGCCGCATAAATGTAAATTGTCAGTTGGTCAATGCAGAGCTGCAAGCCTGCAAACTGTAGCAGCAGTAACTAGTATCCCTTTTGTCTTAAATATATATAAATATTTTTGCCTATAAATTTGAATAAATATTTGTTTAGATTTACACCTCAAAAGTTATTATATTTTGAAATAGATATAATACTTCTTTCATCCTAAAATATAAAAATCAATATCCAATTGAACACATTGTTTTGACTATATTCGTAATATGAGAATACGTTTCTTTTTATATTTTGAGTTGTAAAATACTCTGTTTCAGGGCTATATTTATTTTGGAAAAAGTATAAAAATCCTATTACATCGATATATCAGATTCATCGTAGTATTATGATGTGTTTTGATACTGGTTTCTATTTTGAGATAAAGAGTACAAACCAATAACCGCTTGTCTAATAAGCCTCCAAAATACACGTAGCTGGAGTAATACACTCTTCAAGCAGATACACTGCATGTATTTTCAGTAAAACAGCAGTATATCTGAATCACACACACCGTACAACACTGTTGTGCCATCCTGAAGGGTCAAAATTATTGGTGAAGCCTGTAAATTCGCCGGCTGTGGTCGTGACATGATGAATGCGGCGCCGGCAGCTTAGGCGGTTTTGGTTTTGCACGTCAATTTAAAGAATAAATATAAACTAATTACAAAATCGAATAAAAAATAATTCATAAAATAAATTTATTAAACCTAATTAATTTATATTGATAAATATTTAATATAGCATCATAGTCGTTAAATTATAATTAGATTTATTAGATTCGTTTCGTGAATTATTTATCGATTATAAATGAGTTACGTCAATAATCTATATTAAATATTTACTCCGCCGGCGAGCGAAGAAGCAGAGGCTGTACTCTACTCTACTCCGTAGCCGACCGATCCCGCCGGCGCCGGCGACCGCCGAGATATTGTTGTGGATTGGATGGCCATCAATGATCAATCTCGCACGTTTTTGTCCTCTGATCAGTTACTGCTCTTCAGCTTGGGAGTTTCGTTGTTGTTGCTGTTGTCGTTGCCGTGCACAGGGAGTGATCTGCTTGTGCTGTTTCCGCTTTGGAATTTAGCGTGATTATTGCGGCGTAATGATGGTCATGTCCGGGCTTGAAGCCAATGAACTGCTCTGCCTCCAGTGCCATTATCACACACTGTTGTTGTAGCATCTGATTTGGCAAAAATAGAAATCAGAAAAAGGAAGTTGTGATTATACTTAGGGTACAAGTAGTATGTCAGCATTTTCGACGAAAACCGATCGGAAACCACAAAATTTTGGGATTTCAACATGGGAAAAAAAAGATTTCGAGGAAATTTTGAATGGTTTTTAGATTCTACATTTGAAACAATAAATTCGACAGAAATTCGATAGAACTGTCGTTCTGCTGGAGATCGGGTGATCTGCCGCTCAACCGTAATTGTGAACCGTACTATACTAATGGAGATGCTGCTGCTGGGTGATGATTTTCGGTTGCTGTAGTTTTTGTGCAGGTGTCGCCGTCGATCTGCTTGCCCTACTACGAAAGTGGAAGCCTGACGCCGCATTCCGCAAAGCAGCTCGGCTGCCGGTGTCTCGCCGTTGCTGTAAAGCTTTGCTTCTCTCTCTCTCTCTCAGTTGTTGCTGGCTCGCGCCGCTCAGGGTGCCACTGCCATGCTGCTCCCATTTCCATCGCATTGCATTCGTCACCCCGTGTTTCTCAACAGGACTAGCCGTTTGGTGCGCGGTCTATCTGAATCCTGATTTTGCATGCCATTTCTCAGAATGAGTCATTTTAAAAAATCCCATGATTTATGGTTAGTTATATGACACCTAATATTATATTATAATTCTAAAAGTTTTACAAAATCTTATCCTTATGTATTTTGAGCGTAGATGTGCTTGAAATTCTAAAACATAGATTATATATGAAATTTTTAATTATTAAGTTGTTGACAAAGATTGATATTTTAATTCTTTATTACTTATAAATTTTTGTTTAATATATGCTGGAAGTTATCAAGATTTTCATAAAAATAAGGCTTTATGAAATATTAAGATCATACAACTTATGTTTATATGCCACACATCATAATAATACTTGTGTTTTTCAACTTTAACTATTTTTAAAATATAAGGTTTTCTGAAATTTACTCCTTTACATTTGGATCCTTTACATTTGGATGTTTCATTTCATTATTATCTAGCAGTAAAGCAGTAATTCACTTTGGGGTTTATTTGATAACAAAGGATTGAAAGGTGACATTTATTTTTTTATCAAATTAATATATCTCTCGGCAGCTATATATATGTATATGTAGGACATGTTTCGGATGGTAAGAATCCGCAATAAACAATTTGCAAGAATTGTAAAAATTGTGCACCTAGACAGTTAAAACTAGGTACACCAAATTCTATTTTGGAAGACTGCAAGAGCGGCCAATACTTTTCTTAGAAAAAAACAATATATCTATCAAGAAACTACGAGCGTGCTCGGTTACCTGTTGCAGCCGGATCCGTTCCAGCCACTGGCTATGGCAGCGGCTGCAGCCCTTCGCTTTGCTACGGCTGTGTTGCACAGTCATAGCCAGCACAACCGATCACTGCCTATCTCACCAAATGCTCTAAAAATTAAGGTCGTCAAAATAAACTTCAAATAGTGCTTGTTTTGTACACGTGCCATTTCCTACATATGCAATTTTGTTCTCCCAAATTACTTGTGTCGATGTCAAGGATCGACATGCGGAATCCGAAGGACCCCTTTTTGGTTCGGCACGGGAAACGGTGAATCTTGGTTTAAACTCGCGATGGGAATGGGACAATGCGGGTGAGGCGGGAAAAAGTCAAGAATGCGGAGACACGGAGGTTTATACGGGTTCGAGCCACGGCGAGTGTAACACCCTACTCTCTGTTTGGTATGTAATAAAAGGGATGAGAATACGAGAGAACAACGAAGGTGTTCTCCCCTTCTCAAGTCGGTGGTGGACGAAGGGTCACTTAGAGCTAGGCATTGCTTAGGGGCTGATCTACTCGATCCGGGAGTTAGCGATTAATCGGCCGAACCGAGATTGAATCGATCAATCAACCTATCAACGATGGACTTGGGTCTCCTTTTATAATACAAGGGAACACCACGGTAGTCTCAACTTTTCTCTACTCTCCTCCACGTGAGGGAGTGGTTTTTATCTTGTCTTGTCGGAGAAGCCATTCCATTCGGCTCCTTCTGTTTGTTGCGTCATGATAAGCGGAAAAATGCGGTCATTTGGGAGTATGGTGGCCTCCGGGCCAGCCCTTCAGGCGGCCACGTGGCCGCCGTGGCGGACTCGCCTAAGCCATTCGAGGTGTAACTTTGGCGCTCAGCTTTACGGGCAAGAGCGCCTTCCTTTTCTCGGATGTCATACCCACGACATACTCCGGGCCCATATCACCGGCAGTAGCCCCAGGCGTTGGCGGGGGTCGAGTCGGGCTCGGGCGCGGTTGACGCCATTTCTTTGAGTGTGTGGGCCAGGAGTCTTGGATGCTTTTGCTATGGCGGGCGGGCGTGCGCGACAAGCGACGCCGCGCCGGGCCAAGTTTTCCTTAGGACGGGGCGAGTTTATTTGGGCCACGCGCACGGGGCCGTTCAAGCCGCCGGCACTCTCAGTCCGCGTAGTGCGCCGTGGGCGCGAAACCCGGCATCACGAAATCCAAACGACACGGGAACCCAAGGGGATGCGAAAATCGAAAGGGCACGGGCGGGGGGCGCTTCGCGTGGTAGTAGGGCGAATTTAATGCCGTAGAATCCGAGGGGACGGTGGTTGCTTATAAGCGGATCCGCATGAAAGGGGATCGGTTTCTACGCCTTCCACGCCATCACCTCTCGGCCATTCGCCCTTCGTCTACCGGCGCCCTCTGCTCTCATTTCCTTTCTCTCGCCTCCGACTTCCCTTTTCGTGCTTCGGCATCCACCTCGCGATGGCCGTGATTCGCCTGCGGAGCCGGGAGCGTGCTTCCCAAATCTTTGGTCCCGCAGCGAGGCTCGCGACCTCTTCAACAAGTTCTGCCCGCGCGGCACGCTGCGCGGTGATGTCCGGAGGAAGCGGCCCTACGAGGATGGTGTTCTTTGCCTCCTTCGCCATGGTCGAGTGGTGCCGTCCTTCTCCGCTTTTTCCTTGACGTTACGGAGTTCTATGACCTCCGGTTGCACCACCTCACCCCAGCGCCGTCTTCTACCTCGCCGTGTTCGCCCACCACACCTACGAGATGTTCGTGGGGGTGAGGCCCTCTCTACACCTCTTCCGGCGGTTCTTCGGGTGTGCGTGGCTGGCTCCCGCACGGTTGGGTACTTGGCGATCCGGCCACGAAGCAGCAGGGCGGTCGGCACCATTCATCGACATCCACCCTCGCTCCGGTGGGAGGCGGAGGCGTTACGGTTCTACACCGGCTGGGCGACCACCCCCGCACTTTGTCTCTGACGGGGGATTCCGGCGAACCGGAGGCTGGGGGCGTGTCCGGTAGGAGGAGGCTGGACGGGAGTCTTGGACCGGATCAGCTACCTTTGGCGGGGGCTGTCCGATCACGCGGTCTTCCGCGACTTCCGGATGAGGCGCATTGCGCCGTTGCGAAAGGCCACGCCCGCCTACATGTACATGGGTCCTAACGACGACATGCGGACCTACGTGGGCGCCGTCTTTGGCCCAGGGGAGAGGGACCTCGGGACCACTGGTTCGCCGCACCCTCGGCGTTACGGAGATGGACTGGCGCGGCTCCGCCGGGTTGATGCCTTGTGCCGGGACTCGCGCGTACGGAGATTACGCACCGCGCTGCGGATGGTGGCGGCAGCGTGGGCTCGTCGTCGGCCGCTTGGAGGCTGCTGCGAGGGCGGGGGACGGTGACGCCGATGACGCCGACGACCATATCCCGATCGGACGGCTGAACCGCCGGGGTCCGGGCCGAAGCGACCGGGGTCCCGGACCCTAAGGGAAGAGGAAGAGGCCGGAGGAGGACCCAGCTCTCCCCATCCCCACCACATGGCGGTGAAGCGGAGCGCGTCGCTCCCCGCGGATCGGGGGGCTCGCGGGCGCGGGCCCATCCCCAGGGGTCACTACGCAGGGCCGGGTCGGCCACAACGGCGGCGGCGACGACGGCGGAGGAGGCCGGGCGCATCCCGGCGAGCACGTCGGCGGCGGGGCCGCCGGGGGGCTCCGGCATCGGCGGACGCGCGGCAGCGGGAGTCCGGCGAGTCCTCTGGCGGCCTGCGAAGAAGAAGCGGGCCATCTCGGGGATCCCACAGGGACTTCAACCCCGCCGCAGTACGCCTTGCCGATACGTGGATGCTCATTGAGGCCTTACATTTTTGTCTTTGTTTTTTGATTTCTTATTGTGTTCATGTTTTGCTTCAGTAGTGAGCACGGGCATTTTGCCCAAGGGTTGTACCCAAGGGCGGTTACGCCTCGGGCTCGGGGATGGGAGCGAGAAACTCGGGGTGCAGAGCCCTCCGGTCCGGTCGCCCCCTACGGGTTCGGTCCCGGATCCGGTGCGATCAGGGAGGGCCCGCCGAAGCCGGAGCGCCGGCCGCCCACGAAGAGCGGGCCGTGGGCGCGCCGGCACGGAGGGCGGCGGAGGGCGGCGGAGAACAACCCCAGGGTCCCCTCCGCGGCAACCATCGCCACCGCCACAGCAGCCATCGCCCGCGTCGCACCCAGCGACGCCGTCGCCCCGCCGGCCACCGTTAGCCCTACCGGCGCCGGCCTGTCGCGAGCCCCAAGGCAAGGAGCGGGCGGCTCCGGCCACGAGGGTCTTCGGCTCGGCTGTGCGGGCGGCCGATCCGGCCGAGCTCAGACTCCGAATCTAGGGGCGCTCGGTCCGGGTTCGTGGCCGCCCTGGACACCGAGCCCCTCGTCCGGTCGCAGGAGCGGGCGAGGGAGGTTGTCTCCAGGGCACTGGAGGAGGCCAATGTGATCTCCCTGGAGGGGCTCCGGGCCCAGGTGCAGGCCTTGGCCGCCAGGGAGGTTGAGGTGGCGCGGCGGGAGGTCGAGGTTGAGGAGGGTCGTCAGGAGCTGGCAGCCACGGCGAGGGTGGAGGGCCTCGTCCATAGGCGGGAGCGGGCGGAGATCGAGCTGCGCCAGCAGGAGCTCAGCCAGGTGTTTGAAGACACCGTCGTTGAGTGGCACGCCGTCGACTTCTGCAAGCAGGTCGCCGCCGCTGCTGAGGAGAGGGTCCGCACCACCGCCGAGCGGTTCCTTCGCGACCTCGGGAGCGCGCCCGAGGCCTCAACGAGCACGAGCGCACCACGTGCGGCGGCCATGCGCCACCGCCCGGCCTGCAGCGACGCTGACCTCCGGGCCCGCGAGGCCGGCACAGCCGGAGCGGGAGAGGGCCCTAGAGGCGGCGAGGCGGGCGATCGAGACCCGGGAGGCCGGCGTCGCCGGGCCGAGGAGGACTCTGCCGCGCGGGAGGCCAACGTGCTGGCTCAGGAGAAGGTCATCGCCGAGCGTGAGGCCGCCGTGGGGGCGAGAGGTGGCGGTGCTTTGGAGGCCCGGAGGAGGCCTCCCGTGCACGAAAGGGCTGTCCGGGAGCGCGAGCATTGCTCGCCGCCGCCTGCGGGCAGCCGGCAAGACGAGGCTGGAAGCGGTGGGAGCGGAGCGCTGCAGGAGCGGTGGTCATGGATGCGCGAGCGTAGTTGCGGGGCGGGGCCGAAACTAGAGGAGGCGTGCCGCCGGATCATGGAGCTGGAGCGCACCTTGCGCCTGGGAGTCCGGGCCCTGGCCTCATCCGTCGAGCGTCTTCGGGACGCGGCACGCGGGGTGGGGGTCAACCGTACCCCCCAGCGTCCCTACCTTGGGGGGATTGGCCACGGACATAGATGAGGCGGCCGAGGGGATAAAGAGGGTGCTGGAGGAGGTCGACGAGGTGGCGAAGGAGTCATCGTACGACTTATCTCGCCAAGTCGCGTCGCTTATCTTGGCGAGCTACCAAGCCCGTGACCCCGGCTTCGACCCCTACATCCCCACCGAGGACTTCCCCGAAGGCACCGAGGAGGCCGCTCGCCGCCGCGTCCAAGACACCGTCGACTCCATCATGGTGGGCTTTGATGGCACCCCGACGGCCTTCCAGTTTGCTCTCCGCGAGGACTCGCCGGACGAAGACCCCCCGGCGGATGCCCCCAGCGACCCACCGGCCACTTAGGACCCTCTTGCTCCCTCTTGGTTTGTATCTGCATTTGTGTACAAAGACATTCGTGGTATTGTTTATAAAGTCAGTGAACTTGCCTTAACTATGTTGATCTTGCGCTGTTAACAACCCATCGTGGCTGCTTTTGATGATTCATTTGTGTATGTGTATATGTTGGGAGCCCCCGACCAACTTAGCGCACACGTAGTGGCGGTTGGTTGGCCCGAGCCTATGCCTGTTTGCTTTCCTGCAACGGTAGTTCAACTCTTAGTTATTGCAAGAATGCAGTAGTGTGGTCCTCCGACATGATTTGTCCCATGTAGTTGGGGGGCTGCTCCGGGTTTGGGCAGCATGCATGGCCGTTGGTTGGTGCCTTTGTCGGGGTTCCGGTAGGAGCGAAGGCATAAAAAGGCCAGCGAGGGCAGCGGCAACGGGAGGCCGGGACAGGCGTGTTAGTTCGCACTCAAACCCCCAGGCGTTGACTGCCCCCAGGCGTGGTAGTATGCAGCATCGCTGTACCCTCGACGCTCTTAGGGCTCTCAGGCTAAGGCGGGCAGGGCCAGGGAACCATTGGAGAGCCGCATCAGTAGTACATGCTCCGGCACATGGAGGAAAACACACTACAAACGGTATTTTGCAAGAAAAATCATATGGAATTTAATGGAAAACTTATTGTTCATGCCACGGAGCGGTGGATGAACTTCCATGCATGTTTCGCGCACCATGCGGCTTATGGATAGAACCTGCGCAGGTGGGAAATATTCCACGGGTTCGGCAACAGGGTGCCGTCCTCTATGGCTAGGCGAACTACTCCCGGACGTGGGGTGCCAATAACCTTGTATGGCCCCTCCCACATCGGGGATAATTTGCTCAGCCCCATGCGCGTTTGCACACGGCGCGGGACCGGATCATTGACTTGCGGCACTCGGGGCGACTTTGCTTTGATGGTAGCGGCGGAGGCTGTTGGTAGCGGGCCGCGCGAGCGCTGCCCGACGCCGTCTTTCCTCCGGGTAATCCGGATCGTCACGACGCATCGCCCTTGGTTTGCTTCGGTGTATAACGTGGCTCGGGCGATTCCGGGGTGAGCTCGGAGGGCAAGACCGCCTCGGCTCCATACACCAAGAAGAAAGGTGTCTCCCCGGTGGCGTGGCTCGGAGTTGTCCGATTGGCCCAAAGGACCGCAGGCAGCTCATCAGTCCACGAGTCCCCATGCTTTTTGAGCACATTGTAGGTCTTAGTCTTGAGGCCTTTTAGTATTTACGCGTTCGCACGCTCGGCTGACCGTTGCTTTTGGGGGTGGGCGGGCGGGCGAAACGAGCTTGATGCCTATGTCATCGCAATACTCGCTAAACGGCTCGCTCGTGAAGCTGGGCACCGTTGTCGGTGATGAGTCTGTTGGGGACCCCGAACCTTGTCGTGATGCCTCTCATGAACCGCACAGCCGAATGTTTGTCGATGACGCTGACTGGATAGGCCTCGGGCCACTTGGTGAATTTGTCGATGGCGACATATAGAAACTTGCACCGCCAGTGCACGCTTGAACGGGCCCGGGATGTCCGGCCCCGGACCGCAAATGACCATGAGAGCGGTATGGTGCGGAGAACTGGCGGCGGTGCGTACGCAGCGTGGAATAGACATGCTCGACACCGACGCACGAGGTCCGTTGTGTCCTCCAGCGCGATGGGCCAATAGAATCCTTGGCGGAATGCCTTTCCCACCAAGGTTCGGGAGGCTGAGTGTGCCCCGCATTCACCTTCATGAATCTCGGCTAGGAGCTCAAGACCCTGTTCCCGAGCAATGCATTTCATGAGCACTCCGTTGGCACCGCGTCAGTAGAGCGTCCCTTCTACCAACACCTATCTCTTGGAAGTTCGGGCAATGCGTTCGCTTTCTTCGCGTTGCTCGGGCAATGACGTGTCTTGTAGGTACGCTCGGATTTCTGAAATCCAAGCCACCTAGCGCGTGATGTTGGTCCTGGCAGGGCCAGGCTGTGGCTGGCCCGCTAGATTCGGGGCGTCGGGACCGGCCGACTCCTGCCTCTGGGGCGGTTCGGGGTGCGCCGACGGCTCTAATAGACTTTCTTCAAACGCACCTGGTGGGGCCGGGGCTCGCGCGGACGCGATCCTACATAGCTCGTCCGCCAGGGCGTTATCTTTCCTGGGAATATGACGTAGCTCGAGGCCATCGAAATGGCACTCCATACGCCGTACTTCCTTGACATAAGCTTCCATTTGGGGGTCGGTGCATTGATATTCCTTGGAGACTGGTTTACAACCGGTTGGGAATCCCGAGGACCGGCGGACGGCGGATGCACTGCTTGCCACTCGCAACCCCACTAGAAGCCCCTCTCATACTTGGCCATGTTGTTGGTTGCCGGAAGTCGATCGGACGATGTCTTGAAGTACGTCGCTCGGCTGAGAGTTAGCACCACGCCGCTCGGCTCAGTGCAAGGTGAGTGAACCGTCAAAGTTCATTACCCGGTGCCGGCTCCTTGGTCACGATCCTCCGCACTCTCGGGTTCCCGGGGTGGATCGCTACTCGGCCGTTGGCGTCCATTCCGCCACGAAATCAGCCAAGGCTTGGCTCTTGATTGCGTCTTAGGGCTTCGAGAGTGCAGATCAAATTCCGACAACTCGATGGCCCATTTAACTACCTATCCCATGCCCTCTCGATTACGCGATTTGCAGAGGGTAGGGCGTGATTACTGGTTACGGTGCGCTGGAAATAATGGCGCGGCTTCACGGAGGCCACGAGCACGGCGTAGAGCATTTTACGGGCTGCGGGTAACGTGCTTTTGCGTCCGTAGTGCCTCGCCGACAAAGTAGGCCGGGCGTTGCACCTTGGTGCGGGCCTTGACTACTTTGTTAGAGGCGGCTTGGTTCGGGTACAGGGTGGGTTATCTCGGTGTCAGGGGCTTCGGGCGTCGCCTCCCAGGCCCTTAGGGCGCTCGGGTGGAGGGGGCTGCAGGGAGCCCGGACTAGGGGCGCGGCTCCACTGAGCTCGGGGCCAAGGGCCACCTCAGGGTTTGGGCGCTTCCTCGGCCAACTCCGTTCGAGACTTCACGCCCGCGGTGCTTCGGGCGGGTCATCTCGGTGCCGGGGCTCGGGCCATCGCCTCCCGGGGCCCTCGGGGCCATTACAGGTGGAGGGGCCTCGGGAGCTCCGGACTAGGGGCGGGCGGCTCCACAAGGCTCGGGGGCCAAGGGCCACCTTCGGGTTCGGCGCCTCCTCGGCCAACTCCGTTCGAGGTCTCCTGCCTCCCGGGTTTGACGGGGTTGGGGCGGCCGAGAGTCTAGCTCGTCGTCGCGCTCCACAATCAAGGCCACACTAATCACTTGGGGGTGTCGCTAAATATAAAAGGAGGGGCTCTCCTTCAGGGGCTACCAATACGGGCGACGAGGAGAGGTGGCGCTTGAGCTCGCCCAAGGCTTTCTCAGCCGTCCGTCAAGTGAAGGGGCCGGTTCGTTTTAACAACTTAAATAAAGGGAGCGCTCGCTCTCCTAATCTGGATATAAAACGACTCGGGCGGCTACACAACCGGTGAGTCTCGCACGTCCTTGAGTTTCCTAGGGGCGCATCTCCTCTATTGCTTTTATTTTAGCGGGGTTGGCCTCAATGCCTCGGGGAGAGACCAAAAACCCTAACGGCTTGCTGCGGCACCCCGAACACGCATTTCTCGGGTTCGGCTTCATGCGGGAGGGCCGGAGGTTATTGAATGTCTCGGCCAAATCCGAGAGCAAGGTTCTTTGATCCGGGATTTGACTACAAGGTCATCGACGTATGCCTCAACATTGCGCCCTATTTGGTCTTTTAACGTGATGCGGACACCACGTTGAAAAGTGGACATGGCATTTTTAAACCAAAGGGCATAGACATGTAGCAAAATGTACCCACGGGGTGATAAATGAAGTTTTCTCCTCATCCTCTGACCATGCGAAATTGATGATAACCAGGAGTATGCATCTAGAAAGCATAAAGGTCACACCGCGGTGGAGTCGACTATACGGTCTATTCGAGGTAGAGGATAGGGGTCTTTGGTACATGCCTTGTTTAGGTCGGTGTAGTCGATGCACATGCGCGGCTTGTGGTTGGCCTTGGGACGACCACGGGTTTGCCAACCACTCCGGATGCGCACCTCCCGGATGAAGCCGGCCTCCTGGGCCGTGTTACCTCTTCGCGGATGAACGCTGCCGCTCAGGGCTGCCGCCTCACCTTTTGCTTGGACCGGGCGTGCATCCGCCGCCTTGCAAGTCGATTCTCGATCACCTCCTGGGGACTCAGGGCATATCCGACGGCTTCCAAGCAAACACGTCGGCGTTTGCCCGAGGAAGGAGACGGCGCGTCTTCCTATTTGGGGTCCAAGTTGCCACCAATTTGGCGGTCTTGGATGGGTCATCACCCAAACGGATAGACTTAGTTACCACCACATGGGCGAGAGGTGATGCGTTGCTTCGGGGCCGGGAACTGGACGTCTCCCCAGGGGGCCCTCGGGTTCGGCGCGGTCGGCCGCCGCAATGTCGATCCACGCGCGTTTCCTCGCAGTCTAGTGTGGTTTTAATGTCGGCGTGGATGGTGATGGGGCCTCCGGGGCTCGGCATCTTAAGGCGGCGGTAGGCAAAATGGGTAGCCGCCATGAACTTCACGAACACGGCCTCCGAGCACGGCGTTGTAGGGCGGATTGAGATCCGCCACATCGAAGTCGATCCGCTCGGTGCGGAAATTAGTGGGGGCCCCAAAAGTGACCGGCGGAGCGATCGTCCAAGGGGCCACACCTTCCGGCGTCACCCCAATGATGGGGTAAGAGGGCCCGAGCACCATTCCGGGGCCTTGATTGCATTAAAGGTCTTCGGGGATAGTATGTTGAGGGCCGCACCTCCGTCAATTAAGACTCGGGCGACCTTGACGTTGCGGATGGTGGGGAGGTCACGAGGGCCAAGTGGCGCTACGTGCGATGCTCACTGGGTGGTCGGTTTGGTCAAGGTGATGGGCACCTCGCCGGCGGGACCTCCGGGCCGCCTCGTGGGGCGGCACGGCGCGCGAGCTCGCGCCTCATGGACTTGAGGCTCGGCGGGATCACAGGCGCACACTGCCGTCGATAGTGGCGACGACGTGTTGGGGATCTGGTAGCCCAGGTTGTCATCGTCGTCCCGGCGGGGCCACATCCTTGGCCTCCTCTCGCGGTTGTCGAACGCTCCGCCGTGCCTTGCCCTTGCGGCGGATCTCTTTCTCATTCTCCTCGCTCCTACTCGTACTTTTGCACCCGCTCGGCGGATTCTTGGCCGAGACGGCATTCGGAGAGGTCGTGGTGGGAGGTTTGGTGCACCATGCACCATTTGTCCCGACCGGCCACAGGGCGAGGGTCGGGGACCGCTGCGGTTGCCGCGGGCTTACCCTTCGGCGAGGGCTTCTGCTCCGTCGGCGGCGAGGATGTGACCCTCCTCGCCACCGCGCGATGGCTGCGCTTCCGTCGCCGTTCGCGTCGCTCTTCACGGGACGCGAAGGGCGGCACGGTGGAGGCGGGCGGGATTCCTAGGATTCCAAACCCGAGCCTCCTCCTTACGGGCCACCCGGTCAGCGAGCTCGAAGAGCTCCGTGGTAGTCCGGGGGAACTTGGATTCGATCTTCTCCAGCATAACGTCGTGGCATACGCCACTCCGGAAGCGAAGATCAGCTGCATGGTCGGCGATGGAGGGTATGGTATTGCGTGCACTGCAAAAGCGCTGAATGTATTTACGCGAGGACTCGTCCTCCCCTCGTCGGACCATGTGAAGGTGCGCCTCCACTCCGGGCGCGGGTAAATGCCTGAAATTGGAGGTGAGCGCGGCCTGGTCGTCCCAAGAAGTGACTGACTGGGCCGGCATATTCATCAGCCAGGTGCGGGCCTGGCCCTTGAGCGCCATGGGAAAGAAGTTAGCCATGACATGCTCATCACCTCCAGCAGCCTCAATGGCTGTGGTGTAGATATGGAGGAACTCGGTAGGGTTCACCGAGCCATCGTATTTCTTCGTAAGGTCCGGCCTAAACTTGTTAGGCCAGCGCACATTACGGAGGTTGGTAGCAGGCACAGCGGCCGTTGCGGCGGAGGGCGACAATGGCTGCGGGGCCTCATTGGGCGTCGCGGAGCCTCTGCTCGCGGCCCAGGCCATCACGGCCGCTCGCCCAGTCCCCGAGGGCTCCACTTGCGGGAGGGCGCGCGGCCGCTCGTCGAGTGGTGGCGCCTCCCGACGAGGAGGCAATCCGGTGCCGCACCATGCGGCGCTAAATCACGGCGCTGCTCGAGCGGAGCGGGCGTCCGCTGCATCTGACGAGATCCGGGCGCTTTCGGTTGGGGCCCGGCGAGAGCTCTCCTCCGCCCTTGCGGCGGCCGCTGCCGCTCGAGCCCGCCGCCAGGAAGGGCAGACTTACCGCGGCATGTGAACCGCGCGATTGGTGGGTGGAGGAAGCGAGGTCGGCGGCCGGTGGCGGCGGGCGTGCCTACGAGCCGCCACGTCGTCGAGCCACCGCTGGCGTTGGATCCTCGCCGGGGGTGACCGAGGTGGCGCAAAAGAGCTTACGCGCTGCGGGGCACCCTCAGGGTGTGCCAAACTCCAGGCGGCGATGGACGTCACCTCGGCGAGGCTCGCCGGTATGCCCGCTAGGGCGTGGCCTGGATCCTGCGGGAGCGTTGCCAGCCCTGCGGGATGCCTGGGCCCCTCCGCCCGCAACCGCCGCTTCAGCGGGGGGCAGAGGAGATGGCACAGGCGCTGTTGCCGTCGTCGCCATCAGCGGCGGTGTGGGAGACGAAGATCCTTCCCCCCTTGAGCGGAGGTGGCGAAAGTTGGGGCTGTGCCTGCCCGCGTCAATCTCCTCCGCCGCCTCGTTGGCCAGGTCGCGCTCGCGCGTAGCGAGCGAGCCTGACGCGGAGTGTGGGACGCGGCCGTGGACCATGGCGGAGACGGGGAGAGAGGATTCCCGCCAGAAAATGGGAGGAATATAGGAGTTTAAATCAAAACACAGTGCGCTCCCCCTACTTGGCGCGCCAGCTGTCGATGTCGAGGATCGACACGTGGGAATCCGAAGGACCCCCTTTTTGGTTCGGCACAGGGAGCGGTGAATCTTGGTTTAAACTCGCGATGGGAATGGGACAATGCGGGTGAGGCGGGAAAAAGACAAGGCTGCGGAGACACGGGGTTTATACGGGTTCGGGCCACGGCGAGGTCTAACACACTACTCTGTTTGGTATGTAATAAAAGGGATGAGAATACGAGAGAACAACGAAGGTGTTCTCCCCTTCTCAAGTCGGTGGTGGACGAAGGGTCACTTAGAGCTAGGCTTGTTGCTCGGGGCGATCTACTCGATCCATGAGTTAGCCGATTAATCGACCGACCGAGAGTGAATCGATCAATCAACCTATCAACGATGGACTTGGGTCTCCTTTTATAGTACAAGGGAACACCACGGTAGTCCCAACTTTTCTCTACTCCACTCCACGTGAGGGAGTGGTTTTTATCTTGTCTTGTCGGAGAAGCCATTCCATTCTGCTCCTTCTGTTTCTTTGCGTCATGATAAGCGGAAAAAGACGGTCGCCGTCTTGCGCGCGTGATGGCTTGCCTACCTACTCCGATGGGACTCACTGGTCAGTGACCCATCCCGCGGGTAGGCACTGGCACCGCGCCTCCTGCGCTCGCACTCTCTCTCCCACGCGGCCGCCCAATGCATTAAATGCGATTGGACAGGGCGTGAGGGAGGCGTGCGTGGGTGGAGTGCGCGGCCATACCGCGTCTCGATTAAAGACTTTAGGCCCCTTTGCCTCGTGACGGGCAAAAAGGGGTGATGATGAGAGCAACTGACAGCCGCGTCTCACATCGCATTGAATGCGGCGGGCGGCGCTCGGCTCCTTCTTTTGAGCATAAAATGGGTTGGTTGGTAGTTGGCCTCGCCCCTCTCTCGAGAGAGGTGCGGGGTGAGGATGGGAGTCGGGTAACCCGGACCCTGCAGCAGGGTCGGGTGATCCGGACCACTCGTTGGGAGTATGGTGGCCTCGGGCGGCCTTCGGGCCGGCCCGCCACAGGGCGGTCACGTGGCCGCCGTGGCGGGACTCGCCTAAGCCATTGAGTGTAACTTTAACGCTCCTTAACGGGCAAGGGCGCCTTCACTTTCTCGGATGTCATACCACGACATATCCCAGGGCCCATATCACCACAACTTGAAGCTATCATTCATTGGTATCCGTTCCACCATACCTTTGGTTAGCTAAATGACGACACATAAAACAAAATAAAATCATTAGTATATAATTAATCAAGTATTAATTATTATAAATTTTAAAATTGGTTTATTTAATTTTAAGTAACCTTTTATATAAAAAGCTTTTAAAAATACATCGTTTAACGGTTTTTAAGTGAACATGCTATAAAAGTATTTGTAGAAATTAAACAACCTCAACATGATATGTCATCTAAAATATAAGAGATTTTGGTTAAATATGTCGTACTATAAATTTAATATGTTTTTAAATTGAATTTACCTTATATTTACTTCCTACATTGTATATCTAACCTTGAGACGAAGGAAGTAAATATAAAGTAAATTTAATTAAAAAACTTACTGAATTTATGATAAACAAGCAAAGAATAATCATGGGTCAAAGTTGTCAAACTGCCCGTATGGCCATATCTATCCATCCAAGACCCAAGATCACATTATAAAACCAACCCAATCCCCCAAAAATAAGAACCACACCCCACACCCCAAAAGAAAACAAAAGAAAAAAATCACATCTTTTTTATGACCCCGATATCATCTCCCCCTTGTGTAGTTGTGTTCTCAAAACCATAGCAAACTTGCAAAGACACAACCTTTCCCTTCCCTCCTCCCTCACTCCTCTCTCACTCTCTTGTCTCCACTCTCCGCGCCGAGCGTGTGAGCCGAGCCCTCCTCTCCTCTCCTCCCCTCCCCTCCAAGAACCCAAGAAACCCCAATGCATCTCCGCCTCATCCTCCTCCTCCTCCTCGTCGTCGTCGTCGGCCTCGCCGCGGCGGCGGATGGCGACGGCGACGCGAACGCGCTGCTCGCGGCGAAGGCCGCCATGTCGGACCCGACCGGCGCGCTGGCGTCGTGGGGCAACAGGACGAACACCACCACCGCTCACTGCGCGTGGGCCGGCGTGACGTGCAGCTCCCGCGGGACGGTGGTCGGCCTCGACGTGTCCGGGCTCAACCTCTCCGGCGCGCTGCCGGCGGGCTGTCCGGCCTCCGCGGGCTCATGCGGCTGTCCGTCGGCGCCAACGCCTTCTCTGGGCCCATCCCGGCGTCGCTGGGGCGGCTCCAGTTCCTCACCTACCTCAACCTCTCCAACAACGCGTTCAATGGCTCCTTCCCGGCGGCGCTCACGCGCCTCCGGGGACTCCAGGTGCTCGACCTCTACAACAACAACCTCACCAGCCCGCTCCCCATGGAGGTGGTGCAGATGCCGCTGCTCCGCCACCTGCACCTCGGCGGCAACTTCTTTTCCGGGAGATCCCGCCGGAGTACGGGCGGTGGGGGCGGATGCAGTATCTCGCCTTCTCCGGGAACGAGCTCTCCGGCAAAATCCCGCCGGAGCTGGGGAACCTGACGAGCCTCAGGGAGCTGTACATTGGGTACTACAACAGCTACTCCGGTGGGCTCCCGCCGGGCTGGGAAACCTGACCGAGCTCATCCGGCTCGACGCCGCCAACTGCGGACTCTCCGGCGAAATACCGCCGGAGCTCGGAAACTGCAAAATCTCGACACGCTGTTCTTGCAGGTGAACAGCCTCACCGGCGGCATACCGTCGGAGCTGGGGTACCTCAAGAGCCTGAGTTCTTTGGACCTGTCGAACAATATCCTCACCGGCGAGATACCGGCGAGCTTCTCCGAGCTCAAGAACCTGACGCTGCTAAACCTGTTCCGGAACAAGCTGCGGGGTGACATCCCTGATTTCGTCGGCGACCTGCCCAGCCTCGAGGTGCTGCAGCTCTGGGAGAACAACTTCACCGGCGGCGTGCCCCGCCGCCTCGGCCGCAATGGTCGGCTCCAGCTGCTCGACCTCTCGTCCAACAGGCTCACCGGCACGCTGCCGCCAGAACTCTGCGCCGGTGGCAAGATGCACACGCTCATTGCGCTTGGCAACTTCTTGTTCGGCGCCATCCCGGACTCCCTTGGTGAATGCAAGTCTTTGAGCCGCGTTCGTCTTGGAGAGAACTACTTGAACGGCTCAATTCAAAGGGTCTCTTTGAGTTGCCGAAGCTGACGCAGGTTGAGCTGCAAGATAACCTCCTAACCGGTGATTTCCCGGCCGTGTCCGGAGTTGCGGCGCCTAATCTTGGGGAGATCAGCCTGTCCAACAACCAGCTCACTGGTGCACTGCCAGCATCAATTGGAAACTTTTCTGGTGTTCAGAAGCTGCTTCTTGATCGGAATTCATTCTCCGGTGTCGTTCCACCTGAGATTGGGCGACTGCAGCAACTCTCCAAGGCCGACCTTAGCAGCAATGCGTTTGAGGGAGGTGTACCACCGGAGATTGGGAAATGTCGGTTGCTCACTTACTTGGACTTGAGCCGGAACAACATCTCTGGGAAGATACCTCCGGCCATCTCTGGAATGCGGATACTCAACTATCTCAACCTGTCCGGAACCATCTTGATGGAGATATACCTCCATCCATTGCAACAATGCAGAGCTTGACCGCGGTTGACTTCTCATATAACAATTTGTCCGGGCTCGTGCCAGGAACTGGTCAATTCAGCTACTTCAATGCCACATCTTTCGTTGGTAACCCAGGCTTGTGTGGACCATACCTCGGACCATGCCGCCCTGGCGTTGCCGGCACCGACCATGGTGGCCATGGCCGTGGCGGGCTATCCAATGGTGTCAAACTCCTCATTGTCCTTGGCTTGTTGGCTTGCTCCATTGCATTTGCTGTTGGGGGCGATTCTGAAGGCCCGGTCGTTGAAGAAAGCCAGTGAGGCACGTGTGTGGAAACTCACAGCATTCCAGCGCCTTGACTTCACCTGTGATGATGTGCTTGACTGCTTGAAGGAAGAAAACATTATCGGCAAGGTGGTGCTGGAATTGTTTACAAGGGAGCTATGCCTAATGGAGAGCATGTTGCTGTGAAGCGTCTCCCAGCTATGGGCCGTGGCTCTTCACACGATCATGGTTTTCAGCAGAGATACAGACACTTGGGAGAATTCGGCACCGCCATATTGTGCGTTGCTTGGCTTCTGCTCAAACAATGAGACTAATCTGCTGGTTTATGAGTACATGCCCAATGGAAGCCTGGGGGAGCTGCTCCATGGCAAGAAAGGCGGGCACCTTCATTGGGACACCCGGTACAAGATCGCCATTGAGGCTGCAAAGGGGCTCTGCTACCTTCACCATGATTGTTCCCCATTGATACTTCACCGTGATGTCAAGTCAAACAATATCCTTCTTGACTCAGACTTTGAAGCTCATGTGGCCGACTTTGGTCTTGCAAAGTTCTTGCAGGACACTGGTGCGTCTGAGTGCATGTCTGCCATTGCTGGCTCATATGGATACATTGCTCCAGGTAAAACATCATATCCCATGGTATTTCAGTTTGTTCTACAATGTATTGATAGTATTGTATTTAGTTACAAAGTAATATTTCCTCAAATTGTCAATATAATTGGTAAAGAAACTTAAGAGTAATTCTTGAATTTCTGTTTTTATTTCCTCCTGCTCCTTAATGAATTGCGTTGCTTAATAATCTGAAATGTCTTTGTTCACTTCAAATGGACTGAACCTTGTTGGATTGTATTTTTGTGGATATCCAGAATATGCATACACCCTCAAGGTCGACGAGAAGAGTGATGTCTACAGCTTTGGTGTTGTGCTTCTTGAGCTGGTTACTGGACGGAAGCCTGTTGGGGAGTTTGGAGATGGTGTTGACATTGTCCAGTGGGTGAGGATGATGACCGACTCAAACAAGGAACAAGTGATGAAGGTCCTGGACCCAAGGCTCTCAACAGTTCCACTGCATGAGGTCATGCACGTCTTCTATGTCGCTTTGCTCTGCATTGAGGAGCAGAGCGTGCAGCGTCCAACAATGCGGGAGGTTGTACAAATCCTCAGTGAGCTTCCAAAGCTAGCTCCCAGGCAAGGAGAAGGGCTTTCACACGCTGTTGATGGTGCTGCATCCAATCCTCCAGCTCCAGTTCCCTCTGGGTCTGCTGAAGCACCAACCGGTGATGCGAAAGATCAACAGCAGCAACAAACAAGTTCAGAGTCAACGACGCCTCCTGATCTCATCAGCATATGAGTAACCAAGTCTAAAATTTCTGTCAACCTTTTGTTGCAAAGCTTGCAAGCTTCAGTATCGGAAACTTAGGTCTTGGTAAGTTTTTAGGTGTTTTCTGCTGTACATATTCCAGTTTGGTGGGTTGTCTTATTACCAGTTTGTTTCCTTTGGTGCTGCAATGTAGGATTCTGTAGCGAGTTTCAGGCACTTCAGAGCCTTTTATCATCCATCTTCAATGTAGGCAATGGCTTTCTATCAATTTAGAATCAAAATCTAAGCTTTACTGTGGAACCAAGTTTCCTTTAAAGCACTTCCAGAGTTCCTGGTACTGTGTAAACAGTTCAAGTTGGGTCCTTTAAATTGAGAAACCCATACTAGAATGCCATCATGGAAAAGCACCTTTGCATGGTGAACAGATATGCACTCAATCAAGCAAAGTCAAAGTATTCTGCTCTTGTTATTCTTTTGGAGCTAAATGAAATCAAAGAATCACAGTGCTTCTTCCTTTGTTCTCTTTTGTGATGTGTATAGAAAGCTGACACAAGAATGGTTAACAAATGCTTACCCTTTTGTGGCTGCTTTGCATAACATGGAGTGCACTATTGCAGCATCAGATTGTGTGGGATCAGCATATATAGGGGAGAGGAACTGTGATAAAATCCATGCTTTCCAATGTCCAAAAAAATTGTTGGCCTGTTTGGAACAAAGATTTACTCAAATCTTTTTGCATGTTGAAATCTGGAGTAGTGAAATAAATTCTGTTAGGAAAAATCACTTAAATTCCATTAAAAAACTGCAAAAATGAAATCTGGAGACTGGCGTTGAGAGATCAAGACTAATGTCCTGAGTATGACTGGCAAGTGCTGGAGATAGTGCTGCGTGAGGCCCATCACATGATGATGCCTCTCTGTTCCCCTACTGCAATCATTCAGCACCAGTGCCTAACCTTTCTGAAGTTTCTCTCCTGACATTTTTATTGTTAATCCACAGATATAATATATTCCTACCAATTAACACCACGAGGTATTTATATTCGAATATTGGTTCTTTTAAACCTTTTCTTCAAATCTTGGATTGTCTTGTTCCGAAATGAAAATCCCGTAAAATCCACGCAAAAGTCGGTCTGCTCGTGAAGGAATGTACATGGCCGGCTGTACCTGGATTTCATTGTGCGATTGGTGATAATTTTAGGAGGCAAAAGGACCATCAGATCAGATCAGATGGAGAGACGCTGCACTGCTGCCGTTTATTCGGCGCAGTTCGATGCGTCCAACAGAATGGTCACATCGGCAACGAGACGAAACAGCGAATGCTGCAGACAGCGGCAACGCCATGTATTCACACATGCACAAATCCTCTAGTAATTACTATATCACACAGAGTATTATTGCTGTCCGCTATCTATTTAAGCAGGTAAAATTCAGTTTATCTGCATGCAATGTAAGTGAAAGTTCAGGAGCTTACATTCTGTCACCAGCAATTTTGCAGGAGGTGCTTCTGTTTCTGTATCTGCAAACAAAAAACAAGAGGTTGTTTTGCTTCATCATGGTAAGAGAAAAAACAAAGAACAGAAAGGTTCCCCAAGAGTTTGGTCTCCTACGGAGCAAGCAGCAATTGCTGTCATTGCTGCAATCATGCAATGCAGCAGTTCTCCAACTACAGCTTTTGGTTTGTGGCTGGTCGTCGAGTCTCAGAGATGAGCACCAACACTGCTATGCCAACCTCACTGGCTCACTGATGGGCTACTGTTAATACACCACTATTTACCACAGTAACAAACTTACAGTATGCTTCAGTTAAACACTCCCACTGTGTTGTACATTTGCAGAGTGTATTCATGCAGGCATGAGCCACAAGTGTACCACTAGTAGAAAACATCAACTCAAGATTCCTCTCGTCTGGATCCATGGTTGGAGCATTTTGGACTAGATCATGCAGCATAAGGACTGGCTAGCTAGCTAGCACTGTAGCCTCATGTGCTTAATGATCCAACCATTTGTACTGTTTCGAAGAGGCAAAGTACACTTTGATTCTGAAACTAAGGGAGGTCACTCCAAATGATGCTCTGCTAATGGCACTGAATCCCACTGATCAATTCCCATAATGTGAGGCAGAAGCAAGCCTGTATTTGGGGTGGTCCATTGATGCACAGCGGTGGTGTTCGTTTCTACTGAAAATAAAAATAAAGTTAAGGTACGGAAAACAAGATTAATTGAGTTTTAATTATTATAAATTTGAACAAATGATTTATCCATATTTTAAAACAACTTCATATAGAAGATTTTCATTCAAAATATATTTTAACAGTTTAAAAAGTGTGCTATAAAAATGAAAAGTGTGCTATAAAAATCGAGATAAAGTATGTATGTTAATCAGAAAAGAACAAGCCATAGTACAGAGAGAGACGTGTTTGGCAGTGACGACCTCGCTACTGCTCACATGGTAGGGGACTGGGACTCTATGCTGCTGCCAATTCTTCTTTCTCTGAAGAAGATGTGCACTTGGCCGAAACAAGGGCCTACATTGGCACCGCTCTGGAGAACAGTGATAGGGCACGCAGGAGGGACCATGGCTGCTCTGATGATGATCAATCGCTCACGCATGTTCTGTTTGTTTTTCTTTTTTTTTATTTTTGTTTCTTGTCTCATCAGTCTCTCTCTTCTGTTACGTAGATGTTGGATCGGAATAAGGAACAGTTTTGTGTTTGCGTCTTGTTAATTACAAGGAAAATGATTGCTCATCATCTGTGGATTCATGGAGAGACACCATAAACCTAGTAGTTTCTTGGATTCAGAAGTGAGAACTGAAAAGGAAAAAAAATGGCAGCAACGAAAAGGACAGGAAAGAAGAAAGAAATCAAGGGGATGATCAGGAGAGAGAAATTTACCAAGGGAAGCGCTTAATTTTACCCGGATCCCGAGTCTTTTCATGGAGAGAGCGGTCGAGACCCCCTCCGCCTCCGCCTCCACCTCCGGCGCCGGCGTCGGATCGGTCGCCGTCGGCGAACCTACCCGACGGCAGCGGAGAGAAAAGGCGAGCAGCAGCGATCACCGTTGGATGCAAACCGTACGGCCCAGATCTAACTGGAAAAATGGCTGGCTAATTTGCTAATAGGACCCTCTATTATGTTGTGTTGCCTGAAGAGTCCCCGCTTCCAATGTAGGGATCCTGGTTAGACTCCCAATGACCGTTGGATTGGGATATCGCGGCTGAGATTGAGTGCACGCGTGGTGGGCAGGCACTTTCTCAAGGAAGACCCTATTCTATTATGTATTACCACAAGTCACCTACCTCCCGCGCTGCCATGGATCGCTACCGCTGGCGAGGCTTCTAGGTGAACCGTTAGATTAAAATTTTGCGCCGATTTGCTCAAAATCCCAACGAATTTTCATGGAGGAGAAGAAATACGCAGCCTCGGGAAACAAAAGCGTGAAATGTTCAAAATTGCTCCATCAGTTATCCTACTAAGTCAAAGCTAGCTTAAATTTTAAATTTTAATTTTGAAGTTGATTTTAAAATATTTTTAACGTAATTTTTTCATATTAACTCGTTAAGAATATATATATATATATATATAAGTTTTATCTATAAATTATTTTTTATTTTTTAATAACTCGTTTTGATTTATTTAAAAAATATGAGCAACCGACTAGGCTGATAGCTACCGGAAAAGTGGGACAGGCAGAATCCTATGGAGATGATGATCAGTTTGATCAGAGATTCAGAGACGCACTCAAACCCAACAACTCCGTGGATCCGAGAGGACAGAAAAGGGAAATGCAGGGAAAAGCTATAGAGGAAGAATCCTGCAGCGTTTTTGCGACAGAAATGAAGTCAACTCATGTTTTCTTCTCCTCCATCGATGTACTCCTACTACTCTTCGGTTGGTCCATCTGATCTGCCAAAACGTCCTGAGACGCATTCTCGTTTTGATAGATGGTTCCTGGTTAAGTTGGTCCTGTGAGGTGTGAGATACTCACACATGATGCTCAGGTAACCTGTCTCAAGCAAACCCTGATACTGAAATTCAGAAACAAATCAATGCTGATTTGTAGACAAGGCATGCCTATTAGATACAACCTCCGTAAAAAAATCAATTTCTGGCGGCACCAGAAGTTAATTTTCATTGGGATGGAGGAATGGAGACTGCCATGAATCACTGAATGAAACCCAATTACCCAATCACGACGAGATCAGCAAATCAGGGAAGGCCACGACTGAAATGCTTCCATGACAATAAGCATGCAAAACTGTTCACAAACAGGATGTTGTCTAGTATATGATTTTATTCCATGACCGGGAAAAAAGTTTAGTGCAACTAAAGGGTAATTAGCATTTCACGGTCGTTTTACAAAAGTGATTTTACATGTATATGAGCCCGGCGAAAATTTTACATGTATATGAGCACTATATATAGGACACTCTTTACATCTATGCATTAACTTTGTCCCTTCATACACCTCACTTGTTCATGAAATCGATGCCCTTCTGAATGCTCTCCATCAGCTCTTTCTTTGCCATCTCCAAGCCAGCTCTGTCAGGTCAAATAAATTAAAACACATTAGCGAAACAATTATTTTACAGGCAACTGCATTTGAAAGAAAAATAATTAGATACAACTAATTACCTCTCAAAATCATTCAAAGGCCCAAGAGGAGAACCTCTTCGGCTCCAGCACGACCTAACCTCACTTTTGTTGCAAAGAATGGCAACTCGGTTACCTAGAAGAAAGAAAATGGGAATAATCATAAGATGGTGTTATTGGTTGATAGGAAGGATGAATATTCGGATTTGGTGTAAGCATACCGCAGATGCAACATATGAACATTCCACAACGCCAGCATCACCACGCATTGCTCGCAAGCAGGCATCAGCAAATTTTGCTGCAGCAAAAGCCTGAGATGGTTTTCTGTTAGTATGAATTTATAACTCAGATACTAATCACAAAGAGTAAGAAGCCATATAACCTACCATTGACAAAGTTGCAGAGCCTGCTCCTGCCTTTGCCTGAATCACAAACCAAGGAACATTATACATATATCCAAGTAATTAGAAACACCAAAACTGAAAAAAAAAAAGAACCCTGATAGTTTCAGACATATAATGACGTGTAACTAAAGTGATATGCAAATATCTGTTATCAACAGCCTCCTCAGTCTCGGTTAAGGGCTTCCCGTTATAGTTATAGAGTGTAGGAGCTGAAATTTTCTTTCCTAAAAACCCAAAAACGTTTGCTCATCAATACCTAGTAACTTGGCCCACTAAGGCTATGGGGATATGTGTTCCATAACTGGTATATCACTACATCAAGGAATGAAATTACAGTTGAGGCAATACTTGATATTGAATAAATCACAAATTCATAATAATATTTTTCTTTCTGGACTCTAGACAGAACTAAAAGGTTTGTTAATAGAAACCAGCCATTCTGTTAATAGAAAACCGAAGGAAGAGAATAGTCGGGGCAAAATTAATCATGTGCATCAAGGCGAATTTCAGCACTTTGAATATAAATGCGTCATACCTCAACAACTTCTGTGCCACCATTCTGTATACGTTTAGTTAAATAGCTGATTTCATCTGGAGTAAACGAGCATGGGGGGTGGACCTGCAGAGAGACAGGTTTCGAAAGCAAGTTATCATATTTGCAGAAGTTAGAGAGTATTTCTGAAATGCGGATAATTAGCGGTTTTCATGTGCTGATGTTGATGGAATAATACCTGGGAGAGGAGGGGTAATATAGTCACTCCAGCATGCCCACCAACAACTGGAACACTGACATCTTTTGGGTCAATTCCAAGTACTTCAGCCTATATAAGCAGTAGAAAGAGGAAAAAGTTATGGTCAAGAGCAGTATTTACACGTATCTTACTGCTTTCCAAGAAGATATGGCACAATTTATTGGAATGCATACCACGAAGGTGTTTGCCCTTGCTACATCCAGTGTTGTCACTCCAAGGAGACGTTTGGGATCATATGTTCCAGCTTTCTTGAAAACCTCCGCTGCAATGGGGACGGTTGAGTTCACTGGGTTGCTGATCAAGTTCACAATTGCATTAGGACAGCACTTGGCAACGCCTTCACAAAGTGAGCGAACAATCCCAGCATTTTTGTTGAACAAATCATCCCTTGTCATTCCTGGTTTCCTTGGGAGACCAGCAGGGATAATGACAAGATCCATTCCTGTAAGTGCTGCCTCAAGCTGTTTGGGTCCAAGGAAACCACGGACCTAAAAGGAAATTTTGGTACAATTATTTGTTATATCAGTATCTATGTACAGATAAATAACTAATCAGTAATCCATTCGAACTATCTGAAAATAGTAGAGTGCAATTGTCAGTTGCAAGTAAAAAAATATCATTTTTTCTCACTTTTATCCTTTTCAGCTTGCAGGCAAATTCATTTTTAAAATTTCAATAACAAGGGGTTGAGCTACAGTATCATTTGCTGCTGATAATTAATTAAATTGAAAAGGAACTAACATAAAATGGCTTTCTTTTCAACACAAGACAAGATGTTCACAGAGTTTTCAAGGTATTTTCCCAAGACCAATACAAAAGCGAGATTTCAATGTTGGCAAGTCGTTTGGTTAACTGAAAAAGTGATTGCAGGTATCATCGCCGATGTGCAGACTATGTGCTAGTATCAATAAGCTAGCAGTGGAATGGAATGAGATGTGTAGAGTTACCACGGCGGTGGTGTCCATGTGGCTGACATCGGCGGTGACCCCTGGCGTGTTGACGACATCATAGAGGTGGAGAACGGAGACGAGTGGGTTCATCTTCATGAGCAGCGACAGCGGCTGCCCGATCCCTCCCGCCGCGCCCAGCACGGCCACCTTGAACCCCGGCGCGCCGCCCTTGGCCCGGCATGGCGCCGGCCTCACCCCTCCTCCATCTGCACACACGCACGCACGCACGCACGCACGCACAGAGTGTTCAACTGTTCATCCCCTCACAGCACGCGACAAACCAGAGTCAAAAGAGAGGAACTTGGCGGCGCACCTGGGGCCGCGGCGACGGGCTGAGGTGGGCGGCGACGCGGGCGATGCGGTGGGAGGCGGAGTCGGGCTGCATGGCTGGTTGCGGCGGCGGGGGTGGAGGCGGAGAGAGCAGTTGGCGCGCGCGGGGGAGGGGGTTTTGACGGGGAGAAGCCGGGCGCGTTATCCGGTGGGCTGTGGCTGCGAGGGTCGCGGGGATCGGGAGGCGGGGAGGCGAGCTCAGCCTCGGCAGCTAGCTAGCTAGCTAGCTCTCCCATCTCCCTGGAAGCTCATCTCATCTCTTTTCGTTCTCCGCCACTGCTTCTCTCTCTCTCGTCGACGTCGACGTCGACGTCGTTCCTCCGGCTGCTGCGGTGCGTCGCCTCGCCACCGTGTTCAGTTCAGCCCGTTGGGCCGAAAAAACGATATTGGTCCAGAACGGGATTGCGGCCCACGTGCAGCCCATATTTATTGGGCCAGAACGGGATTGTGGATTACAAGCCGTTTTTTTCTTTTTCAAATTTCGAAATACGAATGGGCGACGAACCGAATGGAGGCCGTTCCCTTCTTCCGGAAGACTGGGCAACCTCCGTAGTTTGACACATATATGAAAAAAATTAAAAAAAATTAATAAAATAAATTAATATATGATATGCCACTTCATAAATATATAAATATATAAATTAAAATTTTAACTTATACAAGTTAACAAAAAAATTAAGTCAATGTAGCTATAGTTAACTTTTTTTTGCAACTTGTACAAATCAAATTTAAATTTTTATGTTTGTGAAATGATATATCACACATTAATTTATCTTATTAACTGCTCATAATTATTGTGACGATATACAACTATGCACGAAACGAAAAACATCCTCTTGAGTTTAAAATCCAATCCCCAAAATAGCCTGTCTTGAACAATGAAGATCTCCACCGTCTCAAAAGAATGAAGCTATCAACACAAAACCCTATCTTGAACAATGAAATCCCAAAACTAACCTGTCCTGGATTACAATGATGCTATTAAAAGATCCTTTCTTGAACTGAACGATGAAGCTATGAGCGCAAAACAAACAATGAAGCTATCAACACAAAAATAGAAAAAACAATACAAATAAAGAATTTGCTTTCGTTGAGAGTCGAACTCAAGACCTCCCGCTTACTAAACGGGTGCTCTAACCAACTGAGCTACGAAAGCTATTGGTTGATTAGCTTTCGTATCTCAATTGGTTCATAATATTTCAGTTTTTCCCGAGATTGCTCTTAGTTGTACAGACCTCAATTGCTTAATGTATGCTACAGATAAGCATCTTGGTTGCTCAGTTGCTTCAGAGCTCAACTGCTTCGTGCTGTCAGTAACTCATTCTCTTATGGAAATGGGAAATGATAGAGCAGTAGCCATGTTGGAATGAATTTATGCAGAGAAGCATAAACACAGAAGCATCGATCCTACATTGTCCAGATGCAAGCAGTTTACTAACATGGTGCATTCTGAACCACAATATTTTGTTCAAAATGCCATCTGAGTTGACAACAGTACAATGATAGCAGAAAAAACATGGTAATGCACCTTTACCCTGGCACAAAATATAACAAATGATGGACCAAGGTACAACAAAAGCATGGTACCAGGTATTTAGGTTATGATACAAAGTTTGCTTATTTATCAGCTAGTTGAGTAAAACAGGAAATGTTGAATCCTTATCATAAGTATTAAAAATCAACGGTAAAGACTCTCCGACTCCAAGTTTGCAGCAATCTCAGTCTCCCAACGATCGCCATTCTCAAGCAATTTCTCCTTGTCGTATAGCAGTTCCTATAATTGCAGAAAAAAGATGCATGAATGATATCCCAGCAATATGTCAAAAAGAACCTACAGCAGAATCAAGTGTTTTACCTCATGGGTTTCAGTTGCAAACTCAAAATTAGGACCCTCAACGATGGCATCAACAGGGCAAGCTTCTTGGCAGAACCCACAGTAGATGCATTTGGTCATATCAATATCATATCTGCAAAAGTAGGTCATCACAACAGAGATTAACTGCAGATGAAGAGGCAGTATATCATTTTTCAATAATTCACACATATCAAAGAAAGCCAGCCAAGGGATTACCTTGTAGTTCTACGACTACCGTCTTCACGTTCTTCTGCCTCTATTGTGATTGCCTGAGCTGGGCATATCTGGTCATTTGTAATGCGAAGTGAGCAAAGAGATTGTTTCACAAAACACATAAAAAGCAACAATAACTACCCTGAATCAGCATGAGAATCGTCAAGCCTTCAAGCTAAACATGCATTGCTTTACAGAATTAAACCTGATTACCTTAAACTTTTCAAGTGTTTCTCTAACATTCCAAACAAGTCAATACATTGCATTAGTTGGTAGCAATAACATACCAAGCCGAGCGCAGGAATTTTACAGTTTTTAGTTTTTCTGGCAATCTTTGGCATTTTTTCAGTATGCAACTAGCGCACATATGCAGACCCTGTAAAGTTTAGATTCATATCTTCAAATGTGAAATATCAACAATCAAGATATGACACCCGTCCAAAAATTTCCTAGGCCTATTATGTGCACTAAGTCTGTGCAAAACTCCAGTTGTGCCCCAAAAAAACCTCTACTTGGTGGTAATGTTTCCTGGATGGTGATTTGGTATTTTTAAAAGGTAGTTTTAGTCTGTCCCATTTAAAAAAAAATAAATTGACCAATTCTTGTAAAGGACAACCAGTACATAGTTAATTACCATCTTAAATTTGATAGCAAGTCTGCAATGGCCAACCTATTCTAACTTTCTAAGCACTCACAAAGTAGCAGTCTAAATAATTCAATCAACTGAACTGAGTATTACACACAGAAGTTATTTTTGATATGAGAAATATTACAGCAAAGTTAATTAGTTATGAGTGAATTGAGTATTATCTAAACACAAACCTTGCAGTTCAATATAAAGCAGAAGAATCACCAATCCAGCTACTATTATTCATGGAAACTGGGAAGACAGCATTTCCTTTAGGATTGGCTTAAATTCCTATACTTAGTTATGCCTATAATATCTACTTCTTCTATGGCTATCTAGGTTTAACTTCAGCTCGCTTATTTACCGTGCAAAAGAAAATGTAACTTACAGCTTCACACAGTTTACAGGCAATGCAACGCTCTTCTCCAGTTGGATAGCGTCTGAGGGCATGCTCTCCTCGGAAGCGAGGCTCAAAGGACCCTTCTCAAATGGATAGTTGATCTGTAGGGAGGTAGGATAAGAAGGTAAATACAAGCATGCAATTACATTATAAAGGAAACAGTATGCCAAATTCACCACTTAACTGTAACATTCCTCTCGAAGAAGTACTTGAGTGTCAGCATCAAACCACGGACCATTTCAGTCAAAAACAATGTGTTGATGCTCCTTTCAAATACTGAAGCAAGAAAGTTAAAAATAAGCATTAAAGGGAATAGTGGATCACAAACTTTTCTGATGCATAGATAAAGAATATCATTAGAAATTCACCAGCATTCCAATCTTTCGCTATCTCCTTTGCAAGCTTCTCTTTCTCCTCATCCTCTGGTAATTAGGAAGAAAAAGTATTTTCAGAGCAAAGTAGCGACATCACACCAATTAGAATGGAACTTCATGAGTTGTTGGCTAAGAAGTTCTGCAGACTATACTAAAATTACTACACGCAGGCAAGGCGAGTTTCATCGTATTGGTTTCCATATATAACTACACCATGAAGCTTCCGATACATCGTTAATTCGCTACTCTTACAACTCTATGTACCTCAAATCACCAACAGATTGGATTCACTACTCTTTCACACTAGTGTGCTAACTACTTCCAACGTATAGGATTCCTAGCAATCACACAACGCAACCAACGGAGAACGGATCGGTTCAAAGTAGCAATTCGGGTACCGAACAGCGCAGTAACACAGGGAGAAGGGTGGCGACCTTTGAACCTCGTGGGCTTCCCTGCGCCCATGTAGGCCCGGATGTGCCCCTGCATCGCCGTCGCGGACGGCCCGAGCTGCGCCTGCAAACACCACCAACCTGGAATCACACGCGAATCACAGCACCCAGAAGCTCGGAGCAGAAATACTCGATCTGAGAGAGGGAAGGTGGAGAGAGAGACAAAGAGATCTAGGAGGTCGCGGGCGGGGGGGGATGAGATGACAGGGTTGCGCACCATCTGGCGCGCGCGAAGCGCCTGCGCTGCCTGCCGGGCGAGGAGCGCCGCCATGGTGGGTGGGGCGTCGACGGCGACGAGGAGGAGGAGGAGGAGGCGGCGGCGGCGGATCGAGGGCCGGTCGGGGTGGGCTGTGCAGCCTGGCAAGCTAGTGGCTGGGGAGGTGGCCGGGTGGAGGAGGAGGAAGAGGCACTGCAGCTTGCGTCGGTGGGCCGGGCTTAATTACGTTCACGAGCAGCCCAGAGCGAGCGCGGAGGCGGTTCTTCGGGGTAGAAGAATAAGCCCACTTTAGATCCCTTATCTTAACGCCAAATTTAAATCATATCATTAAACCATAATACTAGATATAACACAACATTTAAATCAGTATAAAATGTCTTGATTGATGTTACGTAGCTAGTTTGATTTGATCCTCATCCCACATAATGGAGATGTAACACTGGAAACAAATTTAAAAATTAAACAAAATATACGATCCATATATAAGTCAAACAAAAATATATAAAAAATTAAAAAAAGTACACATATGAGTAGGTCCCATTTCCTCTCCTCGCCCCCTCTCCTTCTCCTCGGATCGGCTTGTGTAATTGGAGCAGTGTCTGGCCGCCCGATAGGAACGGGTTCCTGACTCCTGATAGGAACGGGTTGAGAGCAACAACCGACGTAGGAACATGGCAAAATTTAATCTAACTTTTTAACAAAGGGTTTAGTTTCGGTAAAAATCTATAAAAATTTTAAATTTTGGTCGTTTTTGTATTTTGGAAGGTGTAAAGTTGGCTTGTAAAAATTTTGAATTTGTGAGGTCTCGAACAAAAAAGATGTAAAATTTTCTTGAAAAAAATGCTTACCCACCTTACCACTACGCGCACTAGTGCTCCCCTACCCGCACGAACATGCCCTCCCAAACCACTTTTCCCCTTCTCTCCTCCACGGCCCTTTGCATCAGCGAGCTTGCCGCCGCTCTCCCCGCTCTCTCGCCATGCTCTCCTCGCCGCCGTGTTTGCATCCACGCCGCTAGGCGAAGGAGATGGGCGAGCTCCGCACCCTGCAATTGGTTGTGTTCTTCTCTTTCTAAAATTTTTGTCGATTGGGAGGAAAGGAAAGAAATTGATACATGCATAGGGGAAAACAAATTTGTGAAGTCGGATTGATGCTTGCTCGTTGCCGTGCCGATCGATCTCAATTGTGTTTTTGTTATTTTGGTTTTGATTTTACAGGCGAAAGAATGCATTTATATGTCGGGGTTAGTTTAATTTGTGAAAGATTAATCTCTTTCATGGTTGTTATATCGTCAGAGTTTGATTTGTTTTGAAATGACAAGAAAAGGTTGCATACTTGCAATGCTTAATCCAGCTTGTTAAGTTATCTATTCTTTTCAATTAGGTCATAAAAAACATGAAAGACATTGAACTATCAATTTTACACAACCAAACATTTTATAGGGATAAATCTGTCTTCTTTGCAACATAAAAAAATTTTTAAAAAGAACTATAACTACAAGTTTTAAGATGTAAAGTTTACACTCAAAATGAACAACTAAACGAGGACCGAGGACCGAAAACTAGTCATTTGTCAATTACTCCAACGTGCATCGATGTCTGATGGGGTTAGCAAAAAAAAAAAGTTGGCATTACACACAAAAGGGTTTAAACCAACAGTTGCAAATCCTTTCGTTTGCCGCTCGTGTCAGATTTAGCTTAGCATCAGCTTTACCCATGAGAAGCCCGCCAAAAAACCAAAGGTATAAATGTAAATAAATTTTCTTAAAAACTTATCCAATATAAATATAGTATAATTGTAGTGTAACATAGTTATATTGTAACTTAAAATGTATTTACACTATAATTATACTCTATTTATATTTGACAAATTTTTAGAAAAGTTTATTTGCAAACGTATAACAAAATCGATACCAAAGAGGGCTAAAACTTTCCATCAATGATTCATTCCTTTAATTTTCACTTTCAGCTTGTTATTATGTACAAAAGATACAGTTAAATTGCTAATCTGCTATGGCTGACTATAATTACACATAAACCTTTCGCTTTCTTTCTTCAGCGGTAACTTGAAAAAAACAGGTGAACATTCACCAGATCAACCCCACATTTGCTTACAAAATTAACATAAACTACAATGTTATTCGGTGGCAAGAGTGACAGGACTAAGATCATGCTCCTATCCAGATGCAAGCTGAAAATCTATTCAAGGGAGCCCGGGAGAGCTACAGCCCAAGCACATCGAACTCATGGGGCATGTAATCTTCGCTTGGACAGTAGTACTTGTTGGGAGAATACAAAGCAAAGTTTGTGACTTGACTACTGTAAAGGCACGCAAATCTCTCGACCTGTGTAAACATGCAAAAGAAAACAAAAAGATTACTCCAAAAATAAAAATATGCAAAAAAAAAAAGTCTTGTATCAACTGTCAGAGATGGCACCAACATGAACATTCAGTACAGGACGCTAGACGATGTTTAACAGCATGTTACCTGATGAGCAAATCAGGGAGTTTTGATAACCGGTCTTCATGAGCTGTCCCCAAACCTTATGGAACTAAATTATAATAAAAAGTAGCAATCAATAGATGGGGAAGAAGAGGCTATGCAAAATCCAGAAGTCCAGAAAAGGTAGCTATTACAATTGGAAGTTCTTTTAGCCAAGTGTTCGGTATCGGCTGGAATATTGAAAGGTTTTTGTAATAAGCAAAGTACCTTATGATGATGTTGCCTTTGAGCCTCTTGATGAAGGCGGCGGACATGATCCTTCTTTTGCTACAAATACCCCCCAAAAATGATAAGCAAATGAAATCTTAAGATCAGACCATACTCTGCCAGGGTAAACGTTTTCAGACAGAAGGCACCGTACTATCATAACTGGTTACTGGCAATAACCAGAAAATTTATGAGTTAAATTTGTAGATATGATTAGAAAACTAGTTTTCTAATAAAAGGGAGGACTGGTAAATCCGATTAACTACATTAACCCCATGTGACCAATTTTCCACTTTCCAGCCTACATTTCCCATATTAATAAAAGGGTGGACTGGTAAATCCGATTAACTACATTAACCCCAGGTGGCCAATCTGAGCAATAAGTTTATCGCTGAACATCCTAGAGTGCAAATTACGTAGCTGCTGCTACTCCTAGCCAAAAGGATAGGACAGAAGAGGGCTTCTTTTTTTTTGGTTAGCACACATTAGAAATATTTATCATTTTCATTTTGGTACCAAGTACCAACTGCCATTACTCACTCAGAATAAATACGTACCAGCAGACTGTCATGCTCCAAAAATAACTTTTCCTTCTCATCTTCTGTAAGATTTTCAAACCTGGGAAAAAGTGAATAAAGATTCATGTGGAATGTGATGGTCTACTAAAATTTTACTTTTTGATCTATTGCACATATAATGTTTAAAAGAATATTTATTTTCGAACAAATGTAGTTAATAAGAAAGAAAATATTAGAGGTACACATAAGATGTTTAAAATGTAGAACTCAATCAAAATAGAGAACTTGAAACTTTCTTGACATACTTGAGGTGACCATTCAAGGCGATGGATTCTATCTTCAATTGAATCACGCTCCATCCTAAGATGCCTAAGCTCCTGGTTAGGTTAGCACAAAACAAAAGGGCAATGAACCAGTTGCTTGGCAGACTGATAACACAATCAGCTCAACATGCACAAAACATCATGCATGTAATTGTCTCGGAATGACACCATGAAACTTTCAGGATATGAAAAGCTTTCAGGCCAGACAACATCTCGACATTCTAGACTTCTTTTACTAAGGTGTGTTTTCCTCTATAGTCAGTTCTTACAAGAACCATTTTCCTACAAGATTATAATATAGAATCATAGAAGAGCAATTCTAAAAGAATGAATTCAATCTAGTATGCATTTCTGAGTAATTACCATAAAAATATTAGTCTTTACAGTAGAGTTGGCTAAATTCACTCATAGCAGTAAGCAGCTTTCGCTACCACTAGGTTCTCATGAAAGTTCTAGACCTGCCATTTGGCACAGTGCTTCCGTATGGTACAAGATCCCAAACAGCCTGTCACAGTTCTATTACTACACTCAGAAATAAATCTTGGTACTTAGAGGCTAGCTTCTAAGCAATAAATTTTGGGAAACAAATATCAGCAGCACCAAACTGTTAAGCTTAACAAATGGAAATGCCATAGAAAAGAGAAATGCCAATCAAGATATTAGTATAGGATTTCAGGATGGTAATTGCGTATAATGCTTACTCAAGACTAGTACGATTTGACTGTTAGGATTCATTCTGGATTGGTAACCTGAGTATAACTGATACCTTTCGAGTTGATTTTGATTTCGAAAGAAGTTTCACCTCTTGCTCGAGCTCTGGTATTACTAGCATTGTCCGCCAACCTATAAGAAATCACAACAAAGAATCACTTAGGGATTAAATAGAGTAAAATGTATTGCTGCCATTTTCATGTTCAAGATCTTAGCTAATTTCCACTGATGATGCATGCAAACAAACATGACAGTTAACATAGCCATGCTATAAAGATCTTCCATCTTTTCCATATTGCAATTGATACCATAGGAAGATTATCATGATAATTGAGAAACAAGAAGAAAAAGGTGTTTTAAACATTGCTGAGCAGCACTTAAAATTACTTGAGTGGAACTAGAATTCAAATTAATTATTTCAAGTGTTACTCATTTATCTAACTATGGTAACACCATTTAGTATTCTGCGCGATAAAACAACAAACATACCATATTTATAAAACAAAAAAAAAATCACAGAGAGAGAGAGAGAGAGAGAGAGTGAAAAGCATGACAAACCTAGGACTTTCTTGCTGCGCAGTATGTCTCCATAAATATGATCCCCAACATATAGGACCTAGGCCATGTTAAGATTATATTATTTGATTTCATTTATGTGACTTAAGATGATACTTAGCATCAGTAAGAAAAACATGCAAGTATGCAACCAGCCACAAATAATGATGATACCTGTGAACTAGAAGCAACAGAAAGTAATCTGTGAAGATGACCAACATTTCCTCCCTGTTAAAAATATGACAACAAATAGATCATACTTATATTTGTTAATAGAGCAAAGATAGACAGTGCAACAATCAAAACATGTCAAAAAATCCAAACAATAAAACTAATATTAACTGATCAGATATTAGTTTGCAAAACTAATTTTGACCTCTGATTAGTTTCTGTTTAGATATATGGCCCAAATTACTATGTGCATTCTGTCAGGAAAATAAGTACCTGGTAAACTTTGTGGATCGGTCTTGAAGGCTGCTGACCTGATCTGGGGCTTCCAATCTTCACAAAAGAATATTTGGAATGTAAGAAATATGGAGCATACAGAAAAATTATACTTAGAAAATCATATTACTAACATGAAGATCAGCATTTAGAAGTTTTCCAGAATCAGGCTCAACTTCAAACAGTCCTGCACGGTTACCATCATGGAAAAACCCTGGCTTTGAACTGAAATGGTTCAAAAAGAGACCAAGTTGAGGAATCAAAAATACCTTCACAGAACAGATATCAACAACAAAACAAAACAGAACAACAAACAAGGAACAAGGAACATTAGAGTAAACCAACCTTCCAGTTATCACAACATCGAAATATCCAAGCCACTTGTGGTTATGACTGGAGCTTACATTTGAGGTATATGGCCCACAGAGGTAGTTCATGACAACATCTGTGTAGTCCCACAGACTGCAAGGACAGGCATACGTCTAGAGGGTAAGATATTGTTACTAAAAGACAGAAAACGTGAAATGCAGCAAGATGCAAAACCATTTTACCTAACTACATCAATATAGGACAAGAAAACAATAGCAACACCACATTTCTTTGACGTTACACAAGAACACAAATGTGGAGCCTGAAATAATATAGGGAGCCACATACCTATTTGTCACCAAGAATGTTGGTAGCGCCCAGATTTTCTAATCATTTCAAGCATAGGTACAATGGCCAAGTCCTCATTGATGTACCTGTCAAGTTCAAACTAGATGAATTAGCAGAATAAAAATCCTAATGCAATGAGGGCAATATATAAGTTTAGGCTTAATATTGGAAACGGTGCATGATGTCATTGGGACAAACTAGCCTATTACAGAAAAAGAAAGATTATTTTTCAAAACTGAATTACCTGCTAGGATCCTTTGCAACCATCCTCTTTAATGTTCCATCACGATGGCACAAGTCAACAGCAGATCTCACATCTCTGTACATAAGCGCATAGCTGTACAGGAAAAAACAATACAAGCTCTAAAACAAAACTATGTATGAATAATTTGGCTCTGAATTTAAAAATGCTATCAGCAAGAACAGATTGGAATAACCATACTCAATGCCTGAAGGTACTTTTCCAGGATTGCTGTCCATGAAATCAACAAGTTGAGCAAATAGATAGGCTTCACCCAATGAGAAAAGTGTATCTATGAGGGCATAGTCAGGCTCATCAAAGGAATCTCGTATCAATGTACTTCCATAAGCAGAAACTTTTTCTTCTTTTGACATTTCCCTAAATCCATGATATGCAACTTTCACATACTTGTGCCGATCCATCTGATATTGCCCAATCCAATGGTAAAAAAGGAGTCAGCTTTTCTTTTCAAATGGAAAACCGTGAGCTACTCATGTCCGGCTCATATAATTACAGCAGAAAATAATTAGAAGTGTTTCCTACATACAATATAAAAAAACCTAGTGGGGGTGGTAAGTCAATCATCGCAGCACCACCTGCTGTATCAGTGGCCTGGTGGAATATTCTATGGAAAAATAGATCATTCGTGCACGCATCTTATAGCAAGGCTGTTTATGCATATACATTTGGTTGCAAATCATTTGTTTGTACCTAATACAAGACTTTAGAACTTTAGAATGATATATTCATTAGAAATACGTGGAAACACACAGTTATCACGTTAAATTTACATCATAGAGTGCATACATAAAAGGAAAATTAACAATGAATATCCAATGTCCTCAGGAAGTATGCTAGGCCTACATGGCTACAACTGAACTCTTTTAATCAAGAGATACAGATAAAACTTCCAAGTGATGAAAAGTGCTCACTGAACAATAAGCATTTTGAAGAAGTATAGATGTGATACTCACACAAATAAGAGGATGATTAAGGTTCAACTATAACATCTGATACCAAGTGAAAACTAGGCATTTGTGGTTCAACAAAAAAAGGCACCTACTAGTTTCAAACTAGATATCCTCAATTCAAAACCAATCAAGTACCAATAGCAGGTATCAAATATCAATATAAATATGAGAAACTCTGGTTTTTTGTAGAAGAAAATTGAGTGCATGACCCAATTGCAATTACTCTTAGTTATTATGTTACCTCTGATCTTGCATGGATTTCCTCAATCTGGTTCTCATTTTATGTCAATGTATATCACATTTTGCATTATATGATTGCTGACTTAAATGGATGGTTCCCATTTCAGAATAAACATGTATAATACTATTTCTACATAAGCGTGGTGAGTTCAACCAACAATAGCTGACCTTCAAGATATTCCCTCTCTTCTTATCAAGAACTAATCCTCTAACCATATATTTCCAGTCAAACTTCCATGTTAACAGCTGCACAATGAAAACAAAGGATATCAAATTCAGAGCACAAGGAAACAAAGGAAGAATTGTTTCATACATCTCAGCATCAAAACGTTAATTATGGAATGGGTTAAATGACATTTCCAAAAGGCAATGTATGAAACAAGCAAACTTGCAAAAAATATCAAATGTCAGTTTTACTAGCCAATTACATATGTAGTAATGGCACAAAATTCCCAGTGCATGAGAATGTCAGTATACAAGAACGCAAATTGCAGTGATATTATCTTCACTATTTTTATATCCACCGATATGCTTACTGAAGACAGGTAAAGAAATGATATAGAAAAATTATCAGAATATCCCAACAGTCCGTATGCTGTATTTTTCAATAACAAAGTTACATCAAACCGCAGGCAAAATTACATCATGATAGTGCTGACAGAACTAAAAGAAAGTTGCATCACAATTTAACTTCTCTAACAGTCAAACAATACAATCTTAGATACAGAAGAAGAGAAGTCCCCATGTACCAAGAATTATCTCAGTTTACATGCAGAAGAACGTGGCACAGTAACTCCAAACATCTAAACCAACTAATATAAGGCCAGATGATACAGTTTTTTCAGTTTTATCTTTACACATCCAAACAAGTACGCATGTTTTCAGCGCAACTAACCTCCTCAGGGTAGCCGAGGTCCTTGACAAGCTTCTCTATTGTGCCATGGTAAGCAAGGGCCTCAAATGTCTCGGGCTTGTACTGCGCAAGAGTGTAGTCCATATCAAATCCTACCGCAGTGATGTTCCTCATGTTGAGTGAGCGGTTGCAGAATATCTCCTTCCCAACAGAAATAGTTCTAGGTTCCACTGATGGTGTTGACCATATTGCTCCTGTTGATGCTGGCTCCACCGCACCAGTCTCCATCCTTACAGCACTGCAGCCTGATATGAGATGATTATTTCAGCAGAGCATGCTAAACAATCGACGTTCACCATGTAATCAGTGAAAAATGCCACGATCTGGAATTTCCAACACGTATGTAAAAATTGACGGATGATCAGTCGATCACAAAGGGTTTATGAACATTCTGACTACTATCGCATTCCATAAACATCCCGACTACTAGAAAAATACAATACCACAAGTGTGAAGCATACATAAGAACACATCAAAAATTCAAACAAAATCCGTGATACCCAATTGTCATTACCGGTTAAGCAAACAACCCCGATCAAGCCGTGCAACATACACCAAAAAGAGCAAAATATGACCGAGAAGCACCACCGAATTTGCTGAAACAACCATCAAAAAATGATTTAAGAAACCGCAACTATAACCGCGCCATGCCGACCATGGGACGGCTAAATCGAAACGGTTAGCCTCCACGACTCGCCTCCGATCAAAGACGCCATTTCAAAACAAAGCACCAACAAACCCAGAGTTGAATAGCGCAGTCACAGAAACATCACCAAAGAAGCGCGAAATCACGCATCCCGCGGTCCCGCCGCAAAATTCGCGAAAAAACGCCCGTAAAACAAAATCCACACGAATGCCCAGGAAGCACGTTCTTACCTCTAGGGCCGAGCCCGAAGCCGACGCGGCGGAGGAGGAGCACGACGACGAGGCGGAGGCGAAGAAGAGGAGGAGAGGAGGCGAGAAGGGCGCGAGGTGGCGGGCGGCGGTGGCGAGCGGCCTCCTGGAGAAGAGCATATCGCCCTCCTTAAATAGGCGAGGCGAGGCGAGGCGAGGACACGAACACGAGTGCGACGAGGCGTCAGCGTGGGGTGCGTGGGAATAAATGAGCAGTGGGTGGGGAGGAGGAATAGAATCCAAACGGGCGGGCGCGAGCACCGGCGACGCGGCGGCGCTGCCACCCCCCTCACCGCGCGCCGCCGGGCATTGGTGGCCGGCGCGGCGGCGGGGGTGGAGGGAATGAGGGATCGCGTGTGGATTCCGATGCGATGCGAGGCTCGCGTGCGTTGGAAGCCAGCGAGCGACGGAAGGGAGGGGATGTGGGGGTGGTGGTGGCGGCTAGCTGGTGGGGTTGCGTTTGGCCGGGGCCGCGCCAAGCAGGAGAACGGAGAAGCACGAGGCGTCGCGGTTCCGGTCCTGAGGGGAAAACGGACGGTGCGGCTCGGCTACCGCTTCCTGAAATTTGCTCCGGCCACACGAACGCTCACCTAAAGAATGTTTTGTTTATAGAAGCGGTTTGCTAAAAAAAGAAGTGGAGTGATTTCCATAGTGGAGTACAAGTATCGCTGCTCATGTCATGTCATATCGTATCACGTTCGAACCATTTTAAAAAAATCAAAGTTGAATGTATAAGTACTTGGTCATCAGGTCATCAACAGCTGACAACACTAATGAATCGATAATAATGGTGTTAGCGGCTACAATTGTGGAGGTAGCTTCGAAAGAACATCATAGTGAGAATAATCATGTGTGGTAGATTAGATAAGGTGAAAGTGTTGATACGAGAATACCAAAAATGACTTTAATGATGGTTATTTATCCGAAAAGATGGTACGGTGAGGAGGTTAACGACGAAAGAGAAAAGGCTAAAATTAGGTTTTTCATATACATGCATTTAAGATTTGGTGGGATAGAAGACATGGGCGAGCAAGTGAATGCGACAAACATCTAGATAAGACAAGATATGATCTAACATCCTAAATTTTGATCTATTTTTCCAACACAACATATGCTCCTAATTTATCGATTCTTCAAATTTAATATTTTCAAAGTAAATTTCACAGGTAGTTTTACCAAACTATCATAAACTTTAAGGTGTTATATCATATAACTACATATTTATATATTTAAAACCAAGTATCACAAAATTTATAGATTTAATATTAAAGTTATCATAAAACGATATATAGAGTTTAAATCCTAGCACTAATGTTACGTTAGAACAGTAAACGTTAGTGATTAGATCGATACTAAACCCATAGTTTCATAAATCTATAGTTTTATGTAAAATTTTGTATTAAAACTGTAGGTAGGTTTGTAGTAGTTTTGTGATAATTTTATCAAAATATTTTGTGAAATTTACCCATTTTTTAATAGCCATAGTTTAGAGTTAGACACAAAATGAATTATATTCTTTACGAAACCTGAAGGTTTAATAATTAGCTGTCCGCAATATCATGTAGGCATTTCAGGGAGTTATATCAATATATGATCGAGGCCTAAAAGGGCATCAACATGGATGGGGCATCCTGGCTGTTGAATAGATTCTCTCGTGCAATTTGGACCGTGGATTCCACGTGGGCTTCTGGATCAACAACTCCTGGAGGAGAATAGAACAAAAGCCGTTCCCGTCGCTTTTCTTCTCCTCTCCTCTCCTTCTGGGCCCCATCGACGCGTGTTGGATAGATAGATAACTCACGTCGTCTGCGCCACCAGTAGCCCCTGCACGCACAGCACCCGTCTTCTAGCTCCTCATCAGCGATAGCTCAGTTGCATTTTGGCACATGGTATCTTTGCACTTTGCTTGCACTGCTATCTTCAGTTCTTTGGTCGCATGGTCCTAAGCTTGTTAGAACAAATACTAAATTTATATGTTACCTTAAAAATATTATATAAGATGAATTGATAAGATAGAGAAAAGAAATAAAAGAGACGATGAGATACGAAACAGATTTCACACAAACTTTTCAAAAATACGAGAGTAGGTAGTCGAGGTGACATATTTTATATGTTTTTTAAAATTTTAATTTGTAAGTAAATGCTATAGACAAAATTAGAGGTGTCTATATAGCACTTGCTCTTAGGCTTAGGCTATGTTTTTTTAAGTTTCCAACTTCTTTTTTTTTTTTTTTTCGTGTGCATGCTTTTTAAACGTTAAATATAATCTATTTTTAAGTTTTTTTACTCATATGTAATTATTATGTGCTAGATTGTTACATTGTTTTAGAAGGTATGGGTCTCAACCCATACATCCCAATACACGAATATTAAAGAATTCATATGTTTTTATTGTCATCCGAGTTCAGATGAGAATCTAGCGTGAGAATGGCGGGGTTTGAGCCTTCGCTACTAACGCGAGAATCATAAGAGCTTTCGTTAATTTTTTTTAATATGTAGATAAAAAAGGGCTATAACTTTTTCTAGTCTGAGTCTGTTACTTGTGAGAGTGAGATTGGTAACCGATAATAAGGAGTTTGTCGAAACTCGGTTTCGGTAATAGAATTTTGGAGGGTCAAGATCGCCAAGCATAATGGGTTAGGTGGAAAACAAGGATTAGGCAGGTTCAGGCCCTCTCGTGAGGTAATACCCTATTCCTGTTCCGGGGATTCGATCCGCCGAGTGTATATTGATCTCAAGATATAAAGCCGAAAGCTAATAGCTCGTAAAGCATATGATATCCCTCAAGGGACACCCTCACCCCATATAGTCTTGGAGAGGCGGGCTTACAGATCGGAAACTCTATCTTATTCTAAGTAGGTCTCCTCAATCTTACCAAACCGTGACTATAGGCCGTTGCCTTATCTCAATCGGCAACGTAACACCCAAGTCATATTTGGTTTACATATTTGGTAGACGCAATCTATTCCTACTCCGTCGGATAAACTTGTCATGTGGATACCCGATTGCCATAATCTCCACAGTAGCCCCGAGTCCTTTCGGTTGACGAGACAACTCAAAGATCAAATCAAGATATACGCCAAACAACTTTTTGGCGAGTGCTTCGGGCGCCGAGTGATTCCATCATCTCGCGCTGAATCTCCCGAGTGACTCCAAAGACGTGAAGGGTCGGAAAATATTCAAAAATTCTAAAAATAAATATCTAGGTGCATCTCTTGATGTACCTAATTAGGTGTAGCCCCACCGTGTGATTAGCCAAAAATGTACCAAACATACAATCAAGAACTGTAAAGAATCATACTCATATAAATGTTTAGCTCATGCTAAAGCAATCTAAAAATCTCATTGCTCGCAAGCTCGTGCTCATCCGAGTGAATTTGCCCGAGTCATCTCGGAACAAATAACTCAATCAACCTCATAGGTGAAAAGCACTCGAAGCTCATGCTTATCCGAGTGGATCTGTCCGAGTCATCTCTAACAAATATTTTAATCGTCTCTCATGGGTAAACAAGTTTTTCATTTGTCCGAAAAAATATGACCAAAATATTAAATAGCTCCCGCCATAATATTGGTCTCAATCTAAAAAGATCTTCACCAAGGTGGAAAAATAACATTGATATAATCATTTAATCAAATGCTTAAAAATCAAACAGTCTACGTCATCAAGGCAGCTATGAAAAGCTTCACTGTTTGTCACCTTTCGAATTGCATCGTGCTAACTTCTCATGAAGTTAAGCAAACCGCGATGAAAGGATTTCCAAGGTACAAGGCACTCGGACACGTGCATATTGCCAAGGCAAATCGCTTAAGTTTATCCACTTAAGTCCCTAAGGACACGTCGAGCCACACCTTAACCGGGCCGCATGTCTCTCATGGGCTTTGCCCAATCACGAGAAAATCTAGCGCAACCTCAAATCTCTTTACAAAGCCTCGAGGTCATCCCCGCCACTTCGTCTTCCCAAAAGAAATTCCCCATCGCAACACTGTTCATCGCCTTGCAGCCAGAGAACCTAAGCCCTGCCGCGCGCCCAATCCATCGATCTAGAAGCCCGTGCCACTCACGCCTAGCCTCCGCATCCATCTTTTCGACTCCCATCTCAAATCCCCATCCTTTTAGCCGATCTGCTCCCCACAAACCACATTCATGGCGGATGAGAGAAAAATCCCTTTCGAGTAGTGGGCCACTTTGGATGTGGGGAATCCACCCTCAAGGAGATGGTGAAGCACGGAGTGCTTCCTCCTAAGGAGATCATGGGCTGGCGCCGGCGGCGGGTGAGGAGTTTCCCCACGAACACCGGTGAGCTCGTCGTCTTCACTTCTTTCTTTTCGTGGCTTCCTCCCCACTCCAGAGTTCTTTAGGGGCTTCTTGATTATTATGGTCTTCGTCTCTATCATTTGAACCCCAACTCTATGCTCCACATCGCTCTCTTCATCCATGTATGAAGCCTTCCTTGGCATTCTTCCCCACTTCCAACTCTTTCGTCGCATGTTCTACCTTAAGCCGCATCCGAATAAGGACCATCCTTGCGTCGTTGGTGGGGCGGGTTTCCAACTCCGCGGATCCCTCCGCAAGGAGTACTTTTCTCTTCCCAAATCCTCCAACAAGGGCTGACATGCGGGCCGGTTTTACATTAGCAATCTTGAACCCACCGCTGCAAACTTCGTTGGCCTTCCCCCGTGCTCAAGCATACACGGAGCACCGTGCCGTGCAAGACTGGGAAGAAGCCAACAAGTTGCTAGCGAAGATCTTGGAGATGAAGCAAAAAGGTCTTCGCGGCGAGCAAATCACTCGGCACTTCATCACGGTCGGCGGCGCCGATTAAGGAGCGATGAAGCCGCCCGAGTACGAAGGCGAGAGGGACCCCAATCGGAATACCGTGACTCCTTAGCTTTGAGATCCCGAAGATCCGGATGTACAAGGTCTTCTCGACCGGATTGCGGTCAACGCAGCCTCATGTCGCGGTCGCCCTTCCCTTCCGTATCAACCTCCTTCTCCGTAAGTGACTTCCTCTTCTATTGCCTTGTAATCTTGATGTCACACTTCTCGGTGTCATAAGAATCTATCTTGCAGAAAATGCCTCCATCATTTCGAAGCCATATAAAATCCCTTACGACGACATGCCGACCCGCACGCCAAGAAGCCGGCAGGCGGCGTGAAGATCCAGTGATCCAAATGGAAAAGGCGGCTCAGTGAAGATATTAGCAAACGGGCGAGCAAGAGGAGGCTCATTATCGATGACTCGGACGATGATGTCCCACCCTCCCAAAGAGCAACCCCTCCAAGGCCGTCACCAAAAGTGGCGCCGAAGATCCGCCGGTCATCCAGTGCCTTATGACTGAAGTTAAGCTCTTTGTTGAAAATTTCTTTGTCTTCATTATTTGCGCTCGTCGTTCGTTTGGCGTGCCCCAAGATATATACCCCTGGAAGAGTGAAGGGCCAACGCCTAGCCGCGTCCGAGGCATCCAAGCCCGCGGAACCAAAGCCGAGGCCTCTCGGAGCGAGAGCGCTCCGGTGAAAAGCCCCGCCTCCCAGCAAAGATATCCCAAGGAGGGAGCCCCGAGCCCTTGGCAAGCACTGGGTGAAACCGATCGGCCGCGGAGAAGCCCGGCTATAGCCCAAAGGGCTCCGACTAAAGACGAGTCGGTCAAAAGTGAGAAGGAAGAGACCAGCCCGGTCTGCACTGATTAAGGATTCGGCCACCGGCTGGTAAGTCTTGGATTAACATTTCATCTTTAATCTTCAATTTGACTCTTTCGTATCTTCATCTGTTCCTCCTGATCTATCAGCCACAGTAGAAGAAATCCCCAGGTTGTAGTCTTCTGAAACCTGGGTTCCCCCGATTAAGATCGAGTGGCGAGATTCGGAAGGCCAGAGGCAAGGCATCATCTTAGATAAGCAAGCGGAAAGCGAGGAAAGGGATGCCCTTGTCAACAGCCTGAATGAGGCGACTCGGCTACTCAATGTAAGTCCTGATCTTTTTCCGTTGTAGCATCGTTATTCCTTTTCAGTCGGCCAACTTTAGATCTGTCGTGCAGAAAGAGTACTGCCGATCGATGGCCAAGTCCGAAGCGCTCGAGAAGTTGGTCCCGCGTCTAAACTCCTTGGAGGACGTCCAACAAAAACTGAAGACCACTCGAGAAGAGGCCGCGTCGAGGGAGGCAACCCCGGAGGGAAATAGCCGAACTCCGGAAGAAAACCTCGACCTTCGGGGTTCAATCGGGAGTAAGCTTAACCCTCTCGGTCTCTTTGGCTTCCTGTGTTGATTTTGGTTGTTGATAGCCTTTCGTTGTAGAAAATTCATCGGAGGTCTACTCGCTCCAAGTCCAAACGGAGGTAGTTAGCCTCGGCAAGGCCGAGCTGAGACCGAGTTTGAAGGTGAGCTTCTTCGTAACGATGTTCGTTGTCTTGCTGTCTTCGAGTACTTTGCGTGATCATGTTCCTTTGGCAGCTTATAAAGTCAAGACCCGGGCTCAATACGACGTTTTGCTTGAGAAGGTCAAACAAGCCGGAAGGTCGAGAAGATGTTGCAAACGCGGCAACGCCGATCCCGCGTCTCTGTTTCATCATGGAGTCTGGACTAGCTCACTGGACCTGGTTGAAGTCTTTGACAAGCTTAGGCGAGCCCCGACCGCATTTGACCAACATCTCTGAGGCGGCATCATGGGAGCGGGCTTCGCCCTTGCTCGCGAAGTCACTCTACCTCGAGTGGACATCGATTCGGTCGGGGAGGCTTCGCGAGGGAACTTCGGATGAGCAGCCCTCGATTTGATTAGTGAGGCACAGGAATCGACCAAAAAGGTGGCTGCCGATGTAGTGAACCACTTCGGGCCTTGATTTGTCTTGTAAACATTATATGCAACTTTTTGATGTAAACTTTGTAGATATTTGGCTTATTTATGTTAATGCCTTGAACAAAGTTTTTATGTAAAATTTCTTAAGTAATTTTCGTCATTTGTCACCAAGCTAAGCTTGATTAGGTCATCAAAAATTCTTAGTCCTTAAACATTTAGCTCGAATCAAGGAACATTAAACAATGATAAACCGAATATGCATAAGTTGGTGAAGAAAACTATGCTTTATTGACATACTAGCAAAATGCCCGTGCGTTGCAACGGACGACGACGCAGTGGAGGAAGCACGCCGGCGAAGGGGCGAAGGTCAGTGGCGCGCGCGGAGCTCGAGCGGCGACGGGAGGGAGGTGCGAGGCGCGGCATGGGGCGCGGCGCGATAAGGACGAAAGAGAGGAGCGGGAGATTTTTTATTCAAGCCCTCCTTTTGAGCATTAGGACTGCAGATTAATTTTATAAACACTCAAGGGGTTTTCTAAAAATAACCCCTTTTCTTCTTTAACTAGGTTTTTTTAAATAGCTAGGCGGATGGGTTATTTTTAAAAACTCAAGGTGTTTTCGTAAAATAGCCAGGCAAAACAAAATTTGGGTGGAAACACTACTTGCTTTATAGATAGTTATAGATGTACGGCCCCACCGCAACTAAAGAAGTCGTCTTGCTTGAGTTTAGCAGTCAAAAGAGCATGAAACTTAAGACAATTTAAGCGTTGTATCATCGAAGATGCTCGATGTTCAGTTCTTCACCATAGATCCGTCTTCACGCTTTAATCGGTATGCGCACGCGAGTCACCTCGGCAATTATATATGGTCCTTCCCATAAGGATAACTTGTGACGGTCCGCGGTGGTTTGAATCTTGCACAGAACAAGATCGCCAACGATAAAGCTCGTGCTCGAACGTTGCGACTGTGGTATCGTCTGAGACCTTGAAGATATTTTGCCGCTGGATGAGGCCGTCTCACGGCCTCTTCTAGTCTGGTGAGGTCATCCACTCGGTGCAGGTCGTAGCGTTCATCGTTGAAGTGCGGACTCGGAGGGATTCAAACTCCATCTCGTTTGGCAACATGGCTTCGCGCCATAAACCGAAAAGAAAGGAGTTTGGCGGTAGCCCGACCGGGCGTAGTCCGCAGAGACCATAAAACCGAGGAGCTCTTGCACTGCCTGGCATAAGGACTTAAGCGGTCGAACACGCGGGCCTTAATGCCTTGAAGGACCATGCGTTGGCACTCAACTTGACCATTGCTTTTGGGGTGTGCAACGACGCATAGCGATTTTGATCCCGGTCTTTGCGAAATTCTTTGAAGATGCCTCCAGTGAATTGAGTCCCGTTGTCGGTTATAATTCGTTTGGAACGCGAGGCAGGTGCGATGTTGAGGATGAAGTCCCGTGCCTTGTCGCGGTGATTGCAGCAACGAAGCAGCCGATCCACTTTGAGAACTTGTCGATTGCGACGAATAGGTGCGTGAATCCTCCCAGGCCTTCTTGAAAGGGCCGACCATGTCTAAGCCCCATACCGCAAATGGCCGAATAATGGAATTGTTTGTAGCTCTTGGTGGGACATGGCTCTGTTGTGGATGACATCGCCAGTGGAAAGGAAGTGACGACGGTGGCCAATCGACCCTGAAAATAGTGCACCAATTTCCTCGCGGTTATCGAACACTATATAGCAATTTTTGTACTCGAGGGTAGCGAATTTTGGCTCCTACACTTATTAACAAAGTAGATCGACCTCTGAATCTTCTGGACCTGCCCTTTCTCTTCGCGCTCGACCACGAGGACCGTATTGACTACTTGGTGAGTGGCTAAAACGTACAGTAGCAGGGGCTCCTGGGGCTGAGGTGAGGCAAGGACGGGCGGCGTCGTGAGGAATTCTTTAAAATCTTCAAAGGCCTTGTGGGCTTCCGTGGTCCATTGGAAGTCGTCCGTTTTCTTCAGCAACCTGAAGAAGGGCATGCCTCATTCGCCGAGTCGAGAGATGAATCGGCTTAGCGCCGTCATGCGGCCAGTGAGCTTCGGACATCCTTCGGTTACTCGGGGCTTCATGTTCAAGATGGTGTTGATTTTTTCGGATTGGCTTCAATGCCGCGATGCGACACCATGAAGCCGAAACGGTTGCACGATGGAACACCGAAAGTGCATTTCTCGGGTTCAACTTCATTCAAGGCGGATATTCGTGAAAGGTTTCTTCTAGGTGGCAATCGGGTCTTCTTTGCTCGGTCTTGATGACGACATCGTCGACATAAGCTTCCACGTTCCCTTCTGCGTTTGAAAACACCTCTGGATCATGCGTTGGTATGTTGCCCCGGTGTTCTTCAGGCGAAAGGCATTGTGATGTAGCAGTAGGCTCCAAACGGTGTGATGAACGATGTCTTCAGCGTGGGATTCTTTCAAGCCGATATGGTGGTAGCCCAAGTAACAGTCCAAAAAGCTCAGGAGTTGGCAGCCGGCTGTTGAATCTACGACTTGGTCGATGCGAGGCAGCCCGAACGTATCTTTGGGGCAAGCTTTGTTGAGGTCGATGTAGTCAACGCACATGCGCCATTGCCC